>OY728126.1:684251575-685501575 GCA_963277665.1 Viscum album | reverse complement strand
AAATTTCTAATGAATAATGTGGGATACTAAAATCATTGAGTGAATTTATTGTCAACGTTGGGAATGTTCTTGCTAGTTTTTTACCAAAATGAATGTTAAACATTTCACTACAGTTTCAGAATTATTAATAGATGAGTTTTTATTTTTTTTGGTATATCTATTAAATTTATTTTTAGGAAATTTTTACATAATTTATGTAATAGATTATATGTATGTTTCTATTCATTAAAAAATTATTGATTATAATTTTATAAAAATTTACCTTAATAATGATTTTCATTAAAATTGATAAATTGAATAACATAAGGAATGATTGGCATGATTATTTGATTTTCATATTGATAGCTTAATTCATTGCAATATTTTGAACATAAAATTTAATGTTTTGAGAGATATATTTTCCTATGTTTAATTTTTTTACTATTATATATAGATTTTTATAAAATGTAATGTATGTTTGTTACATTTATTTTTATAGAGTTTTATGACATAAGTATTTTAATGTTTTTGGATCCATTGCTTTTGTATACAAATATATGATTGTAAGGTTTGGTTACACATGTTAGTTTTTATTCTTCATAAAACATGAAAAATTAAATGATTTGGATGTGTGGATATTGATTTGTAAATCTATAACAATACATATAATTAAGAACAACCTCATATAAAAAATAGAATATACCCACATAAAAAGTTAAATTATTGTGTAAATACATTTATTCTAACACTAATTAAAAGAGAAAAAAACGAAAAGTAAATACATAGTCATACCAAACATATAATTTGAAAAAAAAACTATAATGAAGGGTTCGGTATTCATTTATATACAACCCAAAGGCATTGGGAATCAATGATAACAATTATTTTTATAAGATAAAAAAACATACTATATTTTATTAAACATAAAATTATTAATACAACTAACCTACAAAAATATAATCATTAAACATGTTGTGGTTATTTTATACATGAAATCTAAAACATAATAACAACATTACACCATTACTATTTTACTATGACACTAATGTAATAAAAAAATTTCTAGGAAAATAATAACCAACACATATATATATCAATGAATAAATATTATTTAATATAAAATATATTTACTATTAACTCAACATATTTGATTATACTTGGTCAGTATATCGATAAATGATATTTTTTTTAAAAATTCCATGACCAGAATTTTTATATATATCTACAAAAAAACATGTATAAATGCAAATAATTCAAAATAATAAACTTATAAAAAAGATTATGATTTTCTTGTTTAACAAATTGATAATTTTTCTTATGGACACCACATAATAAATATCGATGCAAATATAATGTATATTTCTGTGGGAAGAATAAATATAACATCTATTTTCCAATTAAATATAAAACGTTTAAACTAATAGTATAATTTATATTTTTTCACAGATATGTTAGACTTATTACCCATCAATGAATGGAAAAAACCGACACCCAATGATAGTATATTCCAATCTCTCAATTATAAATGAATCTCTAGCATTAATTTCAGAAATTGAAAAAAACATTGAAATGTATTTTAGATCTATAAATGTAACACCATTTTTTATAAGGGCCTTTTTTAAAATATTTAATTTTATTAATGTTTATCAATGTGCTAATCAAACATATGTTTCCTGTGGCACTGACTTGGCATACATTACAAAAAACACCTATTTTTCCCCAAATAAAATTAAATATTAAAATATTATATATTATGAATTAACCTAGATGTTTAGGTATAGATTATGAATAGTACCAACTAACTAATAATAACTTCATTATTACACAAATATAAAATTAATTCATTAGCTACAAGGAATTAAATTAATATAAATAGAATTTTTTTAGAAAACTATTTTTATGATAAAAAAGATATTTTACAATAATAAATTAAATTAATTACAATTAGTGAGTGATATAAATGATATATATATATATAATACGCATGAATGTTTTTTATATTAATCTAATAGATCTGATTGGTAAAAAGTAAGAAAAACCTAATTTTACAAATAAAAAATTATATTCTTATTATCATACTTTTAGCTTCGTTGGAGACACAATATAGTTTAATTATAATTTTTTTTAACATTTATAGAATTTATGAGTAAAAATTAAATTCATTTTTGAAAATAGAAACATAAGAATTATTATAGGGTGAATTTTAGGTATTTTTCCATGTTTTTTCGTATTTTAATGAATAGGGAAATATGCTTAAATTTACCTGAAAATTACATTTTCATCTGATTTATTTATAAGAATAAATTATATTATTAATTTATTTTAATGTATAATTAGATGAAATCTTTATCAATTTATCCAATTTATGTAATTGGAATCAATTTTACATAGAAACTGGGTATTAAATTCTGGAAATCTATTGATTGTTTTCACTTTAAAACATAGATTTGTCTTCCATTATATGGGATTAAATTTAAATTAATTTCCGCCACTTATGTCATTGGAATTTAGAAAAATATATTCCATAATTTTAATCAAAATAATTTATTATTTTTAATAATATCAACTTAGATTTTGACGAAATATATCAGTGAAGGTAATTTAATTAATTTTAATGATAATTATTAAATTAACCATAATAAGGTACTAAACCATTAAACTAAGGCCAAAAATTACCTATAAACATGACCAAAATCCCATATAGGGCATAATTTTACCCTATACACTTTTGTATATAATTTGGACCATTATAAAATCCACTTTCAATATAATTAGTGGGTGGAGTTTCCCGTTTCCCATATATTACAAAATTGCCACTCCTCTTCCACTATAAATGGCCTACTCTCCTCCCAATAACACAAACCTATAAAAAAACTTCTGTTCAGCCAATAACATCAAAAATATTTTCCCACAATCCCTACCTTACTAATTTAATCCTAATTTTGGGTAAAAAGTAGTCTAAGGAATTTCTTAGGTGAAACCAAAAGGAGTTACCCAGAGAAGAGGTATTATCCTCCCTCAAAATCTTATACATTATATTCATTCTCCATCAACTCAACCCTTGTCATTCGATTATTATAAAACTAAAATGGTATAATAAGAAAAAATAGATGTTTTTATTATTATATTTTTATCTACACAAGTGCACTCATCCGTCTAATGGGTAACAAACATATTATTTATGTGTACGGCAAACTACCGCCTCACAAAAAGATTATTATTTATTATTCCATTAAAAAAATATGAGAGAATAAATTATGATGGAAACTACATTTTAATATAATATCTATTAAATTTATAATTTATTTATGATTTTTTAAACATTTTACAACACTTATTTTTATACTGTACATCTTGTGTAAATACAATAATTTTGTTTGAGGATGTGTGGAATACTAACCCCTTTAAGTGATATGATTCATTCATACACTATATGGAATAAATTAAGGATGGGTTTAGTGAAATTATATTATCTATAGGATATATGAATTCTATTATAATAATGGTATATATACATATATATAAATGTGTCTCATTTACTATATTTCTTCCAATATGATAATAAAACGGAAACAATATTCATGCGTACGTACGACTTATAGTCTCCATTAACAGTGTAGTCCATTTTCTACTTATATATCCAATAGAGTAATATAATAAACATATAAATAATATAAGTAATATTTATAACATTTTCTAAATTCTGTAATTCATGATGTAAATATACTTACCAAAGACATAACAAATTAAGATAAATGATAAGAAAAAAGAAGGCAATACCCAAAGTGAAACCATAACAAATTATTGTTGACAAGCGAGTAATATAAATCCATCATAAAACAATATATAAAATAATATATAACAATATTTCTATATAAAATATGTATAATAAGGATAAATTTTTTAATTAGGAAAATTGTATGAGTGTGAAGAGAGTCAAGACACAAGGTAAGTGGATTTCTTCTCCCTTTTTATATTCATGACATATATGTCATGTTCACCACTCTTTACATTTGTGTCATGTGTATAATAATTAAAAATTTATTCTATGATTATTATTATTAAATTTATGGGTATTTACATATTCCTTTTAGGATATTTATTTAATGGGGATTATGTTTTAAAAGGTTTTAAAATTATTTTCTATATTCTTTAGGAAAAAAGTTTTGAAATGGATTTAAAGCTTCAATAAATGATTCATGGAAAAAGGTTTTCAATGTTTTCTCAAGATTCCATTTTAGTATTTCATGTTTATTTTCAATGAAAATATTTTTATAAATGTTTTATGATTTAAAAATGAAATTTTTCATGAATAAGGATATTTTTCTCATGAAATATGTTTAAAAGACCTTCAGAATTATTTCCCATCTAAGATGACATTATTTTATGCAACACATTCCTTTCAAGGAAAGTATCTATAGATTATATTCATATTTTATCTATGAATGGTTTATTCATTATGTCATGGTCTTTGTGGAATCCATTTATCTCTTAAGGTTTTTCTGTTTATGAAATCCTTTTTTCTATCACAGTTTATGCTTTTGATGAAATGATTATGAAACTCGAATCAGATTCCATGGTTTATGATATTATTAAATTTTAAGATACCAATTTTATTTAAAGGGTTATGATATAATTTTTTATGATTTTTTTGAACATGAATGTATAATTAAATTATGATATAGGCGAGAGATATATCTCCTTCGGATGCATTGGGTATGAAATTATATTCACGTGATAGTCTAATATAGTCTTGGGAGTGAAAATTGACTTCTATGATAGTCATGTGAGTGAACCATGACTATCTAGATGGTATCAAGAGTTAACTTATACTAATATGATGGACTTGGGAGCGAACCACGACTACCATGATGGTATGAGGAGTAAAATCGTAGTACTATGTTGATATTTTTAGCGATGCCTTAGGTACTATTGAAATCATATTATATGCATATGTTTTTCCACCAACCCTTCTCTTATCCGTATGTTATGATTTTATGAATTATATTATCTAAATTGTTATAATTCATTTCTTATGCACTATAATTTATTATTCCCAGATTCATTTTTATGATAACTGATATGAAGGTTGTGATCTATAAATGTTTTGATCACATTTCATTCTCCTATGATCATGTCCATTCTTACATGGATTCATGGTTTACCCTTACTAATCATCTGATCTCACCGATTTAAATGTTTCCTTCCCTAAGTTATGAAGGTTTGTATTATTTATTATGTGTATAAGAAGGCTTCTAATCAATAAGAACCCAGTGGGAGATAATGAAGCTAACTTATGTACCAGTGTTCATTTTTTCATGTTTCCCAAAGAACTAGACTAATACAAATGTTTCATGATTACTTTTTTAATGCTTTATGTCTTCAAAAAAGTGACTTAGTTTATATGTATGTTAATATTGTGTCATTATAGTGGGTATTATAGAAACAGATAAGTTAATATTTGGAGTATAGGATGTGGAAAAATTAGTGATAAATATAAGGACATGTCTATGGATATGTCTATGGATAAGGAAATGTATAGGAAAATGTCATGGACTTTTGGTAAACTATAGAATATGTGATTTAATAGAAATAAATATATATCTTGATACTACATGTTGACCTAGATTTAGAGTAGGTTTACTTAGGAGTGACATCTCTGACAAGGTGTCCTAGGCCTAACTCAAGGTCACCTAGTACACAACAATGGGCCTTAATGCACACCTGGTCTGACACTCTTATGGGATATTCTTTGGGAATTCAAAAAATCTTTATGAACCATCATGAAGTATTTAAATATATCTAGATTTGAAAAACCTATGATAAATCTAAGGTGACATATACTAATAAAGGTGTCATAACATAGATATTATATAAGTTTATTTTTCTGATTATGTTGTTACTCATTTTGATAATTGTTTCTCACATTATGGGTTTGGTTTTAGTTAATGGTTGTAACCCAATAGAATAGTTTTAAGGGTGATTGTGATAGAAAATTATACAATATTACTCCTCAGAAACTGAATTCTAAGTGAGTTTGAATGAAAACCCATGTTATAATTTTAATACTGCTTTTCTAAAGATATGAATCTTTGTGGACTTCCAAAAGAGAAAACGTGGGACAAAAATTATGTTGAGTCTTTCATGAGGTAACATACACTTTCATTCAGAGGATATTTTGATCCACTTGTTTATGAATAATTAATTTGTACTATTCAAAATATATTATCTTTTCTCTAGTGTTTGGGGCCCAAGAAAGACGTTTTGGTTGTTCATCAGTTAGTAGGAGAAGTAGAGTAGTGGTGGAATATAAATAATATTATAAGGCAGTAAGGTAAAATTGAATCCAATGATTAAGATGAGTTCATGAACATATTTTCAAATATCTGTTTTCATCGGATTCATTGAACATATATGGAGAAAGAGTTCCTTGAGTTGACGCAAAATGACGATGAATCTGTTAGTACCTTCAAAGAAAATTTCACAAGACGTGCGTGATATACTTCTAAAATTATCATCCATTCCAAATGTAAAGATGATAGGTTCTTATTTGGAATAAATACAAGTCTCATAAGGGATTTCACCATATTAAATTTTACTACCTATGAATAAATTTTTTGTTGAACAATTTTGGTTGAAATGGTAGTTGGAGTCACATATCAATCTCATGTTTTTGACAAAAAAAAAGAAGATGGAGTGTTGATGAAAATATAAAAACCATAAAGAGAAAATAAATAGATTTTCATTATAATCTATGTGTGGGAATATTCATGGAGAAATTTTTTAAGGGGTGTAATAAATGTTTTATGTTTGTAAGGGAATTCCATCATGAATTTTACTGATAAGGTGATTGGAATAATTTACCTTACAGTGTGAATTGAAAAATATTACATAGAATGTACCTCCCACACATCAATGATACAACTGTAAAGTGAATTAGAATTATAATATGTAGTTCCAAAACCTAAGGGATGTTATTGATGATCGATGATAGTATGCACTTAAGATGATGGATAGGAGAAATTTAATGTAATCTCTATTTCTGATGAGGGGTGTTATACCAACATGGTAAAAAGTACAATTACCTATCACTATAGAAGAGTTAATTTCTTATTTTATTCTGAATCCACCCACGTTTTCATATCTATAAATTTTTATAATAGTTTAAATATTCCAAAAAATTTATTATAAGTGGAATTATAAGTGAAAACCCCTAATTGAATGATGATTATATCCCAAGTCTATGATTCGTATCCAGGTGATATTTATGGGAATTTACTTCAGGAAAATAATGTCATTATTCATTTGGTTGAATTTGATGACATATTAATAATGGATTATTATTTTCTACAAGAATATCACATAAATTAATGTATAAGGAAAGTTACATTTGATATTTTCAACACTTTTATGATCAACTATCAATATGAAAAGATGTATGAAATTTTTGTGGACATTACATCTAGTGTTTGTGTATTATTTACCATTAATAAGGGATATTTATCATAAATGTTTGGGGATAAAACCAATATTGGTGATACAGACATTGTTCGGGAATTCAATATCGCCTTTATATAATAATTTCACAGACATCCACCAAAATATGAAGTTGAGTTCTCAATAGAATTATACACAGTTCCACAATAATTTAAAAGACTATATATAGAAAGGACGCAATTAAGTTATATGAATTGAAGAAGGAAATAATATAAAAAAATGTTAAGGGATTCATTCAGACGTGTGTGTACTCTTTTGGTGCACCTGATTATTTTGTGAAAAAATAAATATAGATCAATTAAACTCTATATTTATTATTAGGAGTTTATTATAATCAAAATATAGAAAAATTATCCCATCCCTTATATCAAGAAATTGTTTGAACAACTATGCGGAGATCAATACATCTCCAAGATTGAACATCATTATGAATATAATCAATTAATTAATAAGGATTATATACCCAAGATGAAATTCCTTACAAGGTATTGACACTGTTAAAATATATAATGTACTATTGGTCTTACTAATTTCCTAGATATATTTATGGTTTTAATGAGTCGAGTCATTAGAAATTACCTTGATCTGTTTTTTGTTGTATTTAAAGTTTATATTTTACCTATTTAAAGAGTAAAGAAGCGCATGAAGATAGAAAATAAATTTTACTAAAGACCCAAAGAAAGGAGAAACTATATGAGAAATTTACAAAGTATGAATTTTGGATGAAAATGTTTCATTTATGGGTCACATAATCACAAGATATGTTATAGTAGTATATTCATCTAAGATGAAGGATTTTGAATGTGGCCATAAACCAACCATGATGCTTGAGATCCATGGATTTCATGGTTTAGAATGATAATATTGACCTTATGTGGATAATTTCCCATGAATATATAATTCTATAACCATGTTAACTCCAAATGGTCTCTTTTTCCTATGGATAGATGAATGTGAAGAAAATTGAAAAGAGCATTTGAAAATGTTGGAGAACACACATGTTCTTATTTTACACTGTAGTAGAGATGGGTTTGTAATATATAGTGATGCATACAAGAATGGATTTGTTTGTGTTATTATGTAGAATATCATCTTAATAGACTATGAATAATGGAAATTGAATATTCTAGAGAAAAATTACCCATCTCATGATTTGGAGTTCGTAGTTGTATTTATTGTATTAGAGATATAGAGGCATTATATTTATGGAGAATTTTGTGTTGTATATACTAATCCTAAAGGTTATTAATATATATTCACACATAAAGAGTGGAGCATGCACAATATAATATAGTAGAAGCTGAAAACGGATTATGACACTCAATACATTACCAACCTAGGATTTTGAACAAGGTGGTCAATGATTTATGTAGGAAAGATAAATTTTTCTAATCCCTAATGAGGATCATATATGTATTACCACAATCCAATATATATGATCTGGATCCATGTTTTACCTCAAATTTCTAGTGAATTATTCATCAAGAAAAAGATACAAGATTGAGTTTCATGACTATTAATAATCCACAAAAAAATTTATCTGAATGAAAAATTCAAAAACATTAGGATATGTTGAGATTGTGTTAATTAGATTTCTTATGGTGGTTGGAATCAATAAATTCCACTAGTTTATTTTTCTACAATAATATCGTTCACTCGCGAATTAAGATGGAACCTTGTGAATCCCTCTATGAGAAGAAATGTAAATCCAAAATGGGTTGCAATTATGTTAGAGAAATAATGCTATTTGGATGTAAGAACACTAAATAATTGGAAAATATGGTTATATCTCTTCAGAATCATATCAAATAATCTCAATGTTGGGAGAAATGTTATGTTGATAACCATTGTTGTGATATAAAATTTTATGTTCATGAAAAGGTCTTTCTACAAATTTTTATCTTGAAGAAGATTATGAGATTCATGTAGAAATGGAAAATATATATATATATATATATATATATAAGTCCCTTTAATATTATTGATCACATTGGGAGGGTATGCTATCACTACCACTTCCTCCTAATATATCTCAATTCCATGATGTGTTCTGTGTATTAATCCTGAAGAAGTACATACCTCACACTTCCCATATAATGAACTCATAGGTCATACTACTGAAGCATGATATTTCATATGAGGAAAAACCAATAAAATTTATTGATCATAAAAATAATGTTCTATAGAACCATACCAATCATTTTTTCAACATTTTTTAGGGAAATTACCAGTTAGAATATGATGCATAAGAACTTTAGTATGTGATAAAGCATAGGTGTCCTTATTTTATATATTAGAATGAATAGTTTTGGGTTAAAAGTCATTTTATGGGGGTATAATGTAAATCCATAAGTTTTTATGTACATTTTATTAAAATGAATTATGTTTAATTGATGTTTTGATATTCGCTAAGTGAAACATTCCTTTCACACGACACTAACATGGCGTACTTTACACAAAACACAGTGTTTTACCCAAAAAATATATATTTAAAATATTATATATTAATAAATCGTATATACATTAAATTAGATGTTATGAATAGTAATATATAACTTATTAAAACATATGGTCTACACAAATATAAAATAAATTCATTAGTTACAATGAACCAATTGAATATAAATAGAATATTTTTCAAGAAAACTATTTTTCTGAACATAATGTTGTTTTATCCATATATGTTAAATTTATTACAATTATATATTGATACTAATGTAATATATATGTTATATATTTAGTAAAAAAATATTAATTAAATAAATATGGTAGAAATAAGATAAGAACAATCCATATATTACATATAAAAAATATATATTTTAAGGAACATTTACTTCTTTTTGATTGAGGACATACATTAAATATAAATAATTATACTTAAATATATTTTATATGAAAAATTAAACTCCATTTTTGAAATTGAAATAAAATAATTATCTAAGGGTAAAGTTTTGGTATTATTATATTATGTTTCATTTTTTATGAATAGTGAAAAATAATGAAATTTCACTCAGAACTTATATTTCATCTAATTTGTTTATAAGTATAAATTATATTTTTAGTGATTTTAATGATTAATTAGATCAATTTTTTTACCAATTTATGAAATTCAGGCCCGTGTAATCAATTTCACATTGAAATTGGTCATAAAAATCTAGTAATATTTTAAACATTTTTACATTAAACCCCCCTTTATCGTCTCGTCTATGGGATAAAATATAAATTAATTTATACCACATTGGTGATTGGAATTATGAAAAAATGGTATTCATATTATGTATCAAAATAATTTATAATTTACAATAATATCAACTTATTTTTTACCAAAAATATTTTTTAATGTAATTAAAATTAATTAGAATGATTGAGAAAAAATTAAGTGCAACAAGAAAGGAAACCCTAAACATAAGGCCTAATGTGTTTTATATACTTGTACAAAGTCCATTTATAGCTATATTTTAACCCTATACTCTTTTTACTACATTGGACAATTATTTAATCCAATTTCAATAAAAAATCGTTTGTGGGGTTTCCCTTTCCTAAATATTATTAGTGTCTCACTCCTTTTACACTATAAAAGTACACCTAACCCACCACTTTCAAACATGTATAAAGATACTTACAATCAGAATTGATCTACCTAAATATCTCCTTAATATCCCTCCCTTACTCTTTGATGTCTCCTATCATTTAGAAATCAATCCAAAGATGTCCTTTGGTGAAAAAAAAAGTAGTTACCTAAAGATGAGGTAACATCCAACCTCAATCTCTTTTATATTATTTTCATTATCCACCCATCAAATTTTTTTATTATATTATATTAAAATAAAAATTTCATCGATATTATTAGATTTTATATACTATGAGTTTTACTTACACATACACACACTTTCAATTTATGGGTAACGAACACATTGTTTATGTGTATGGTGAACAACCACCTCAAAAAATTATGACTTTTCGTTACTTCTTTACTGACTCTCATGATAGAAATTATGATAGAAACACTATTATATTATAATATCTATAATATTTATAATATCATTATTACTTTTTAGTATTTTACACCTCATATCTTTATATATTTTATTTTGTGTAAATAAGATAATTTTGATTGAGTAATTATGGACTATCGCGCCCTGAAAGCATTGCGATTTGTTCGTACACTACATGGAATTTTTTAAGGATGTATTTAGTAAATTTATTTATTATATATGATAAATTAATTAAAATGGAATAATTATACCCCCCCCACATATATATATATAAACTTATATGTAATTTACTCTCTTTTTTCTTATTCGATAATTAAACGGAAACAATGTTCATGCGTATATACGACCTACTACCTGCATGAATAGTGTATTCCATTTTGTAATTCTATATCATATAGATTATTATAATACACATATACTAAATATAAATTAAATCAATATAATATTTTAAATTCTATAAATAATTATATATGTATAAGTCCAAAGATATATAAAATTAAGACACATGAAAATAAAAAAGAAGATATTACACAAAGTGAATCCTTAACCTAGAGTTATTTAAAAAATGGTAATATAAGGTCACAATATATCAATATATGGAATTAGAGATAATATTATTATTTTTAAAATTTGTATAATGAACTTACATTTTTTAAATATGCATCTTGTATGAGTACTAAGATAGTCAAGACCCAAGTTTAGGTAATTTCCTCTCACATTTTTATCAATGAGATACATTCCATGTTCACCACTCGTTCCTTTTTCATGGGGTGTATACTACTATGGAATGTATTATATGTTCATTATTATTAATGTTACGTTTATTTAGATATCCCTTCTATAATCCTTCGGTAAGGGGGTTTAAACCCTATTTCCTGGATAATTATAATGAAGTGTGGAAACTATTTCAAAACATATTCCATTGAGAAAATATAAAATTATTTTAATAGTAGATTATAAGATATCAAGGGAAATAGTTTTGAATTGGTTTCCAAGATTATTTATAGGTTTCAAGGATAATTTTATTAATTTTTTTAGAACCAATTATTATTTTCAATGAAAATATTTTTAAAATGTTTTATGTTTTAAAAAATCACCTTTAAAATAAGAAGAATATTTTCTTGATGTCATGGACTTCATGAAACCCATCTCCCTTTCATGTTTTGTATGTTTATTAATGTATTTTTCTATCACGAGTAATTCATTTGATGAAATAATTATAAAACTTGTTTATTTTTACTCTTGTTTTGATATTATTACGTGTTTGTGAGACCCATTTTATTTTATGGGTTATGATATAAATAATTATGATTTCTAGATCATGAATGTATGATTTAATAAGAAAATGGTCGGGACCTATATCTCCCTCCAATTCATTGTGTAAATATTTATATATAATAAGATAAAAAAATATGGTATTTGGAGTGACCCTTGACTACTTAGACAATAATGGGAGTGAACCATGACTACTGAGATGGTCTGAAGAGTGAAATCATGCTACTATGTTGCCCCTGGTAGTGAAGCATGACTACCACGATGGTATGAGGATTAGAACCATAATAGTAATATGGTCATGGAAGTGATGTTATAGCTATAATATAAATACTATTAAATGATTATCTTTTTTTCACATTTCTTTGTTTTATTCCTATGTTATGCTTTCATGGAATATGTTTTAATTTCATTATGATTAATGAATTATGTACTATCATGCATTATATCATGATTCATGTTCATGAAATTTGATATGTCAGGTATGATCTTCAATTTTTTACCATGTTCTCATATTTCTATTATCCTCTTTAGAATAAGTGGAATCCCTTGTTTACCCTTACGGATTATTTGAGATCACAATATTTAATATATTTTTTCCATTTTATGGACATATGTTTAAAATATTATGTGTTTAAGAAGGGTTATAGTAAATAATAACATTGTGGGAGATAATGTAAATCACATAGGTACTAGTGTTCATGTTTCCAATTTTAAAAATGCACTATACTAATTTTGGGTTTGGGAGTATGTGTTTGTAATGTTTTATGTGTTTCCCAAAACTGATGTACTGTCTTTGTTTGTTAAGACATGATTGTTATAATAAGACAATAAATAAATGTTGCTTCATTTTAAATGGTAATTCAATATAGATACCTAATTAAATATATAATATAATGATTCACTTAAAATAAAATTTTTTTAATGAAAGAAAAACTGGAACAATATCACAAACCAGCCCGGGTACCCTGGTAATTCGATAACTGAGACAACCCTGACATAGCCCGAAGGGCATTCCATATCCCCACAGGTTGGCGACTAGCACCGCCCTCATACAACAAAAAAGTGGGAATGATTTTTTCCACAATAATGCAAAACAAACAGAAAAAACAATATGCATTACAAAAGAAACTCCACTGGGAGTAATGTACCATAATAAAAAGAGGCATAAAAATCCCAACGCACTACAACCCAGGTACTAAACATGGGAAAACAAACCAAAAGTCTATAAGGAAACAACTCAATAAGACCAGAGATCAAAAACTAGATCCCCCTCAATGATATCCCTTCCCTTTTCTCGACCCTCAAAGAAGAATGTCTACAAACACCCGAAGGTGAATATAAGGTGTGAGCCTAAGCCAGCAGGGTACCACCAAAGATTCCATAATATATCCCAAATATAGATTATCCAAAGAAAAGAATTCAATTTTCAAATAAACAGTTTTTTCAATTCAAAGAATATTCTAACAAAATATGCTATACATTTTCAAATGATCGAAGTAAATATTTTAAGCAATGGCTTTACAAATGATGTAATATTTCTAAAACATTGGCTTAAGTAAAAAATGTATATAAAATAGTATATATTAATTCAGCAGGAATGTATGTAATTCAAAATCATTGACATACATTTATTCATTAAATATAAATAAACAAGCGAGCAATATGGTCATCTTCCAAAAAGTACGATAGTTTTAACTAGTTATAGGATTTCTCACTCTCTATGTGAACTCAGGAAAATGTGTATAAACACGTCCCTATGAAACTGGACAAAAAAGACTCTTCACCGACCTGTCGGGGATGTGACTCGCCGGAAGTATGTTTTAGAACATTGTCGTAGTGTAGAGTCTATCTAAAAAACTCACTAATTACCTAAGGCTTGCATGCACTCTTACATGATGGGAAAACTATTTTATGAATGATTAAAATATGAAAAATCCCATTCTTACATTTCAAAAGTTTCAATTTCATTCAATTTAAAACCAAACAAGTTTTATTCAAAACATTCCTTTTTCACACGATAAAACCACTGGGTTTCTATCAAATCATTTTAATCCATTTTGAACAGGTTGAAATCTATTAAAAACAAATTCCATCATCACCCAATTTATTTTCACAATATAATTCAAAATTTTAATTGAAATAATTTCCATCAAATCCATACATTAGATAGAAAATTTTAAATCATCAAATTTCTATAAACACACCCAATTCAATGGCATTGGGGTTTTCTAAATTTCCAAGCCAAAACAATTTCAAATATCTCGTTTCACTGGAATCGATTTTTTATCAATTTAATTGAAATAGAAAAACGGTGCAATTGATTTTAAATCAATAATTGAAATAAATCAAGAAAATACAATGATAATCAATTTGATAAGTCGGGACGGAACCAACCACCTCAATGGTTTTGACCAAAACCTCAACTGTCAAGAACACTCAAGAAAACCAGTTTGCTTCTTTAAGAACCCACGTAAGATCTCTTATTATATCATGATCAAGACCAAATATCATCATATATGGCATAAAAACATTTAGATCTACTCATAACGGGCGTAGATCTAAGAAACCGAACGAATAGGAGAAGTAGATCTATGTAGATCTATGAAACCAATCAAGACCGATGAAGAGCGATCACATTCTTCAAGAATCTGGGATTGATTCACCAAGGGAATCTTTTGGATGGCCTTCGGAATTATGGGAGAACCTTCTCTGACCTTAGGAGATGAAAAATCCCGATTTAGGGCCACTTAAGAGGAAAAATGAGGCACTTAGAGTCAAATCGATTGAGACCCACAATTTAAGAATCTCATTAATGTGCCTGCATGGTTAGTTCGCATGGTTTGACAAACCGTGCACTAGCCGTGCTTTAGCTACTTCCTAAAACACCCTTCTCACACGGTTTGGCCGCACAGTTTGATAAACCATGCTATTCCCGTGCAGAGGCTACCGCCTCCAATACCAACTATACTCGGTTTGGACGCATGGTTTAGACAACCCGTGCCCCACACATTTGACTTCCCCTTTGCCTCAAAAAATCATTTAATGTTCTCCGACTCTCCCATTCATCACTACTCCAAAACTGAGGTACTTAGAAAAATAAAAATTACTTGAAAACATAACATGATGTTACAACATCGCCATCATATGATCTTTCTGCCCCCAAAAAACCTATGAACAATCCTCCACATCAAAAAGATGAGGCCACTACTCTCACATTAGTTCCTCCTTTTCCCACGTCTCTTGAGAATCAGATCCATGCTGCCAAAGTACACGGACCAGAGGTATATTCTCCCATGAAGTACCTTTGCCTTAGAATCAACAACCCTGACTGGTCGTTCAGTCACAGATAAATTTGGTTCAATCTCAAGATAAATCCATATCACAACATGAGATAGATCAGAGATCAACTATCATAGCTATGATACCTGGAACACATTATGTATCGACATCAGTTGTGGTGGTATAGATAGATGATAATAAACTTTCTCTACAAGACCAAAAACCATGAAACGTCCCACAAAATGAGGAGGAAGCTTCCCTTTCCTCCCAAGCAGTCGATGAGCTAATCGGGGTGAAATTTTCTTGAACACCTGGTCACCAACTAAAAACTCTAAAGGTTTACAATGATGATCAGCATAAGACATGTACCAATTATTTCCTACCAACATTCTCCGATGAATCAACTGGATCTGATCTATCTCCTCATAGACCAAACTCAATCCTACCAAGGAACATTCAACAATATCCGACCAACATAAATGAGATTTACAAGGACGAACATACAATGCCTCAAAAAGAGAAATTTTGATCACAAAATGGTAACTGTTGTTATATGAAAACTCAACTAGCACAAGATGATCATTCCAATACCCACCAATGTTGAGAACACATGCACTGATCATATCATCAAGGATCTAAATAAGTCTCTTTGAATGTCCATCTGACTCTGAATGGTAGGTCGTGCAATTGAAATGAGGATCCCTATCATGGAATATAGCATACAGAACTCTGTTCAAACAAGCAATTTATTTCACATAAATATATCCCAACTCCTCAACTTTGGTTGTATCTCGAATAGGTATAAAGTGATCCGACTTGGTCAGCCTGTCGATCAGAACCCATATCATGTTCTTCTTTCTCTAGGATTGAGGTATCCCAACCACAATGTCCATAGTGATTTCATCCAACTTCCATGTAGGGACTTGAAGTGGTTGATGCAAACCTGAAGTTTTCTGGTGCTCGACTTTCACCTGATGGAATTTATAGCATCGAGATACAAACTCAGTAATGTCTTGCCTCATACCTGGAAACCAGAAGTTTCACCACATGCCATAGAACATCTCTGTAGTTCCTAGGTGTACAACCTAATGAGATTTATAGAAATCACCCATCACATCCTTCCTTGCTGCTAACGGCACCATGTAACGATTTCGATAACATAGAACACCATCATTGGAGAACGACCACTGGGTGTCGGTCTCCCCACCATAAATAAAGTCCCTAATGCTATGGAATTCTTCATATAGTTATTCTTCATGAAAAAATAACTCATGGAAAGCAGAAGTCAGTAAAGACTGCATAAAGAAACTTCATTACCCCTTCCACTGAACTCCAATATGCAACTGATAAAAAGAGCCACCAAACTCCACTCTTAGGAAGATTCCTTCACAGCATGTGATGGAAGTTTCTTTCTTAATCTATATACAATGACATTCCCTTTCCCCAAGGTATAGGAAAAGTAAAATTCAAATGATATCAGGTACTCCACCAACGCCTTTGGTATAGATTAAAAATTTTTTGGGTGAAGATATAACTCAATCTCTTGTGGTCTAAATACATAGTAAACCTTTCTTCATAACGTTAATGTCTTCAACACTTAAGTGTGTTCATTATAGTTTCATGCTCGTGGTCATGTGTAGGATAGATCTTCTCATGATCCTAATGCTGATGAGATCCATAGGAAACAACATGATTACCTTACATAAAGACAAATCCCAAACCTAAACCTGACGCATCAATGAAGACCAGGTAACCTATCCAATCCTTAAGAAGGTTTAACACCAGAATATTAGTCAAAGGACACATTAGTTTAACAAAGAACACATACATTTATCATTCCAGGAAAACTTCACTTCCATTCGAGTCAGAGTAGTCATTGGAGAAGCTAACTTTGAGAAGTATTTAACAAATCATCGATAATATCCTGCTATGCCCAAGAAGCTCCAAATCTCAAAAAAATTCTGTGGTTGTCACCAAGTCATAACAGCCTTTACCTTCTCAGGATCAACTTATATTCCTTGTTATGACAAGACATGTCCAAATAATTTTATTTCCCGAATCCAAAAATCGCACTTTGAAATCTTGTCATAAATTTTGTGATTCCATAGAAGACTCGTAACTATTCTTAGATGATTCACATGATCCTCCTCAGACTTATAGTAGACAAGAATGTCATCCAAGAAAATTACCACAAAATATCTAGATACTCATGGAAAACGTTGTTCATCAATTCCATGAAAACTACAAAGGCATTTTTTAGGCCGAAGAGCTTAACAAGGTACTCAGAATGGAAATACCAACTCCAAAAAGTGGCCTTATGAATGTCAGATTCTTTTATCCTCAATTGATGGAAACCTGATCGAAGATAAATTTTTGAAAACCACTTTTCCTCTTCCAATTCATCAAACAAATCATCAATTCGTAGAATTGGATATTTTTTGTTTATTTTAACTCGTTTGAGCTTTCGATAATCAACACATAAGAGAGGAGAACCGTCATCTTTCTTGGTGAAGATAACTGGTGTTGCCCAAGGTGACACACTCAAGCGTATAAATCCTTTCTCAAGGAGATAATATAACTGAGAATTCAGTTCTTTTAGTTCTGCTGGAGCCATTCAGTAAGAGGGAATAGAGACCGGTTGAGTAATAGGACTTATGTTAATAGAAAAATCAACCTCCCTTGCTAGTGGAAAACTAGATAATTCAGACAGAAACACATGAGGAAACTCATCGACGACTGAAGGAAGATCACCTCACATTGAATCTCTCTGTAAATCAAAAGAAAACATAGATATAACATTCCCAAACTTTGGATAAGAGGCTCCGGATCTGCTTTACCATGGGTCCCATTCTTCGTGAAAAACAAGAGGCACACCACTGGGTGTAGTAAGGTAGACTCTTCAATGATAACAATCAATCTAGGATTTATTTGATATGATTCAATCCATCCAAAATATAACGTCAAATGATCTCATGTCAAGACCTAGAAAACACCATCCATGATCAACATCTGATAGAGAGAAGACAAAAGCAGGACTACATAGTTAGTTTTCTCTTATTCTACTATGGTTTGTAGTAGTTTATCCATCACACAAGATAAATGATCCATAGGTAGATTAAGGGGATTAACAATATGGGTTGAAATAAAAGAGTGAGATACAGCAGTATCAATAAGTGTTGCCACTAAAGATGAAGCTATAGTAATGGTACCTCTCACAATTGTAAGGAATGTATCAGCTACCTCTGGTGACTCTTCCACTACGTAAAGAATCATCGTTCCAGATACCTGTGGTTGGAACCCTTTTGAACGTGAAGCATTTGTTTGCCCTGTAGTTTCTAGAGGTTTTGATGATCCTATTCTACCATGTGGAGTAGATATGTCATGGCAGAATCTCCATAAGTTCCCTAAACATCTACAGGAGCTACAATTTTTGGGTGCCTCAGTGCAAACCTTCTTAGAATGTCCTGGCTTTCCACACTGATAGAAAGTCAAAGAATACCCTCTTGTTTCTACTAGAAGTCTAGAATGAATCTTTTTTTGAGAACTATCATGAGAAAGGTCACACTTCCATTTTCCGTTAAAGGAACCAACACTGCCACTAGAAGGGAAAAGAACCTCCTTCAATCCTGACTCTCTTGCCAGGTCCATCTCAACCATCATGGACCTATGCAGTACATCAGCATATGTGGGTAGCTTCAGTAAGATAACTTGAGATCGTATATCTGATCGAAGACCCAGCATGAAGCGTCGAGCCTTTATCTCATCATTAGATACAGTCTCAAGATCAAACAATACCAACTCAGAAAAGTGATTTGAGTACTCAGTCACAGTTTTGTTGGCCTACTCAATCTTGAAAAACTCCATAGCCTTCTCCAACACCATTGTTTATGTATATAAATGGTTTTTGAAATGAACCCCAAAGAATTTACACTCAAGACCCGCATGCTTTCTATCTGTCACCATCATGTCCAACCATCTCCTACTTGTCCCCTCCAGCACGAACATGGCACACTTCAACTTGATCACATTAGGTTTCTCCAAGAACCCAAACAGGCGTTTAATCTTACTCAACCATTCCTCAGCATGTTGAGGGTCAGTGGAGCATTTGAAAACTGGTGTCTAATGGCATAGGAACTCTTGAGAATGACTTCATATAATATCACAATGAGGATCTATAGAAGGATTATAAACAGTAATTGGAGGTGCCACCACTCCTAGAGCTTCGATAGTGGGAACAATCACCTCAACCAGACTCAGATCCACAGTAGGACTTGCTTGCAAAGATTTAGAAGAAGCATTTTTTGATCCTATTCTCAGATCTTCTCATAGTCATGTTGCTACAAACCATAAAAAGGAATTTGATTAACACACAAATAGAGTAACAATGAAAACTATTCTTAATAGTATGGATTAACAAGATTTGGATTCCACTATATCTAAAACAAATTATGGAAAATACTAGAACTAATCCACAAGTTTTATTTCCCTACCCAAACCTCGGAACTTAAGGTTCATTGCGGTGAAAGTTGTCCAGGCACTCAATCATAACTACCTCTTAAGTCCCGAAAAGAATACTCAAATACAGACCATCATCAAGGCAAGATGCATAACCTGCGCTCTGATACCATTTTTTCATGAACCAGCCTAGGCACCCTGGTAACCCGTTAACTGATTTGGCCTTGACATAGCCCGAAGGGAGTTCCCGATCCCCACTGGTCGGTGACTAGTATCTGACATCATACAATATACAAGTGGGAATGATTATTTCCACAAGAATGCGGAAGCAACAAGAAATAAAACATTATACATTACAAAAGAAACTAAAATGGGAATAATTTACCAGAATACAAAGAGGAATAAAAATCCCAAAGCACTACATCCCAAGTACTAAAAATGGGAAAACCACACCAAGGTCCTTGTGGAAACAACTGAACAAGACCAGAGATCAACAACTGGATCCACCTCAAAGAGATCCCTTCCCTTTTCTATATCTTAGAAGAAGAATGTCTACAAAAATACTAAAGGCAAAAGTAGGGTGTGAGCCTAAGCCCAGTAGGACACCACCAAATATTCTGTAACAGATACCAAATATATATTATCCAAAGAAAAGATTTCAATTTTCAAATAAACAGGTTTGGAAACTTAAATCATATTCTATCAAAATATGCAATTCATTTTCAAATTATAGAAATAAATATTTTAATCAAAAGCTTTACAAATGATGGAATATTTCTAAAAAAATGTATTGTGTAAAAAATTTATATAAAACTGTTTATATAAATTTAGTAGGAATGTAAGCAGTTGAAAAGAATTTGCATTTATTTATATCTCAAATATAATTAAACAAGCGAGAAACATGGCCATATTGCAAAAGGTATGATAGTATTAACCAGTCAAAGGATTCCACACTCTCTATGTGAACTCAAAAAAATGTGTATACACATGTCCCTATGACACCGTCTAGAGGAGACTCATCTCCAACCCGTCAAAGATGTGACCTACCGCAAGTATGTTTTAGAATGATGTCGTAGCGTATAGTGTATCCAAACAACTCACTAACTACCTAAGGCTTGCATGCACTCTTACATGATGGGTGAACTATTTTAATAATGCTTAAAATATGATCAATCCCATTATTCCATTTCAAAATCTCCAATTTCATTCCATTTAAAACCAAAATATGTTTTATTCAAAACATGCCTTTCTCACAAGATAAAACCACTGGGTTTCTATCAAATCATTTTAAGCCATTTTCACATGTTTTAAATCCATTCAAAACCAATTCCATCATCGCACAATTTATTTTCACAATTATAATCAACAATTTAATTGAAATAATATTCATAAAATCAATAATTTAAATTGAAAAATTTAAATCAAAAAATTTACACAAACACACCAAATTCATTGGAATTGGTGTTTTCCAAATTTCCATTAGAAAAACATTTCAAATATCTTGATTCACTGGAATAGTGTTCTTATCAATTTAATTAAAAGAAAATTTGAGAAATTGAGTTTAAATCAACAATTAAAATAATTCAAGCAAATACAATGATAATCAATTTGGTATGTTAGGACAGAACCACCCACCTCAATGGTTTTGACGAAAACCACAACAGTCAAGAACGCTCAAGAAAAACATGTTGCGCCTTCCGGAACCCACCTTAAATCTCTTCTCCTAGAAAGATAAAGACCAAATATATCATATTCTGCATCCAAACACTTAGATCTACCCATAATGGGCATAGATATAAGAAATCGAGAGAAGTGGAGAAGTAGATCTAAGTTGATTTATGAAACCGATCAAGAATGATGAAGAACAATCACATACCTCAAGAATTCAGATTCAATTCACCAAAAGTAACCTTTGGATCACCTCCAGAATGATGGGATAACCTTATTTGACCTTAGGAGAAGCAAAATCACTTGTTAGGTCCGCTTAGGAGAAAAAACGAGGCACTTAGAGGTAAAAGGAGTGAGATCTACAATTTAAGGATCTCATTTCAATGCCTACACAGTTGGTTTGCACGGATTGAAAAAATGTTCCCAAGATCTGTGTTAGATACTGCCCCGACCACCCTTCTGGCATGGTTTGACTACATGAGAAGATAAATCATGCACTGCCCATTTAGAAGCTATGACCTTCAAGCCCTACTACACGTAGTTTGTCTGCACAGTTTAGACAACCCGTGTGCCGCCCGTGCAACTTCCACTTTACCTAAAAACATCATTTAAAGTTCTCCCGACTCTCCCATTCATCACTAATCCAAAACAGAGGTATGTAGAAACATCAAAATTACCTGAAAACGTAACATGATTTTACAATCATAGATTATATTACATTAAAAAAATGGAACACATGAATGCTGAGATCGTAAAAAATAACTAGATTCATGATTTTTTTCGAATATTAGTAACAGGTTTTCTATTCCATGTCTATAAGATATCATCCTAAATACATTAATATTATCAATGGAATAATAAACATGAGATAATCATTTTTGTGCACAAGAAATATGGAAAGTATATGAATTAGTTAATTTTAGAACCTTTGGATTCTTTTGTAATAATTATTTTTATTTTAGATAATCTTATAAAAACAAAAGGTAACAATACATTATAATTAATTTTAATTCAAATGAAAATTTCAATTAAAAATTAACACATATCTCATATTTCTATTAATGAAGATGCGCGTCAATAAATGTAATAAAAGTTACCTATACAATCTCCATCTATGGTATCCTCCTTGGTAGGAAATGATAGTAGAGTATTTCGATCAATATCATCATATAAAAATATTATTATCTGAAAAAAATGCATATTATGATGATGTATAGAATACCCAAAAATATATATGACTCCATATAATATAATACATACAATGGGTTCTCTGGAATAAAACTCTTAATATAAGGTTGGGTCCAATCGAGGAGGTGAAGGATCTAAATAAGATGGTTATTCATGATGTGAATACTACACATGTTGTGATAATCATATAAATTATTCAATAATATCCAACACAACATGAATAATTTCTTCATCCATTGGTTATTTTTAGCATTTCATCTCAACATTTATGAAATCTATTTTTGGGACTATTGATTTTATATGTTAATGGCCAAAATCATTCTTAATACTGACACCCACCGCATATCCTGTTATGTGGCTGAGGTTTTTTTCTTTCCTAAAGCAGTAGATAATATGACCATCCTATCCTCATGGGAAAAGGCCATATATATCACATTCTTATGAAGGACGCCATAAAATGAATAATTATAATGGTATATTAATGTTGTGAATTTTATGAATAGAAAACATTCATGAAATATTGTAATTAGTTTCTTAATCTTTTTTATTTTAATGATTCTTCTATTATATAATTTTCATTATTTATCATTATTTTTATTTTAAATTATACGCGGTGAGTGAGGGAGATTGAAGACTGAACTAGACCACTATTGAATATCTAAAATATTGAGGACTGAATAAATCCTAATTTTTACTATCATTTTGCCTCCAAAGAATAAAATAATCAATACTAAAAAGTATGTGAGTATTTATCTGTCAATTGGATATCTTATTGAGACCTACTAGAGGCATGTTACAATATAATAAACTAAAAATTAATTAGTTAAAATAAAATAAATTGTACAATATAAAAGTATTATCATACCAAAAATACGTCATCAGATCTGTTTGTGAGAATGTTCTCTTATGTATCTCTTCTGAATAATCTATAATTTGAGAATGATTTTTTATTATGTAACTTCCCAAAATGAAAAATATATTTTTAATTTTGTTTTAAATTAATTCTATGGAACTTTTGATAAATATTGAAATATTATACTAATTTATTTCATTCCTTGAAAACTAAATGTCAGGTACAATATAATAAAATAAATATTATTCATAAAAGATACATAATTTTCAAAGAATAAAATAAAAATAAATTAATTAAAATATTTTACCATTATAGACTCAAAAAACTTCTCTTTCACCATCTTGATGAATAAAATCAAATCACGATAAAAATTGATAAATCGAGATATAACTGGTAAACTGTATTAGATTTGGGCCTACTGTATTAATATTTCATCAAATATAATATGTATTATTTAGTCTTTATGAGCATGTGACTTTTTTGGTATGTTACTAATATCACATATACGATCTATTAAAAAAGTTTTATATGTATAATATGGAGAATAATCCTCTGTTTGAGGTACATTAGTAGTCTTACTATTAGAATTTTTAATTAATTATTTTCTTTCATAAAATTATAATACAACTGAATATTTAAAATATGTAACAACGACATATTCCTCTGTAAATTTCCTCTACCTATTTTCTATCATTAAAATATATAAATGATATATGATTGGTTTTTTACCAAAAAATTATTAACCATAACTATTTATTATAAAATTTTAAACCAAAATAATATAATTAGTTAATATATATATATATATATATTAAATCCTATAATTTAACAAAATAATGTTTCTAAACAAGATAGTTTCATTTCATAGAAAAAATATAAATATTTAAATATATAATTGTGTGTTTAATGTATTATTTTTTCCATATCTATTTAGAATAAATGTTTCATATAACATTGAATATGTTTTCATTATAGTCATTTTTTCATCCAAAAAACATGTAATAGGTGAAAAAACCATAAAAAATACATAACATAATCATCATGATCATAACCCAAATGAATTATTTTCCATTGAAAAATTATGGGCCACTGATCATTGAACAAATTGATGACATTAAAAAATTCATTTTCATGTGTCTCTTACATAAATGGTTTCTAATTACAATAAAATATTCTCAAATAATGTATTGTAAATATGTAGTAATTATGTTTCACACTACTATTACCGTCATCCCATTTACAAATGAACATTGTAACGTGAAATTTAATATAATCAATTTCTCTTATATATTCATGAGCTCTAAAATATTAAATTGATGTAGAAAATAGGGTTTTATCTTTTTCACTCGAAAAATCTAGTGCTTCAATGAAGACTATTACCTAACTATTTTTAACATTAATATAGACATTCTTATTTTTTATATAAAATGTGTAACCATAAATATAAAAACTCGACCATGTGATAACATTAAATGTTGAATCCCATTATAATAATTGCGGCGTTTTTAAATAAAAATACATCTCTATTGAATTTCCTTTAAATACAATATATTTTTTATGCTCAATCATCAACCAGTTATAATTTTCTTTTTCAGATATTATAACATGAACTTAGTAAAATGGGATGATATGTATGGTTGAAGCTCATATTTATTAGTCAAAATCTATAAATGTTCACACATCACATAATCACATGGAAAGAACATTTTCTATAATCCATGAGTACTTCTACCTTCACAACCAACTATAAAATATCATGATATTGGGAAACCAATATGATCATGTTCATAAAAATAACGAGTAACCAAATAGTCTCACTTATTTGTATATCACTCATAAAATTAATCACTAGAACAACCATTATATCAAAATAATTTTTTGTAAAAATACATTTCTATATGAAAAATTATAATAGAAGATGGATTATCCAAAAAACAAAAAATTAGTATGAATAAAATTAATTCAAATGGATTTGAAAAAATTACAAAACCAAATGATAGTTTATCTTACAAGTGTAAGTAACATACTATGCTGTGTGACCAATAGTAATTCTTATACCAAAACATGACAATCATGAGATTTTTTATCTATTGATTTAAAATCACTCAATAAAAAAATTATTCACATTTTATGAATATAAATTATAGACATTAATACCATGTATATATTTTAAAAAATTCATTTTCTCACCCTTTCATAATTTGTAAATATTTGTATATAAATATGTTTTGTATATTTTCTGAGTGGTAGATAACTCAAAATATATTCTCATGGAGATCTAGTCAAACTGCCACATATGTTTCTCTCAACATTTATAACGTCAACATTTGGGTTTATGTATAAAAATATAGAATAATGTAGTTAAATAAAGATAACATATTTCTTCTAGTTATTTTTTGATGACCAAAACATCATTTTTAAAAAAAATTGAAATCATTATTTTTCACCATGATGTAATATTCATAAATTAAAAATGGATACTATGGAATATTATATTCTTATAAACCACTAATTAATTATTTTTTAATAAATGATAAGAAAGGTCAATTAAAAATATATGTAATATAATATATAGATTATCTATGATCTTTTAGTTAACTGATAATATGGTATATCTCTTTATCAAGTTATACATACTATTATATCCCTTAACACGATCTCAAAATATTTTTCCATATGAAATAATTTATATTATAGTGAAAATTATCATAATATTTGAATGAAAATACAATTTATTTTATACATAAAAAACATTAACACATATCTCCAATAGATGTTTTAAATCATCAATTAGTGAGGAAGGATACACATCAATATTGGTTCCCACATATTTTTTTCAATAAATTATTATGCTAATGGTATCAAATTTTGTATTTATATATATATGTGGGTATATGTATTAATATACTAAAAAATACAGATGAACTATGTTAGCTACTGAGGCTATGATATGGAATCATTCCATCTATGAAAAACACTAATTTTATATTTTTAGCTTCACCTAAAAAATTAATAATTTGTATAATCAAATGTATTCAACTATGGTGAATCAACATGGTGAATTAAGTTACCATAAATGATTCATTTGTTTTCATGTCATCATAACAATTAGTTTATTCGGAATTTTAATTTTCAAAAATATACTTTGAATAAAAATTATTGGAAGTTAGCCAATTACATTCGCAGGTTCACTGATTCCAGTACCTAATAAGGAAACATAGTTCAAATATACAATTATATTATATCATTATGTCCCACATTTTGAATGTTTTTATAAACAATCACATTTTATAATATACATCACACAATCATTGGGGTAGTATTTTATATTTATATAACCCCATATTAGTGGGAAAATACATCCTTTATTTCACAATTGGAAAATGTATGCTGATTTCCTACTCAATGGAGATATTTTAAATGGTTCGGAAAATAAAATAATGTTTTATCTCTCTAAAAATTTCTTAATTTGAAGATAACTAATCTTAGTAATTCTGATAACATTGTAAATTTATCGCAACATGAGTTTAGTGGTTTTTAATAAAATATATACAATCATTAAATAATTATTTAATGTTTTAATACAGATATCAAGAATTAATTCTTCATTATGATCCTATTTCTCAATGAGAATATTTTCATAAACATTTAATGTTGAAATTTATGTTATTTTATCATGATAGATCCAACATGTATAATAATGGAAAGAAAGTTAAAATATTCGATCCATGATTTATCAAGAATTTAACAATGACATATTTAAAATCATCATACATGGTAATAAAATAGAATATTTATTTTGATGATTTATTTTAGTAAATTGTAAAAATAAAAAAATCCCTTCTCATATTCATCGATAATTATTTGTAAATATGTCTATTTATAATCCATTAATTAACTAATATGACAATATAAAAATTGAATATATAAATACATATAACCTTTTATAAATATATATAAATAAAATAAATTTAAACATATAAATCATTTAATCAAAATAAACAATTATTGATAACTAATTGACCATAAAAAAATAATCTATAAATATTGAAATCATATTATACATAAATTTCATTAAAAATAATAAATATACATCATATTTATCTAGGAAAATTATACTGAATTTATCTACCAAAAATTAAACATAATTTATCAATAAAAAAATAATCTAAAAACATTTATACATTCATTATAATATATAAAAAATATATAATAAAAACAATATTATTATTAAAAAAATTTTATAAAAAAAATTACTAAAAAAATTTATACATAATCTAACATATAAACAATTATTATAAAAAGAAATTAAACATAAAAATTTACTTAAAACTATTATAAAAATGGCAGAGTAATTTAGAATAATAATAATAATGTATACAAAATATCATAAATAATTATAAAAAATTTCATAAAAACTATCATAACAAAAAAAATATGAACAATTATATATGAAATTAAACATAAAGAAGTAACAACAAATTTTACAAATAGTTATGATTAATATCTTAAAAAAATCTCATGAGAATAATTATAAAAAAATTATCATAAAAAATAGTTAATTATAAAAAATATCACAAATTATAAAACAGTATCATTACCGAATATTATACGTAATTAATTTTCAAAATTATGAAAAACATCAAATATCTCAGGCTAATATTGAATAATACTTCCGAGATTTTTATAAAATTAGTTAAAATCTATTGAAACAAGGAAAGCACTGATAGATTCAAGAATAACAAGTGAAAAATGATATAAAATGAGAACAAAAATACCATTAATCATGATTTTGGGTCAACCATAATAGTTCTATAATCATGAAATTGAATTGATGGATAGAATATTCATGATAAAAAATATGGAATGTGGATGAAAATTTACAACATGAGATAGTAAAAGTTTATCGATGGTCTTCGAAGCATTCTAGTGTCATCATTGTCAATAAAGAATTTTTCTTGGAAAACTATGAATAAGAGATTATGTTGTCAATATGTTTTTTAATAAATTTTATCATTTTATTAAAATGAAACTAATGAGTTTGTTTTATGCCTTTAACATCAATTTTCTTGAAAAAGAATGTTAAAATAATCCTTTATGAACTTTTAACATAAGTTTTATTTAAAAAATCCAATGGTTATTTTTTTAATAACGTTGAATGTTTATTTCTATAAAAACCAACATTAAAATTAAAAATTGAGACATTTTAACATCAATTTTTCTAAATCATCATTAAATGTTTCTGTCATTATATTTAATATTGATTTTTTTAATAAATAATAAAATACAAATTAAAAGCCAATATTTCTAAAACTATCAAAGTTTTCAAATCAATTCTAATTATTCAATAATAGTTCAATCATTATTGGTTTATATATAATTTATTGTTGTGATTATTCATCGTTTAATTACCATAATACCAATTAAATTCTATGTCATGATTCACATTTAATTTTTAGTCACATCATGAATTGAATTTTCATTGTTGTGATCTCACTACTATGGTGTACGAAACCTCCATCATGACGTCAATGTGATAAAACTATCTCTTATATGGTATAATATGAGTGATCCATATGATCTGGTAGAAAAGTGTAATTTTCAATAGAATGTATTTTTGTAGTTTTCCAAATCAAAAAATCATTTGAAAATAACATCTTCATAAATTAACTGCGACCACAAAACTATATAATTAGACTCTTTTTAACCAATTAACTTGTTGTGGTATGGAGTTATTCTTTTTGGAATAATCTCTTTTAGATATAGGTTTACATTGATCTTTTTATCTTTTAAAATTACACTATCTAGGATGAATGAAGTTTTTATAGAATAGATATATACTTTTAAATATTGTTATGAAGAAACCCATTCTCTATTATATATAGATCGTAAAAATTCCATTTTCCATGAATGAAAGATGCAAACCCTTGGGATGTCATAACATATTCTAAAACTGTTTCCATATCTAGTCTATGAAATATTAATTTTTTTTGTTATATAAAGTATCTGTTGGAATTGCGGTATGGACTAAACCAACTATTGTCTCACGCAAAAATTGCCTCTCAAATTACACTGCAATATCAATAAAGACACACAAAATATCACCAATAATATCCCTTCAGGACCTTTCTAGTAACATTTACCATGATATTGCCAACAATATATATATATATTCCTCTATATTTAGACCATTCATTGTGGAATTTCATTCACACACACCAGTGTTAACCCATGATAGTGATCACATATAGTACATCATATTCAAGGGATGTATTTGAGCATGGAAAACTACTTCCCCCATTGCCAACAGAATATATAGCTCTAGAATATTTTCAAAGAATATTTTTTTGTTACTGAAAATTTTTCTATAGTATAAACCAAAGAATTTAGATAGAAAAAACTCATCTCTTTGTTATTTTTTGGATTTATCTTGAGCTGTGGTGAGATTTCACAGTAAATAAAAAACAAATCAAATCTACTTCAATGAAAATCATCCTATAACACAACTGATACCATTGTGGTACATAATCCCTATTCTAGAATTATATATTTTTATTTCATGTCTAACATTCTTTATGATTTTTTTTTCAATAATCCCAATCCATATAAAAAACCACTTAAATATTTTTCATCATAATCGATATCTCATATTATTTATCTATCATACCTTGGTCTACTAGTTATAAATTGAAAATTCTTCATCAAATAACCCTTAAAGAGATCATTCTCAAACCCAATAATGGAAAATAATTATTTGTAACCACATAAATTAATAAATTAATACATTATGTCTCACAACATTATATGTCATGTCTATTAACTTATAAAAAACCAACTGTGATCTAAATATCATTGGAACCCCACAACCATACACAAATAATTTAGGAAAACATATTAGTTCTAGGCTCTTTCACAACATAATATAATATATTAACATATTAATCCTATATGATTCTCACGATATTGAACAAAATTACCACTTAGTTTAAATATAACTTATTAAAGAACACCATTAAGTCTTCGGGCATCATTGGTCTTCATTATGACTATCCCTTTGGAGTTTCATGACCCACAAAATTCAATATCACTAAATATGAGTGTTTTTCCAAATCTTCACATTAATCCTTAGATAATTACCATAATTTTGTTTTCCATCTCACACCTATGTATGTCCATCATATCTCTTATAAACTCAATTAATGTTTTTATATATAAAAAGTATTATAGATTGTCTACATTCATTTCGCAGTTACATTAACACATTTCAATCATTCATCATGCCTATCATGTGAATAATGTATAATGATTTATATATATGTGTGTGAACATATACCTTGATAACACTACTCTATTAGGTTGCAATAAAATAACAGATCCTATCTCTACCCAAATAGAAAAAATCATCTTATATATTGTGGAAATACTTGAATCACCAAGGTCTTTAGTTATATAAAACTATCAATAGGGTCACATACCCAATACATGGGATATACACACATACATTATATAACTCTTGAAGAAAATATTATAATTACATATAAAGTAACTCAAGTCAACTAAAGATACCACACACAAACACCATTGAAATATCATCTTAATCAGGTATCTTTATATCCATTGTTCTTACATTGGGGTCAAAATCATATTATACATGTCCATATCCATGGTATCACTCTCTAGTTACCATTATCATTGAATTAATCATAGTCTGGATTGATTATGTAGAGAACCAAAAAAATTATTTTGTAAAATATATAATAATTCATTATATATTTAATAAATAAAATAAGTCCTTATCATTTCATCATAATTGGTTTCTTAGTCACAATAAATCATGAATATGTCATGTGAATGTATATGGAATGTATTATAAATGTACATATTACACATTACACCTCTTTCCATGAGTAAAATAATAAATCATTTCCATAAAAACATAAATTATCTATAATAAACATATCTATAATAATAAAAAGTGATAATTGTAATCCCAACTCCATGGAAACATGAATTTCCACATAATATGTATTAGATGGACACAAATATGGCATTTATCCCGAGTTCTGATAAATTATATATCATCATACCATTTACCAGATTTGAAATTAAATTAAAAAAATTTCTATTATACATCTTTTAAATTTACATGCATCCACCCCTGTTCGTACAACCCGATCTAGGTCCCTTATTGAACTCGAGAATTATTAATAATATAGAATAGGGTATCATTTATCCATGACGGTAAGATTAACAAATATTGGGAAACTAAACAATATATTACCATAATAAATAATATGTAAATATCTCAAAAAATTATAGATGTTTTAATAGTATAGTAAAATATTTAATTATAATGGAATAACTAACTTGGTAAATAAACAAAAATTGTTATAAAAGGTAACATGTGTATGTAATAGATGCCTACATTCCAACACATATTACCCCACAGACTGATTATTTATATTTTTTCACAATAAAAAAAATATAATGATAATATATACCTAATAAAAAGTCATATATCTTACCTTGAACTTATTTACATATCCCTCTAACATCTGGTAGTCTACTCACCTTTATAAGGGCACGTACCCTAACCTATATTCCAATTATATTGTCTATATATCCACTATGTTTGATAAAAATTGTGTAGACATGAATCATATAATTCCACCATTAATAGAACCCTGATCGTAATCATTAAATATATGAATTCATATATTAACATTTATTTTTAAAATAATCATATACATATACTTTTCTGGCCACTTAAAACTCAAGAATACCACAAACCTGTAGGATCATAACTACGTTATTTATTACTAAAAAATTAATGATTTCCTTATCAAAATAAATCAATAAGTATATAGTGTTGGGAAACGTTTGATAATCTACATGAGAAAGAGTTTCACACATCTTATTAGAGGATATACATGGGTATAACCATGGATTACTATTATTACATGGAACCCACCCCATTGTTGGCAGCAGAAAATTTATCTGCAAAGGCTAATAGAATATCAACTATCACAATAATGAAAAACATTAATACCTTTTCAGATGTGAATTTAATATCACTTATATTTTCATAGGTATATAATCTATCCTCTCTCTGTGGTAAATATGTATAATCTGTGGTTAATAGAATAACATATGTCAAAAAATAGAGATTTCAGAATGAGTTTTCATGAACCCTTAAGGTAATGTTTAATGTGTTATGACCAATACTTATGTATCTAACGGTGAATGGGTTATCAAAAAATATCTAATAAGTAAATTCTGAATGGGTAATTATCAAATCTCATGGAATTTGTGACTAAATCATCACTACTACTAATAAATGTAAATTTGAATGGGTCACCACTAGTTATAATTAAATACAATGGTTAATATATCATGATAAATAATTGTAGTAAAAGACATATCACCAGTTAATACTATTATTTTTTGGAAGCTCACCCAATACTTTCCTTTAATTTTAAAAAAATATCATTATGAAACTAGTCTCTACTAAAAAAAGTTTATTTAGATATAAAATTACAAATTTGTATGTATCATTTGGTAAATTATGAAAATTTATACATGCTCCCTCAAAATAATCCTTCATTAATAAAAATATCACATGAAACAAAAGCATCATGATAACCATAATTAAAGATGAATTTTTTTGCCTTATCCAATTCCAGGATCTTGGTTATATACCTTATAAACCCTTATTGAATGAGTCTGAATATATCAAAGACATATCCCAAAGTAATTTTTGAAGATCAGACAACATGAATTTTTAAAATTTATTGAATCAGTGTCCATGGACTTGTCAGGATTAGCCCGTCACTCTAAGCACAACTAGCATGGTGGTATAATATAATTGAATATAACTATAATGGCCTAAAATTCCATGTATGATTAATTAAAGAAATATTTTTTTATCCAAATAAATATGTAATTATATTTCACAATGTAAGTAAAAAAAGACTACTAAAAATTTTTAAATGTCAAGTAATAATAAAGATTAGTAAAACTAATACTATTAGAGGGATATAAAAATTCAAATTATATTGAACACAAAATGGTATACATTATAGGATAAAAACCTTCTAGTTAGATTAAAAATTATAAGAAAAATGTTTTTAAAAAAGTGAATCTTTAGGAATATAATAGACATTATTCAATGAATTTGAAAGAATGATTATAAACGAAGATGTGATTGTTGATGATTGGTAGTATATATTAGATGTAATAAAAAATGTGACCATTAATACATGAGTATTATAGTATTATCACATGGGGCATTAGTCAGTATAACGATTTGTAATTATAACTATTGGTAATATAGACATTATAATGTGACTGTGATGGTTAGTGTATACTATTGTTAATGAAAATATTTATTTGAATGTAGAATTAAGAAATGATATCCCAACCAGTATAATCCTACCTTATGAAGCTCATTTGTTATAGATTGGTAGTTATGTAGAAAGACTAGTGTTTTTATTGATCAGGACCAACAATATATTCAATATGTGATTCTTGAATGAAATTTCATATGAGAGAAGTACGAGATATTGTATATCACCACTAGATCAATGATGGCCTAACCACCTCATGGAAATACCATTATCTCACACCATGCCCTTAGTGTCTATGTCCTTATAATAAAGGATTATATATCGAATCCCTAGTAGCATTAAGTTGTACTTATTTTGGAAATGAATTATTAGTTTTGTAGATTCTTCATTCTTATATAATTATACATGCTTAAATTAAAAGAATATTATTACAAAATATTATAAAATAATTTTTGTAAAAAGTTAATATGATTGTATTATATTGAAAATTTATTTATTTAACTCTAATTTTAATATATTAAAAATAAATATTAGGGTCTATAATATTTTTTAAAAAAAATCATTAACTTATAAAATATTTTTATACCATTATACATAGTTTTTCCATGTGAAAAAAAAAATTGTATAATAGAAAATAGTGGTTTACAAAAAATAATTATTTTATATTTAAAAATTAAATTTCTAATTTCTATAATTTCTGTAAATAAAAAAAAGTAACTTTTAGAACCATATCATCAAAATTGTCCAATGGTGAATGTCTCTAACTTCTTTGAGACAATCAAATTTTGGATAAACGTATAAATTTCTATATAAGATAAGATGATTTTCAAGAAACAAAAAATATATAAAATTGATTTAATAAATAAGATAATGTATTTTATTTAAAAAATATTTTTTTTTATAATTTTTATTAATAAATTGTTCAAAATTTACATACTAAACAATGAATTATTAAAGTATAAAATAGAACTTCTTATTTTGATAAATATTTTTATGTAAAATATAGTGTTTCGTGGCTATAGTAATATTAAAAAATGGTATTCAGATATAATGAATTCAAATAATATAATACATGACTAAGAAATCTAAAATAATAAGAAAAAACATTGTTACGCCATTGATTTTTCATATCTAACCATATTGAATTTGATGTCCAATAATTATAAATTATAAAGAAAATTCGCCCCTTTTAATGTAAATAGCCACCCATTCTCTACTTCTTCTCAATTGTAAGTCAAATATCCATGAATTTATTTAAGTTGTTTCCTCCAAATTTACCACTTCAATGTGGGGGTATGGTCTTAATGATTCATAATCAGGTTATTTGAATTAACACTTCAAAAAAATTAATTCCATTACTCTTTCCTCATTTACATTCAACTATGTCATTTATAGTAATGTATTTTATTCTTTCTATTCATTCAATAATTTTAATGATTCCATTACTATAATAAATATTTTCTATTATTTATATCCTTCCATACACTATAAATAATTATAATTAATCTTCATTTTGGTATAAATGTTATGTCATTGAAATCATTTCATGAATTTATCTCATTTACATTAACCTTTTTTATATTATGAATACCCAAATATCTTCCTTAACCATCGGTATTCATGTAGATATAACCTTGATTAATTGATTTGGAACTTCCAAAAATGAAACCCATTTTCGTCATCAAGGGTTAACAATTATATAATGTTCAAGTATTTAAGTATGTATGAATTGATTATATTTTCCATGAAACTCATTCATTATATTCCATTAGTTATTAATGAAATTATTTATTATGACCCTATAGAACACATGAATTTAGACATTTGATGGGTATTCCTTAAAATATTCCCAATTAATTGGGTAATTAATTAATCTATAAATATTTCATTTTTTAGGATACTGTGGTGAATAACATTGATAATTATGTTTTATAATACCATGATGTTAAATCATGTGATATTTTTATGAATGAATTATTTTTATGTTATAGTCACATTTCCATGTTATGATTCATGATAACTATATTATTAAATTCCTAATGTTCTTATGATCATCCCTATTGTTGTTCATCATGATCACTTTATAAATATTTATAATACATATTCCATTATGATGTTTATGCCCACCCCTTATTTTAATATATTTTCCAAGAATAATATATTTTTATAAAATTGTCCTTAAATGATTCTATGAAAAATACTTTAAATTGTATTTGAAGAGAGTTTATTTTTTTCAAGTATTAGGTTCCCAATTTTAAATATACTAAACCTCAAAATATCTAATGTATTATTAAATGTTAAATATTTAACGAATGTTTTATATTCTAAAATAGAGGAATTAAACAGTTCATATCAAATTATGGGTAATTATTCATTGAAATGAGGGATTATTAACCATTAGTAATAACCCTATGGAAAATTATAATCAAAGGAAAATATATGGTAATTTTTGAGGTATGAGATGAGTTATTTTGATAAAATAAAATCCCTATGTGGATACAAAAAGATGACGTGGAAGTAAAAAATTTCTACATAGGGGTATTAATCCCAAGATGAAAACATTCAGTATTAACTATATCATCACATAGTTTATGATAAATATTACTTGTTGCACACATTGTTTGACACCCCGGGGGATATGATATGGTTAATCACAAGGTTTTTATGACCTATTGTGAAGAATATATAGAATATTTAATTGTTAAAATAGGTTATGAATAAATAATTTCTTTGAAGAGTATAGTTTTATGGCTAAAATCTCTTTAAAATTAACAAATTATTAAAAGTAACTAATTTATCTCTATGGTTTTAATATTTCAGGTAAATATCAAAAAAATGAAAAACTATGTAAATCCTAACTGCAATAGAAGATGATCTGGATTCCTTCATGACATGATTGTGGATGGAAGAGAAAACTTCATAAGGATGATAAATCAACTATCTCAGTATATGAATAAAAAATTTAATCATGGCGAGGACACAGATTCAACTCATTGGAAATAAAATTCATTTGTGTTATTTATAATTCAATGACCACATTCATAATAGAATTATTAATCAATTAATTATAGAATTATCTATTATCCATATAAGAAAATGATTTATATAATTCATTTTTCAATGAAAGTGAATGTTGGTTTGGTAGTACTTCACATAGAAAGAGAAGTTAATAACTAAAAGACACTAATTAAGAATATGAATCCCAAAGGTGAGATTAATGATTTGGAATAACAAGAGTCCATTATAATATTTTCCAATAATTTTATTCCCCATTTAATGTGAACAATAGAGAAGAAATTCTATATATTAAATTATAAGAAAAATTAATTTATGGGATTATACAAATTTAAATTTTAAAGTATTTTTCAATACACCGCTATCTTTTTTATGGATATTAAGGGAAATCTTGATAGGTCATTTGGCTAACAAAGATACCATATATAGAAGAATCAAGATAATTAATACTATAAAACCTATTATGTGATATTTTCAATTACTATGATAGTTGAAATGATGTTTGAATATTCATAGTGTCCTCATATGATGAGTGACGAAATAGAGAAACATATCTAAACTCAAGGAATCTTTTTATCAAAAAATAGAAGGAATAAACAAAAAATACCCATGTGTAGCCATTATGGGATTAAATATTCAAGGGACTATATGAATTTAAATGGAATGTTTTATATGTTCGAAATATATGGACATATATCATGGAAACTTTCCTATGAGGTGAAGGACCAACAACAGAATGTGTACGATAAATGGAAGATGGCTCAATAAACACCTGATTTTTTAGGATTCATGGGTGGATAGATATAGAAATTTGAAATAAAAAGTCCTTTTTATAATATAATTGAGGGTTACCACCGTTAACATCATCATAGGAAATTAGATCATGTTCGTTCAATCATAATTATAATGGATGATGTATAAACTATAAATAATGTGGTGGAAGGTAAAATTGTTGTTCTCTCAAATATATAATGTATATTACTTAACTGTGATTATATTAATTCCATTATTTCAACCAAGTTATTAAAGAAGCATAATTTGGATACTAAACATCTTGAAGAATTGTAATTAGTTAAGACACCTCAAGGGTTTTTTTCAATTATTAATGTTGTATAAAAACTCATGTATCTACTTTGGAATGTACAATATCATCACAAATATAGTATTCATTAAAATTGTAGATTTCAAAACTATACTTGGGATTTATTTTCTCTAAATATATAATTATAAAATAAAATATATAAGAAAGGATATTTCAGTTTCTTTAATTGGGTAACCTGGAGTTATTTTTAATTGATAGATATCACATCTTCAGTTTTTCTAGAAGTAACTCATAAAACATTATTTATAGTGATTCTTATTGAATAGAGGGAATAATATGAATGAATAATGATAGAAAATGTCCACATTATATAGTAATTCATTTATTTATTTTTTCGAATAGATAAATGGTCATCCTAGAGAAATAGTTTTAATTTCTTTAACTGAACTCATACTTGGATCCAAGATAATATCATGTACCCCATGTAGATTGGGATATGTGGATTTATATTAATTAACAAATAGAATAAAATTCCTCTTTTAATAATGTTTTATTTGACCAAGTGTATTTTATTTGGGAGAACATGATCTATTTTAAAAAAAATTAAGTATAAATTGATGGGATTATGTATTGAATATAGATTTCTTAATGGGATCTTAGTAATAGAAACATAACCTCTCTTGAGGATGGATGATTTATTTGTAAAAATTCAAATGAATCAATTATTATTCATTATTTAATTATTTTCAATGTTTCATCAATTGAAGGTGAAATAATAAAAAACATAGAGTGTGAATATCAACTAAGATATATGAATTTTCTGTTTTTATTCCATTTTTAATAAAAAATCATTCTTCTATATTTATAATGTTTATGAATATAGTTTCCAAGTATTAACTTGAAAAATTTGTGGTCATATTTATTAATAATATACATATATATTCCAAAAGGGATGAGGATATTTTGGATCATATATGAATTATATCAAAAACTATTAGGAATTAGATTATTTTTGGTACATTCTATAAATTTGGGTTATGGTTGTAACAAGTTATATTACAGGAGAACATTGTAACCATTGAATGAATCTTAGTGAATACTTCTACGAAAAAATCTTTTGAGTATTCACCTCATCCCATAACAGTAATTGACACTCGTAGTCTCATTTTTCTAGTAGGATATTATAGAAGGCTTCTAAAATTATTTCATAACATTATAAAGCAACAAAAAATCTAACTCAAAAATTATTTATGTATATATAGACAAAGGATTATGAAGATAATTTCCACAAAATGTATAATTGGATAGTTAATGCACCCATTCTATATTTACCCTTTGTTATAGAATTAATTTTTATCAATGGTGATTAATTTATAAAAGTTATTGGATTTTTCATCATGAAAAATGATAATTTGATCGACTATTAAACTCAAAAGTTAAAGCATCACGAGTATAATTTTTATACTCATAAAAATTAAATAGTAGATGTTTTATTCCAATAAAGATATTAAGACATTATCATCATGGGAAAAACAATAATATATACAAAAAAAATAGCAGTTGGAGTATATATTCTTACCAAATTATCTGAAAATGAGAAGGAGGATATGTTTGGAGCTTCTTAATGACTATAATTTTTATATTCTTTATCACCATAGAAGAGAAACCATAGGCACAAATTCATTGAGTCGGAAAGATATTAGTGTTCTTTAAAATAATAAAGATTGATATAGATCTATTAATCAAATTCATAGTGTGGTGGGACATGGGAATCATATGGGATGAGATATAATTAATTGTATCCCAAATTATTTCGTGACCATTATTACCAATGAAGATTATGAATTCTCTAGGTGGTGACCCTTTGATGAAAATAATGATAGGGTTTGTAAAAAATAAGAATCTTTTTTATTTTAATATTGATCAATAAGGTGTATAAATATTTGGTGTAACCTTATATATCCCATAAATTCTATATATAAAGAGGAAGATGATGGATAATTTTTATTTCTCTGTATTATCTATACATACTAGAAGCACTAAAATTTATACGGACCTTCATAATCTTTAATGTTGAGATAATATGAAAAAGGATATTACTAATTAAATTGAAAGGTCAATAGCATGATATCAAGTTAAGGAAGAGAAAAAACATCTAAAATCGGTATTAGAACCACTACACGTACTTGTGTGAATGTGGGACATCACCAATAAGACATTTTACAAAAGACTACGTAATACATACATGGGAAATAATTTTTTCTGTGTAATTAGTGATTGGTTTAAAATGTTTCCCAATTTGATTTAAAATAGGGACCTTCGTAATCATTAATGGTGAGATAATATGAAAATTTATATTACTAATTAACTTGTAATGTCCCTAGAATTACATCAATTGAATGAAGAGAAAATTCATCCGAAACGGGTATTACAACCACAACACATAACTGTATGAACTGGGATGCCACGAATGTGTACTTTTACAGTAGCCTACCTAAAGACATCCATGGGAAATAATGTTATATGGGTAATTATTGATTGTTTTAAAATGTTTTCCCATTTTATTTATATAATAGAGGGTTTATAAATTGAGTGCATATCTTGACTATATATTCATTAGTTAACAAGACTCCATGGTGTACAGATGTTAATTGATTCTAAATAGAATCCTTGGTTTTCTCATATGTTCTAGAGGAACCTTAAAAGGGATATGAATATATATATATAAAGTTGAGAATAACAATCATCATCATTATGATGGGTAGCATGTGAGGAAATTCCAAACATTGGATTCTATGGTATGGTATAAATAAAATGAATTTCAAGGTTGATGGTCGAAACATCTTTCACATGTCAAATTTTTCAATAACAGCAGTTTGAACTCATGTATTAAAATAAAAAAAACTTGATGATCTCTTTTGGAAAATATGTTGAGCATAAACATGTAGGGGTAATGTTGGAGAATGTAATCTTTTGGGAGCAGAAATTATGGAGACCATTCATAAATACAACTAATTCAAAAACAAAACAGAATTTCTCAAAGATAAAATAAATGATATTATGATAGAAAATTAAGGGATATATAGTTTTTATGATGAAAATCATGTATTTTTAAAGATACCAGCGTAAAAAGTTTTTATGATATTTAGAAAGTATGGGAATATGAGTACAAGTTATATTAGAACATTTGAGATTTTGGTTAATGTTAGAGTTGTTTCTTATTGATTATGACTACATCCAAGTCATTATAATGTAAATAATTCGTTAAAAATGTATCTATTATGAAATTATATATTAAAAAAAACATATATTTGATATAAACGGTACAGAATGGAAACATGACTTCTTAACTAAAGAGGAACCACAATTTATTCTTAAAAGAAGGGAACAAGTGTTATGGAACAAAACAACATGACTTTTGAATATATTATGTTGAAATAATATGCTTTATGATTCAAAATTGGATGTTGAAGAATAAAATAAAAAAATTACCCTAATTTGTTTTGAAATTGATCATAAATACTGATGATAATTTTTATTAAGATGGGTTGGGGGGAATGCCACGTCTGCAAAAATAATTCTTTGATTAATAGAATAATTTTTTCGAAATAATTAATATTTGATAATATTTTAAAATAGAATTACATATTTTTAATATAATAACAATAATATTACATGTCAGGTAATAATATTTCATACCACATCTATGACTAGTAAAGGGATATAAAAAACAATAATAATGACTACAAAATGGTATAATATATAGGATAAATCTATACTAAGAATATCATGACACACAAAATTGAAATATATAATGAGTGTATTTTATTTTAATTAAACTAATATGTATACAATTCTCAAATTTTATAGAATGCATAAGGATTATGAACAAACTAGGTCAAAATAATCCAAAAATAAAATTTTGACAATTTCCCCTATAAATAAAGAGATAAAATTTAAACATAAAATACTTTTTATCAAAATAATCAATTATTGATAACAATTTGACCTTAAAAACAATTATACATAATGATGAAATCATTTTATATATAATTTTGTTGAAAAAAAAATAATATATAGAGGATTTATCTATGAAAATTAAATAAAAATTATCTCCAAATAATTATACATAATATACCAATTAAAAAATAAACTAAAAAAAATATTCAACATTAAAATTAAATAAAAAAAATATAATAACAAAAAATATTATTATTTAAAAATTATCATATCAAAAAATTATTAAAAAAAATTATAAATTATTTATCTTACAAAAAATAATTTAAAAAGAAACTAAACATAAAATATTACTTAAAAACTATCATAATAAAATTATTTGAACAATAATACATATAATTAAACATAAATAATTTCAAAAAAAATTATACAAACAATTATGCAAAATTTCTTTCAGACAATTCTCTTAAGAATAACTATCATAAAAAATTATCATCACAAATAGTTAATCAAAAAATATATAATAAATTATAAAACATTATCATTATAGAATATTATTCATATTTAATTTTCAAAAATAAAAAAATCAAATATCTGAGCCCAATATTGTATAATACTTCATGAATTTTGATAAAATCATTCAAAATCTATCGCAAAATTGAAAACACTACTAGATTGAAGATAAAATAACTTCAAAAATATGTAAAAGAAGAACCAATAAAAATAATAAATCACAATTTTGGGTCAACCATAATAGCTCTATAATCATGAAATTGTAATGAAGGATGGAATAATATTGATAAAAACATGAAAAGTGGATGAAAATTTACAACAATAGATAGTAAAAGTTTATCGATGGTCGTCGAAGCTATCGAGTGTCATTATTGTCAATAAAATGGTATTTTTGAAAACTATAAATAAGGGATTATGTTGTTGATATGTTTTCAACATTTTTTTAAACAATTAATACAGTGTTTTTGTATGATATTTAAGCTCAGATTTCTTGAAAAACAATGTTAAAAAATACTTTATGAAAGTTTAACATATGTTTTATTTAAAACATTCAAAAAAATATTTTTTTAATAACATTTAATGTCTATTTATATAAAAACCATCATTAAAATTAACAATGGAGACCTTTTAACATCAATTTTTTAAATCACTATATAATGTTTCTATAAATATATTTAATATTGATTTTTTGTTAATAAAAACCAACATACCAATGTCAAATCCTATATTTGTAAAAACTATCAAACGGATAAAATAAATTCTTATTATTCAATCGTAGTTTGATCTTTATAGGTTTATATATAATTTAATCTTCTGATTAAGCTTCTTTTATTTTACATAGGACCACTTAAATTATAAACCATGTTTTACATTTAATTTTTAGTCACATCTAGAAACTATTCTTCTTTATTGTGATCTTTCTATGTTGTTGTATGAAACCACTATCATGATGTGACTATGACATAACTCTATCTTATATGGTATAATATGTGAGATATATATGATCTTGGGGAAATTATAAATACATTATGGATTGTCTTTATGTAGTTTTCCAAATCAATAAATCATAAAATAACTTTCTCATTACTCAACCATGATCAAGAAACAATATCATTACACTCTTTTTAAACAATTAACTAGTTTTGGTATAGATTTATTAATTGTGGAATAATCGCTTTTAGATTTAGGCTTACATAATTATTTTTCTCTGCTAAAATTACACCAACTAAGATGAATTTAGTGCTTATAGAATATATATATCCTTCTAAATATTGTTATAAAGAAACCTATTCTCTATTATATATAGATTTTAATAATTCCATTTACATTAAATAATATATTCTAACCATTGTGACATGGTAAGTTATTCTAAAATGAATTCTACATCTATTCCATGAAAAATTTAATGTTTTTAATTATATGGATTATCCTATAGTATTGCGGTATGGACTAAACAAACTATTGTCCCATGCTACACATGCCTCTCAAATTCCATTTCAATATCAATAATCACACACCAAATATCACCATTAATATCTCTTTGCGACCTTCTTGTAACTTAGACCATGATATTACCTAATATATATATATTCCTCTATATTTACAACCTTCATTTTGGAATTTCATTCACAAAAACTAGTGTTCACCCATTCTAGTGATCACATATAGTACATCCTGATCGGGGGATGTATTTGAGCATGTAAAACAAATTCCACCATGGCCTATGAAATATATGGCCTTATAATAAAGTCAAAAAACATTTTTCATCATTACAAAAAGTATTTGTATAGTATAAACCAAAGAATTTAGATAGAAAAAATTCATCTCCTTGTTATTTTTGGGGAATTATGTTGATATAGTGTGTGATTTCTTACTATTGAATAAAAAAAATGAAATATAAACCAATTAAAATCATCCTACAACACAACATATACCATTGTGGTAAAAAATACCTCTTAAAAAATATTTATTTTGATTTAGAATATAACTTTTTGTGATGATTTTTTTTCAATAAACCAAATCCATACAAAAACACCAATGAAATATTTTCTATCACAACTGATATATCAAACACCGTATATATCATACCTTGGTCCACTAGTTATAAAGAGGGAATCTTCATCTGACCACCCTTAAAGTGATCATTCTCCAACCCAATAATGAAAAATAATTATACGTAACCACATAAATTAATAAATTAATAAAGGTTTTATCACAACATTATATGTCGTATCTCTTAACTTATAACACACCATGTGTGATGTAAATATCATTGGAACCCGATACGCTTACTCTAATAAGTGTGGGAAAAATAAAAGTTCTAGATTCTATCACAACATACTAGAATATATTAATTAATTATACCAATATTTTTCTCAAGAGATTGAACAGAATCATCACATAGTTCAAATTTATCTAATTAAGAAACCCCATAAAGTATTCATGCATAATTGGTTTTCATTATAACCATCCCCTTGGATTTTCAAGACACAAAAAAGTCAATATCGCTAAATTGGTGTTTTTTTCCAAATCATCCCATTATTCATTAGATAATTCCCCTAATTACGTTTTCTGTCTCACACCCACTCATATTCATCATATCTCTTTTAAAACACTATTAATGTTTGTATCTCCAACATGTTCTAAAGTTTGTATACATTCTATTAACAATTACATTTACACATATCAATCATTCATCAAGCCTATCATGTAAAGAATCTATAATGATTTATATATATAAGTGTGACCACATATCTTTATAACACTACTCTTTTAGGTTGCAATCAAATATCATAACCAATCTCCACCCAAATAGGAAAAATCATATTATATATTGTGAACATACATGAATCACCAATATCATTAGTTATATAAAATTATCACTAGGGTATCATACCTAATCCATTGGATATACACACCTAAAATTTATAACTCTTGAAGAAAAAATTATAATTACATATCAAATAAATCAAGTCAACTCAAGATACCACAAATAGACACCCTAGAAATATCATCTTAATCAAGTATCGTTATAGCCTTTGTTCTTACATTCGGGTCATAATCATCATATATATGTCCATATTGATGTTATCACTCTCTAGTGACCATTATCATGGAATTCATCATATTCTGGATTGGTTATGTTGAGAACCAAAAAATTTATTTAGTATAGTATTTTATAATTCATTATATATTTATTAAATAAAATAAGTCCCTATCCTTTCATCATAATTGGTTTCTCAATGACAGTAAATCATGAACATGACATGTGAACGTATATGGAATGTATGATGCATGAACACATTACAATTTCCGCATAATTCTATTATTAAATAATAAATAATTACCATAACAACATCCATTATCTATAATGAACTCAAATATAACAATAAATAGTAATAACAGTAATCTCGACACCATGGAAACATGAATTTCCACATAATATATATTATATAGACACAAATATGAATTGTGTTCCAGGTTTTGATCAATACTATATCCACATACCTCCTAAAAATCATAAATTAAATCCAAAAAAATCTATTATACATGTTTTAAATTTACATTCTCACATCTCTATTTGTACAACATGATCTATGTCCCATTTTGAACTTATGCATGCTTACCAATATAGTAGAGGGTATCAAACATCCATGAAGGTAAGATAGACAAATATTGGGAAACTATCCAATCCATCATCATAATAAAAAATACGTATATAACTAAAAAAAATATTGTAGTTTTTTATATTATAGTACAATATTGAATTATTATGGAATGAATGACATTTTAAATAAATGACTATTGTTATAAAATGTATAATCTTCATGTAATCGATGCATACATCCCAACCCATGTAACCCCATAGACTGATTATTTATATATTCTAACAAATAAAAAATATAATGATAATAGAGACCTAATAACAAGTCATCTATCATACCTTGAACTGATTTATAGATCCCTCAAATGTCATGTAGTATACTCACCAATATAAGGTCATGTACCCTAACCTACATTCCAACGATATGGTATAAATATTATCTATGTTTGAAATAAATTGTGTAGACATGAAACATAGAACTCCACCATCAATAGAACCCATGATAGTAATCCTTAAATATGTGAATTTATATACTAACATATATTTTTTAAATAATCATATACATACACTTATCTTACCAGTTGATACTCAAGAATACCCCAAACCTGTAGGATCATACCTACATTTTTTATTACTAAAAAATTAATGATTTCCTTATCAAAATACATCAATAAGTATATAGTGTTGAGAAATTTTTGATCCTATATATATGAGGAAGAGTGTCACACATCTTATTAAAGTATAGGATTGGGAATAACCGTGGATTATTAGTATTACATGGAACCCACCCCATCCTTGGCAGTGGAAAAAATATCTGTAATGGTTAATAGATTTTCGACTATCACAATTATGAAAAACATTAATACATTTTCAGTTGTGAATTTATTCTCACCTATATAGTCATAGGCATATAATCTTGCATCTCTATATGGTAAATATGTATAATCTATTGTTTATATAATAACAGATGTCATAAAATATGGAATTAGTGAATGAGTTATGACGAACCCTTAAGGTAATGTTTAATGTGTTATGATCACTACATATGTATCTAACAGTGAACAGGTTATCTCAAAATATCTAATAAGTAAATTATGTTTGGGTTATTATCAAGTCTCATGGAATTAGTGACTAAATCATCACTACTACGATAAAATGTAATTGTGAATGTGTTACCACTAGTTATAAATAAATACAATCGTTATTATATATCATGGCAAAAACTAGTAGTGACAAACGTATCACCAGTTAATACTGTTATTGGTTGGAAGCTCGCCCAAACCTTTCCATACATTTATCAAAGATATAATTATGAAACTAGTCTCGACTAAAAAATGTTTATCGAGATATCAAATATCATATTTGTAGGTATCATTTGGTAGATTTTGACTATGTTCTATGCCCCTTTAAAATAATCCCTCATTAATAAAAATATCACATGAAAAAAATGCATGATGATAACCATAATTACAGATCTATTTTTTGCCCTATCTAATTCCAAGCTCTTGGTTATAACCCATATAACCCCTTATAAAAGGACTCTTAGCATATCATGGACATATCCCATAGTAATCATTGAAGAACACAGAAGATGAATTTTTAAAATTGTTTGAATCAGTGTCCATAGATATGTCAGGCTTAGCACGTCACTCTAGGAACAACTAGAAATGTAGTATAATCTAATTGAATATATCTATAATGGCATAAAATTCCATGTATGATTAATTATAGAAAACTATTTTTATAAAACTGAATATTTAATTATATTTTACAATGTAAGTAAAAATTACTATTATAAATTTTTTAAATTTCATGTAAAAATATAGATTACTAAAACTAATACTGTTAGAGGGATATAAAAAATCAAATAATATTGACCACACAATGGAATAAATTATAGAATAAAAAACTTCTAGAACTCCACCCTTAATAGAAGGGCACTTACCCTAACCTAAATTCCATAGATATGGTCTAAATATCCACCATGATTTATTTAAAATGTGTGGACATGAAACATAGAACTCCACCCTTAGTAGAACCCATGATAGTAATCCTTAATTATTTGAATTCATATACTAACTGATATTTTTAAATAATCATATACATACACATATCCGGTGATTTGATACTCAAGAATACACCAAACTTGTAGGATCAAACCTATATTATTTATTATAAAAAAATTAATGATTTCTTTATCTAAATACATCAATACGTTTATAGTTTTGACAAATGATTGATCCACTACATGAGGAAGAGTTTCACGCATATTATTATAGGATATGATTGGGAATAACCCTGGATTACTATTATTACCTGGAACCCAAACCATACATGCTAGCGAAAAATGTATATGTAAATGCTAATAGAACATAAACTATCAAAATTATGAAAAAAATTAATACCTTTTATTTTGGGAATTTAATATCACCTATATCAACATAGGTATATAAAAAAGCCTCTCTCTATGGTAAATATATACAATCTGTTGTCAACAGAATATCACATGTCATCAAATATGGAATTGGTTAATGGGTTATCATCCACCATTATGGTAATGGCTAATGTTTTATTACCACTACTTATGTATCTAATAGTGAACGGGTTATCACCAAATATCTAGTAGTAAATTCTATATGGGTTATCTACAAAACTCATGGAATTGGTGACTGATTCATCACTACAGCTAATAAAAGTAATTGTGAATGGGTTACCACTAGTTATAATTAAATAAAATGGTTAATATATTATGATAAATACTTCTAGTTAGGAGTATATCAACAGTTAATACTATAATGGGTTGGAATCTCACACCAACTGTTCCATATGTTTATTAATAATATCTTTATGAAACTAGTCACTACTGGCACATGAGCCTCAGCCCGGTTGGTGAGGACTCGGTAGGTGCATCCAAGAGACCTGAGATCAAATCCAGGTGGAGGAATATTTCTGATGACTGTAGTAGTACCTAAGTGGTACTTTAGTAGTACTGTAGTAGGTATTTTTTGGTAATGTAGCAGTCAGAAATATTCATTAATTTGGACTGTTGGGACACTGGTTTGGGCCTCGGGTCTTCCAAGTATTTCGGGCCACCAAAGGCCTTCAGTGTAGTTGATTCTCAAGGCCTTCGGGCCGTATTAAAACCATAGGGCACCCCAATGCCTTTGAGAAAATTGAATTTAGATGTACCAGTTTGACTACAAGGACCTAGGCTTCGTATGTGGATTCTAGGTCGGTGCATTCACTAGAGCAGAAAAAACTGAATTTCTTAGAATGAGAGGGTTTGTCTTTTCCATCATTACCAGGCCTGTGTAGCTTTTCATAGGACAGCTAGCCAACTAACCCTAAAATGGTGGAGTGCTAATATCATGATATATGTTTGGAAGGAGTTGTTTCAAGTTTTCTTGTATAGGTGATTCAATCTATGACATATGGGTCCTGTAATTTTAATTAAGCCTTCGGGCATTCTAATGATTCCACCTTACCCCTGGAAAGGTGGATTATCAAAATTAATAAAAAATAAAGGCCTTTGGTCCATTCCAACCGAAAACTATCTCTACTAAAAATGGTTTATTGAGATATCAGATAACATATTTTTATGTATCATTTGGTATATTATGACTATTTTGTCATGCTCCTTCGAGATAATTCCTCATTAAAAAAAATATCACATGAAACAAAAGCATCATTTATACCATAATTATAGATGCACTTGTTGTCCTATTCAATTCCTAGCTCTTGGATACAACCCATACAACCACATATAGAACGAGTCCTAACAAATAAAATACATATTCGTTAGTAATCATTGAATATTACACTACATGAATTTTTAAAATTGATGTAATCAGTGTTTATGGACATATTATGATTATCCCATCACTCTAGGAACAACTAGCCTGGTGGTATAATCTCAATCTTTGTAACTATAATTGCTTAAAATTTATTGTATGATTAATTAAAAAATATAACTTTTTTTCAAAATGAATATATAATTATATTTCATAATGTATGTACGTGGAAATACTATTAAAAAATATTTCATGTCATGTAATAATATATATTACTAGAATTAATACTGTTAGAGGGATATTTTAAAGACTCGTAAATTTAAAGGTAATTTCATTCTTAAATATTATGGAATTTTACAAGCCTGCAGTTTCTGAAGGCACTAGATTTTGAGGCCCGGTGTGTCTGTAATCAATTTATGAAGTTTTTTTTGGGTACGTTCAGTAAACGTACATGTGGGTTTTTCTAACTTTTGAACCGGTGCTCAGAATTAAAATTTGAGGACACCGATAAACTCACATCACTAGTATTTTCTTAAGGGGACCTTTAAAACAATTGCGTTTAATGCGGGATGAGAGTTATATTTAGGGGATTTAGAATAAAATAAATAAAATTGTAGAACATAATTTAATTTAATGTTGTTGGTTAATTCCTACAATGGTGATTTAGGGGTGGGGCCCACACCCACATAACCTCATATTAGTGGAATTAGTGTGGTGGGGCCCACACGATCCCAAATCCTTTCATATTCTTTTAACTCCCCATTAACACTCCCCGTTATTAAATTTTTTACAACCCACTTTTTACCTTTGGACATCCACTTAAATGTGGATCCTCTCCATCTCCCATCCATTAATGTTTCCAACTATAATGCCTTTATTAATTTAATTTACATTTTGAATTTATTTTAAAGAACATGTCAATGGTATATTATGGGAGGGCCATATAATTTTTCTGGTTGGAAAGTATTTTTCGGGAGAACTCTTGAGAACAAGAAGAAGGAGTATCTATCTTCAACGAAGAACATTTTCCTTCCAATGAAGAACCTCCAAAGAATGACCATCATATCCTTCAATCTTTAGCCAAGCCAATGGAGAAGGAGCCACCCGCAAATAATGCCGACGACGCCCCATCCTTGGCTCCTTCTTCCCCGACATCAAAGAGTTGATGCTGTCTCCCTACAATGTCATCTTATGCGACACCTGACTACCGAGAACCTTATTTCGAACTAGGGGTGTGATTTGATTGGATCAAAGTTGAATCTTCTTTACTTCTTGTTTTGTTTCTCCTTAACCGCCTGCTACTAAACTAATGAAGGGAGATTGGGCCAAACTAACACGGTCTGAATCCTCCACCATTATTGAGATTGTTGTTGGTTCTTCATGTTCGTCATGTGTGATGAAAAACGGATCATTATGGGTTCATTATACGATGCAAAGAACATAGAATTGAAGGCTCAACATCCCGACGACCAAGCGGAGGTTCGACGATGATTACAGGTGACGGTTCGTACCAGAATGGGATGGACCGTTCCTCCACCGTTCTTCGAGTGGGAATTCAAAACATGTTTTCAGAGCGGAGGTGTGACGAAGATAGAGGGAGACATTTCAAACCAAAATGGGATGGAATGTTCTTCCAGTAGGAATTCAAAACGTATTTTCAGAGCAGATCAGAAGCCCGAAAACACTGAAATCAATTTCGGGACATTGGGGCAACCTAGAGTCTGATGTCTCATGAAGAATGAAGCGTCAAAATGATGAACGAGCATAAAGGGAGGTGTTCTATATAGAGGCTTCATTTCTGGAAAAATTCAGACAACATGACGTGTACTCCTAAAGAACACGCCGTGTCGTTTGGAAATTCTCTGGCAAGTGTTTCGGACATTAGACAGCAAACACACAGTGTGTGACCTCTGTCACACAACGTGTACTCACCACACAATATGGAGGTGGAGGCTACGTGAGACTCGGTATGTATCCCGGGGATACATGGACACAGTGTTGAGTACACGGGCATGTACTCTACCACACGGCCAGACATGTCTAGTGGTATGGGCTAACCCGTGTACCAATTACACGGTTTAGAGAACATGGGTTGAGGCCGTCTATGGTAACATGTCCATCGTACACGGAGCTGACCCCAGAGGTTTGGACACGGCGTGTAACCATACCACATGTCCTTTACTTACTTTTCTAAACAACCATCCCTTCGACACGGGCCGTTGCACACGGGCAGTACCCGAGGTCTGACTACCCGGCATGTACCGTTTACTAACACGTCATGTACATTTTGGTAAAATTCATGGTCATCTTGTACACAATATCTTGGATGCGTTTTGTTTTGATTAGCCCCTATTTCTTTGCGGAACTTCAGAATACATCAACATGAGACTTTGTGTTAGTTTATGTATCGATGCATTGGATCGAGGAGCACTCTCCGGGAATCGAGCATGATGTGTGCAGAAACCCTAGAGCTGGTTGTAACTGTGATGTCTGCCCTACTGGAATCCTCCATGTGTTCGGCGAAGATGACTACCGTACTGAAATCCTATGTGGGTTTGGTGATGATGACTACCATACTGGAATCCTCCGTGGGTTCGATGACGATGAATATAGTTCTCGAATCCTATATGGGTTTGATAGATTAAATTTTGTTCTAGTATCCTACGTGGGTCCGACAGAGTAGTTGGTCTAGTATTCAACATGGGTCTGACAGCTTAGCTGGTCTTGTATCCTACGTGGGTCCGACAGCTTAGATGAATCTATGACTACATATGATAATCTCGATCACTATATGAAAGATGTATAATTGTGTGAGCTATGTCTTGATATTCAATCATTAACATCGGTGTGATTGAATTATTTCTTGTGTGGACAGGGTTGTGCTTAGTCTTGATAGTTGGATCCGAGCTGGAATTGATGACTTAGATATATGTATGGTCATATACCTAAGTAGAGTTGGTTGATTATTCATTAATGTATCTTTTCATTGTGATTTTTAGTTTCTTGATTCTGGGAGAACTTAGGGGGTCTCAGGGTCCCTAATGAGTATCGTTATACTCACCCATGAACGAAAAATGCCTGCACTACACTGTGTTGGATGCAGACGACGAACATTGCTGCTTGGGGTAGAGACGTTTAGATCTAGATGGTTCCTGGTTATGGACCACTTGGTGGGGCGTACACAGAGCGAACGGGTGAAACCGAGGTGCCGAGGAGACCATATGTACCCACCCCTTTGGTGGGATTACCGAAGGACGACTCTGTGGTTGCTGAATTGCATTACTGTTGTTGTAATAGTCTTTCAGTTATATTGTACTTACTATTGGGCTTGTATTTCCAGCCCCATTCTTTTCAGCACCTACTTTTTTATACAGTTTTATTTTTTCTTACTTCTCTTTCATACTCTGTTGTGTTTGTTGTCTATATAAAGGAAATGCCTTCCATTTTTATCAGGATTTCCTCCTTTGGTGCTAGTTGCCAGCCCCTGGCCTAAGGATGGCGGGCTTGGGGTAGTCACGACATGTAGAGACCCGTAGCTTATCGTACATGGACATTAAATTACTTTTGCAGAATACTTAGTACATTAAAAAAAACACACACTCAAGGACCGTAATAGTTTAGTGTCTTTGGAAACTCGGACTATAATCTTCTAATCGTGGTGAAAGATCTTCAAAATCTCCCATAAAGATCTTCCTTTTTTTTTACCTAAAACCTTTCTTTATATCCTGGGGAAAAGAAAACATAAAAGGGTGAGCTCAAATGCTCAGTAAGGGTAAACAAAAGAAATATCAATCACATCATATACATAAGAACATAGCCTTTGGAAATCTTTAACCTGCAAAACAGCTCATAATATCATAACATGGGATAAATCATAGAAGTGAAAATGAGATCCCCATAATCATAACATAAAACTTGAAACTTTGTGGCATGCACACATAATCATGGAAAATCATTTCTTGTTAGTCATGACTCATTGCCAAGACTATCTTAGTGGACAAAGTCCCTTTCTGAACCGAGTTCACTCCTCGTTTCAGTCCTGTATCACTGAACCGAAATAACCTTCCGTTCCAGCCATGTCTATCTCATGAGATATAAAATCTTTACCCAATGCATTGGAGGGAGATATAGGTCCCAACCATCTTATAATGAATTCTTTCTTATGTGTGCCACATAATCATAAAACATACATCATAGCATAACCCATGTAATAAAAATGAGATTCTTAAACGACATGACATCATAAAACAACTCATATAAGATAAAGGAATTCATAAAAATAATTCCATCACAACATGATCAAATCAATTTAATAATAGGGATAAAAACAGAACCCTTTATTATCTTTGATGGAAAATAATTTTGATAAAACACTTGAACTCCATTCTTGAGGAAAATATCCTTTCTTCTTCAAAAACATTTTTCCTTTCATAACATGCCATACAACTTTAAAATAAAAGAAGTTGATTAAAAATAAACTTGAAAACTTGTAAAGGAAGTTTCTTTGAAGTAATGTTTTAAAAATCCATTCATGTCGTATAAGTTAAAAAAAACATTCTTCGTACTTTTGTCGGAAAAGTCAAAAAAGTACCTCGTACGGAAAAACGACAAAAGATTCATTTCATATTCTTTACTAAAAACTCACCTAAGGGTAAAATTGGATTTAAACTATTGAAAGTGGATGGAAACAATATTACATATTGAGGGAACATGGATGTGGATGATAAAATACACCCCAGTAAATACTTACGAATAAACAATCTCGGATAAAAATGAGATTGTGATATTTCCCTTACCTTAGGTCCAATTTGCTTTGTATGTGTCCGAACCTCCTGTATAATGATTTAAATAATGTCATTGACTTATTACAGAATCATATTCATTGTTATGATATCATATATGGTTCACTTATGACATTATATTACCCGTTCTTTTGTAAATTCCATGTTAAAGAAGCGTTTTGGGTAAAATCGTTTCTTTTATCGTAGGTATTTTGACTTGTTGTTATTGACATTATTATTACTTATATCATGATTTAATTACTTCCAGAATATAAAATATGATTTATATATCATATATATTCAGTATATATATATATATATATAATAGATCGATAAATAAAATAAAAAACACCGTTCATGGAGACGGTAGTCCGTACGTACGCATGAACGCTGTTTTTCTTTCCTTATTGTCTTGAAATGGAAGTAAGTAGATGACATACATATGTATATATATACATAAATCCAGTAGCTTTATAATGTCATATATTTCATTATTATTTCTTATATATACATTATAATCATTCTTAAATGGTTAACATGGAGAATGAATCTCATCGCGTCGTGGAGACGGTAGTCCGTACGTACGCACGAGCGATGATATCATTTCTATAAATATTGAATTGAATTGGAGTGGATTATACAATATATCAGAATCAATATGATGTTGTAATAACTATGTATAGTTATTCTTTACACCATTATACCCATCCATGTATGGTGGTGGTGGAAAATAGATTACACCACGGCGTGGAGACGGTATTCCGTACGTACGCACGCGCGGTGATTTATTTTTCCGTAGGATGGATAGATGGTGAAATAGGGTTGTTTCATGCTTATAATAACATATCAGTATATGAGTGATACTGATGTTATTACTTCATAATGAAACAACCTAAGAAGAAGAAGTGGAAGAAGAAATAAAGATGAAAGAATTGGTAACGGTAATTACCTCTTCTTTGAAGTGCCCCTTTGAGACCTCCTCTTAGGGTACTAAAATTGGTCTTTGAGGAAGACCAGAACCTCTAGGATGTTGCTAGGGAAGTGGAGAGGATAAATTGGCAGGGGTTGGCCGAGCTTGAGTGCTCAAATTGGTGTGAGGAGGAGGGGGAGGAGGTGTCCTTTTATAGGGGAGGAGAGGGGCACCTTAGGAATATCTCAAAATATTATTTTATATTAAAGTCAAAATCGGTTTATAATGGTTCCAAAGGGTCTTATTTCGAAGCTAAAGTGGGGATGGGTCGAAATCCTATCAACCAATAGGATTTAGACAAGTTTAGGGTATTATTTTAACCTTATCAATTAGATTTAACTATAAGTTAAATAATTTAACTTTTACCGTGTCTTTTTGTTTTCTTACACTATATGGTTAATACACTTACTATAACATGCCAAACGAACCCCAAATTGTTTATTATTAATATATATATCCGTATCTAAGTCATTTGGCCGAACCTTAGATTTTTAGGAATACAATAACAATTAATAATATAATATTTTATTTAAAAACTATTTTGTGTCAATTTTGACACTATTTGATATATGATTTTTGTGAAAGTCATAACAGAATTAAATGTTCGAACAAAGTTGATTAAATAAACATTAATATATCATAGTAACCTAGAAAATTAGTGGAATTCATAAAAAGTCTCAAATTACATTTATTTTGGTGTTTATAACATCAATTATGTCAATATTTCATTAATAATATTATTACTGCATCATCGTTGTGTCATAAATAAATTAAATTATTTGATGTCTAAAAATTACAAATAAAATACCATAATGTAGGAAATCTTATTAGCTTTCTAATGAATATTTATAGTCTAATTTATCTTATGTATAACCCCATATTAAAAATGATTTACTTACTAAACTTTGATTTTAACTATTTTAACCCTTCTTTAAATAAATTAATAATAAAAGTCCTAATCTAATCCAAGTGGGCCTAAATGGTCATATTTTATTCGTAAGTTTGTTTTTGGTCGAATTCCACTTGTCCAATAGAATTAGGACATCTGTTAGGGTAATATTAATAACATATTTACCCTTAGTTACCCTATTTACTATTAACCGCGGTAAAAAAAAAGTAAAAAGTTATCATTCACCAAAAATTATTTTCATCTCATTGAACCACATTTTAGTAATTGATATTAACCGTGTCTCTCGGATTTTCGAAATTCCATTCACAGAAGCGGTACAATTAAGTTTTATGCAAAATTCAGTTTTTAACCTACCACTTAGTGGTTTCACTATTCATCAAAAAATTGAAGTTTTTCAGAAAAATGCCAAAATTTCACCCTAAGCTATAATTGATATTCCGAATTCAAAAATGATTTCTATTTTACAAAATTCCCAACATATAAGTTGCATTAATTAATTTTATAATTAAACCCCGGTGTTAAAACAAATAGCGTGTTTTTAAGAAACAAAATCTATCAAAAGATTGACACTTGTTTATGTCTAGTTTAAATGTGAAATTACATCCAATGACCAACATTGTATTAAATTGTAAAAATATATTCTAAATATACTTTAAAACCACTCAAATTAATGATTTATCACTATTAATTATTTCGATTAAAAAAGTTGTTTTTAATTATAATTTGGTAATTTTCACTATTCATCAGAATATGAAAGTTATCCGAAAAGTACCAAAATTTCATCTTAGGCTAAATTCGATACTCCGAATCCAAAAATGAAGTCCATTTTGAGAGTTAAAATTTCTAAAATTTAAAAAGTGGTTATTACTATTCATAACGGCTAGTTTTAATAATATTTTAATAGCATATCATTGTTTCGTGAAACTCAGGATTACGTACCACACACGCTATCGAGGAAGGTTGCGATTGCGTGTAATGCAAGGTAAGTCAAGGATGTGTTTTGTGCAAGCTCCTTTCGGTGTAGCGTATAACACAAGACATTAGTAAAATAAAAAGAATATTTTTTCATAAAATCTCGGGCTGTTACATTCTACCCCACTTAAAATGAATTTCGCCCTCGAAATTCGTCGGGGTTATAAATGGTTTACTATTTGAAAGTTTCTTTAATAGAAACCCACATCGTAAAAGGGAATACCAAAACTTGGCTTTTAAAAACTAAAGTATGAAATGTAACGATTACCCAAATAAACTAATCACTGGGTTTCCACATAGGTGAAAATATGGATATGGAAGAGAAATCTAACCATCATGTTCTGATGGAGAGTGGTAGAGAACATGGCTATGGAAAAGCCAGTAATCACAAATCCATAAATTTGTGACGATCTAAGGTACCATCTGATTCATCAGGTATAAGAGAACTAGGACAACATTTTTGGTTTTCAAGATCATTTCCCTAAAGTTAAATAATTTGAATTAGAATAAATACTTACTTTATTTCAGTACAATCTCACTGTTCTTCGTGCCTTTAACAATTTACACTTCATCTCTTAAATAAATGAAGTTGAATTTGTTATTCGTGAAGTGCTAGAAGATCATGTGATAGAATGACGGGTCATTCCATCTGTTTCAAACAAAAGGTTAGCAAAATTATATACATAAGTCGATCTATAGTGAGATTAATCACATATGGTTTCTAAAATGGACTTATAATTCATATATCATACTGCTTAATATAATAAAACTAGTTTCTACTAAACAGGGACTTCCTGTAGGTTAGTGGTAGGCGATAAAGGCCAGTCGCACTTCGGTTGTGGGTTCGATTCCTACAGCCTTGTCCGAAGCGATGGGCTGTCGCCCGTCCTGCAGGTTGTCCTTTTTTTCTAAAACTACGTTACTATAACATCCCATCAATAATATCGAAAATCTTATATCCTTAAACAATACTATCTTATGTCCAACATAATCCAGTCTAATCTTTAGGCTTATACATAATACTGCAGTCCACTCTCATAATATAGTGACAACGATTACCGGAGATTTAAAACTGTCGTTGATCCCCACATATCATAAGATATCCAAACATTCAAAGTCCTTAATCGTGTATTCTCTTGAATACCTTAGTGAAAACATGAGTGCAGTTAAAAGTTAACACTTTCCACATACCAAAATCCTCAAAATTCTATATACTCAAACCATGATATCACTTAGTCCTTATATCAATCATGAGCTCATGAATACTATTAAACATTTCATTTTCTCATCTTCATTATGCGCATATCATGTTATGTCCAAAAAAAAAAATCTCTCAATCACTTTGAATACCACATCAATAAATATTGCAATACTCAATGATACAACATTATTTTGGAATCCCATTACATAAACACTTAATCATTCCACCACATCGTTGTCATATTCAACATTGCCAATAGTGATCGCATGTGATTTCCCTTTGTCCTTTGCCTTCAGTGGTTGCTCATGTTGATCATCACTAACCCTTGGATTAGGGCAATTATTAGCATAATGCCCCATTTCCTTGCACTTGAAGCATTGAAGTGTTGGCGGTGCGTTCTCTGCAGTGTTTTCTTTATCATTAGAAACCCTTTTTCCATTACTTCGACACTCAGCTGCTCGATGACCTTCTTTTCCACACTTAAAACATTTTCTAGTCCCTTTTAGACAATCTCCACCATGCTTCTTTCCACACATTGTGCATAAGGAAACATTCATCTTCTTTTCACCATTATTCTGAGATTTCTCCTTGAACTCCATCTTTCGTTTCTTGTCAAAACCATGAGATGGATATGTAACACCAACTTCCATTTCTACCTTGATAGCACAACGCACAATTTATTCATAGCTACTGAAGTCTCTTATAGCTAATGCCCTTCGAAGACTTGGTTTTAAGCCACTGAAAAATCGATCAACTTTACTTTCAGGTTGGATGATAATTCCAGAAGCATACCTTGCAAGTCTTGTAAAATTTGCTTCATAGGTACCAACAGATTCATCGTCCCTTTGCTTCAGTTCAAGAAACTCTTTCTCCATCTTTGTTCGAAGAATATGAGGGAAGTACTTATTGAAAAATAATTTCTTGAACTCGTCCCATTCCATAGAATCAATTTCATCCCTTTGCCTTGTATTCTTAACAAGATTCCACCATTGATCAGCATCTCCTTCCAAACGATACACTGCTAGGATGACTTTATCATGCTCAGAACATTGAAGAACTGAAAATATCTTTTCAGTAGTACTAGTCCATTGTTCAGCAACTAATGGATCAGTAGACCCGCTGAAAGATGGTGGACGCTGCCTCATGAAGGATTCAACAGAATGTTGCTCCCTCCTTTGTTTGTTTGGAAATCCTGCATGATTCATAGCTTGAGAATGTTGTGTGAGCATGGCTACAAGATTTTTCATTCCAGCTCCCATATCGTTTGGTTGCTCAGGGGGACAATCATTGCATTGCCCATCGCATTCCGCATTAACACGGTTCCTTCGGGTTCCAGCCATCGTCTAAAACCCCAAAAGAATTGTGTGAGAGGCAAAAATCATGCTAGGGAAAACGACATAATAAAGGGTTAGTACCCTCAATATCTAACATCTTAGGTTAAATTTGAAGATCGTTAGCGCAATTCTAGGACTATAACCTATACGTATACTTAACCTTAGAGACATACCTAGACATACCTTAGAAATATCTCTAGGGATCTCACTAACGTTTTCGCATCCTAGTTTCCAAAGGTTGACTAAACCTTTCCTCTGATACCAACTGTAGAGACCCGTAGCTTATCGTACATGGACATTACATTACTTTTGCGGAATACTTAGTACATTAAAAAAACACACACACAAGGACCGTAATAGTTTAGTGTCTTTGGAAACTCGGACTATAATCTTCTAATCGTGGTGAAAGATCTTCAAAATCTCCCATAAAGATCTTCATTTTTTTTACCTAAAACCTTTCTTTATATCCTGGGGAAAAGAAAACATAAAAGGGTGAGCTCAAATGCTCAGTAAGGGTAAACAAAAGAAATATCAATCACATCATATACATAAGAACATAGCCTTTGGAAATCTTTAACCTTCAAAAGAGCTCATAATATCATAACATGGGATAAATCATAGAAGTGAAAATGAGATCCCCATAATCATAACATAAAACTTGAAACTTTGTGGCATGCACACATAATCATGGAAAATCATTTCTTGTTAGTCATGACTCATTGCCAAGACTATCTTAGTGGATAAAGTCCCTTTCTGAACCGAGTTCACTCCTCGTTTCAGTCCTGTATCACTGAACCGAAATAACCTTCCGTTCCAGCCATGTCTATCTCATGAGATATAAAATCTTTACCCAATGCATTGGAGGGAGATATAGGTCCCAACCATCTTATAATGAATCCTTTCTTATGTGTGCCACATAATCATAAAACATACATCATAGCATAACCCATGTAATAAAAATGGGATTCTTAAACGACATGACATCATAAAACAACTCATATAAGATAAAGGAATTCATAAAAATAATTCCATCACAACATGATCAAATCAATTTAATAATAGGGATAAAAACAGAACCCTTTATTATCATTGATGGAAAATAATTTTGATAAAACACTTGAACTCCATTCTTGAGGAAAATATCCTTTCTTCTTCAAAAACATTTTTCCTTTCATAACATGCCATACAACTTTAAAATAAAAGAAGTTGATTAAAAATAAACTTGAAAACTTGTAAAGGAAGTTTCTTTGAAGTAATGTTTTAAAAATCCATTCATGCCGTATAAGTTAAAAAAAACATTCTTCGTACTTTTGTCTTAAAAGTCAAAAAAGTACCTCGTACAGAAAAACGACAAAAGATTCCTTTCATATTCTTTACTAAAAACTCACCTAAGGGTAAAATTGGATTTAAACTATTGAAATTGGATGGAAACAATATTACATATTGAGGGAACATGGATGTGGATGATAAAATACACCCCAGTAAATACTTACGAATAAACAATCTCGGATAAAAATGAGATTGTGATATTTCCCTTACCTTAGGTCCAATTTGCTTTGTATGTGTCCGAACCTCCTGTATAATGATTTAAATAATGTCATTGACTTATTACAGAATCATATTCATTGTTATGATATCATATATGGTTCACTTATGACATTATATTACCCGTTCTTTTGTAAATTCCATGTTAAAGAAGCGTTTTGGGTAAAATCGTTTCTTTTATCGTAGGTATTTTGACTTGTTGTTATTGACATTATTATTACTTATATCATGATTTACTTACTTCCAGAATATAAAATATGATTTATATATCATATATATTCAGTATATATATATATATATAATAGATAGATAAATAAAATAAAAAACACCGTTCATGGAGACGGTAGTCCGTACGTACGCATGAACGCTGTTTTTCTTTCCTTATTGTCTTGAAATGGAAGTAAGTAGATGACATACATATGTATATATATACATAAATCCAGTAGCTTTATAATGTCATATATTTCATTATTATTTCTTATATATACATTATAATCATTCTTAAATGGTTAACATGGAGAATGAATCTCATCGCGTCGTGGAGACGGTAGTCCGTACGTACGCACGAGCGATGATATCATTTCTATAAATATTGAATTGAATTGGAGTGGATTATACAATATATCAGAATCAATATGATGTTTTAATAACTATGTATAGTTATTATTTACACCATTATACCCATCCATGTAAGGTGGCGGTGGAAAATAGATTACACCACGGCGTGGAGACGGTATTCCGTACGTACGCACGCGCGGTGATTTCTTTTTCCGTAGGATGGATAGATGGTGAAATAGGGTTGTTTCATACTTATAATAACATATCAGTATATGAGTGATACTGATGTTATTACTTCATAATGAAACAACCTAAGAAGAAGAAGTGGAAGAAGAAATAAAGATGAAAGAATTGGTAACAGTAATTACCTCTTCTTTGAAGTGCCTCTTTGAGACCTCCTCCTAGGGTACTAAAATTGGTCTTTGAGGAAGACCAGAACCTCTAGGATGTTGCTAGGGAAGTGGAGAGGATAAATTGGCAGGGGTTGGCCGAGCTTGAGTGCTCAAATTGGTGTGAGGAGGAGGGGGAGGAGGTGTCCTTTTATAGGGGAGGAGAGGGGCACCTTAGGAATATCTCAAAATATTATTTTATATTAAAGTCAAAATCGGTTTATAATGGTTCCAAAGGGTATTATTTCTATGCTAATGTGGGGATGGGTCGAAATCCTATCAACCAATAGGATTTAGACAAGTTTAGGGTATTATTTTAACCTTATCAATTAGATTTAACTATAAGTTAAATAATTTAACTTTTACCGTGTCTTTTTGTTTTCTTACACTATATGGTTAATAAACTTACTATAACATGCCAAACGAACCCCAAATTGTTTATTATTAATATATATATCCTTATCTAAGTCATTTGGCCGAACCTTAGATTTTTAGGAATACAATAACAATTAATAATATAATATTTTATTTAAAAACTATTTTGTGTCAATTTTGACACTATTTGATATATGATTTTTGTGAAAGTCATAACAGAATTAAATGTTCGAACAAAGTTGATTAAATCAACATTAATATATCATAGTAACCTAGAAAATTAGTGGAATTCATAAAAAGTCTCAAATTACATTTATTTTGGTTTTTATAACATCAATTATGTCAATATTTCATTAATAAGATAATTACTGCATCATCGTTGTGTAATAAATAAATTAAATTATTTGATGTCTAAAAATTACAAATAAAATACCATAATGTAGGAAATCTTTTTAGCTTTCTAATGAATATTTATAGTCTAATTTATCTTATGTATAACCCCATATTAAAAATGATTTACTTACTAAACTTTGATTTTAACTATTTTAACCCTTCTTTAAATAAATTAATAATAAAAGTCCTAATCTAATCCAAGTGGGCCTAAATGGTCATATTTTATTCCTAAGTTTGTTTTTGGTCGAATTCCACTTGTCCAATAGAATTAGGACATGTGTTAGGGTAATATTAATATCATATTTACCCTTAGTTACCCTATTTACTTTTAACCGCGGTAAAAAACAAAAGTAAAAAGTTACTATTCACCAAAAATTATTTACATCTCATTGAACCACATTTTAGTCATTGATATTAACCGTGTCTCTCGGATTTTCGAAATTCCATTCACAGAAGCGGTAAAATTAAGTTTTATGCAAAATTCAGTTTTTAACCTACCACTTAGTGGTTTCACTATTCATCAAAAAATTGAAGTTTTTCAGAAAAATGCCAAAATTTCACCCTAAGCTATAATTGATATTCCGAATTCAAAATTGATTTGTATTTTACAAAATTCCCAACATATAAGTTGCATTAATTAATTTTATAATTAAATCCCGCTGTTAAAACAAATAGCGTGTTTTTAAGAAACAAAATCTATCAAAAGATTGACACTTGTTTATGTCTAGTTTAAATGTGAAATTACATCCAATGACCAACATTGTATTAAATTGTAAAAATATATTCTAAATATACTTTAAAACCACTCAAATTAATGATTTATCACTATTAATTATTTCAATTAAAAAAGTTGTTTTTAATTATAATTTGGTAATTTTCACTATTCATCAGAATATGAAAGTTATCCGAAAAGTACCAAAATTTCACCTTAGGCTAAATTCGATACTCCGAATCCAAAAATGAAGTCCATTTTGAGAGTTAAAATTTCTAAAATTTAAAAAGTGGTTATTACTATTCATAACGGCTAGTTTTAATAATATTTTAATAGCATATCATTTTTTCGTGAAACTCAGGATTACGTACCACACACGCTATCGAGGAAGGTTGCGATTGCGTGTAATGCAAGGTAAGTCAAGGATGCGTGTTGTGCAAGCTCCTTTTGGTGTCGCGTATAACACAAGACATTAGTAAAATAAAAAGAATATTTTTTCATAAAATCTCGGGCTGTTACACGACATGAGCCTCGAGGATGGGTCGTGATAAATTGGTGTCAAAGGAGTCGGTTCTACCATAGAACATGGAATCTAAATTCATTCTATAAAGCAATAGTGTTAAATGTATTGGGTGTGGTTTTCAGTCCATGGAGTCTAGTTTTGGTGCGACGACCGACGTATCCATACACCATGACCCTGACCTCTGATTTCTGACTCAGTGCATATAAACATTGGTTTCATGTGTGTTTAAAAAGTTTTCTTCATGATTATTATGAGTTAGCTCACTAGGTTTACTGTTTTGAATATGGCTCACCTGTATCTTTTCAAGATGGCCCCATGAAGGTAGCTAGCTAGGGTTCCGAGTCACGTACGAGATGGCAGCCCAATGAGCGGCGAGGCCTTGGTGTAGGGCCCCGTCACAGCGGAGGCACCAGTGGTGTCACTACCGACTGGGCCACTGATACCACCAGCCCCAGCAGTAGAGAGTGCACACCTTCTGAGTGCATTACACAAGTTCCAGTGACAGAGGTCACCCATGTTTCATGGATAGACGGACCCGCAGGAAGTTGAGGACTGGCTGGAAGCTTTCATAATAGTTTTCAGACTAGTATGGACACTAGTCGATCTTATGGTGATCATTGTCGCGAGTCTCCGGCACGCAGCAGTAGGTAGATGGTGGATCCTGATGCTCCAATTTCATGAAGATGCATCTTTACTATGGACAGACTTTGAGAGTATCTTCTGCACGGATTTTGTCCTAGCCAAACTTCATGTGGTGCAGATTTAGGAGCTACTACATATGCAACAGGGAAGCATGACAATAGCACAGTACTCAATGAGGTTCAAAAACCTCGCGTGCTACACTATACATAAAGTACGGGACATGGTGTTCAGGGCCTGAACCTTAGAGTAGGGACTCAGGCGAGAGATTAGAGCTTCAGTTGTCTCCCACAGCATCCCGATGCAGACAGGGTTGATGGGGCGAGCCCTCCTAGTAGAGAGTTTCATTACTGAGTAATCTACAGCAATGGGACCCACTACTAGTCAACATGCAGCAGAGTCTTCTGCAGCAGGCAGTAGAGAGATGACACAGGGGTCCAAGAGCACCAGACTCACAGGTGGTCGACAACATGACTCAGGATCATGTGTGCGAGGCACCCAGAGTGGAGACAGACTTACCAGGAGGGGACAATGTTACTACTGTGGTGGGCTTGGTCACATGGCACGTGACTATCCGACCCGCCGTGCAGACGATCATTAAATAGATGGAGGACCTCCTAGGCAGAGGCAGAGGATCAATCAAGGCGGACCACAAGGAGTAGGAGACCAAGGCAGAGAAGTTAGTCGTGCAGCTAGTGGTGTACGCCTTTTTTAGGAGTTTCCACCACCACCACCAGGAGGTCCACCCTGATAGTAGGGAACGGGTGGACATGGGATAGAAAAGATTCATGTAGCTTAAGCAAACGAATATGGATCTTTAGAAGCAGGTGGACAAGAGCGGGACTAGTTTTGGGCATGGAGGCCTTTTTTCTTGGTTTTCTAGCATCATTGATGTTTTTTTTGGGGTTGTCATGTGTCATTGTACTTTTAGGTGCAGTAATAAAAGACACTTGTCCTTGTGATTTTTTTTCTCATGTATTTGGTGTGGTTAATACTGATAGGTTTTGGTTAAAACCAGTGACTTGACCCTCACATTTTAGATTTCTACTCGAGGAGACACAGTGACCACACAATGCGGCCGACAGTGTGACTCAACCCTTAGAGGTCAGAGTAATGGTTGGATCTCTTGGTAGTAGGGTCGAGGCCTTACGACATCATCCATGGAATGAAATTGTACCGTTCAGGTTAGGGATGTATGTATTTGGAAAATATTGTGGTTTATATAGGGGATGTGACGAGATTTATCTTTTTGGCCAAGTAGAAATCATAGTAGCTCTTGTAGGATGTAAGTGAAAAAGGGTGTAGTCTAGTTCTTTACAAATGACTACTCACACCCATAGGTCGTTCAGCGAATGGTTTATGATTTACTCTAATCACAAAAGCCTCAAGTGTGACTTCTATTATAAAGAACTGAACCTGAGACAATGATGGTGGGTTGAGTTCATACGGGACTATGACTTTGAGAAATTCTATACTCATTGGAAGGGGAACGTTGTAGTAGATGCTCTCGGTAAGAGATCAGGCATTCAACTTCTCTGAGGGGCTACAGATTAGCTGGCTGCATTATAGAAATATGTTTTGGATAGTGATTGAGCAGCATTTGTATTGTCCCTTACATTCACTCCATCTCTACCTGAGCGATTCAGAGATAGTGCAGGCTACGATGGAGAAGGTGCATATTATCCAGGGGCGGATAAAGACTACACAGAGCGGACATAAGTCCTATGCTGATAGAAGACAGAGACTACTGGAGGTTGAAGATGTCGACCACGTCTTCCTACAGGTCTCACATTAATGAGGTCTACAGAGACTTGATCGGGCCAGAAAGTTATCTCTGCATTTCATCGGACCTTTCCAGTTCCTCAACAGAGTAGGCAAGGTGGCTTACCACTGAGCCCTTCAACCTTAGTTGCATCAGCTGAATGACGTCTTCCACATATCTCAGCTGAGGAGATACGTGCATGACCCATCCCACTTCATCGATCATGGTGATATGGCCATCGATGACGGAGAGACTTTTATAGTGGTCTCAGTAGAGATCGAGTATCGACAAGAGTGGGTCCAACGTGGATGGCCGATTCCTCTAGTGTGCATTCGCTGTTAGCATGGGAACATCCAGGAGAGCACTTGGGAACGAGAGGTTTAGATGCGAGCTGAGTACCCCCATTTGTTTCCGTAGTGTATGTTGTATCTTTACAGGGACGTAAAGCCGTGAGGTGAGAGTAATGTAAAGACCCTGAAATTTAATGGAAATTTTTTTCTTAAATACATTGGAATTTTACCAGTAGGCGGTTTCTGACGGCACTTGATTCTGAGGCCCGGTGTACCCCGAATCAATTTCTGATGTTTTGATCGGCTACGTTTAGTAAAGGTACGTGCATGTTTTTCTATCATTTGAACCAGTGCATGGAATTGATATACAAGGACACCGATAAACTCGTAGCACTAGTATTCTCCCAAGGGTACCTTTACCGTAGTTGTGTTTTATACAGGTTGAGACTTATCTTTATGGGAGTTTGAATAATATAAATAAAATTTTAGACCAGAATTTTATTTAAAGATGTTGGTTAATTTATACACTGGGGAGATAGGGGTCGGCCCCACACCCACATAACCTCCCATGACAGGAATTAGTGCGGTGGGGACCAAAGAAGCCCTAATACTTTCATCTTCCTTTAACTACCCATTAACACTGCCGTTTATTTAATTTTTGACAACCCACTTTAAACCATTGGACTCTCACTTATATGTGGAGCCTCTACATCTCCCATCCATTAATGTTGCCAACTCTAATGCCTTGATTAATTCAAATTACATTTTGAATTACATTGAAAAAACATGATAATGTTATATTTTGGGAAGTCCTTATTATTTTTTTGGTTGGAACATATTTTTGGAGAGAACTCTTGAGAACATGACGAAGGGGTTTCAATCCTCAAAAAAGAACAATGTCCTACCCACGAAGAACTTCTCAAGAATAACGAGTATCTCCTTCTATCTTCATCCAAGCCAAAGAAGAAGGATCCACACACAAGGAATGCCGACGACGTGCCATACTTGGATCCTTCTTCCATGACGTCAATGAATTGATGTTTTATCCCCGCGACGCCGTCTTCTGTGATGCCTAACTACAAAAAACCTTATTTAGAGGTAGGGGTGTGTTTTTATTGGATCAACATTGAATCTTCTTTCCTTCTTGTTCTGTTTCTCATTAAACGCCTGCTACTGAACTAATGTGGAGAGACCAGGCCAAACTAACATTGTCTGAATCCTCCGTCATTATTGTGATTATTGGTGGTTCTTCATGTTCTTCATGGGTAAGGAACAATGGATCATTACGGTTTTGTTATGCAACACAATAATCCCAAGATTATATACTCAACATCACGGTGAAATAGCGGATCTGCGACGATGATAGCAGGCCACGGTTCGGGCCGGAACGGGATATACCATTCCTCAACCATTCTTCGACCGGGAATTCACAATGTGTTTTCGGAGCAGAGGTGTGATGATGATAGCAGGCGATGGTTCAGACCAGAACATGATGGATTGTTCCTTGACCGTTCTTTGAGCGGGAATTCAAAACGTGTTTTCAGAGTCGATCGGAAGCATGAAAACACAAGAATCGACTTCAGGACATCGAGGCGACCTAGAGTCTGATGTTTCATGATGAACGAACCATCGAGATGATGAATGGGTATCAATGGAGGCGTGCTGGCTAGAGGCGTTGTTTCTATATAATTCCAGACTACACGGCGTGTACTCCTGGAGGACAATCCATATTGTTCGGGCATTCTGCGGATAGGGTTTCAGATGTCAGATGACTAACACATAGCGTGTGACCTCTGTCACAAGGCGTGTAATCGCGACACAATAAGGAAGTGGCGGCTACACGAGACTCGACGTGTATCCCAGGGATACACGGACATAGTGTGGAGTACACATGCATGTACTCTACCACACCACCAGACATGGACAATGGTATGGGCTAACTCGTGTACCAATTACACGGGTTGGATAACACAGGTTGAGTCCATGTATGAGCATATGGACAACGTACACGGAGCCGACCCCAGATGTTTGGACGTGGCGTGTAACCATACCACACGTCTTGTACTTACTTTTCTACATGACCATCCCTTCAACTCGTGTCGTTGCACATGGGCAGTACCCGAGGTCTGACTACATGGGGTGTACCGTATACCAACACGCCGTGTACTTTTTGGTAAAAGTCTTGGTCATCATGTACACATTAACTTGGATACGTTTTTTTATTACCCCCTATTACATGGAGGACCTTTAAAATAAATCAACATGAGACTTTTTGGTAGTTGATGTATCTATCCCTTGGTTCGAGAAGAAGACCCTCCCGGAATCGAGCATGATGTGTGCGGAAACCGTAGAGCAATATGCAACGGTGATGTCTACCGTACTAGAATCCTCCATGGGTTCGGTAATGACAACTATCGTACTAGAATTCTCTGTGGGTTCGGTGACGGCGACTACCGTACTGGAATCCTCAGCGAGTTTGATGACAATGACTATCGTTCCCATATCCTACAAGGGTCTGCCAGTTTGACTTATGTTCTAGTATCTTACGTGGGTCCGACAGAGTAGCTGGTCTAGTATCCAACGTGGGTCCAATAGCTTAGCTAGTCTAGTATCTTACACGGGTCTGACAGCTTAGATGAATCAGTGACTACATCTGATCATCTCGATCTCTATACTAATGATGTATACATGTGTGAGTTGAGTCTTGACATTTAATCATTACCATCGGTGTGATTGACTTCTTTCTTGTGTTGAATGGGTTGTGCTTGGTCTCGGGAGTTGGAGCCGAACTAGAATTGATGACTTAGGTATATGTATTGTCATATATCTAAGTAGATATGATTGATACGTAGTGATTGTATCTTTTCATTGTGGTTTCTCCTTTATGGATTCTGGGAGACCTTCGTAGTTCTCGGGGTCCCTACAGAGTATTGTTATACTCACCCCTCCACGGGAAAAGCCCGCACTACGTTGTGTTGGATGCAGACAACAGACAATGCGGATTGTGGTAGAGACTTATAGAGCTAGACGGTACTCGGAGGTGGACCACTTGGCAGGACGTACAGGGAACGTACAGATGGACTTGAGGTGTCGTGGAGACCATATAAACCCACCATTTAGTTGGGAATCCCAGAGGACGACTCAGTGGTTTCTGCTTTACATTAATGTTGTTGTAATAGTCTTTCAGTTGTATTGTACTTACTGTTGGGCTCGTATTTCCATCACCTTTCTTTTCAGCAATTACTTTTATATACAGTTTTACATTGTTCTTACTTCTATTGAGCACTCTGTTGTGTTTGTTTACTATTTAAAGGCAATTCCTTCCCTTTTATCGAGATTTACGCCTTTGGTACTAGTCTCTAGCCCCTATCCTATGGAAGGAAGGCTTGGGGTAGTCAGGGCACGGGCCCTGAGGACAGGAAGCGACCGATATATTAATTCAATGAATATTGAACACATAATGGTATAATTAATAGTATAAAACCCTTCTAGTAAGATTACAAATCTATGAATAATATTTTAAAAGGAGTCAATATTTAGGAATATAATAGATATTATTCAATGAATTTTAAAGAAAATTTATGAATGAAGTAGTGAGTGTTGATGTTTGGTGGTATATATATTTCCATTAATCAAAAATGTGACCATTATGACATGACTATTATAGTATTATAACACGACCATTGGTATGTATAATTATTGGTAGTTATCACTATTTGTAATATAGCCAATATAAAGTGATTGATAGGGTTAGCGTATACTATTTTTAATGAAAAGAGTTAATTGAATGTAGAAGTATCATATGATGGCCCAACAAATATAATCATACACTATGAAGCTCATTTGTTATTTATTGGTAGTCAGGTAGAATGACTTGTGTTTTTATTGATCAGGCCCAACAAGATATTCAATATGTGATACATGAATTAAATTTCATATGAGAGAAGTTTTATATAGTGGAGATCACCGCTATATCAATGATGGACTTACCACCTCATGGAAATACCATCATATCACACCTTTCCCATAGTGCCTATATCGTTATAATAAAGGGTTATATATTTGATCCATAGTATCATTAAGGTGTTACTATTATGGAAATGAATTATTAGATTTGATGATTCTTCATTCTTATATAATGTATGTGCCTTAAAAAAATATAATTAATGAATATTATAATATAGTTTTTGTACAAAGTGACTATGATTGTATTTTATAGACAATATATTTATTTAATTATAATTATAATATGTTAAAAATGAATATTATGGTCTATAAAATGATTTAGAAAATACATTAACTTATAAAATATTTTTATGCCATTATACACAGTTTTTTCTTGTGAAAAAATAAATTTTAAAATAAAAACATGTAGTTATAAAAAAATAAATAATTTATATTTAAAAATTAAATTTTTGATAACTATAATTTCATTAAAAAAATAGAAGCCATTTTAGGAACCATATCATCAAAATATTACAATGGTGAATGTCTCAAAAAATTTCGAGACAGTCAAATTTTGGACAAATATACAAAATATGATATAAGATTCGATAATTTTCATGAAATCATAAATATATAAAATTGATTTAAAAAATAAGAAACTGTATTTTATTGAAAAGAAATTATTTTTTTAATATATATAATTTTAATAAATTGATTGAAATTTCTTTATCGATCAATGAATTATTAATGTCTAAAATAGAACATCTTATTTTGAAAAATATTTTTATGTGACTTTTTTGCTATAGTAATATTAAAAAATTAGATTAGGATATACTGAATTAAAATATTATAATATATTACTAAAATGTATAAAATAATAATAAAAGGTATGGTTATGCCATTGACTTTTCATATCTAAACACATTGAATTTGAAGAAAAATAATTATAAATTATAAACAAAATACATCCCCTTTTAATATAAATAACCACCGATTCTCTATTTCCTCTCAATTTAACGTCCTATATCCATGAATTTATGTTAATTTTTCCCTCCCAATATGCCCCTTCAATGTGGATTTAAGGTCTTAATTTTTCAAAATCATGTTCTTTGAAGAAACTCTTAAATGTAAGGTAATTCTAATACTCATTACTCTTTTACCTTCATCTATGTCATTTATAGTAATTTATTTTATTACTATTATTCATTCATGAATTATAATGATCCCATTACTATAAAAATTATTTTGTATGAGTTAGATCCTTCCATACCCTATAAATAATCGTAATCTATCATCCTTTTTGTATAAATGTTATGTCGTCGAAATAATTTCATGAATTTCTCTCTTTTACAGTAATCTTTTTAATATTATGAATACTCAAATATCTCCCTTAACCATGGGTATTGAAGTAGACATGTCCGTGATTTATTGATTTGGTACTTCCAAAAATGAAACCCATTTCCTTCATAATGGGATGAAAATTATGTATCAGTGAAGTATTTAAGTGTGTATGAATTCATTATATTTTACAAGAAACTCATTCATTATATCCCACTATTTGTTGGTGATATTATTTGATAGGACCCTATAGAACACATGAATTTTTACATATGATGGGTATTCCCTAAAATATTCCCAATGAATTGGGTAATGAATTAATCTATAAATATTACATTGTTTATGATACTTTGGTGAATAAATTTGGTAATTATGTTTTCTAATACCACGGTGTTAAATCATGTGATATTCATATGAATGACTTATTATTAGGTTATAGCTGCATTTCCATGTTATGATTGAGGATAATTATATTATTAAATTCCTAATGTTCCTATGATCAGCCCTATTGTTAGGCCTCCTGATGACCTAATAAATACTTATCATACTTATTCCTTAATGAGGCATTATGCTCACCCATTATTTTAATATATTTTCATAGAATATGATATTTTTATAAAATTAACCAAAAATGAATCTATGAAAAATACTTTAAGTTGTATTAGATGGTATTTTTTTTTCATGTATTAGATTCCAAAATTCCAACATTCTAAACCTCAAAAAATCCAATGTAATATAAAATGTTGAACTATGTAATAAATATTTTATATCCTAAAATGGTGGTATTCCACCGTTGTTATCAAAATATCATAAATTATTTATTGAAATTATAGATTATTAAAAATTAGTGATAACCCTATGGATAATTCCAAATATAAGAAAATATCATGAATTTTTTTTGAGGTATAAGTTGAATTGTTTCCAATAAATCATATACATATATGGATAAAAATATTGATGTGGAAATAGAAAAATTATACAATGGGGTAATAATCCCAAAATGGGAGCATTCAGTATTAACTTGATCACCACATAGTTTATGATAAATATTACTTGGTGCACACTTTCCTTAACACCCCGAGGGATATGATATGGTTAATCAAAAGGTTTTTATAACCCATTATGAAAGATATATAGAATATTTAATTGTTAATAGAATTTATTAATGACTAGTTTTTTGTATAGTATAGTATTATGACTTAAAATACATATAAAATTACCAACTTATTAAAAGTTGATAATTTATCATGATGTTTTTAATATTTCAGAGAAATATCAAAATATATCACAAAATATTTAAATGATGACTGCAATAGAAGATAAACTGGATTCATTCATGACGTGATGGTTGATGGAATATAAAGCTTCATAAGGATGATAAATTAGCTATCTGAGTTTAGGAATAATAAATTAAATCATGGTGACCACAAACATTCACCTTATACGAAATAAATATTACAGGTGTTCTTTAAGAATCAATAAAAAAATTCATAATAGAACCAGTAATCCATTAATTATAGAATAATTTATTTCCTCTATAGAATGAATATTTAATATAATTCCCTTTTCAGTGAATGTGAAAGTTTCTTTGTTAGTACAACACTTTGAAGGAGATGGTGATAACTAGTTGACACAAATTAATAAGATGAATCCAAAAGGTGAGATTAATGATATGGAATAACAAGAGTCCATGAAAATATTTTTCAATAATTATATTCCCCGTTAAATGTGAAAAATAGAGAAAAAATTCCATATATTAAATTAAAAGGAAAAATAATATATGGGATTATGAAAAATTAAATTTAAAAGTTTTTTTCAATACACCTCCATCTTTTTTATAGATTGTAAGGAAAATCATGATAGGTTATTTGGCTGAATAAGTTCCCATATGTAGAGGAATAATAAAAATAATGATTATAAATATATATTAGGATATATTTTCAATTACTATTAAAGTTGAAATGATGATTTTATAGATATGGTGTCCATATATTATTAGTGAGAAAATAAAGAAACCGATCAAAATTCTGGGAAATTTTTTTATCACAAAATAGAAGGGAATAAACAATAACTACACATATGTATCTATTATGGGATAAATTTTTCAAATGGAATACATGAATTGAAATGGAATGTTCAATAAATTCAAAACATATGGATATATATCTTGGAAAATTTCTTGTGAGGTGAAGGATCCACATCGGAATGTGTACGAGAAATCGGAGATGGTTCAATAAACACCTGATGTTTAAGGAATTATGGGTGGATAGATAAGGAAAATTGAAAAAAATACATTTTAAAATATAATAGAGGTTGACCACCATTAACATCATCATAGGAAAATAGATCATGTTCATGCAATCATATTTATAATTGATGAAGTATATGAAATAAATAATGTCCGGGAAGGTATACTAGTTTCTCATTCAAATATATAAGGTACATTACATAACAATGATTATATTAAATGAATTATTTCAACAAAGTTATTGAAGAATCATAATTTAGAAACTAAACATCTAGAAGTATAGTTATCAGTTAACACACCACGAGGGTTTTTTCAAGTATTAATGTTGTATAGAAACTCTTGTGTCATCTTTGGAATATACAATATCATCACAAATATAGTATGCATTATAATGATAGCTTTATAAACTATACTAGGGATTTATTTTATCTAAATATATATTTATAATATCAAATATATAAGACAAGATAATTCAGTTTTTCTACTAGGATAACCTAGAGTTATGTTCAATTAACAGATATCACATCTTGTGTTTTTATAGAATTAACACATAATGCATTATTTATATAGATAACAATTGAATATAGGGATGAATATGAAAGTATAATGAAATAAAATTTCATCATTATACAATAATACATTCATTTTTTCTGATGAGATAATTGGACCTCCAAGAGAAATTGTTTTATTTTTCACCATTGAACTCATACTTGGATCCAAGATAATATCAAATAACCCATGTATATTGGGATATGTGGAGTTAGAGGAATTAAATAATCAAACAAAAGTCCTCTTGGAATAATTTTTTTTCTTTCCCATCTGTATCTTATTTGGGAGAACATGTTCAATTTTAAAAAAATATGTATATATTGATGGGGTTATGTATTGACTATAGATATCTTAATGGGATCTTAGTAATGAAAAAATAACCTCTCCCAAGGATTGATTAATTTTTTTGAAAAAATAAAGGGAATCAATTATTATACATTATTTACTTCTTGTCAATGTTTCCTCAATTGAGGTTGAAGAAAAAATCAAATTGTCTGACCTTTAACTAAGATATAGGAATTATGTGTTTTTATTCTTTCTTTATTAAAAAAGTATTCTTCCATATTTATCATGTTGATGAATATAGTTTCTAAGGATTACCTTGAAATATTCGTGGTCAAAATTATTACCAATAATCAAATATATTACAAAACTCTAGAGGAGTATGTGTATCATCTTTGAATCATATTAAAAACTATAAATAATGAGATTATATTTAGTATATTCCATAAATGTGTGTTATGGTTGTAACAAGTTATATTACAGGTGCACAATGTAACCATTGAAAGAATATCAATTGATCCTTCTAGGAAAAAGACTATTGAGTAGTGCCCACTACCCATAATAGTAATTGAGATTCTTAGTCTACTTTTTCTAGTAGGATATTATAGAAGTATTCTGTAATCATTTCATACTATTATAATCCACTAAAAAGGCTAACTCGAAAGGGATTTATTAATATCTAGACAAAGATGAGTTAATAGAATTTCTAATAAATGTAGAATTGGATGGTCAATGCACGCATTCTATATTTACCCTTCATTATAGAGGTACTTTTATCAATAGTGAATAATCTATAAATGATCATCAATTCATCATCATGAAAAGGAATAAGTTTATTAGCTATGAAATTCAAATGTTAAAGAATCATGAGTATAATTTTTATTCTCATAAAAAGTGATTAGTTGATGTTGTTTTTCTTCTAAAGATATGGAGACATTATCATCACGGGGAAAAAATAATATATACACAAAACCCAATAGTTGATGTATATATTCTTAAAAAAATATCTGAACAAGAGAAGGAGGATATGTTTGGAGCTTCATAATGTCTATTATTTTTATATTAATTATAACCATAGAAGAGGAACCATAGGCACAAATTCATTGAGTTAGAAAGATAATGGTTTATTTAAAATGATGATGATTGATGTAGATCGATAGATCAAATTCGTAGTAAGGTTGGATGAGGGAATCATATGGAAAGGTAAATCATTAATCTTATCCCATATTATTTATCTTCCATTACTACCAAATAAAATCATTAGTTCTCTAGGTGGTAATCATTTGTTGAAAAAGACGACAAAGTTTGTAAAAAATCGGATTTTTTTAAGTTAAAATTGATCAATAAGATGTATTAATATTTGGTACAAGACAATATATTCCATATATTCTTGATATACACAGGGAGCTGATGGATAAATTATATAGCTCTATATTATATATACATCCTAGAAGCAATTAAATTTATAGAGACCTTCATAATGATTAATGCAGAGATAATATAAAAAGGGACATTATTGATTAAATTTAAAGGTCAATAGAATGATATCTTGTTAAGGAAGAGAAAAAACATCTAAAAGGGGTATTACAACCACTACACATACGTATATAAAAGTGGTACAACACTGCTACGACCTTTTACAATAGATAACCAAACACATACATGGGAAATAATGGTATATGGGTAATTAGTGATTGGCCTAAAAAATTTTCATATTTACTTTAGACTAGAGACCTTGATAATCATTGATGGTGAAATAATTTGAAAATGGATATTAATGATTAAATTTCAAGGTCACTAGCATTACATCAAGTGAAGGATGTAAAAAAATATCATAAATGGGTATTATAACCACTAAACATACATGTATGATGTGGGATGGCACAAATGTTGACAATTACAATATCCTACCTAATACATCCATGGAAAATTATGTTATATGGGTAATTATTAATTGTTTTTAAAACCATTCCATTTTATTTCCATAATATAGGATATCTAAATTGAGTGAATATGTTTACTATATATTAATTAATTAATAGATTCCATGGATTACATATGTAAATTGATTGTAAATAGGATCCATGGATTCCTTATATTCTCTAGAGGAGGATTTGACGGGTCGTGAATATATATATAAACTTCAGAATAGATATCATCACCATTATTATGCGTAGTATATGAGGAAAATCCTAATATTGGATTCCATGATGAGGTATAAATTAAATGATTTTCAAGGTAGATGAAACAAACATCTTGCACATGTCAAATTCTCCAATAACAACAGTTTGAACTCGAGAAAAATAATGAAGAATTTTGAATATTTTTATAAAAAAATTTGTAGTGATTAAACATGATTGGGTAATGTTGGAGAATGTAATCTTTTGAGACCAGAAACTATGAAAGAGACTATTGAAAAATACAATTGATTAAAAAATAGATCAGGACTTTACAAAGAAAAAATAAATGTTATTATGACAGCTAAATAAGGGATGTATAATTTTTATGAAAATGATCATGTTTTTCGCAAGACACCATCATAGGATGTTGTTATGATATTTTGAAAGTAGTGGAATCTATGTAAAAGTTATATTAGAACATTAGAGATTTTGGATAGTGTTAGAGTGGTTTTTTATTGATTATCACTACATCTAAGTCATTATAACTCAAAATATTCCTTAAAATGTATCTATTATGAAATTATATAATTAAAATCATATATTTGAAATAAACGGTGTAGAATGGAAACATGACTTTTCAATTGGAGAGAAACCAATATATATTCTCGAATAAAGGGAACAAGTGTTTTGGAACAAACAACATGACTTTTGAATATATTATGGGGAAATAATATTTTTTTTAAATCCAAATTTGATGTGAAATAATACAATAAGAATCAATACCCCAATTGGTGTTGAAATTGATCATAAATATTGATGATAATGTCTCTTAAGATTGGTGGGGGGAATGAAACACCTGTAAAATTAATTTTATGACTAATAAAATTATTAATCATTAACAATAACTATTTGATAATTTTTAAAATTTAATTACATAAAAGTAATATATCAATAATAATAGTAATTTTTAGGTAATAATATTTACTACTTCAGCTAAGACTAGTAAAGGGATTTAAAAGAATGAATAACGACTAAAAAATGGTACAAAATATAAGAAAAATATCTATCCACAATATCATTACACCCAACAATAAAATATAGAAAGTGGTTATTTTATTTTAATTCAACTAATATGGAAAAAATTAAAATTTTATATGGTGAATAATGATTATGAACATACTAGGTCAAAAATAATCCTAGAATGATTTTTTAAAATTTCCCCTTTGAATAATATTTTATAAATAATTGAAAATTTAGTATTTGACTATTAAACTAATATATATTCAGTAGTATGTAATAATATTTAAAATTACCAACATATTTATAATTAATTAGATATCAATAAAGACAATATCAGTTTTAGGTAAAATTGATATTTTTTTAGAAATTAATTTAATGTGAATAATGTTTTCCCATTTTAAATAATTATGATAATATTTCATAGCAATGGATTTAAATTAGAACACTAAATTATATATATAAATTTATAAATTTAAATCCAAATAATTATGAATAATATTTATATAGTAAATATATGATAATTTTATTCATGATAACTAATTTTCTTGAAAATTGATATTCAGGACATTATGAAAGTTTATTTTTATACTAAAATAGTGAAATATTATGAAACTAATATGATTAAATGTATAAAATATATTTAAATAGATTAATTAATATTATTTAATAATATCACTTTAATTTTTTGCCTTAATTCTGAGTAAAAATTCTAATATCATGTTCTCATGCTTAAGGTTAGAATATGACTACCAATGGTTAATCGAAAAATATATGTGTTAATGTGACCTAAGGTTTTTTTAAACCCCATTGGATGGTTATAGTTATAACATAAGTTTATAAAATTATAATATAAATAATTTTTATCTATTATTGTATGAATGGTAAATAATAATATTTTAAAACATCAGAAAATTACAATTGTTCCACTCAATTCAATTTTAAATGTCAACCTTCTCCTCTCACATATTCACAAATTATTGATCCATTTTTCTTAGGAAGACATGGTATGAAATACATCCCCAAAATCCTTATACATTTTTATAGGTTATTTTATTCTCAAAATAAAAACTCATGTGTCATTTAGTGGATATTTAAAATAAGTGATTTGAATGAAGATGAAATCACCTTAACTGATCACATTATTTTTTTATTTCATCAATGGAATCCTATTAATTTGTGGTATTAATCATAAAATAAAAAATTAAGTATTATAAACATATAAAAATGTTATTTTGATTACGTAACAACAATTATTCACTGTAATTTTCATCAAATGGTAAGTGAATGTTCCCTCGTGTGTAACTATGACATACCATCTCCACAAAGTGATGCGACTCATTTTCCATATCCACATTTCAAAAATGTTTCAAAAAATGTATCTAGTGAATAAATATGATATTTTTTAAATAATTACCTTATGTAATTATAATATTATATCAATTTTATTACCTTCTAATATATTGGAATACTATTTTAAAGACCATGAATTTTCATGATTTTTTTAATTAAATGGGAATTTTACAAGTCTGTGAAAATTGACGGTATGTGATTCTGAGCCCCGGTTTTCACAAATTGAATTTCTGAACTTTTTTTATTTACGTTCAGTAAACGTGTGGGAAGGTTTTTGTAACTTTTTAATCGTTTATTAGAATTGAAATATGAGGACACCCTTGAACTCAGAGTGCTAGTATTCTCTTAACAAGACCTTCACATTCAACATAGTATGTCGAGGGTAGAAGTTAGTATTTCACTTCTAATAGGAGAATAAGAAAATAAAAAAACATAAAAATTTCAATTTTCTTGTAACCTAGTTTTGATTTATGGATATGGGGACCACAAGAGCTTTAATCCTCCCAATTTGTGAATTTATGGTGGTGGGGACCACCCGAACTCCTATTTAATATGGGGAAGTCCCTTAGGAAACCCCATATTTAATTTCACCAATGTAAACATAGTTTCATGACATTAAAATACTATGTAATAATGTCAATGGAATTATAGAAGTTTTCTATTAAATGATCCTTCATAAATTGCACTATCGTTACTTATCCCCCCTCTATCCAATTTATATGAAGCGTGGGGGGGGACTACCACGGCTTCACCAAATGACGAAGCTCTGGTAAAGTGTCGTGATGCCCGACACTTGGTGGAAGAAGCCAGTTCTAGAAAGTAGTGAAGAGTGACCTCGAACCATGAACCGGTGAATGAATAACCAACCCTGATTCTGATTCAGAAGTGCCTTGTAGAAATGCAAAATGATGACATTCTTCAATAATTTCATCTTCTTTGTCACGACCCGCCCTCGGGGTCCGGGCCGTGACTACCCCAAGCCCGCCTTCCATAGGCCAGGGGCTGGCGACTAGCACCAAGGCGTAAATCCCGGTAAAAAGGGAAGGCATTGCCTTTGTAAGGTAAACAAACACCACAGAGTAAGCAAGCGGAAAGTAAACACTAAACAAAAGCAGAGTACAACTGAAAGTTCGGAAAAGTAAATGGGCCAGAATACAAACCCAAACTGAAAGTAAAGTACAACTCGAAAGGGAAAACAGCAACTGAAAAGTAATAGCCGCTACTCCGAGCTGTCCACTGGAAATCCCACCTGTAGGGTGGGTACAGATAGCTCCTCTGCTCCAGGGGTCTCGCCGTCTGCTCCGAGCACGTGCCGCCCAGTGGTCCACCTCCGGGTACCATCCCGCTCTGCAAGCCTCAGCTAAGGTCAACGTTGTCCGTCGTCTGTAACCAACACAACGTAGTGCGGGCAAAGCCCGTGCATGGGTGAGTATAAGCTACTCAGTAGGGACCCCGAGACCCCTGAAGGTCTCTCAAATCCACAATGGATAAATCACGAAGAAAGGTACAATCACGAAGTAACAACCGTCACTGCTTAGGTATATGCCCATACATATACCTAAGTCATCAAATTCAAATACGCTCCAACCTCCGAGCCCAAGTACAACTCAGTCCACATAGGAAAGTAAACGTATTCCACACAGGAAAGCAAAACGCAATCCACACAGGATAGCACAACACAATCCACACAGGAAAACAACAGGTTTCAGCTCAATCGGGATTTTCATTAACGAAACCGTAACTGTTGAAGAGTCCCATCTCTGAAGTGTACAGTGGTCCTGTCACGACTCCGAGGTACTGCTCACTAACCTAAGACTGCTGAAGTACTCCTCCTGTCGAGTACCGCGGGTATGCTGCCAACTACTGGGCGCTCCGTCCGCTGAGGGTCTGCTGCCAAATACCGGGCGCTCACCCAGATAGCCTACAGAGGTACTCCTCCAGTCGAGTACCGCGGGTCTGCTGCCAACTACCAGGCGCTCCGTCCGCCGTGGGTCTACTGCCGAATACCGGGCGCTCCGTCCACTGGTCTAGTCGACTCACTCCAAGTTGAGTCGGTCGAGCAGTCTTCAGGTCTCAGCCGGTTTCACGGTCTCCGTACACTGTACGCTCGTCTCTAGTATCGCAGGTCTGCCGCTACAACCGAGCGCTCCACTGCCAAGGATATGCTGCTACAACCAAGCGCTCCACCGCCCAAGGTAAACAGAAGATTCAGCTCACACAGGTTCGGAAGCACTGTTCCACGTAGGATCGCTGAGTGCTGTAGTCGTCGTCGTTGAATCCACACAGGATTTCTGTACTGTCGTCGTCGCAGTCACAGTAGCAGTAGTAGCAGTAGTAGTCACAGTAATAGTCGCAGCCAACACTAGGGATCCCGCACGCAGCAAGCTCGTTCGGAGGGTCCGCTCCACGAGCCGAGAGGCTGATACATCAACTGTCACGAAGACCAGAGTTGATGTATCCAAAAGTTCCGTATCGTCAACAGGAACTCAACGCAACAGACGACGCGTCGATCGGACGCCCGGTCTGTGAGTTATTGGCATTTTCGTCTCTGGGGCCCGGTTGGTTTTTAAGGAAAAACCAACCCGACCATACTCCACATGCGTCCAAACCTCGGGCGGAGTATGCCAAAAGATCTGTCTCACTAAGAGGAACACAACGCGACTGACGGCGTGCCAATCGGACGTTTGTAGCTCAAGATATGAGCGTTTCCGCTCCGAAGGCCCGGTTGGTTTCGTGAACGAACCAACCCGGCCGAACTCAAAGTAATCCGAAACCTTGAGTGCGATATACCGAAATGACCGTCTCGATCCAAGGATCGCGTTGCCACAGACGGTTCGTCATTCGGAGGTCCGAGGCTCACGATATGGGCTAAAAACCGATTCTGGTTCGAAACGGGGGGGTCCGGGTCCGGGCCGACCCCCCCCCCCCCTGGGGCGGCCCGGCCGGACGGCCGGCCGGCGGTGCGGCGGCGCGGCTATGCCGCGCCGTTTTTTTTAAAAGCACCCCCCCCCCCCACGTGGGGGGCCTGCTGGTGCGGAACCGGGGGGGCCGGCTGCCCCCCTCCCTTCAAAGAACCGCCCCCCTCATAAAGAGGGGGGGTTTTATGAGTTGGTCGGGGGATTAATTACCCCTGTTTAATGGTATCCGGCCGGCCAGCTGGCCGGCCGGTTTTCTCTAACGGGACCGGAAATTCCGGTCCCCCCTTCGGCTTCCGACGCCGGCGGCCCGGCCGCCGGTCTTCTCTTCCGCCGCGGCCCGGAACCGGCCGCGGTCTCCTCGTCCCGCCGCGGCCCGGAACCGGCCGCGGTGTTCGTCGTCCGGCGCGGTGCGACGGCATCGCGCCCCTTCGCCGTGCCTTGATTCCTTTCAACGCGGCGCGATGGCGTCGTGTTATTGAAGATTCTTCCTCGGCGTGGCGCGACGGCGCCGCGTAAAATAATTGCACGATTATCCGCGTGGTGCGACGGCACCACGCCACTTTGCTTCCACCAGCAAGAATAAACAAGAACGATGGAGGGGGGTTCGGTCGTGTTTGTGCGGTCCGGCCCCCTCACGTTAAAATAATAACGCAACTTTAAAAATAATTCAAAGCCACTCGTTAGACTTGCTAAATTCACGATCAAGAATAAAATAATTAAACCAAAAAGAAATCAACAACCCCTACCTCGGGTATAAGGTTCGAAGATTTGTCTACGTTCCGCGGAAGACGACGTCGCGGAGGTCGGGCGTCGCGGTCGTCGTTCGTCAAATCCGTTGACGAAGGGATGCGTCCGATGCGATACGTCGTTGGAGAAACTTCTCAAGTCGACGAAGGAAAACCGAGGAGGAAGCGGTGTCTCCCTTTCTTTGACGTGGAGAGAAGATAGAACGGCGTGTCGGTGTTCTTCACGTTCATCAAGGAGGAAGATGAAGTTCTTCAAAGTGTAGAACTCTTCTTCTCTCAAATCTCCACACAACACAGCAACTCCCAAAATAAAATAAGCTACACCTTATTTTATTTTCACTTAGCCAACTTTTCAAAATTCAAAAGTTGAATTCAACACATTAATTAAAATCTAGAGTTGTCAAAAATTAAATGAAGAGTTAAGTTGGCAAGAATTAAAGTAGGGGAGTGTCACATAAATTAAGAGGGTGTTTAGAGGGTTTAGGGAATTTGAAAAGGTGGGGGCTCGTGTGGGCCCCACCTCCCTCATAACCACACATGGGAAGTTGGTTGGTTGTGGGCCCCACCAAAAACTTCCCATGAGAGAGTCTAACCACCACGAATAAAATAAAATTCAAAAAAAAAATTATTTTACTTATCTTTTAATCTCCAAAACTAACTTTCAACCCGCAACAAACGCAACTCCCGAAAAGGTCTCTTTAAGCGAATATAGGCACTGCGAGTTCATCGGTGCCCTCAGATTTCAATTCCGAGCACCGGATCAAAAGTTAGGAATTCCCGCTCATTCGTTCACTGAACGTACCCGAGCCAAACTTCGGAAATTGATTCCGGGCACTCCGGGCCTCGGAATCAGGTGCCGTCTAAAACCGCGCTCTTGTAAAATTATAAAGAAAATTAAAAAAAAATTTCCTTGAATTTTACGGGTCTTTACATTACTCCCACCTCAGGGCTTTACGTCCCCGTAAAGATACATCAAAAACTAGGGAAACAAATGAGGGTACTGAGCACACATCTGAGCCTCCCGCTCCCATGTGCTCTCCTGGAGATTCCCGTGCTGCCATCTGATGCGCACAAGAGGAATCGATCGCCCACGCAGGACCCGCTCCTGTCGATCCTCTATCTCCACCGGGACCTCCATAAAAGTCACCCCATCGTCAACGTCAAGCTCCCCATGATCAATGATGTGTGTCGGGTCATGCACGTATCTCCTCAGCTGAGACACGTGGAAGATGTCGTGCACCCGGTGCAACTGAGGTGGTAGATCCAGGCAATAAGACACCTCACCAACCCTGCTGAGGACCTGGAAGGGTCCGATGAAGCGCGGAGATAACTTGCCGCCTTGGCCAAATCTCCAAATACCACGTCGAGCTGAGACCCGTAAGAAGACGTGGTCGCCATCCTAGAACCCCAGTGGCCTCCGCCTCCTGTCAGGGTAAGACTTCTGCCGGCTCTGAGCTGTCCTCATCCGCTCCTGGATGACCTGGACCTTCTCTGTCGTGGCCTGGACCATCTCCGGTCCCATCAGAGCTGCAAGATTTCTTCTTTGCCGATAAGAGAAATCTGGTCCCATCCCCTGGATGAACCACATTCTTTGCCTAAAACAGTCAATCCTAACATGGATGATACTAATCCATACCAAGGATGACGTCGTAAGGCCTCGATGCTACTACTAAGAGATTCAACCGTTACTCTCGCCTCGGGTTGATTCACACTGTCGGCATCAGTGTGTGGTAACTGGGTCTCCTCCAGTTGATGTCTCACAAGTGAGGGTCAAGTCAACAGCCAAAACTGGAACCTCTTAGTAACATCACGAAAGAGGACAGGAACGAAAATATCACAAAGGTATGCGTCTTTTATTATTGCAGCTCATAATACAAGACGCTACACAAAAGCAACAAGGAACCAGAAGTACAGATGATGTATCCACTAGTTCTGCTCCTGTCCATCGGCTCCCAGAGCTCCATGATCGAAGGCCTCGGCTGCCTGAAGCTGAGCTCTCCCCTGCGGTCGGGGTGGACCTCCTGGTGGTGGTGGTGGTAGAACCTCAAAGCGTCGTCCACCACCTGCTGCTCGGCCAGCTCCTCTGCCTCGTCCGCCTCCTCCCTGCGGACCGCCACGGTCGAACCTCTGCCTCTGCCTGGGAGGTTCATCACTTAACTGCTGATCATCAGCATGGCGGGTCGGACAGTCACGATCCAAGTGACCAATCCCGCAACAGGAGTAACACTGCCCACTCTCGGCACACCTGACTCTGACTCCACCCCGGCTTCCCCGCACAACTGAGCCTGAGTCGTGCAGTCGGCCACTGGTAGGTCTGGTCTGCCTGGAACCCTGAGTCATCTGTCGGCTATCTGCTGCAGATGACTCTGCCACGTGCCGCCCTGCGGTGGGTCGCTGTGCTGGTGTAGACTCAGCAAGGAAGCTCTCGATCAGAAGGGCCCGCTCCAGTACTCCTGTCTGAGTCGGTATGCTGAGGGAGATCAGTGATGCCATGATCTCATGTCTCAAACCCTGCTCGAAGGTCCGGGCCCGGAAAAATGGGTCCCATACCATGTCGGTCGAGTAGCGCGAGAGATCGGTAAATCTCGCCGAGTACTGAGCGACCGTCATGCTGCCCTGCCGCAGCTGAAGAAGCTCCTGGATACGCACCACACGAAGGGTGGCTGGGACGAACTCCGAGCGGAAGAGGCTCTCAAAGTCCGTCCAATGTAGAGATGCCTCATCGTGCACCTGGAGCATCAGGCTCCACCATCGTCCTGCTACTGCGTGTAGTAGGCTCGCAGCGAGGATCACCATGAGGTCTGCTGGTGTCCTCACTAGCCTAAACACTCGAACCATTGCCTCCAGCCAGTCCTCTACTGCCTGGGGATCCGTCTCCCTGCGAAACCTGGGCGGTTGCTGGCGCTGAAACTCATGCAGTGCGCTGAGGCGACGTGCATCGTCAGCGGCTGCTGCTGGAAGCATCGGGGGATCGGCGGGTAAAGCTACCGCCGGTGCCACTACTGGAAAAGGGCCCTGCACCGAGGCCTCGTCGCTCGGTGGGCTGTCGTCTCGCTCGACTCTCGGAACCCTAGCTGGCTGTCGTCGTGGGGCCATCCTGTAAAGGAAACAGGTGCGCCACGGTTAGAACAGTATACCTGGTGAGCTGATATAAGTAATCACAAAGAAAACTTTGAAACACACCCGCAAACAATTTTTTCGTGCATTAAGTCGGAAATCAGAAGTCAGGGTCCTGGTGTACGGATACATCGGCCGCCGCACCAACACTGGACTCCCTGGACTGATAACCACACTCAATACGCTAAACATTATTGCTTCACAAAGAAAAGATCAGAGTTCGCGGTAGAACCGAACTCCTCTGATACCAATTTGTCACGACCCGCCCTCGGGGTCCGTGCCGTGACTACCCCAAGCCCGCCTTCCATAGGCCAGGGGCTGGCGACTAGCACCGAGGTGTAAATCCCGGTAAAAAGGGAAGGCATTGCCTTTGTAAGGTAAACAAACACCACAGAGTAAGCAAGCGGAATGTAAACACTAAACAAAAGCAGAGTACAACTGAAAGTGCGGAAAAGTAAATGGGCCAGAATACAAACCCAAACTGAAAGTAAAGTACAACTCGAAAGGGAAAACAGCAACTGAAAAGTAAAAGCCGCTACTCCGAGCTGTACACTGGAAATCCCACCTGTAGGGTGGGTACAGATAGCTCCTCTGCTCCACGGGTCTCGCCGTCTGCTCCGAGCACGTCCCGCCCAGTGGTCCACCTCCGGGTACCGTCCCGCTCTGCAAGCCTCAGCTAAGGTCAACGCAGTCCGTCGTCTGCAACCAACACAACGTAGTGCGGGCAAAGCCCGTGCAGGGGTGAGTATAAGCTACTCAGTAGGTACCCCGAGACCCCTGAAGGTCTCTCAAATCCACAATGGATAAATCACAAAGAAAGGTACAATCACGAAGTAACAACCATCACTGCTTAGGTATATGCCCATACATATACCTAAGTCATCAAATTCAAATACGCTCCAACCTCCGAGCCCAAGTACAACTCAGTCCACACAGGAAAGTAAACGTATTCCACACAGGAAAGCAAAACGTAATCCACACAGGATAGCACAACACAATCCACACAGGAAAACAACAGGTTTCAGCTCAACCAGGATTTTCATTAACGAAACCGTAACTATTGAAGAGTCCCATCTCTGAAGTGTACAGTGGTCCTGTCACGATTCCGAGGTACTGCTCACTAACCTAAGACTGCTGAAGTACTCCTCCTGTCGAGTACCGCGGGTCTGCTGCCAACTACCGGGCGCTCCGTCCGCTGAGGGTCTGCTGCCAAATACCGGGCGCTCACCCAGATAGCCTACAGAGGTACTCCTCCAGTCGAGTACCGCGGGTCTGCTGCCAACTACCAGGCGCTCCGTCCGCCGTGGGTCTGCCGCCGAATACCGGGCGCTCCGTCCACTGGGCTAGTCGACTCACTCCAAGTTGAGTCGGTCGAGCAGTCTTCAGGTCTCAGCCGGTTTCACGGTCTCCGTACTCTGTACGCTCGTCTCTAGTATCGCAGGTCTGCCGCTACAACCGAGCGCTCCACTGCCAAGGATATGCTGCTACAACCAAGCGCTCCACCGCCCAAGGTAAACAGAAGATTCAGCTCACACAGGTTCGGAAGCACTGTTCCACGTAGGATCGCTGAGTGCTGTAGTCGTCATCGTCGAATCCACACAGGATTTCTGTACTGTCGTCGTCGCAGTCACAGTAGCAGTAGTAGCAGTAGTAGTCACAGTAACAGTCGCAGCCACCACTAGGGTTCCCGCACGCAACAAGCTCGTTCGGAGGGTCCGCTCCACGAGCCGAGAGGCTGATACATCAACTGTCACGAAGACCAGAGTTGATGTATCCAAAAGTTCCGTATCGTCAACAGGAACTCAACGCAACAGACGACGCGTCGATCGGACGCCCGGTCTGTGAGTTATTGGCATTTTCGTCTCCGGGGCCCGGTTGGTTTTTAAGGCAAAACCAACCCGACCGTACTCCACCTGCGTCCAAACCTCGGGCGGAGTATGCCAAAAGATCTGTATCACTAAGAGGAACACAACGCGACTGACGGCGCGTCAATCGGACGTTCGTAGCTCAAGATATGAGCGTTTCCGCTCCGAAGGCCCGGTTGGTTTCGTGAACGAACCAACCCGACCGAACACAAAGTAATTCGAAACCTTGAGTGCGATATACCGAAACGACCGTCTCGATCCAAGGATCGCGTTGCCGCAGACGGTTCGTCATTCGGAGGTCCGAGGCTCACGATATGGGCCAAAAACCGATTCTGGTTCGAAACGGGGGGGTCCGGGTCCGGGCCGACCCGGCCCGACCCCCCCCCCCCTGGGGCGGCCCGGCCGGACGGCCGGCCGGCGTTGCGGCGGTGCGGCGGCGCGGGGGCCGAGGCGGCGCGGGGGCCGCGGCGGCTTGTCGCCGCGAGGAGGCCGCGCGGGGGGATCAATTCCCCCGCTTTTCAAGTGGCGGCGCGGCTATGCCGCGCTGTTTTTTTTAAAAGCGCCCCCCCCCCACGTGGGGGGCCTGCTGGTGCGGAACCGGGGGGCCGGCTGCCCCCCTCCCTTCAAACAACCGCCCCCCTCATAAAGAGGGGGGTTTTATGAGTTGGCCGGGGGATTAATTCCCCCGGTTTAATGGTATCCGGCCGGCCAGCTGGCCGGCCGGTTTTCTCTAACGGGACCGGAAATTCCGGTCCCCCCTTCGGCTTCCGACGCCGGCGGCCCGGCCGCCGGTCTTCTCTTCTGCCGCGGCCCGGAACCGGCCGCGGTCTCCTCGTCCCGCCGCGGCCCGGAACCGGCCGCGGTGTTCGTCGTCCGGCGCAGTGCGACGGCAACGCGCCCCTTCGCCGTGCCTTGATTCCTTTCAACGCGGCGTGATGGCGTCGCGTTCTTGAAGATTCTTCCTCGGCGTGGCGCGACGGCGCCGCGTAAAATAATTGCACGATTATCCGCGTGGTGCGACGGCACCACACCACTTTGCTTCCACCCGCAAGAATAAACAAGAACGATGGAGGGGGGTTCGGCCGTGTTCGTGCTGTCCGGCCCCCTCACGATAAAATAATAACGCAACTTTAAAAATAATTCAAATCCACTCGTTAGACTTGCTAAATTCACGATCAAGAATAAAATAATTAAACCAAAAAGAAATCAACAACCCCTACCTTGGGTATAAGGTTCGAAGATTTGTCTACGTTCCGCGGAAGACGACGTCGCGGAGGTCGGGCGTCGCGGTCGTCGTTCGTCAAATCCGATGACGAAGGGATGCGTCCGATGCGATACGTCGTTGGCGAAACTTCTCAAGTCGACGAAGGAAAACCGAGGAGGAAGCAGTGTCTCCCTTTCTTTGACGTGGAGAGAAGATAGAACGGCGTGTCGGTGTTCTTCGCGTTCTTCAAGGAGGAAGATGAAGTTCTTCAAAGTGTAGAACTCTTCTTCTCTCAAATCTCCACACAACACAGCAACTCCCAAAATAAAATAAGCTACACCTTATTTTATTTTCACTTTGCCAACTTTTCAAAATTCAAAAGTTGAATTCAACACATTAATTAAAATCTAGAGTTGTCAAAAATTAAATGAAGAGTTAAGTTGGCAAGAATTAAAGTAGGGGAGTGTCACATAAATTAAGAGGGGGTTTAGAGGGGTTAGGGAATTTGAAAAGTTGGGGGCTCGTGTGGGCCCCACCTCCCTCATAACCACACATGGGAAGTTGGGTGGTTGTGGGCACCACCAACAACTTCCCATGAGAGAGTCTAACCACCACGAATAAAATAAAATTCAAACAAAATTTTATTTTACTTATCTTTTAATCTCCAAAACTAACTTTCAACCCTCAACAAACGCAACTCCCGAAAAGGTCTCTTTAAGCGAATATCGGCGCTGCGAGTTCATCGGTGCCCTCGGATTTCAATTCCGAGCACCGGATAAAAAGTTAGGAATTCCCGCTCGTTCGTTCACTGAACGTACCCGAGCCAAACTTCAGAAATTGATTCCGGGCACTCCGGGCCTCCGAATCAGGTGCCGTCTGAAACCGCGCTCTTGTAAAATTATAAAGAAAATTAAGAAAAAAAAAATTTCCTTGAATTTTACGGGTCTTTACATTCTTACTCGTGCCTCCTTCTTCAGAACCATTAAAGTAGGGCTGTGATTTTTTATTAATCATTTTTGATTATTCGTTTTTTTTATGCTCTCCCCATGAGCCGCTGGCTAACCACTATAATTCAAAGGGTGCAGGTGAAAGGAAAATGGCCCGACCACTCTGCAATCATTATGATTTTTTGTGTGTTCTACCTGATGGAGAAGGACGGAGACCGGTGCTAGAGACCAACACCAGTGGGGAACTAGAAGGGCGGCTGATTCTCCGACCGACTACGAATAAGGCGGCGGTGCCACCGCGCCCCCAGTAGGGCAGGCTGCCGCACCGCGAGCCCAGAAGGTCAGGCCGACCCACTACGAGCCCAGCGGGGTGGGCCGATGCACTGCAAGCCCAACACGGCGGGCCGCTGCACTGTGAGTCTAGTAGAGCGGGCCACACTAGTGGGCCAGTTCATACCCAGGGCTGGACACGTATCGGGCTGGGTCAGTCCGACCGGGTCTGACCTAACCCGGACCAACGTCGGAACCTTTTAGCTCTTTCAGCCATATATTGAGATTCGAGTGTCTATTTGACAAACCATCGTCGGTGTCAAAAATCATGGATTGAGAAAATATTTTTGGTGTACCCCAGTTGAGTTTTGGATAATTTTGGGGTATTACGGGGTTGGATTGAACATGAATCTAACCGGGACCTCAAGATTAAGAACCTAATAACATACAGACCAGGCATCTGATTGACGCACCATTTATTGTATTGAAACCCCTTTTACATGTTGGTCCTTTGAGATAATTCTTCATGGGACTTCATGGATGCTGGATTATTGAATTATCGCTTGAATAGTGGACCCTCCGGAATCATGTGATCTTAGTGCAGGAACCCTGTAGCTGGCTGTACTTGAACAATCATCAGACTTCGTGTGGGTCAGTGCTCAGTGATCCTGTGCGGGTCACCACATACTGATCATATGTGGGTCATCCCTCAGCGATCATGTGTGGGTCAAGGCATACCCATCTTTTGTGGGGCAGTGCTCAGCGATCCTGTGTGGGTCAGCGCATATCGATCATATGTCTGTGAGATTCATTGTGGATCAGCGAGGGTTAGTTTCCTATAGATCATATGTGGGACAACAGGAGTTAGTTAGATACCAATACTGAGTCGGTCATAAGCAGTGCTACATAACAAAATAAGATGATCTATCATCCGACTAAACGTCTGTACTTCTGTACGAAAGTTATACCTGGTGTGAGATGTGACTTTACCTCTGTGGTAATCTTCTATGTGGTCTACCTTTGTGGTACTTAATCTTGTTGTGATACCTTTGTGGTATTCTTCTATGTGGTGTACTATTTTGGTACTTACGTTTTAGGTGATGCCTTTGTGGTATTATTCTGTGTGGCGAACCTTTGTGGTAATTAACTTCGTTCTAGTTACGTGTTTTGTATTATTTTCATTTTGGAAGAGTGATACATTGGCCATGGATTTATGCCTTGTGTTTTCTAATGATTGGGATGGGTTTACTTTATAACATAGGTACATGTATGGGGATATACATAAGTTGGGATAGTATGTTGTTTTCATGCTTTGTGGTTTATCCTTTGTGGATTTTGTGAGACCTTGAGGGTCTCAAGATCCCTACTGAGCATCATTATACTCACCCCTACATGAGTTATGACTGCAACATGTGTAGTTTGGTGCAGATGAAAAACAACGCTGATTGAGGATGAGGGTACCAGGACTGGTGGTAGCTCAGAGGTGGACCATAGATGAGGAGTACCAGATAGACGACCATTCGAGAGCTATAACAACCTTTCAGGTAGGATCCATGGTGGGTGATCACTGGAGCTATCCAGTTTACATGTACATTTCTGTTTACTTTTTCTTTTCAGTTTTCTTGTACTTTCCTGCTGGGCTTATATTCTGGCCCCTTTTACTTACATTACACAGTCTTTCTACTACATAGTTTACTTGTATTCACATCTTGTTGTGTTCCTGGTTGTGTGTGTTTATAGGATATAAAGGCAACATATTCCCGTTATTGGGAATACACCTATCGGTGATAGTCGTCAGCCACTGTCCTATATAAGGCGTGCTTGGGGTAGTCACGAAACAAGCCCTGGGGGATGGGTCGTGACAACTATCTTGTCGCTCATGCGTACTTCTGGGCTACCACCTCTACGGAGTGATGCGATAAATTATTAATTTATTACATAAAAATATTTTACTAATAATATATTTAATGAAAATAATATATATATATATATATATTATATAAAAATGATTTTTTAATGATGGATCATTATTTACTTTCCTTTGATCCAATAATTTAATATTGAAAGCAACGTTCACTTGTAAGTAGGACCCACCATCGCCATAAATGGTGTTATATATTTTAATGTGTCTATATATTATGGATAAATCTAAATATATTTACAGTTAATTTATATTATATTTATATCATTATTAAAATTATATATATTATCAAACCATAATCTATGTATATGGACTATAATATCAGTGAATAAAAAATCATGAGAATACAAAGAAGTTAACACCTGAATCAATAAGAATAATGAAATATTTTTAACGTATAGGTGATAATAAGTTATAAGATGATAATATATTATATTATGAATTTTAATATTGTTCTAATATAAAATATCAATATTTCTTTTAAAAAATATACTTTATAGAGGAGAATGATCAACTATGGGGAAGGGTGGTGTAAGGGGTTTCTTAACTAAATTTCCATTCATTGGTTAAAATTCCAATTTATTGTCTTTGTTATTTTGTGATTAAGTGTTAAATTTTCTATTATAAATTTATTAAATATTTTCAATTAATTTTTATAGATTAATATTCGTTACATATAATAAAACCTCGAATATAAATTCTCTCTTCAATGATACAATCTTTCTTTGGGATTTCATCTCAATTTTCACCCTATTAAGTCGTATTTTGTAGTATACACCTATTTAAATTTATATTGTATTTATTCTACCCCTATGATGTATTTTAAATGAATATATATATATAATATCAAATATTGACATTTCAATTCAAGATTACTCTTTCAAGGGGTACTAATTTAAAAATTACCAAAGAGGCAAAATTTTATTTTAAAATCTTGTTTTTTGGTATTGTTAATATTTTCATTAAAGGAATATTAAAATATATCATTCATAGAATATATATATTCACATATCATATTAATACATCATTATTTTCCATGGTTTATTCCAAATTTGTTTATGTGTTACTTGAATCAATAAAATATATATATAAGAAAAGTCAATCCCATTTTACTATTGATAATGTCTATTTTTTCTAGGTCTATATTATTAAAAACTATTTTCAAAAAATAAATTTTAATTTATAAAATGATCTATTATGTAAATTTATTATTATCCAAGAGTTTATAAAATATTTGAAATGAATATTTCCATTGTTTTTTGAAATGTTCTTCTCGATTTTCATTATAAAAATTAAATAAAGTGCATTATTTTTAAGATACACAGTATTAGAAAACAATCCTACCACCAAAATAATTGTACAATATTTTACATATTATATAATATTTCAATGATTTTACAACAAAAAATAATTTTGATTATTTAGAAAAAATATTTAAATTGCAATTTCATGAATTCATTTAAAAAATTTATTAATAAAAATATAATTTGTAATAAATTGATTTCCATCTCTCATCACATTATTAATTTTATAATAATTAACATTATAAAGATATATTTACATTATTATGGTCATGATTCACTCGAAAGTAAATTAATATCATGTATCCATGTCATTTTTATAATGGATATGTTTATTTTTCAAACTATATGAATTTCTGAATACTATGTTTTACCATTGAAGTTATTTGATTGATTGGGAAAAATATTGATACTCTACATTATTTACTCAATATTGATATTTATTGATAAGTAATATTGTTCACTTATTATATAGATCATTTAATGTACATGGAAGTAATTATAGATGAAATTATTTGTGGGACCTAAATTTATACAGTCCCTAGATGCATCGACATGTTTTATGAGACAGGTGAGATGATATTACTTATTAAATGGGTTTGGGTGTATACATAACCATAGTTTAAACTATCTTAAAATAAGGCCATAGAGATAATTATAACATGATTTATATGATCATTATTCCAATCCTAATAAACATTATTTGTTGGTAAATTATTTATTACTGTCAATGATATTACTAAATTGATATTATCAATGGATTCATTTCATGTTCAATTTATTTATTATGTGGAATGTGTTTTTTTATCTTTCATTCTATATTAAACATGACACATTTAGTTGTGTTAATTTCCATTGTCTGTTACCCTTTCATAGAATATGGTCCCACGTTTATTTTTTTCCTTTCTTATAGATATGATGAAGAAATATTTGAATTATTTTCAATTTGTCATGTCATTTTATTTTCTTTTTTTTATAATTCATTTACAACGTAAAATGAGATTCATATATGTATCAAGTTCGTAAAGTATAATAAATTAATTATCCATTAGATATGTGATCCCTTATATCATATTCTAATTTAATAAACTAGATATTGTTTATGGGTTACTATAGTTTGTGTAGTTCGAGTTTGTATCATTAAATGTTTAGTAAAAGAATTTGGAACATGATATAGTAAATCATAGATTATAGAACGTATCCCCATAGAATACTTGAGGATATATATAATTAACAAAAAATATCAAAATGTTTTGGTAAGTTATATATTATTTAGATTTTCTAGAAATAAACTCTTATATATATATATATTATAAGTGGATATAGTTTTGGCAAAAATTAATATAGGGTTAATAACCCCGAATATAGTTGGTTGAGTATAGCCCAACCATAATTTTGGCGCAAGATGAATGGGACCATACTACGGTGATAGATTTATACTCATGGGGGATATTACTGTGTTTATTATAATTTTATTTATAGTACATTAAAACATATACGAAAATATTTTTATGATTTAATGATATTCCATTAAAAAAATATTAGTATTTTGATATTATATTGTATAAATATACAATTTATGTAAAGTTTCACACAATATTTAGAGACACCTATTATTATTTAAAATTATAAATTATAGGAGATAATTATATATATTCTATTAATAAGATATGGATTGTTATAGAAAGAGTGGTGTTAATAGTCCTGGGAAATTTGAATATTTTCATACTAGGAAAGCCAATGAATCTAGTGTTGGAGTTGAGAAGATAATTCCAGAATTAAAAAAGATGCGCCATTTTAAGAAGGAAATCATTCACAAATTAAACAATATAATGTTTCATAGAATTATAGACTTATATTTGATGATTTCATGTGACATATGTGATCATATTTTAGTGTAATTACTAATTCATTGGTATCTTAGTAATGGATTAAGTCCTTTGAAATGATATTTTTACCCTTGGGATGAATGAAAAGGGATATGGTTATTCTACAAGTGGATGTGGTTAATATAAATGATGATTAATGGTGTTCATTAATCTATAAAACTATAGAGTATGTGAAAATATAACATTTTCAGATCATTTAACGTATCAATTTTATGAAAAATATTTCCCACGTGAGAAATAAATCAAAATTAAACAAGAGTTCCTCCGCTTAAATCAAAGGGAATATGAATGTTTTATGGATTATGCGGCTACCTATACATGACGATATAGGTATTATATAGGCATCATATGTAATCTTTAGATAAATACTGATAATTTAATAGGATGTATTAATCCAATACATTGAAGGGTAGTAGTTTCTCAAAATTCTTCAACAAATGATATATTTGTATTATGTACAATATGAAAATTAATTAATTTTCAATGTCATATATCTTCATGGGAAATAAATAAATGAATTGGTCAAAAAATCACCATGAAATGGGTAAATCATCAATGAAGAAGAAGTTATTGAAGAAATATCTATCATGTAAAAATTGTGGATGGAAACATCATAGAAAATTACATGAGGGAATGCTAGTTTGTTACAAGTGTGGAGGAATGTGTCATCTGGATAATGAATGAAAAGGGGAAAAAACAATCCATTACTATCCATAGATTTATTTTCAGGGAATTTTTAATTATTCACAATAATATGTTATTAATGAAGTGTTACTACAATACAAGAGATCAAGGGGATAATTACAAGATTATGCAATCCCTACAGTCGTGGTAAAGGTTTCTATATATGTGGTGGTACACACTTTAATAATAAGATAAATTTTTTCAAATGGTTTATTTGACTCTATATATTCATAATATTTTATATATTTTTTTTACATGGAAACTAGATATTTTCCTATCACCTTGAAAAGGGATTATGCAGTCAAGAGTCCTAGTTGAAATATCACTGTAACAAGGATGTGCCAGTAAGACACATTAATGTACAATGTTTCTAAAATTGATTATTTTTACTATATCTAGTTTTTCTATAATTCAGGGTATGTGTTGGGTTTCTGAATATAATTCAAAAACATATTTCCTAGACAAGGAAACTAGGATTCAAGATAAGGATATAGAATTAATTTTCATCAGAGGGGAGACTTCAACATCAATTTAATTTCTTGATCGATGTCTACTATGTCTTGTGAATATGATTTTTAGATATGAATAGAAAACATTAATCTAAAAATTGATATGATAATCATTAAATTAGGGATTTACCTTTTATATAGGAATTAATTGATTTATTTTATAGGGAATTAACTTGAAATACAAAATAATGTGTTGTTCAATTTTCAATATATGTTACCCCTGTTGTAAGACCTATATCAAAGACTCTTTATAGAATTTCATTTAAATTTTTTTTGAGTTAAATAAAAAAACATGATTTTGGTGATAATGGATTTATATACCCTGGGGTTTCATCTTTTGGGGCCCCTATTATTTTTGTTAATAATAAATATTTATATATGAAACTATTTATTGATTATAAAGAAATTATTTATTTTAATACAACACAAAATTATCATCTAACTTATATTGATGACTTGTTCAATCAAATTCAAAGTGCTCAATCATTTTAAAAAAATGAAATTTCTTCACTATATCATTTCATATCAAGTATAGACATTATGTGTTCATAATAATGGAATTTGGATTGAATAATATTCCATATATTTTTATGGATTTAATGAATAAATTATTCAACAATATCATGAAAATTTTTCTGTGGTTGTTATTATTATATCATTGTGAAAACTAAAATAAATGATGACCTTGAGAATAATCAAAAAATTACTTTTATTACTATTAGAGTAAAAGAGTTATATGGGATATTTATTATGTGTTAATTATAGATTTAAAATCTTTTTATGGGACATGTTGTATCCTAGGATGGAATGTGAGTTGATCCTACAAAGAAAATGTTAATCAAACAATTTTTTACACTAATGAACATAAATGAGTTATATAGTATCATCATATTTACTAGTTATAAACATTTATTTGTTAAATTTTTTTTTTGTTATACCATTAACCAATGTTATAGGTTAAGGTGTTAAGTTCACATGGATAAAGGAATGTGAATTTATTTGAATGAATTGAAGAATGTAATTGTTAATGCCCTAATTATTACTATTCTATCTACGAAAAATTTTTGATATATAGTGACACATAAAAATGGTTCTTGTTTGTCTACTTATAGAATATGATAATGTTATTTCATTGCATCAAGATATTTAAATACAATTTAATTGAAATATCCAACTCATGATATTGAGTCCGAAGTTGTAATCTTAACATTGAAGATATGGATACATTATCTCTATCATGAAATATGAGAGATGTACATAGAAAATAAGACAATAAAATACATATTTTCATATAGAATTTCAATATATGGAAAATTTTATATCTCAATGTACTTAAGGAATATGATTTATCAATACACTATCAAATAAAGAATGAAAATAAAGTACTTGATGAATTGAGAAGAAATTATTATAGAGTCCTAACTAAAATTATGATTTATGGGGATAATGTGTTTATATATTTAATGAATATGTATATGGTAATTATTATTGAAGGGGGAACATCATCCATTTTTAAAATAATTTACAACCCATATATATTGGAAGAGGTAAAAATTTCTCATCCTGAAGATGAGAATTTGTAAATTAAAATTACATCTTTGAATGACAGAAATTGGTAGACTTCATATTTGAATATGGTGTTATGATAGTTGGGAAGATGATATGTGTTACATATATATATGGTACTAATTGGGAATTATTAAACGACTCCCAAGAAATGTTATTTATATACTATGGTAGCACCAAAATATTTATGGATTTTTGTGGGATAATATGAACCATGAAATTGATGATTATATATCAATATACATACATTTTAAATTGGTGAAATCAGAGAGATAATTTATTTTTAGATTAATGATACATATACTTATTCTAATATGAAAATGGAATGAAATTACTAAGGAATTTTTCCCTCTCATTACCATATACTCCTAGAAATAATGATTCTATATGAGTTATTATCGATCGACTTACCAAATATTCCCAATTTATTATTATAAGAGATGTGTTACAAATTACACAACATAAATATATATATATGTATATAAATTTATAACAATTCAAGGAACACAACATACAATTGTGGCTTATCATGATCAATGATTTACATCGAAATTCTAGATATTATTTTGAATGATTTTGTTGCAAATATTTACTTGAGCATTGCATATCATCCTAAAATGGATAAATGGCCATATATTTCTTTTAAAACAATATAAGTTATCATTAATAATTTATTATATTAATTTCAAGGATTGAGGGATCTGAATTTACCTTCATTAGAGCTTTCCTATAACTATATCTTCCATTAATGTTTCCAAATGGCGTCATATGATGTATTGTATGGAAAGAGATGTCCAACTCCAAAATATTGGTAAAAAGTTGGTGAGGGTCATATTGTAGGCCCATAACATATTAAGATACAACAAAAAAGTTAAATTATATTTAGACTTATGTTTAAGTAGCTCAGCGTTGAAAAATGAGTTATGCCTATAACAAAATGATCTTGGTTGTCAATCTAATAAAAACCCAATCCAACCAAACACTTTCCAGAAGTGAAGTCTTGATCACCAAGGACTGGAAACCAGTGCCTCAGGCATCACAATAACATGATTAGTAATTGTTTCTATTGATAATTAGAGTAAATGTGACTTAATTAAAATAACAATAAACTTGCATGACATGTCCCTATGTTGAACATCCACCTCATAATAGAAAATTATGAATGAACTAAATAAGAAAAAAAATACACAAGAAGTGAAGAACATGACCATAAATAAACTGCCTCACACCCAAATATTCCTCTCCTATATAAATTCATCACATTTAATCTCCACAGACACCATAATATCACTATACCTCCAATATTAGAATGAAGAAAAATTCTATATAGAAAAACTTAAACCAACTAAAGTAAAAAAATTTAGGAATTATAAGAAAAGTAAAATTAGTTGGTAATAAAGAATAGTAATAATAATAAGTAGCCAAATGAAATAAATTAAAATAAACATTAAAATGTTAATAGCTCTTAAGAGTATCTTGGAAACCGAACCAGGAACATTAAACTGATATAAAATTGTTGTGGGAACATTAAAAATTAGTAATCCCAAGAATCATTCCAAATCTATAGAAATTTTGTAATATGATACTTTATAAATTTCTAACATGGGAAATAATATACAATTTATATTTTTTACATGATTTATGAATCGCATCCACATATAGTCTTTCAATAATACCCTTTTTTAAAATAAAAAATTTGTAATTATAAAATTTAAATGCATCATTAAATATTGGGAGAAACTAAAATAAGTTTTCCTATTTTTCAAATATCTCTTTAAAATAAAATAATTTTTAAGGATTTTATGAAATAATCATTTCAAAAAAAAACATTTAAAAATATAACTAACTTGTTTTTGTTTTTCAAATTGTACTTTCATACAAATATAAAAAAACTATTTTAATGTAATCCAGAAAAACATAAGGTGATGTATAAATCATACATTGGAATTTAATGTCATGAAAACATAGTAAATCAGTGGTTTCAAAATAAATTAATCAATCTATGGGAATATAAAGACATATGATAATACCCCATAATCAATCTTTCTTTGAAACGAATAGATGGCATGGGCTCTACCCTTGTTCTTACAATGAGATTGTCCTAGAATTCACTCAATGATCCAAACAGTCAGCTTACATTGCGTTTAATCACAACTACCCTAATAGCATAAAAACAAACTAATCATAATAGAACACCCCATCTTTCCATATCACTAATAAGACGAGACTCTAGATGTTTTTTGATATATAGGGAAGCATATGTATAGGCACCCACTTATCTAACCCTGATCCCATGTATAATGCTAATTAATGAGGGGAGGGATTAGAAATCCCATGAATCAAATGTTAATAATTTATAAATTACCCACACCACACCTCTTTCACCATCACAAGAAAAACCCCAAATATTTATACATGAATAACAACATAAAATAATTTTTAAATATACAATATCCACTCATTGGATCACAAACCACCATTAGAATAACAAGTATAACAAGGGGATCATTGAGCATGTAACATATTTTATAAAACTATTTAATGTGAAAATGGTCTTTTTAAACACACTGCTCATAATGTCTGTCCATACAGACAATTTATTAATTCATTTGAAATATTATTTCAAATACGACTTTAAAATCAACATTACAATAAATCTTGAACGTCTACTTGAAATAATTTTCCCAAAATCACATCCTAAAACCAATTTGGAAATCCTCTTTCAAAGAATCATTGGAATGAAAAAACATATTCACCAAAATTTAAATGATAAATTGAAAATATAACCCTTTCTATGAAATTCATCATATAAATAAACATGGTTCATTCAAAGACAACAAACAATCATAAACACCATTTTTCTGAAAACTAACAATCACAAATTAAAGGCCATTTCAAAATATGGATAACTCCACATATTATTTTTATAAAAAACATCCTTTAAAATATTCCTCACCCATTAATGAACAAAAACAAAATTAATCATATGTTATTAAGATATTCAAATCCCTTTTGTAATGAAAAATGGGAAATTAATCCAGCACTTTACATGAAACCATGGTCCATTACAAGTCTGTACAATTTCCAATACCCCTTTTAGAACAAATTAATTTATTTAATGAAATTAAAATTCAATGGAAGATAATATATGTTTTTTGAAAAAAGTAATTAATGGTAATTCATTAATTTGGACAAGCTCATAACATGAAGCAAAGAGGCATTTCATGATAAAATGAAAGTTGCACAAAAAATTGATCATACTATGAATTAAAAAATAATTATGATTTTAAAATGAATCATTTAAAGAACACCAAGAAATTTATAACACATAATATAAGGGGGGTCCATATAGGGACCTACCTCAAAATGAAGATGAGTGAACCAAAATAGTCATAAAGGATTAATCTATGGAACGGATGACCAAACAAGCAAGTGGGAATCCTGAGAGACCTGTCACAAACCCTAATAATGATGAAATACACAAATTGTTTTCAAACACCCATGAACTAGGGTTCATATAAATGGGAGGAAATATTTAGAAAGGGTAAACCTCCACAAATGGGAGAGATGATAGAAGAGGTGACCTTACCTCATAGTATTTACCAATAATATTAATGAAAACTAGTTCTGAAATAGATAAAAGAGGATACTTCAGGGGAAGGTCATGAACAGTGGGGGTCTATCCATAGTGGGAGTCATGTGAGTGAGGCAGAGGAATGATAATTAGATAATAGTAAATTTATAAAATTGAAAAGAAGAAGAAAAAATTTAATTTTCTAATTTTGGATAGGGAACATGGTTTACACAAATAGTTTACCAAATAATATACCAACCGTGATATACATTTTATAAAATCACTATGAACCCACATGTTTACTCTTTAAAAAGTTTCATAGTTGCATTAACCATCATAAAAATGTGGTAATTGACACTATTACGTATATACCCAAATTGAATGTTCTAGACACAGTTACGTATTACCATGTACAAATTGTATAGAACACCCATTCATTTTTAATTTTTGAAATTTCTTCCAATGATTATGAGAAACCCCAAACATATAAAAATTAATAAATTTAATTAATAAATTTATGCGAATAGGACATTAAGGCTATCAGAAACTATACACCATGCCCATTTCTTAACCCCAAAAGTCCCAAGATAAGGTAATGATATCAACAACTTAAAAACATCGAAAAGAGACACTAAATAGGATGTAACATAAAAGGAACCCCTAAAATATGAAATAATGATAAAAATAATTAAATAGTAATAATCCAAAAAAATTGTAAAAAAAATATATAGTTGGAGATAAAAAAAGGGTCTCCCCATAATTTAGATTATTATAAATTTTGAATCATCGGCTAGGCACACCTACAATGAGATAATCATGATGTTGCAACCAATTACCTCAATTCTAAAAGATACCACTAATTCCAATAACTACTAAAAAATATAATTAACTCATATATAAGTGGAAACATGGTACAAGAAACACAAAAATGGACTAAAAAAATTTACGTCAAAGATCCTATGACCGGTTAACCAAAAATTATAATTAACCTACCTTAAACATTATATAATCTAGTTAATATACTTTTTAAATTCACAACGATATCTTTAGTTTAGAGTTTTAGTGAATTATATCATAATTCATCCATAAAAACATAGAAGAATAAAATGTGGATACTACTAAAGTAGTTTCAATTTATTCCATTATAAAAAATATTTTAAAATATTTTAATTCTTTTCAGTAACATTCAACATTACCTTCAGCTTTTTAGATTCTTCTTTTTCTCTTATAATTCTATAAAGACGGTGAAAATAATTTTAAAACATCTAATGGGCACAAAAATATGAGTAAGGACATAAAAATAATGAGTGAAGTTATTTTTCCATTAATATTTATACATATTTAATGTAATTTAATCAAATATATACTTTTTACCCTAAAATTATCATATACTTTTTTAAAATTCGATACAACCATGAAAGTGTCACAAGACGTAAGAGAAAAAAATCTAATAAGCCACTGGCCTGAGGACTTGGTAGTTACCTTAATTTGGGATGAATTATCTTACCATAATTCCTTATTATTACTTCCCTAATGGTTACCATATGATTTGAAACACTCATGTATACCATACAATGTAACCCTCATGACTAACATTTAATGTAACTATGATAGTTACACTAGGAATAACAATTACAATCAACTTCCAACATACCCAATACATTTGAGGTATATCAAATACCAAGTCCTATATAAATTATAATAGAACCACCCAATATCATAATAAATTTCTAATAACTATAAAATAGTAATAAATCATGAATATTTTCTATATAAAAAATTCTTTTAAGAAATAAAATTATATTAAAAGTATATATCGAACATTAAAATAAAGAATTTATTTTAAAATAATGATTAAATCTTTGAAACATGATTTGAAAATAAAAGGATTCATGAATCAAGGAAAATAGGACTCTTTTATATATGTTAAATAAACATTCATTTTTAATTTTTATCAAAATAGAAATTAAAAGTGTATTTTTAACAAAATGTTCCTTACTATAGGTTTAACTTCTTTAAAATATATTCAAACCTCAGATAATATGGTCTTAATAGTGACTTAATTTAGATAAATAACTATATTTATTTATATAATACCTTATATGGTCTTTATATAGAATATATCCATCCATTTATTAATGAAATTTTGTTATTTTCATTTTCTTGGTGCATATATTTCCTGGATTCCATGGTTGGTTCATTATGTATTTTTCCTGTAAAATAAAAGAAAAACTCAAGATTTGGAATGAAATTGTATTAATATGTTTCAAAAAATTTAAATTATAACATATATATATATATTAGGGTGAATCTTATTATATAACATTAAGGAAAAATATTTAATTAATTTTGGTGGTTTTTATGACCATCACGAACTTATGTAGTTTTATTTAATGTTATGTCTATAAATTAGTTATAGAACAATAAATAAGATAGAATATACGTATTAAAAAAATTTATATCAATAATAATTTTTTTATTACCTATCAGAAAGGTGTTAAATGAAAATAAAAACGCATCCTCCATGATGACGATGAATTGGCATTTCTTTGATAGTGTTTTAATTATTAGAATAAGGAGAGAAGACGAGAGTGTCGATGATAGATATTAATTTTAAAAAATAACATTTAGATATTTTTAAGATACTATATTAATCATGTCACTTGGATTATAGGCGAGGAAGGGAGAATAAAATTAAAAAAAATCAAAAGAAAATTAAAAACATGAAATTAGATTTTACATCTTGAATTCACATCCTTGAGAACCTCCTTAAAAAAATTAGAATTGTTATTTTGCTGATACAAAAGGATTATAAGCATAAGGGAGAGGTTTTTAAAGGTTTTTTTTAATTATTTAGACATTCTCTAATGATTTTTAGTTATGATGAGAATAGGTGGTGATAGGTGGTATGTGTAGTTGATGAGAGGGTTGTTTTATTATTATTATATCAATTTTTATTATGGATCAAGACTATGAATAATGAGATTTATTATGACTAAATAAAATAAAAAATACATTTTGATTATAACCAATGGTTTTTACATCATCCATACATCATCCATGAATCAAGAATTCAAGAATTTGTCATATACCATAACTTATGGTATTTCACTATTCTCAAAAAATACAACTAATTTAGAAATATACCAAAAAATCAAACTACTTTTTTTTATGTTTTGAATTAAAAAATAAACTCTATTTTATGAATATAATTCTATAAATATGTGAAATATATATTTTCTTTAAAATTATTATTATTTTTAACAATACCAATTTATAATTTATAATTTATTTTTTGACACATTGAAAAATTAATTAAGATATCATAAACGTATATCGTAATAATAATAAACAAAACTATTAATTTTTGAAGAGATTTTATAAAGATAAATTTTTTACATAATTTTAATAATTATAAATTTTAAATAATCATATACATTTCAAAAATCAACACTAAATTTGTGATTTTCAAAAAATGAATTTACTTAATCAATTATATAAATATATATTTTTTTACTTATAGGATACATAAATTTTATTGGTACATTCTTATTTTATGTTACTATTAAATTTGTATAGATTCTTTAATTACTATAAATTATAGTCATTTCATTATTCATTTATAATGAATTTATATATTTTATTTTAGAATGAAATCAAGTTATTTTATAATTACCTAGGTTGTTGCAAAAAGAACCCAAATAAAGATATATAAAATGATGAATTTATATGAGACCAGGTTACCCAAATCATCGCATCACAATACCATATCATTTGTTGATTTATCACATTCCACCAAGAAATAAAAAATTGTCTCTAACCTAGGAAAACAACTAAGATATAAAAGGATAACTAAGACCCCATAGCCAGGACACCCTCTAATTGTGAGCCAACCAAAAATTATATGACACCTTCTAGTGTATAATATAAACTAAAACCACAAAGGCTTGATCCCACAATTCACTCACCCAAGATCAACACCACTAAAAACAGTGAATTAAAAATCATAAATGTCTCTTTAAATTAGGCCATCATAACCTAAACATGACTCAAAAAAATACAATGAACCATGTGGCATGAAAAAATACAATAAATAAATAATCAAACCCGGTCAACCCAAAAGAGCACCCAGGTATCACACTAACAATGATCCACCTCCATGATACAAAAGTTTTACACTCACCTAAAATTTAACTTCATGATAGACTAACATCCCAAGATAACACCTGAACCCAAATGATCAAGAAGATCGATCCCCCTTATGTCACCCAGCTGAATAGCTAAGGATCACATTGAATAGTTCACATAAGAAAAAAGAGAGCTAAAACACTCCTACAACATCCAGACAAGGGAAGGAAGAGAAAATATTTTCAATGCACTACCTGCAAATGAAATACCGAAAATCAAAAGGGATGAATTTTAAATTGAAACACACAACCTTTACCAAGAAACCTTTAGTATGTATACATTACACAAAATAGAAAATGAATACAACATATCCATATACCCTAAATTAAACTAATTGTTCCCAACCCAAATGAATGGATGAAAAACTAGAACACAACCAAACAAGAAAAATCACATGCAAAAAAAACACCCTTATGAATACCACTACATTCCCAATGGAAAACTATTCTCTTTTCCAAAAACCATTTAAACTAATTTTTTTCAAAAAACTCATGTGTGTTTAAAATTGATGAATTCATTAAAATTACCCCAAAACACTTCTTATCTGTTTTTGGAAACAACTCGATCTTATAAAATTGTAATCATTAAAAAATTATTTAAAATTTTCCCATTTTTTTTATTTATATGAATAAAATAATTTTTTTAGGATAACATAAACTGGGTTTTAAAATTAAATTATAATTAATCCATATATATTTTAAAAAAAAATTCCTGAAAAACTTATAAAATGATTTTAAATAATTATCCAAACTCATATATAAAACCAATTTCATTTTATAAACATCATGTGGAAGAAATTCATAAAGAAAAATTATTTTTGTGAAATCGAAAATAAATATTATTACCAATACTAAAGGATTTATTTAAAATCAAAATAATTTCCCTTAAATACTTATATTTTTACCAAATTCCATTTTAAATTATAATCATATCTTTAAATGAGGCACGTCAAAATTATCAATTTTTATTATCAATATACCACAAGACCCACCATGACTAATTATCTACCACTGGGGATCTCTATTAAATTCCCTAAATAAAAAATCAATTGGTGTTTAGAATATTTATTGACCAGCCTCAATGTTTAAAAGAGAAGAAGAGAACCACACAATAACTCGTAAAAAAATTTATTGAGTGTTTGGTCACTACCCTAGTTTATCTTCCAGTGAAAACAAAGATCATGACACCGATCAAGTTTTCTGATTTCCATCTGAAAAATCAACCATACCCAAAGGAACCACACTCAATTTCAGTGTAGAATAATTTATCATCAAAGATAAATCTAATAAATTATCAAACTCAAGAAGAAAATATCACTTCCTATGGAAGCCTAAGATTTTGGGTAGTCAAAATCATGCTAGACCCCCCCCCCCCATGTAAACCATTTGAGTCCTAATTACTAATTATAACTCAATATTTCCATGAAACTAAATATTAAAAAAATATAAAAAATAATTCTCAAATGGAAAATAAGATCTTAAACCTTTTATACAATTTATAACAAACTATTTCGGGTCATCCAATTGATGGATGCTTGAACCACCTACCACTTGACCGAAGTGAATTCCTGACACCACATGGGGACAATTAGTTCCATGGAATCATAGGAACACAATTGGGAATATTTTTTCCTAAAAATTAGGATATTCGATATGTCCATAATGTAAAAAATTATAACATGGTTCTTCATTAAGTTGGATGTCTACGATGAAAAAAAATATAGGAAATAAATAAATAAGAAATAGAAAATGAAAGAAATTAACAAAATGAGAACCAAAAACCTCACCCACACCATAGTCCCCATCTCATAAAGATTTCCCTTCCAATTAATATCCTCATCCACTATAATATCACTACACCTACAACCGTAGAAAGTTGAAAATTCATAATTAGAAAAAGTATATTATTTAATGGGAAATATATAAAAAATTATTGAAATGTAAAAACTAAATCTAATAATGTCATGTACCATGTACAACTAGATGGATAAAATAATATAAAACAAACATCATAAATATCTATATCCCTAAGACCATCTATGAAACTGAACCAAGAACCTGCAACTGAGATAAAATATGTGTGATCACAAAATCACACAATAGGCGACCACAACCTGTCAAATATATGAAAAATCATTGTTATGATTGTTTATAAATTGATAGTTTAGGACATAAGATATAAATTAGGATTTTACATTATTTATAAAACCAGAAAAAAACATATTCCCTTTTATAAAAATAAACTTTTAATAATAACAAAAATATATGTATAGTTAAAAATATTAAATGAAAACATTAATCCAAGGAGAAATAACTAAAAACAATTTACATATTTTTCAAAAATATTAGGAAAATTTAATTTTCATAATAATTCTCAAGGATTTTTTAAAACTATTAAAGAGATACAAAACCCATTTTATCTTTTTAAATGAAAATATCAAACCATGAAAAAAAATCTATTTCTCTATGATACTAAACACAAACAATGTCATGTATAACCCATACAAATTCACCCAACATCAAGGAAAAAGAATCAGGATATAGTGCTAATAAGATATATCAAACTGTTGGATTCTAAAGACACAAGGTGATCCCCTTAAATCAATCTACCATTAATTTGAATATTGTTATGGGTTTACATTGGGTCCTAAAGTGAGATAGTCCTAGACTTCACACAATATACCAACATTCTATCCTATGTTTCATCCTATCATAACCACCTAAAAATAAAAAATTGAGGATAATCAGAATGGCACAAACCATTTTTTTCCAATCATTAATAAGAGGGGACACCAGTACTGTGTGGCTCAATAGTAATACAAAATTCTAGATTCCTAAATTTCTACTAATCATATAATAATGAATGTAATGCAAGAAGGTCAGAAATTAAGAATATCATTCCTCAAATGTAAATATTTTTGATATAACCTACACCTCACCTCTTTCACCCTCAAAAGGGAGAACACAAAGAAACTATCCAGGAATAAAAAAAATGATTTGTGAATATACGACATCCCCTCATTGGATCACAAAATCCTATATGCATAAACAGAATCAGATGGGCATAAGGAGGTTGTCACGCCATTTATAAAAAAATATAAATTTGTAAACATGAATTTAAAACACTATAATTTTGATTTTCGGACACAATCCCAATTCATGATGTCATTTTGAATCACATTTAAGATACTAAATTAAAATCAACCTGTAAAATTATATTGATTATCAAAATGAAATCATTTTATGGAAATATCATTTGGATAAATATTTGAAAATTTATTTTCAAAAAAATCCTATTAAAGTGAAATTAATCCACAAAAAATTGAAATATGATTTCAAAATAAAACAATTTTGAAGATATATCCTATTTGAATAAACTTTTCACTTTCAAATAATCCAAACCAAGTCAATAATAATTTTACCAAAACCAATAATTCCCATATTAATGAATATTTAAAAACACTGAAAGTCTCATTGTCTCAAACAAATTTTGAATGTGGGATAGATCCCAATTTATAAAAACATTTCATTAATCAATTTTATCCATTATAGAAAAATTAAAATAATATCAGCCATATTTTATTAAATTTTTTATATCCCAAAAAAATTAATTGGAATTTTATATAACACTAGAAATGTGACTGAGGTCCATGACAATTATTTAAAATGATTAAAATAAATTATAAAAAATAATTAAGTTGTGAAATAAAATTATAAATCCAAAAAATATATATTACATGTTTCTTTGAAAAAAAAATTAAAGAACTGTATGAAAATTTTAAAATATACATGGAATGCAGCCAAGAACTATACGAAGATAAAAATACAATAAAAAACAACATGAGCCTACTAAATTATGAAAATATATATATAATTTCACAATAAATAATTTAAAACACATCATGAAATTAATAACATGTAATACTAGGTAGTTTTTTTAAACATTTATTTGAAAATCATGATGTTCGATTCAAAATGTTTTGAAATTGATCACTTCCCATGGTAGATTACCAAACATTCACGAATTTTACCCATGTGACACATCACAGCCCATAACTAAGAATAAATACTAAAAAGTATATCCAAAGTACTTTAACTAGGGATATATTGATTGAGAGGTGAGTTTTATAGGGGCGAAATAACTCAAAATTTGAGGGAGGATAGAACATGAGACCTTACCTTAGAGGATAAACCAAGAATATAAAAGTAATATAATGAGGAACGAGTGAGGGGAAGAGTCCAAAATGGGAATGTCACATGCCATGAGGTTTTTACCCAAGGAGGACATTCATGAGGGATGAGGAGAAATAAGGGAAATAAAATATGTAAATAATAAAAAGGAAATAATTATAAAACTCTGGATATTAATAAAAATATAAGTGCATTGTTTAGCAAACTATTCTCAATTCAAGAAGTCTCAAATAGAAAAAAGCAATGAGTCTAACTATTTAATTATAGTTTGTCATATATTCGAGATTTTTATGCTCAAAACATGTGGACCATCATTTTCAAGTTCATTCCCAACAAATATGATCATCACACATTTACTCCAAACAAAGAACAAACCCTGAACATCACCACTTCTTTTTAATTTATATTATTCTATCTTTTAGAACAAAAAAACTAACTCTATATTAAAATTATTGAAATAAATTACGTATCTTATGAAATAGTGACATGGAGGGTTTCCTAATGACAAAAACTAGAATAATGATTTCATGTTTGAAGTGTAATATTCTGTTTTCCTGAAAGTGCCTCCAAAGAAGGTGGTTATAATGTTATATAATAAAGGGAAATTGATCCTCAGGAATATCAAAACTTTTGAAATTATGGAAGGAATTATAACTACATGTTACTATTTGTAAATGACTCTATAACTCTCTAATATACATGATGTGTTCAATATTTCACTGGTAAGGAAGTATATGTGTGACCCAAGTATTATTCTCAATCACAATGAAATAGAATTAAAACCTAACCAATATTATTATAAAGATCCTATAAATATTCTTCACACTAAATAAAAATTGTCACAAAATTAGATGAATATACTATTAATGTTACATTATAGAAAAAATATAATATAGGAATCAATGTTTGATCCTATGGATTTTATGATAAATAACCACCCTCATTTTTCATAAAATAATATATGTAAAAATTTGATGGATGAAATTTTTTTATGAGGGAAACACCTTATATTTAATTATTGTACATGAAAATTTTATTTTAATATAGTGAACATGGTAAAAAAATTAAAATTTCATAATATGAATATCAATTTTAATCCTACTATTTTAAAATATGTCTGGACTGATTTTTTAAAAATTTCCCATACATATAAGATTTTATGAAAAATAAAAAACATAATATTTTGATATTATTCAATTTATTTATAATTTTTTTTATAATATTTATAATTATCCATTTATTTATTATCAATTATAATGAAATAACGACAAGATGTATTTCAGGTAAAAATTAATATTTTTCATAGAACTTATTTTCGGTGCATAAGGTTTTTCCATTTAAATTAATTTAAATAATATTTAAAATATAATTAAAATTAAATTTATATATTATAAATCTTACAATATGAAAATAATCCCATATAATAAGTATTAATAGTAATATATTTAATGTAATGTTATCTTATGCTAGAAAACTCATTTTCCTGAAAAAATTAATTTCCCTCATATTTTATGGGATTATTTTTATATTAAATTATTTCATAGTTGTGAATTTAAATTTATAAAAAATATTACATTTTTTTTATCCAACTAAATATTATTTTTGATAATTTATACTTTAACTCTTTAATAATGAATTGTAGAAACAATAAAATTTGATAAAACATTTTACCACAGTTAAGCGTAAAACAGTTTTTAATGGGGTTAATAAAAAATATAAGAATTAAAGAAACCAAAAATAATTCTTAAGCCCCATAGATTGAATAGATTTATACCCAAACCATATGTAAATTAAATAATAATTTGGGAAAAAATTTCCCATGAAATGTACTTAATAATATTTTAAAACACTGAATAATAAAAACATTGACACTCACCTTAATTAAAAAGGGAACCTCATACCCTAAATTATTCACACATTATAATCCATTTAATTCAAAAACTAGTTCCAAAATATATTCCAAAAATATTTATCCATGTTTTTAATGTATTTTTCGTCCCAAAAGACCATCATAGGGGTCCTTAATGGGAGATATAAAGGAGTCGTTTCAAATAAGTGGTAATCACATTAACAGATCAATTTATTTTTTACATATTATTTTACCACATATAATTTTCTCGTATTATTCATAATATAATACCATCAGTATCATTAATATACATACATATTATTATGATTATATACTCACCATTATTATCTTATTTTATTTTATCAAATTTGAATGGAATGTTCTGCTCGTGAATACAAACATAATACTGTCTCTATGAAGTGATGCAATTCATTTTTCATATGCACAATTAAATAATGACTCTAAAGATGCTTTAGATGAATAAATTTTATATTTGTGAAATAATTATTCTTCTTTATTTATAATTACATAACGACCTTCTTAAAATCCAATCATTTGAAAAATGATAAAGGCACTCGTGCATATAAAAGGACTACCACCTGTATAAAGAGAGGCGATCCATTAATTTATGATTTTCATGGATTTTAATAGTGATAGATTTAGTGAATATTTTTAATATATAATATAAAAATTATCTCATAACATTAATGTATTATTTTCCTTTCTTTTGTTCCATATACTGAATGGTGAAAACAATATCCATGCATTCATATAGCCTACCGTCTCCCTAAACGATGTAATACATTTTTAAATCTCTATATTTTATTGATGAATATAAATATATATATATATAATCAATATATATTATTTTTATGTCATTATTTAATTTTTTATATTATATAAATATAATTAAATTACAAGTACGGTAACATCCATGATAAAATATGCATGAGAAAGAAAAGAATTTAACACCCAAAATAATGATTATAATGAAATATTTTTAATGGATGAGTTATAAGATATTATTATAGGTTCATATATTATATTATAAATTTTAATATGGTTATAGTATAAATTAATAACATGTTAAAAACCATTATACATGAGGTTAAATCATGTTGAAAAATGGGGATGCATAAGGTAAGGGGTTTCGTAACTAAATTTTCATTCAATATGTGAAACATGTAATTCATCGACTATGTAATTCCATGATTATATGATAAATGATGTTTGATTATCTTATTTTTAATATAATTTTTTTGGATTTACATTTATTATAAATAATAATATCATTTATTAATTCCCACTTCAATGATATAAACATTATAAGTGTCTTCTTCTAAATTATAACATTATTTATACATATTTGGTGTTATTCACCTATTTACATTTATATTTTTGTGTATAATGAACATTTGATATATTTTAACGGAATATATATTTATCATCAATGAATAATATTTCTATTCATATCTTCTCACTCATTTCGTACTAATTTAAAATTTATCAGTGTGTCAAGAATTTATTTTACAACCTCAATTTTTTTGGATTGCCCCAATTTTTTTGAAGCAGTCTTATAATGTACACTTAATTAAGCTAATATATTCTCTTATCATATATAAATATTTATGTATTTTACATGTTTAATCAAACAAATCTTGATTGGAGCTGGATTCAACCTAAGATGCACTAAAAAATAAATCTTAGGTATATTTTGATCAAGTATAAAAAGTCATTTTTATTTTCTCCCAGGATTTATTAGGGACATATCATGTTATCCTTGATTTTTTAAAATGTTTTAAAAGAATATATATACTTTTTTTAATGTTTTTATTTTAATTTCTATATAAAATAAAAATTATTGTTTTGTTTTTAACATATTTTATAGTCAGGGCCATTCTGACATCATAACTGTTTTCAGATATTTAGATTAATTTAAAGATTTCAATGAGTTTACAAAGAAAAATATTTAGGTAATATTATTTTAATTTTTTTTCTTGTATTTTATTATATTATTTAAGTGGAAATATTGTTATAAAAATATAAATTTTTTTCTGAAATTATTATCATCTCTCATATCTTGGTTAATTTTGTGGTCATTAACATTAACTTGACATAATCACTATTGTTTATCATATTTCATTTTCCAATAAATTTTCTATAAATAGATATTCATTTGTATCAAGGATTTTACTATTTTAACAACTGTATAAAATATATACATATAATATTCTTCTATGTAGATTATTTGATTGACTAGGGAACATCATGATATTTTTAACTAATTACTCTATGAAATAATTTTTTGATAAATAATATTTTTTTAATAAAATTTTTCATAAAATACTTGAATAATGAATTGGAAATTTAGATATAAGTGGTCCCATAATTATATATCCCCTTGTCGTATCGACAGGTCTCATGACACAAAATAGCTAGTTTCCTATATTAAATGTTTTTTGGTGTATACCTACCCATAGTTTAATCATTATAGGATCAATGAATTAGTGGTAAAGATATAATGTTGTATGATATCAGGACATCCAACATCAGGAATTTCCTTCATTAAAAATTCAGTTATTATTATCCATGATATTAAGATTTTGATATATCTATGAATGCATTTGATTTTCAAATTATTGATTAAATTTCATGATTTTTTATTGTTATGGCTTTCCACATTGATTATTACTTATTTAATCATGTTAGTTTATAATGTATATAAACCCTATTGATAATTATTTTCTAAACCATATTTTGTTTTATTTCCAATGGATTTATAGAATAAATATTTTAATGTGTTGCAACAATGTAAAATAATTTTTTTATCTTTTATAGTTTATATCTATTTTAAAATGTGAATCATGTATATATCTTGTTCATGAAGAATATTGAACTTATAGGCCCTTTGGATGATATCCATTTTATCATATTTTAAATTAATACTCAATACATATAATATAGGTTAATATAGTTGAGGTTTTAACAATCATTACACCTTCTATAAAATTAATAAAAAAAGAAATGTTCAAAATATAATAGACATTATCAAATGATTTATGGTAAATCACTAGTAATTATGTAGTAAGTGTTGATGTTTGGTGTTATATATAAGATGTAATCAATGATGTGACTCTTAGGTAATCAAAATCACAATACTATTACCTGAAAAATGATTAATATGACTATTGGTCAATATGACCATTGGGCATAATAACTATTTTTAGTACATCCATTATAAATTGACAAATAGGGTTATTGTATATTAATTTTGATGATAAGAGTTAATTGAATTCATAAGAATGAAATAATTTCCTCAAACAAAACAATCATGCCTTATAAAGCACATTTTTCAGAGTTAGGGAGGGATGTTGTATCATTGGCTTTTCTCTTGATCAATCCCAAGTAGGGATTTAGCAAGTATGACTTTAATTAATGAAATTTAATATGGGAGAAGTTTTAGAAAACAGAGATAACCACTACATCAACATTGGTCAATCCATATCATGAAACTCCCACCAATGCACAAGGTTCATTTGAGGACATTCCTCTATAATAAGTCATTATGTATCTAGGCCCTAATAGTTTTATGGTAATAATTTTTTAAATGATTTATTAGAATAAATTATTTCTCATTATGATTTAATATCACAACATTATATAAAATACCTATTATTATCTAATATAATAAGAGATATTTTATTACAAAGACAATGTGATTGTATTTTTCAGGAAAAAAAATATAATTTTCATTTAAATAAAATAATAATAATAATAATAATTTTTATAAAAGGCAAAAAATAAAAAAATTTCCTTTGTCAAATATTTTTATGCAATTATATTTATATTTTCTAATGTAAATAAATATAATTTTATATTAAGAAATATTGGTTTTCAAAAAATGATTATTTTATATATATTAGTAAAATTTTACATAATTATAAATGTTTCCTAATAAAATTGATTACAATTTCCATGTGAGGGATTCAAAATTATCCAACAGTGATTATTTTTTAATTTTCTATGAAAATCTAAAATATTAATAAATTATAAAATACTTTAAAATATATTGTTTGTTTTACTAATTCATAAATACATAAAAGTTTTAGAAAATTTATTTTAACATATCTATTGTCCAACAAGAGATTATTTTATCAATACTATGATTTTTAATTAATTTAAATCAATTTTAATCTTCTAAATAGATATCCATATTTCGAAAATAAAAATTTACATTTTTCAATCTATATTACTTAAAAAATAGACATTTTTATAGAAAATGAAATATTGAAATCTATATTTTGATTATATTGTATATAAAATTTTATAAAATAATTATTAAATTAATCAAATCATAATATATATCTAAGGGTAAGAAAATAGATTTCCATTTTCCCAAACTAGAAATCCAAGACCTATATATAGAAATTATTAAACAATTGTTCATCTTTTAATAAAAATGATAACCCATCCACCATTTTCTCTCCAATAAAAATCCCATTAGAAATAACATTCTAGTCATTTTTCCTCCGAAATAACCCCCACCCCATTTATGTCTTTTAGGTCTTAAGGTACCACCATCAATTTTTATTATGAAAATATTTAAGGTAAATGAATTCTCTTCATCGTTAATATTTTACTTTGACGTGAATCCTTTATATTAATTTCAATTCATAATGTTAGTCATTACTAATTTTAAATTATTATATTACTAAAAATCGCATTCCTTATTAATGTGATACTTCCTTACCATCTCATTAATACTATTTGATAATCAATTTTGTTTACCTATTATACTGTCGAAATCATTTATTAAATTTCAATATTTTATAGGAAACATGTAAATATTATTAAAACCCAAAACAATTATTAATACATGGTTATTAACCTAGATGTAACCATTATTCAATGATTTTTAGCTTCCAACAACGAATCATGCATTCCACTCTCATGAGTTAAAAATGATTTCATGATCATGTCTTTATGTATTTATAACATTCATGACTTTTATGAAAATCTCATTAATTATTTCACAGGGATTATTAATGAATTTTTTTAAAATGATAAATGAGTAACACAATAATTTAAACATATAAATGGTGAACCTAAATATTTGACCAAGGCATTGGTTAAATAATTTTTCTTTGGATATTACATGTTTTATTACAACTTGGTGAATAACCTTGGAAACTATGTTTTATAACACCTTGGTGATAAAACGCAGTGATATACATATGAATGTCTCATTTTTATATGGTAGACAGATTTCTATGTTATTATTCATGATTATTCTATTATAAAATTCCTTGTTTTCTTATTATCATTTCATTTTTTATTCCTCATTATTGCATTCAAAATATTAATTTTTTTACTCCCTTACCATGATTTATCTTCACCCCTTTCTTTTAATGTTTGTATTGAGGATATATGATCATATAAATGAAACCTATCTTTAGTATATTAAGAAATATTTCTAGTATATTCGAAGAATTGTTATGGTTTTAATGAGTTACATTTGTAATTTCGAATAATGAAAACCTTAAATGGTCCTCTCTATTATTAAATTTTCTACAATGTAATGAATTTTTTATATCTTAAAAAGGTGGGATTGTAAAATAAATGAAAATATCCCTACTAAAGGAATAGTTTGAACCCACCATTGGGAAATAGTATGATAATATTGTAATAGTATATAATCATCAATAATTAATCTATGATGTTATTTTTCTACCCCGTTGACATTAATTCCATCTCACATGTCACCTATTACATTGTCACACAACCATATGGATCTCATACGACCATTACCAAGCTCTAACTAGTGATATGAAATGATCATTATGTGATTATCATAATATAACATTTTTAGGGGAACAAAATTTACTAACCATTTATTTCCCTTACCTTTATCAACAATTAAAACTCCAAAAAATTTTTAAAAACTCAGGAATGTACAATTCAATATTTTTATACTCTAATAAATAGTAACAATATTAACTCCTAGCCCATCTGTCTAGGTGAATTCCATGTACCAGTACCAAAACCACTAATGGATAATAGAAAAATATAAATTCTGGAAACCGTCAATAGTTCAAATTTATTATAAAATTTATCATAAGAAAAATATACATATGTGGATATATACTTTGTGAAATACATTTAGAGGATTTGTTACAAGACAAATAAATATCAATTTTCCAAAAGCATGAATGGAAAACCCACCCTAGATCACATATGGTTTTGACACACTATTTATATTATGGAAACCATAAAACATATTAAAACCAAATTAAAAAAGATAAATTAGGGACTATATTCTTTAATTATGGATTTATCACCTCATAAGAAAATGGCCGACATCTCCCATCATTATTGACAAAAATCTTATTGATCATCATCATCTTACATGGATCATAATATCATCTAGGTAAACACTAAATTCCATTAAAAAACATATTAAATTTATTTTACATTTAATTAATAATTTATTTAAGGAGGAATAATATATAAAATTCTAATAATGTAGCATAACCTCACCAAAACCACAACTAAACTACTGAAAACCATCCTTTGAACACACTTATAACTACTACATGAAAATTTCCACATACCTCAATCACAAGTCATTTTCATCAATTTTAACCACATCAATGAATTATTACCCAATAATTATACGTTATGAAATATAGAAAGAGAACACTTATTTTCAACACTTCATATCATCTAGAATCTTTGAAAAAAAACCATCAGTATATAATTAATCCACCTTAATTTGGTGGTGTAATAATAAAATCCCTAGATTATTCTGTTCCAAATCTCTAACATATTACATCCATATTTTATTTAATATGAATTTAATTTTTTTTAAAATCAAATATTTAAGTGTTTTTTGTAGGAAAAGGTGTTATTGGGGGACATGGGGGTTGATTTTTAGTGTTCTACAGTGGTTTTGGATGAAATTATAAATATGGAGTGTAATCACACAACATTACCAAGGTTTCACCATGATGTATTACCAGTGTGGAAGTCCTTACATGGAAGTTATATTTGTTGCAATGTGGTGAGGCTTATGTATGAATTATTTTAAACAACAAGATATAAAAATACTCTAGTGGGTTGAGGATCATAACATAATTGATTTGGGATGTTTTGTGAAAATTTATAGAAGATATTCATTACATTATAGTGTAATGGAAAACCTTTACACAATGTAGGGAATCATTATTTGGTGGAGGTTTTGTAAAATTAAAAATCTTATATAGAATGTTGGTTGCACTACATAATGGGTGGGATTAACACTAAATCACAATTTGTGTGTTGGTTAATTATATGAATAACTATGTATGGGGAGGTTGTTTCATTATGTATAAGGGGTGTTGTGATGTAGGGATCGTTGGATTGGGTTTCTTTATTTTTTCCTTGACTGGGGAATTATGTCATGAATAGATAGGATATACCATGAGGGGGAACCTGGGGTGTCATTTCATTGTGACAGGTATCTTCATGACATAATGAATATCATTGATGATTTTTTATTAAATTGATTAAATAAATTTATTTTTAAAAATATAAAAAACAAGGGATCTTTATTACTTCAACTGTTGTAACATTTTCATATATTCTCTTAGGGTTTCTTCCCAAACATATTTAGATATCCTTAATTTATAGTAACATTTGTGTTTCATATATCTCAATGGATTTAACAATATATGTCTATGATTCCACATCTATCTATTTATATTTTCTCACATAGTTCTAATGTTTTTTTTCAATTTTAATCTCTGATGAGGGGAGGGGGTTCTAGATTTTTTAAATGTACTGATGAGAATCATTTCATCCAGGGTATCTCGATAAAAAGGATTTCATTATAATAAGGTGGTAAGATCCTAACAAACACCTATAGGTTGAATTAATTTTATGAATCATTTGATAAATGGTATTTAGTCGCATGTTGGATAGGATATAAATAAATATGAGTTTCTTCGCTTGACTGAAATTGAGATAGTTATGGATTATGGGGTCCATTATTGATGTTTCGATGGTTATACCTTAGTGTGATCATATCTAAAGGCCATCAACCATATGTAAAATATGTTACCTCAATACTCATAACCTAAAAAGGATTTCATGAATTTTTTGATAATATGATTGACACTAATAGAGATCCTTAGCCCCTTTTGAGATAGGGAAAAAATTCATATGTTTTAGACAGCCTATGGTATGACCCTTAAGAATATTTCATGTTTCAATTTATCATATAATTAGTTGAATTATACAGTGGTGAGTGTTTACCCCCAATAGCATGTTGAACTACATAGTTTATGCCATATTTTTCTTGTAGACTTAAATCATGTTTGAGATAATCCATATTAATATAATTTAAATTACATTGGATGTTATGAAAACCATAAATTAATAATTTTAGATGTTTAAATTAATTTTTTAATTATTTTATATTTTAATGTTTTTGTTTTATTTATGGTATGATATTTCAGTAGTGTACTGATGATAAATTGGGGCCAATATAACCAAATGTGATATGTTATACATGATAAGAGATGTTATTCCATCTAGTTCATATATATATTGGATTGTGATATTATGCTCACGATGTTGGAATGAATTTCCACACATACCTTTTGGGATATGTTTAGTGACATGATTTTTATTATGTTGTAGTTTGTTATCAAAATAGAATTCATAAGAAAATGGGACAAAATACCCATGTGACCCAAATGTAATGTGGAATGTGTCACATTTCATAGTTATCAATTATTATCTATGGAACAAGGATTTTCATTCAATGTTTAGATAATTTCAGAGAAGGGTATTTTATTTTCATACAAGTTTTAATATTTTTGGGATGTGATTCCCTACACCTCATGTAATGCATTGGGACTAGTTATATCATTCCCACATGGGATTTATCCTGATTAGGGATATTATACACTATTTTATTCATATAGTAAATCTGTGATGAAACTATTATTTTTATTCTAATACATTATATTCCAATGAATGTGGCCATACATTTGGATGTGTTTCACATATATTGAAGGTTAAATAAACATTGGTACATTTCACCATTTACATTGATAATATTAATTGGGCATATTTTTCATTTATTGATGACTTTTTTTATAATAGATATGATATTCACTTTGTTATGGATTTTCCATAAGGACAAACTACCCATGTGTCGTACACAATATATGGATTTTCAAAAAGATTTTGGGATATATATTTCCCTAAATTACTAAAATGGATGATATATTTCTCAACTCATAATTCCAATATAAAAAAATATGGGGCATATTTATTATTAGGAAAATATTAGAATAATAAATCCTTTAACAAATAAAAACGATTATCATGAATTAAAAAATACAAAAAAGAAATTTATTAATAATACATAAAATTTTTATATTTATATTATCAATGAATGAATAATTTCATTATATATATTGAAATTTAATTTAAAAGATAAATTTATAAATTTAAAGTAATCAATGACAGTCATCGATCAATAGTATTCATCCATATGAATCCCACCAAGTCACATTACTTTTTTGTTGGAAGGCAGAAAATAAACATTAAAATTACTTCTAAAATAATATATAAAAATATAAAAATATGGAATCATTTAGTTATCATTGATATTCATGTGATTTTACATTTTGTCATTAAGGAATTATGGAACTCCTGATGACATGTCTACTTTGCTGCTACAGATCACAGTGACATGTCACAATCATCATGCAAAGTATTTCATACAAGTGCATTAAATTATGTATTGTTGTGAACCTATCTAGAGGAAAAGTGATACATAATATACAGAAATTCTTTTTCATGACCATAGTATAATTTAATGTTCATGTTATATATCACAGTCACAGAGTGATATTTTTTTCAACAACACTAGAACCACTACACAAGTTTCACAGCCCTTGCAAATTAAAGAAGGAAATAAAAGCAAAAAAGAAGAATCTTCTTTTAGGGTTAAGATACATCAATGATCTTATGAAAGTGTTTTTTAACCCATGTGATCACCATTGAACCCAAATTGGACCCCTGAACATGTTATCATGATCTCGTAATGTCCCCCTTGAATCCCACCCTTGTCACATTGAATTTCCTAGATTAGTCACCTTCAAACACTTGAGGGACTTCCATAGGAAGGTTATACCCATGAATCCCCCATAGTTATTTTATTATAACCATGTAAAATCACATTGTAATGTAAATAATGTTTTTGGAAAAATTCCTTTAATTAAACATGGACTTATAAAAGTGGAAAAGGAGGAACATTCTCATAGTCATTGATCATCTTATGACGCCCCATGACAGGATCATTGAAAGTACATAACACCAACTCCCTCCACCGAAATGAGACCAAATTGATGAGACATGCTATATGAAAAGAGTTTTATTATTTGTGTGGTGAGGATAATAAATTCCACCCCATTTGGAAAAAACTCACACTATATAACCATGATCAATAATTCATGGGAGTGGCCAAGTTCATTTCTCAGAGCATCCAATCACACAATCTAAAATTTTTTCTTCTTGAAAAAATATATAAACAATCTATTAGATCAGAAAGAATGAATAAGAAATTCATGTGATCACTTGAGATAAAATTAATGAATTTTATAGATTTAAACAACTTATGTGAAAGGAATCTCTTATTTCACTAGGGACATGCAAATTCTAAAATAGGATAAATGCTGGAAAACCCCGACGGACTTATTAAATAAAAGGCTATAATATAGACTAAAACATGAGATAATATAAAATGTAAATATATTTTTATCTTCATTTTCATTGGATGAATCATTTAGATCATGTTACAATAGTGGTAATTGTCTCTCAAATTATGTGATTCTTCCTTGTCATAATATACTTATCATGTTATGTCCCTCTAAAATTTCAAAGAAAGTCACATGACACCCTCTAGTAATTCCAAACAAGTATTTTAAATCCCAATAGGTTTTACACCAATGATATTGAAATTTTATCCATATAATTCTACAATTTTATGGAGATAGGCTTTGAAATGTTACCCAAGTCTCAAGGTGACATTGAGACATGTCAACCTGGAACTTTTGATTCCCTCCATAAAAGTCAGCCATGTCATGTGGCACCCTACATACATGTAATACATCATATCTCAACACCCTCTAGACAAGTTAGACAAGATAATATGGAATATTTCAAACATTTCTACCTATATAATTAAATGTACTTCAGATAAGATATCAAGTTTTGGTAACCCCTACACACATACTAACCATGATCTTTTAATATCCCTCAGAAATGTCATCTAGGTCCTACAACTCCCTTAAAAAATTCCAATATGGATCTTTTGAATCCATCTAGTAATTTCAACATGGACATGAGACACCCTCTAGACATATCGACCTTGATATGGCAATGTTCTTCGAACATGTTGTCCAAGACAAATGGAACTCTCTACGAATGTCGACATTGATCTCATATTTTCTCCCAACATGAAAACCATGATCATCTAATGTTTTATAGACATGTCATCATGAATATGTGATTTCTATAATACATTTCAAATGGGTTAGAATATTTGCCTCAGATATGTCTTCTTTGCAACTTGGACAAGTACAAATAACATCAGACATGTTAGGAAGAAAATCATAATATGTCAGGTAGGCAATCAGGACGTGTCAAAACCATTTCATAGGATATGATAACCTTTTAAAATGTATATGATACGTCATCATATATGATAATCCTCATTTTCTAATAACCGATCATCGACATAATATGACATGTCTCATGAATGGGAAACATCATTGTGTAAACCCAGATCAAATAAACTATGATGACCTTGAGCCCTTCTATAACTAAGGTATTTTGGACTCTTTTGTAACTCCCAATATTTAATAATAATCCACATTATTGTAAGAACTACCTTGTCTATGATATTCCAACCATTAGAACCCAATCATTACCATGTTTTGATCATTCTACCTCATCCACTAGTGGATCAGAAGTGTATTTAAACTATGATGACTCTAGTTCCTTCTAAAACTGGGATACATAGGACACATTCTTAAGGTTATATCTCTATATTAATACTCACAAAGGTATATCCTAATATATAATTCCAACAACTATATTTAGTTACACTAATTACTTGATATCCCTTGTTTCTCACACATATTAGGGATCACCTATAATTTTGGATTTATTATGGTCATATCATCCAAATAATAAATCTCCACCATCCATGGTACCCATAGTTAATTATCCTCAATCAATGACATTATATTAATTCCCTTATATAATGGAATCCTAAGTGTGTAAGTCCTTATTTGTGGAATTATATGAATTCCACTATATAATTTGATCCTCTATGTGTAAGATATGCTCAAATTGAACTATGTCAATTTTGATTCCTTCTATAACCATTATACGTTAGAGTCCTCCTTATGTCTTCATCTCAATACCCATGGCATAAATAAGCTAATATATTTTCTGTTAAAATTATATTAAACTAAATTTAAGTAAAAAAAATATGTGGAAATGATTCCTATAATAAACAAGATACATATGATTCTTTATAATGGATTGATCCCATCTTTGAAATATTAACCACCACCCTAGATGAAAATAAAATCTAGAGTACTAGTTTATATGGATTCAAAATGTAATTAAAATCCAATTAATAGAATTTTTATGGAGATACTCTGAAACATAAAAATGAAATAATTAATTGTACATCTTTTACATATGCTGGGATTCAAAACATAATCATTTTGTTGGGATAAACATTAACATTTTGGAAAAATGAATATATTTTGAAACATATCATAAATCTAAAAGTGGTAGCCAATGTTGTCAAAAAAATCCCAAAAAAATGGTCTGATTAACCCGACCTCCCATCCTCTCGAAACATTTTAGTTCATAAGAGCCATTGGGTATGAATCGTTAATTGACTGTCTACCTTTGGAAACAAAGTATGTAATCAATTATTGATGTGGGAACCATTGGATGTTCCAATGGATGATTAACATGAATTATGTACCTGATGTGAATGATTTAACATATATAAAAACCCTCACCACCAAATCACTGGTCCATGTCATCCACATGTCTCATTTTTGATAAAAATGGAAAACCAAATGAAAAGTAATCTAACTATGACATATCCATTACAAAATAAAAGATACAAAATAACTATTTATATTAGGACCATTATTCTCACCACATGGGTGGTCACCACCTACATTTACCCATTCCCGAAGAAATAAAATTATAATAGATTTTTTAAAAAATTATTTTTTATTTATTGTAAAAGATGATGTTACAGTCACATTGAAAAGTTATATTAGAAATAATCTCATTTGATAAATTATGAAAAATTATTTATAAAAATAAATATTAGGGAATAAATATCAATAATTAAGTATTGAAAATATAAAAAGGATCTAAAATGATAAATTGAAAACACATTAAAAAAATTTATATTTAAAAAGTATATTCAATAGTTGAGCAGTTAAATAGACATAAAATATTCGAAATGGTAAATTAAAAAATTTGGACAAAATTAAATTTTAAAAAATGACCTTCAGTAATATATGATTTAAATTATATAATTTTTTTGAAAATAATTTTTTTGTATACGATAAATCATTTGATAATGAAATAAAAAAACACATTTTAGCATTTTGAAATAATTTTTTTTAACCCACAACAAAAAAATATAATTGAAACATAATTTATAAAATAGAATAAAAGATATATTAATGTTATATTAGATAGAATAAAATTTTGTTTCCAAATAGAATGTATAACATTGAAATGAATGGAAAATACATATGATGGAAAAATATTTTTAATGATGATGAGAATTATTCTCAACGTTGTTATATTTTATGTAGAATAAATTCATGAAGGTGAGATATTTAAATTAAATTACTAGTTGTACACATGATGTAAGAGAATATAATACGAAATAAAATATTACACAGGACGAAACAATCCTTGGAATATAAATTTTCAAGAAAGAGAATTATTACTCAAGAAAGGGAGTAGAGTTAGAAAACCCCAAAATACATTGGTATCATTTGAATGAAAATCCATATAATTAAATAACATCATATAGGTAATCCTAACCCCTTAATATATTTAATATTTAATAATATGTTCATTAGTTAGTCGTCCCAATATGTCAATGTTATCATGTTGAATAATAATGAATATGTCTAAAGGAAATAAATTTGAGAAAACAAACTTACATTGTATTCCCCTGACTTGAATGTGCCATAACATCCTATATAAATAATAAAACTATCTTAATTTTATATTTGAAAACCATATTCACATATATATATATATATATATATATTTACATTTTATTTAATAAAATTATCACAATAATTCTATCCAATTTTACATAATGATTTAAACATGGATCATTTTTTAACTTTTCATCAACACCCATTCCATTTATGATTTAACTCACTATTTTATTTTTCCACCCATCACTCAAGGACACAATTTAATAGAGTTATTCTCATTTCTCAATTACATGTTTTTAACCATAGGCTTGCACTGCGTCTACTTTTTCCTCCCTGTAAAGGCAAATATCACATATAATCAAGAGGGCATTTAAGTAAGGATCATATGAATCTATGGCTGATGGTAGGTAGGATAAATGTTGAAAATTATGTTAGGATCAATAGGTGGCTAATATCTAACGTAAAATTCATGACATTCAAAATAAATGATCAATGAAAATTCCCCTCACTAAAATATAGTTTCATCTCACACACCCCCAAAGCACAGAGTAAGGACCATAAACAAAGTATTCATAAGTAATGACAACCATAGATTATTTTTTTATTTGTTTCTATCTTTTTTTTTGAAATTAGTGCATGTAATAAACCTCACATCCATTAGCAAACAACAGATGATAAAAATCCTCAGTCCTTAAAATGGTAATTTTTTATTCTCCAAATTCACAACACGTTTTTCACATTTTTGAAGAAAATTACCTATGATTGGTCTCAAATCAACCATCTAACAACATATGATTTTGAGTTCATTGGTCTAACAATGGGGATTTTTAACCTGCCTAAGAAACAACCCATTTCTTTATATTTTTCGACATTTTGTTTAATAAATAAAATGAATATAAAATCGAATTTAATGATTCTAAATATGAAACATTCCCACAATCCATGAAAACACCATTCGATCTCCCATTTTGATATCACATCACATATCCACCATAAACAACCCCATCCTTACACTCATTTAATTAAAAGTCATGAAAAATACCATGATATGGGTAGGAAAAGAAATAATGTCTTGAAATGTAGATTAATACTAACAATGGCATCCATGTACGCTATAGGATAAAGAAGGATAAATTTGTAGGTGGGTCTCTAGATAAATGGAATAATTAATAAAATTCCTAAATCATTTCAAAATTGAATTTGTACAGTCATACCTTTAATAAGATATCAATGTACGATCTTGTCAGTTTGCATGACCAAATTTTTACTCATGAAATATGCTTAGAAAGAAAAGGAAATTTTCATTATATAATCTTCTTAATAATGGTAAAAGAATTTTATTCAATCGGGTCATGGAATAAATATCTATAATCTATTAACTTAATATATGCTTCTAGGAATCGATATCATTAAAATAAATCATATAATCAATATTTTTCATGAAATAACAAATTAAAGTAAGCAATTGGATTCCAAAATATACATTATATATTTCAATTTAGATGTATCAACTTTGAAATTTTCCACAATATCAAAACATATAACCATTGAGATGATTTATCCCAGAACAGTGAGAAAAAAACATATAATTCCAGATTTTTTTTGAGAGAACTTAATTCAATTAATTTCATGAAAAAAATAAATTCATTTTTTAAATAATGTTATAGAAAAAATGAGTGGTTATATGACATAAAAAAGTATAAATAGTACTCCCCTTCCATTTATGATTTTTAATTAGTCTCTTTGATTCTATCTTTCAAGGTACATGATATGTAATCTGGTTACACGATGTGAAATGTTCATGTTTTGAGCCTCATTAATTGTTTCCTGTTTCTTCCATCTGTGCACCAAATATTTAAAAGTAAATAGTTTCTGTATTGGCCATGGATAATTTAAAAATATTATTATCAAATAGAAAAATAGGACAACCATAGGGATATTTATTCAAACTAACAAAATAAATCAAAATCATAGAATGAAATTTTTAACATCTGATTTACCTCCCATTAACAACTCTTTTTTATGGTCATTCATCTTGACCATTTACCTTTTTCGATGATTGAATCATGGTAAAAAGCTAAATGCCTTGTATTTGACCACTTATATCTGTGTTTTCAATATCAGGTTTCCTTTTTCTTCCACATCTATTTGTTATTCAAGGCTATTGGTGGGATTCAATTTGAGGAAAAATGTAATGAAAATAATAAGACATCAAAATATTACCAGATTTTGTAATTCACTTTCTCCACGAATACTTTTTCCGTATATTTCAATGGTTCACAATTTTTAATGTATTGTTCGGTTGGATCCTCATTGTTCTTCTCTTATTATTGAAATTAAATGAGGGATTCTCATTCATCTGATATATCAAGAATACATGCATTGTCGATTGATGTTTTCTCATTGTCATATTCTTTTACTCTGTCTTATTCTCTCAATAATTCACTTAATTTTACAATGTTGACCTCGTGATAATCCTTCTCTATAACATCTTAATTTTATGACACTATTGATTTTATTAGTTTGACCTCCTCCTCTTTATATTCTTCAACCATCCAATCATCATTTTCCATAATGTTTTTAGTCTTCTTCTTCATGAAGATGAAAAATAAATTCATTTTATTCTTCTTGGGTTTTCTGTATGTATATAAGGGATGCCTAAAGTTCTAATGCATCCTCTTGATCTAGGGGTTCTTCATTTTCAATGTTTTCAACATACTATTGGTAATGGTTTTTTTAATTGCTTCATGTTTTTCATCTTTTTTTGTTTCTACAGTATTGGATTCCTCCAACTTTTTTATCTTCATCTTTTTCAAAATAATTAATATATTCATTAGAATGTAATAGTATGTTCCATACTAGGGGATTTAAATTAGAAATAACTTAAGAAAATTGAGTAATTAATTCACCTAATTCATGGTGTTTGGCTTTATGAACATACATTCTCTAATCCAATACTATAATGAACTGTGGGAGAATTGTGGCTAGTCTATCATTTGGGGTTTCTCTTTGGTTTTTGGAATGATTGGATTTCATTATTACAATTCACTTGAGGATGATTTATTTCAACAGCATGTACTTCCTCTTCTTTTTCACTTTTGTCATCTCCAAACGAACCCGTACATGTATTAGAATCTATTGGAATGAAATTAACATGATAATTAGAATATGAAATGATTTTATCATGGTGAATAGTCATTTGTCCAAGGTCACTATGTTCAACCTCATTATTGTGCATACTCTTGTTCGTCACGTCAGTGCACTGTGCAGGCAATCCGGTAAGCCATTCTATAGAATATTTCTCTTATGCTTGTTGAAAGTAATAATCATTATTAGTGAAATTCTTAGCCTAGTAATATCTTATGTTGTCTTGAAAATCATGATATTATCTATTGGGATGATAGTGGTTGTTGTCCCAATGTTGGGGTTGGAATTCATCATACTCATGAGAATGCGCATCATTCCTCCCTTAGTTCTTTTGTGTCCACCCTTATGAATTCAGTGCTTCCCATATGGATGAATACTCTGGATATTTGATGAAATGTGATTGTGTAGTGGATATAAATGGGTCATCTAAAAAATCATCCTACACACCATCAAACACTATAACTAGCAGAATATAATATTAATAATAATAATATTGGCTACAAAATCAATTAAATATACTTAAACAAGTAGACATAAATTTGATAAGAGTTGTGTTTGACTTAAACAATTTTCCTCGAGTCATCTAAAATTCTTCATTAGACCCCTTCAATGGTGCCAAAATTTGACGTTCCGGAAAGGAATCGTTAATTCTTCCAGGGGTGAGTCAATTTTGAAATTTGTAATGTCTCATAACATACTAACTACAATAGTGTAGAATAGCATAAGTGCAGGGTTGTACCCACATAGAGCATTCAAGGATGAAATGAAAAATCTAGAACAAATGTAGGATCCTGCTAATTTCAATTTTCATAAATGTATATAATGACACGGATTGAAAAAATATGAGTTAAAATAGAAAATTTGAAGAGAGGGGAATTAGTTTCCAAAGATAGACTTACTAAAAAATAGCTTTACTCACAAATTAATTTTATTAGAAAAATGTGGATACAAAACGTTATAATGATAGAGTAAATGTTCTATCCCCATTAAACTACCCTAGAATCCCGATTCATCATGTTCAGAGGAGTCAAAAAAGCTGAACTGAATTTAGTTCAGATTTCTCTATGTAGAAGAGTAATTCTATTCAGTGGTTGTCGATAAATCATCTCAATAATGTTGGGGTTTGTTCAATATTGAATCCTTTGGTCAATGATTCAATGATTAATAATGTATATGGGTAGGCACACTATTATACAATTTAATACAATCATCATTAAGAGAAATGTTAAATAGAACTATGATGTTACACACCCCCTTTGACTGATTTCTCTCTCCACCATGTGGTTTACCCAATCATCATCAGGTGATCTCCAATGATAAATAACCTAATACCCATTGAATATAGATTATAAAAGAATGAATGGAAAATGAATAAAGAAAATACAATGATTTTAATTAATCTAAACATCATTTGAGATTACACAGAAGAAGATGAAGAAATTGAAAAGAAAAACCAAATGAAAAACTATTTATTGTGGCCTCTTAGTGGTCGCACCTCTCACTCAGGTCTAGAGTATTTTAGAATTCCTAGTAAGGGCATATATAGGGGAATTTTATTGGATTTTATTTATAATCCTCATCCCCATATCACATTTAATCTTCAGTGTATCTTTTTCGTAACAACGTGTATGTGAAATACATGTCGTCTACTTAAGAACTGAGTTTTCATTCACCCTGTTAAATCTTTGGGAACTTCATACGCTGGATTGACTTTGGTTACATAGTGTGCTATAGTTACATAATTTGTACATTTAGTTAAAATCATGTTCCACCATCATGAATTGTTCTACGCTATCTTTAGAATGTCACAAACTACACATTGTGTATGCTCAGTACATGGCATGAGCAAGTTATACTCCAAATTTCCAACATCCTTCTCTTTAAAAAATATGATGTCGCACCCCGAGAAAATAGAAGTTTTCTGAAGGGTTGTTTTGTTTCACATTTTCCATATTTTCATTATTTTACATCACAACTCAATCCTTCATAATAACATCTAAAACATTTTTACTAGGCACAAAAATTATATCATAAAAATTAATATAAAATTAATTCAAATGTAAAAACCTATAAAACTATGAATAAAAAATCTTGTTATCTCCGATCAATTCCTATGATATATGGGTTTGAGTCCCAGGGTGTGGGAAACTAAGAGGATCAAGAATGAAGTGTCGCAACCCTAATTTGAAGAAGTTTACTATACACAGTTACATAATGTCAAGGATATCAAATCTACTTAAATATAATGGATACATGGATTGTAAATCATGGTCATTAAATATCTACATTAACAAGAGGTGGGAACATGTGGGTACATGTAATCCATTGAAAATGGTTTGGGGCACTAACATTCTACATGATTTTTATAATAGCATTTGGATTTAAGGGGACCTTCCTAGGATCTGCCGGTCCATTCAAAGGAGATGGTCCTTGTTAATAGTTTTATTATAAGATGATCCCAGAGAAAAGAATCCCATGTTCTGTGGTGTTCCATGGGAAGGATATCATCTCATGTAACTGGTTCTGTCAGCTCTGACATCAATGTAATGAAGGTAGATTATGAAAATTGTAATATTAAAGAAGGTTCTGATCTCCCAAAAATGTTTTCTTGAACATAGTGAACGTCATATTGTAGATAGAGTATGAAAAAAATCATTACACTATCCATTTCCAGGACTATGGGGTAAAAAGAGCATATCATGGATTTTTTTAGGGACATAAAGTGGGCCTTATGAGATTTATTCCTTATTCATTTGTGTTCAATTTCTTTCCTAAACAATATAGATTAGGTGTTTATCGAGAAGATAATTAATTTTATTCATGCTCTCATTGTGAGATTTAAACTGATATGTTTTATGTCACTTTCATTATAAGTTAAGGGTCTTGTGATTTGGACCATCCATAGATTTAATTTAAGGTTGTGAAACTTTGACAAATGTGTTTTTCATTTATGGTCATGAATAATCTAGGTTGATTTCTTATAGTTTATCATCATGTGGTAAGGATGTGGGATCCAATATGGAATTGTGAAATAAATCATTGGGAACACATTACACTCATTTGATAAATCATAAACATCAAAAATGCATATTATTCATGCATAATATTATTTAAAGGTATCTATATAATGCAGTTGTTCTTGCACAAAATTTTCACATGTGTAAGATAACCATATATAGACATGACTCATGTGTTGGAAAATGTGATCTTGTATAGATATCACCATAAATGAAAATGTGTGTATACTAATTTTTTCCTAGTATTTTACTATCTTGAGGATAGAACATATATTGTATATGTCTGGTCCACAAGAAGTTAGGGGTTAATCTCAATTTTATGGTTCTATCTAGACAGTGTATCACAGATCTGAGAATCACTATATATTTTGTGATGATAAGAATCATGAAACATGTAGTTCATGAATAAGAAATCCTCTTAGATGTTCTTACTCAAACATGGAGATGGATTTTTTTTAAATGGTAGTTGTAACTGAACCTAGGATTGGAAATCTGGGTGTGACCACATATCCTGTGATTATTGGAATCAAGTCACGCATTGTTCTTGAACAAGGAATCATCTATGTAATCATGACCCATACATATTGGGGGAATTATTCACATTTAAGGATGTATCTAGACTCATGATTAAAGACATGGGAATCACTATGTATCTTGTGATGGTAGGAATTATTGTACACATAGTTCTTGAGAAACACTCTAGTTTATTGTCATGTAACATTGATGTTGGATCCCCTATGTGAAAAGGGAATGTTGTGACTAGGCCCATGAATAGAGGTATGGGCATCACTGAATATCCTTTATTATCAAGAATAATTCCACACATAGTTCATGGATGGTGGTGTGGTGGAAAAAAAACACCAATGATAGTGGTCCTCTTGGGTGATATCAATAGGAATGTATAGTTTTATATACAAAAATATTGATGAATTTTGACGTTTTCTGTCATGAAGTGATAGCTTATTTGGTAAATTTTAAGGTCTTTAATTGAGGACCATTATAAATCTACTATGATAAGATATGTATCAATCATCTGAATAATCAATCATCGAACATTATATGAAATTAGAGACATGCTCTATGTGGGAAATAAGGAATAGTAAATGTTTCATTCTCAACATGGAGGGAATTCGAGAAAGGATTTGAGAACATTGAATCATGCATTATCTAGACCAAGATATAGGATTTAGGCATCCCTATAAATCTTATTAGAATGGGAATCAAGATGTACAACATTATGGAAATCCTATTTATTTTAGTGTAATGTAGTAAGGACATCATCCATGTAGTTTAATGTCATACTGTAAGGAAGAAGGTGACTCGATGTGAAAGAATATTAATACTGTGTTTGGGGCCCATCAAAGAGGTGTGGGTAACAAAATATATATTATGGTGTCATGAATCAAGATACACATAGTTATTGGATAGTAAATCCCAATTTCGATATAACTCTTACATGTATATGAAGAAATTCCATTCCCATATGAATTGATCTAGCTCATGCACTAAAGATCATAGGTAAGATACTATTCTACAGTGAAGTTGTATTGAAATGCTTCAACCAGTTTAACAACATGTAGTAATGATATGTTATATATAGTTTAATTTCATATGATCACAACATGTATTATAGATTTTAACATCATTTGTTAAGAACACATTTGCACAATTTAACTTTATGAGTCTAGGAATAAGGTGTTTAGTTTAACTTCATGTCTATGGGATGAATATGTGATGCTTAATATCAGGGTTCATGGATGAATGTGAACAGTTTAACATCATATAGTCAATATGAGTTTTCAATGTATACGATCATGCACCCATGATGAATGTGTGTTGTTTAATTGCATGAAAATAGGATGATTGATGCTTGATGGTATCTAGGGAAATTACTTCTTAATAATCCTTACATTGGTGTGGGTGCCACACACTCCCCCATTCATTGGGGTGAGTAAATAAGCTCCATTTTGATAGATCTTATGTTTGAAATAAGGACATTCCCAATTGGGATACAACTTTGGATGTATCCTTCCTAATACTATTGGGTTTCTGAGATCCAATCTGAGTTCTCCATGAACGAAAAAATGGAGGGACATTGTTTTATTAATGTCCCATGTAATCTGATGTTGATGGATCTCTATATTGTGCAATGTACGAAACTAGTTCTCATTGATCTTCTTCAGTGCATCCGTCTTCTTTGGGGATTTATCATCATCTGAGAGATGTATCCTAATATATTTTCCGAGAGGGGAAAAGTATCCTTCAATGGGAATAAAAACGTGGTTACATACTCAAATAAATAAAGTTTTTATTTTGTTGGAGTACATGTGGTGGTACGGTAGTCCCATAAAGCAGGGATGATCTTATACAACCAGCACTTTTTATCCTCATTCACTATCTTCATAATTTTATTTTATAGTCCCTTTTTAATGGTATTTATTAGTACATTTTATACCACATGATAGAGTGATGAATTACTGGACTCAATTTTTTTACTCTTTTTAATATTTCTTTAAATCCATAGAATATAAGTTGGAACCATTATTCGTCAATATCATGTGTGAGAATCTGAGCCAAGCGGTGAAATTGGTCTTCATGATGTTTATTATATTAATTATCCAAAAATACATTAGTGGTATAACATAATTCCACATGGAAAAGAATTTTGGTAGAAGTAAGGATATTGTTAAACTTCCTATCTATGGCATGTGGATAAGGTCACAAAAAATCCATTCCCCATATAAAAATTGAAAATGAATATATAGTTGTGTGTGGATGTTTTGATGGTTTATAGATGATGTTTTCATGAATCTTTCATGCATAAATAATCCTAGTGAACTCTATAAAGTATTGTATCATGGATTTCCAGTAGTAACCTGGACTATTGATTTGGTGGGAGAGCTGAATCAAAGATTGATTAGCATCGTAGGATCCTACATGGACATCTTCCATGATGGAAGGAATATCTATTTATTCTATTCCACCAAGGAGGATTCTAACTAATCATCTATTATAGAGGTCTTTTTTTTATTCAGCCAAAACCATAATTTAGTGTTTGCTTCTATGTACGAAATCTGTTTCCATATAGCTTGGTTTATTATGACAGTCTCATTCAGGAATGTCTCAGTCATGGGATCCATCCATCTTGTATGGATATCAGTTCATCAAGATCTAGGTATGTTTTGATCAAATTAATTTCTTCCATGTCAGAGATGGTTGTCGATGAGGCCATCATCGGGTATGTGATGAAGATGATTGTTATCTCTAGATCAGGGTTGAACATGATTGTTGAAACATTATTCACTACCTTGGCTTGAGAATGTTTTTTATTATGGAATACGATTTAGTGTGCAGTCATAAAGGATCTCGGCCATTGGTCATATGACCTAGAATATAATAGGAGACTATCCATCCTTTTTAGTGTGTGTTCACTATTTATCTTCTTTGTCACTATCTATGAATACCATCTTCTTCTTAGATAGTCTATTTGCAGTTATTGGGCTAGTTACAAGATAATAATGAGGTCGTGGAATTCAACCTCATTATTCGTGAAACCTTTGGATAGTGAGAAAGACAATGTCAATATTTCTTTATCTAGAGTGAAAAATAAAATTCCTATTAAATCTAGATTGTGTTTATGGTATCCTAATATGTTATCTATTTGGATAATAGAGGTTCCATAAATATACATATCATATGTCCAAGGAAATTCATTATCCTAGAAAACATCTTTATCCGTAATCTCACAGACTACTACATTATTTTTAGGGATGGGGTGTGACTCAAGGGAATCATCTAGTGATTTTCCTTTTCATTGACTAATGTTACATAAACCTAATGCAATTTTGTTTTATAGTGACTACCCATCAGGAAAAATTCCTAGTCACCATGGGAAGACCAAGGATATACCTGAATGATTCGATATGAGAGACCAAGTGGAAATAATATTACTGAAATTAAGGCTTCATCATTTAAACTATAAAGATGAGTGAAATGAAGTTATTCTCGATAGCATAATATTGAGTCTCATTTACCTTTAATGTTAATATGAATTAATGGAGGCCATTATCATTCCACTCATAATTATTCTATGCAATTAGAGTGAAAAATGAACGCTTAATGGTATCCCCATATAAGATTACCTAATTCCCATCCACAAGTTTCATTAGGACCAGTGGGTACAACCGTTTCTACATGGTACCCTCAATGAATTATTGGTAGTACCCATCCATTTTATAGGCATATCCCTTCCTAATTGTCTTACATAATAAGAGATATTTTTAGACTAGGTTGGCTATGAAACATCAAATATAAAAGATATTTATTTAGAACAACCTCAAATAATTGAGATTATAAGGGGTGAAAATTCAATGATTGTGCTAGTTTACATAGGGTTGAACTGAGTGCCATGGTGGAATTCCAAAAAGCTATTGAATTTCCCTGGTTTTACCCAAAAATAACATTTACGTTGATTCATTTTCAGGCTATGATGTCACAACTTGTCGGAGACTATTTTAAGATCCATGAATTAATCACATCACTTTTTTTATTTCACAAGTACATCGAAATAACACTCATCTATTCATGGTAATAAGTTATTAATGATATGATATGTGGCACATTGATATGTTCCTCGTGCATTTTTTTTAACACAAGTGTATAAAGTGGAAGAAAAGATACCCTATGGGTTTCTAAAAGTAGTGGATTTTTCATATTCAGAGGCCATATTTATCTAATTATACCTCGAGTACTCCTCAATGGTGAAATGGTCTTGGAATCCAGTAGTTGCATTGATCAATAGTTCACCGATTGATAATAGGAATTCATTATTTGGGATGTTTCTATTAAGGTATCATAAATCTATGAGGACCCTAATCTACCCATTATTTTTAATGAAATGGGAGATTTTAAAAATACATCTTGGGTACTTCTGTTCTCAAACAATGATGGATTAGTTCAATTTCTCAACATCGACCTATTTTTTAGGTCAATGAGAAAGGTTAATCACCTTGGATGACTTACTAAAAACCTAATGGTCATTGGGTAAGTAAATATGGTGTGTATCCACATATTTATTCAGTCCATAAATTTTCTAATACTTCCATGAAAAAACATATTGATGTTTCTTTATAAATTAATCACAAATCACCTCTTCTTCAAGAGGCATTGAAGAACTAAATAGGGTATGTCATGGTTCATCTTCAGTTACCAAATTTACCTACCTGAGATCATCAATACTGGTAGTGATTAATTCCTCAAATGTGGGGGGGGGGGTAATTCTATAGGTCATCCTCTTCTTCTTCCACCTCTGATTCTATTGATTAATATTTAGATGATGTAAATAAATTTAAGGATGACTCTGGCACTATTGTGGTGTAAGAGGCCATGGAATGATTTTCAACCCCTACTATAAAAGTAATCATAGAGAAATTTCAAAGTTGATTTTCTTTCAAACTATCACTAGGGTATAAGGTACATGAACATTTGGGAACAATTATATCTCCTGAACTAAATTTATGGGTATTCTAAAATCAATTTCGAGTATAAACCTGAGATATTTAGCGGTGGTCACCAAGAAATTGAGGGCTTTGACTTGTATATTTCCATCCACCATTGGTTGTTTTTCATAGCATTTATTGAAACATAACTCATAATATATTGGTTAAGTTTACATGAATGGACCATTATCACAATACATTGTTGTGACCATTCCATCAAAGGGGTATTTCAGATAATGATGTAATTTTTATGGTTCAACCACATGGCCATGGTGCCAGGTCCATCAGAGTAGGAAATTATATTTTGTGTCTTGCTGAAAAAACATCAAGCTATCATTATATATGAGATCCCCAATTAGTGATTTCATCCTGATCATTTTGATAGTTCTAAAATCATTTTTTACCAAATCGTTGAATGACCATATTTTTGGGCGATAAATCATCGATTCTAAACCACAATGATGAATGGTCTTGACATGGTGGATGTTGATCCCAAAACCATTTTCAATCAAATAACATTTCATTTCGACATTATCAAGACATCATGAAACATATAGGTGTATGATGTTCCCCAGAATGACCTCTTCATATTCATCTTATATAAATGGGATGTCAACATAATAGTTTAATTTCATGATCTCTAGTTGATAATACATGGATATAATGACATCATTTATGAACGTCTACGTGATATACTGTGATTCAATGATTCCTTATATTATTTATTTTTAATGATAGATAACATTCTAGATTGATAGCCTACCTAGGTCAAAAACTAGCGATTTAATAATATCATACATTCGGTCTAATTGTCAGTGCTTCTTGATGAGGGGGGTCTCCATAGTATATTTTTCAAGAGATGGGATATCTCATGTGGGTAGCCCTGGTTCTTGTGTAGAGGTCCTGGGGGAATCATCTTTTTAGGGAATAGGTGATGCTAGTCTTCACCATTTCACAAGATGATAAAAAATTGAACCCCTTATTAGATGGTCATGTATAATGATTAGGAACGTGCAACCAATAGATTGTTTTGAGACACCTCCATGTCTCTATTGATATTTATATAATTTTTCCCTGGATTCTGAGTTGAATATACTTTCTTTTTAGGGATATAATTTTAATGTTGTTTTTGAACATTCTCACACTATCCACTATATCCTCGGTTCCTATGCGTGCAGCTTCATGTTTCCCAGCTAGTTGTGGGGAACTCATAATCAGAGGAATATTCAGCACCAAATAGATGTATTCCATGTGAATCAAATTAAAAAACAAAATATGATCTATTCATCTGATGAGGGTTTAATTTGGTGGGGGTGGTGGCCATGTTTTAAATTATTAAGGGAAGATCTCTCTAAGAATTAGAGCTTGAGTCATAGATGAATATGACTCTTCCTCTTCTATTTCATTATATTTCAAATGTATTCATCCTCTTTTGGAAGAAATTTTTTATGGGACCTCCCTAGGTGATGAGATAGTTATAGGATTCAGAAACAATTAGTTCAAGGATTCATTAACCCGATCAACTATATTTTGATTCATACACCTAATTAACATTTACTGATGCCGGGTCGGAATTTTTTTCCAATCACCTTATGATTTTGACTGGGAAATAGTTATCTAGGTCACTTTTTTGGGGAAGTTATCCATCATGTGCTTCATGAATTGACTATACGTTGTAGGATGTATTTGAAGACAAAAAAGATATGGATATTATGACCCATCCATCAATGTAAAGGGGAGCAGTGAGGAAGGACGGTGAGTTTTACATCACTGGGCTTCTTGGGATATAGAAGCTTAAGTATGTTTTTGTCATTGGCTGTTGCGAAATAATTGGAGACATTTTCAATTATGAAAGGTTGTGATTAAGTCTTCCCTTCCTCAAATCAAGGGTAATGCTAATAAATGTTTTCTCTTGGTTGATGGTGAATTTGTTATTTCTTCTACTTTATTGGGGGTGGTGGGCATTTCAGGTCCTACCTAGGTGTTTGTATAAGAACTAATACTAGTTTTAGGGTAATAAAGGTAGTCTCTACCTGGATGAGCCTTTACCCCTATGTTGAGGGCATGAGTTGAAAATTTGATTATATACAAGGAATGTAATCTTCTAGGAGTTGTGTCATTTCTCTAAACCCATGGAATCGACTTGGATACATCATTGGAATTAGCAGTGTCTGCAACTTATCAGAGATATTTTCGTCATAGTGCCCATATAATTTCTTTTATGAGGGAGGGATGATGAGTTAGTAGGTTAAACCATTCAAACATTCTAATAAGTAAAAAACATCCCATTTTGTAATTTCATGTTGTTCTTAGTTCTAAAATTACCATTTCACTCATTGTGGAACTAAAATGATAAATTGATTGATGATGAAGATATTTCCAACCAGATACCGATATTTCTTGATGAAGAATGTCCCAAAAAGGTTGTCCCTATCATAGTATATACAAAACACCTTATCCGTGTCAAATATTGTTGATCTCAAAGTCCCATCATCTATCCACATCGATACATGATGTTCATGATATGATATTGTAGGTCTCTCACACCATCCACAATGGTGAAGGTATGATTCATGATATTTGGTGGGGGAAAGGTGTCATCCACTCATTTGTGATATGGATTTCTCTCATGTTGTAGAGGTGTATGTTCCCCTTAAATAGCTAAGATAAAATTATCTAGGGACTAGATGCTGTTGAGTAATTATATATGTATGTCTATATATGTTTCCACCCTTTATATGTTGTAGGTAGGGTTTGATGTGGTTTCACCATTTTCATCTCCCACTAATTCTTGATATATGAGTGGCCTGAATGACTTCTCTAGTGAGGGAGAGTATATCTCTATAGAGGAGGGAAGTAACCTTCATTTTTTACTTCCTCATATATGTTGAATAGATTCTAAAATCCAAAGATGATCTCATTATCATATTCTACTATTATAGGCTGATAATCTCATTCTTGGTATGTAGGAGGAGGAATATTTTAAATTTCCTGAAGATGATACCCACACAGAATCTGAAGATGACCCCCAAAAGATCTGAATATGATGACCCACATACGATCTGAAGATGAATCAAATAGGATCTAAAGATGACCCACACAGGATCGGTAGATTCTTCATGTAAAGAAAACTTCACGGTTCCAGCACTAAGCATGCTTGATTATAGGAGGATCCGCTCCACAAGCCATTGGTCTATGCTTCATCTCACATGGCGTCCCATGATGAAGTATCTCAAAGGAAATCCATGTCATAGGGGTCCCAGCGCAACATACGGCGCATCAATCAGACGTCTGATTTGTATGTTATTAATATTTTCGTTTCGAGGGCCCGATTGGATTCATGTTCGATCCAACCCACCCATACTACATCTTTTTCCAAACCACAAGTGGAGTATATGAAAAAGACCACCTCGAAACAAGTAATTTAGTGTTGGAAATGGTTTTTCAAACAGGCACCAGGTTCTCATGATATGGAAATAAGGCGTATCTGGGTCAAGATGGGCACAGGTTTGGTCTGACTCGGCCCGATCCGGCCTTGGCCGACCCGACCCAGTTTGTGTCGACCTGACCCGGTCTGTGTCCATCCCAGATGGTTAGGGTGGTGGCGGGCCTGGATCGCTGCGTGTGGCCCACTGGGTGGCCCTCTTTGTGCCCCATGGCTGGGGTGGACCGCTGTGGTGGGGTCGGCCCTAGCCGTCATTGGGGGAGGCACCCCCCCCCCCCCCCCGATTCTTGAATGTCCAAATGGTCGTTCAGATGTGGCCATCCCAGCAATGCCACATGGCCCCACCTATTGACATGTGGATCCACCAGTGTTGTCCCACTCATCATGAAAAGGCCATTCAAAAGACTGGCGGGCTCCCCCTTCCAGCGGCACGACGACGCCGCTGTCCTCCCATAGCCGACCGGTTGTCGGCCACCCTAGTGTGTCATTGCGGCTCAGCATCCACGACCTCCTCCTCAACTAGGGGCCTAGAAACGCGTCATCCAGGTTCCACTCGGCCGGCCGAGGTCCTAGCCGTTGCCTTCCACCACCACGGAAGACGGGTCGCGGCATCCCTTCTACCGGAGGCATGGTCGTGTTCCACCCCAGTTCCATGTGGCAGGTCGGTTGCCGGCTTCCCCCTTCCCCCATCATGACTGATGGGTCGTGGCCTCCTCCAGTGGTGTGGTTGCATCACCACCGTCATCGTGGTCGGCCGGTGTGCAGGCCGCCACCCACACCTTATCGGCATCGGTCGTTGGTGTTGTGGTTGGGTTCTATTCAACAATCGATATGTCCATGAAGAACACTTCAACACAGATTCAGCGAAGGGATCGGGCCATGCTCATTTTTCCCACACCCACCACTTTAGGTAGATAGTAGGTGGTTCATAGATTGGAAGTAATTAATTACCATGAAGAACGAATTGAACAATATTCCTTACCTTGATCGTTCATTGGATATTGTGTGAGAAAGATGATGAAGACGTCGACGTTTGTCACTCTCGCAACACACTCCCGAACCACACTGCAATGTATGTTCAATGTTATTGATCTTGAGAGTTGTTTGTTCTTCATTAGAGTTTCGCAGTTTCATCCACCACGAGTTCTTCCATAGATGCTTTTGCCAACTATCCCCCTACCACAAGAGTTGAGGAGCCAACATAATTATGTTTATTGTGAGCTCATTAATTGGGGGAGTTCCAAGAGTTACCTCACATTAAAAAAATGAAGTTTCAAGGTCGGGTGTTCTTCACCACCATATTCAAATGGGAGGTTTCAAATAAATAAAATTAAAGTTATTGTTTTAGTTTATTATTTTTCTTTTAAATCATCCATGATAATCCAAAAAACTAATTCCACACCCTTGACAAACTCTGGTCGAGGAGAATACCAACATAAGCGAATATTGGCACTGTGAATTCAACGGTGTCCTCAGATGTCAATTCTGAGCACCGATTCAAATGTTACAAAACACCGCTCATGCGTTTGCTGAACGTACCTGAATTTTTATTTCAAAAATTCATTTTGGGGACACCGTGCCTCAGAATCATTCATTTTCAATTTTAGTAGACTCATAATATTTCTATATACTCAAAATAATTACATGGATAATTCTGGGTCTTTACATTCTTTCCACCTCAGGGATTCGTATCCCCGAAACCCACTACACAAATTAGGGAAACATGTGGGGGTACTGGGCATGAATCGGAGCTTCCCACTCCTATTTGTTCTTTTAGGAGGTTCTTGCGCTGCCATTGAACGTGCACTAGAGGTATCAACCTCCCATGAAGGACTCGCTTCTGTCGATCCTCAATCTCCCCTAGAACCTCCTAAAACGTCACCCCATCATCAATATCCAGCTCTCCCCAATCGATGATGTGTGAGGGATAATGCACGTACTTCCTCAGTTAGGATCAATGAAAAACATCAGGAAACCAGTACAACTGAGGGGGAAGGGCTAAGTTGTAGCCACCTCACCAACTCTAATGATGACCAAAAAGGGTTCGATGAAACTTGGAGATAAGATTCCGCCCCCTCCAAATCTCCAAAAACCTCATCAATGTTAGACCTTTAGAAAGAAATGGTCACAATCCTCGTACTTTAGAGGTCTCTATATCCTATCAGCATATGACTTTCACCTACTTTGTGCAGTCTTCATTCTCTCCTGGATGATCTGCACCTTCTCTGTTGTAGCTTGTACCATCCCTTGTCTCATGTGTTCTGACTCCGTTGGGTCCGTCCAACATAGAGGTTATCTACAAGGACACTCTTACAATGCCTCAAATGGGTCCATGAAAATGGTGGAGTGATAGTTTTTGTTGTACGCGTTCTCCACCAAGGAAGAATTATCCTCCTATTTGTGCCTGAAATCATGGATACAATCACGCAACATGTCCTCGAGGGTTTGAATGGTCTCCTCTGTCTTACCATCCATCTAAGGATGAAAGGTAGTGCTCAATCAAAGATGAGTGCTAAATTCCACCTTCAACCCCTTCCATTGAAGTGATGTAAATCATGCATCACGATTGGAGAAAATCTTCGAGGGTAATCCATGAAGATGTACAATATCAAGCACATTGAGGCATTCCAAGCCCACTACTAAACCCTATTCTCTGATAGGTTGGAAGTGGGATGGAATTGTGTGTTTTTCAACAATCACCCAGATAGAATCATGACCCATGGACATGTGTGGATGTCCTATCATGAAGTCTAAGGAAATTCCATCCCACTTCCACTCTGGCACCTCTAGTGGATGAATTATGACTGCTAGAACATGATGGTCTTCCTTCACTTGCTAACAAGTGATGCACTGTGAGGAAAAATCTTCCACTAATTTCATCATTCTCATCCACCAGTGCTGGCATAGAAGGTCATGGTAGATCTTCGACCCTACTGGATGTACTACTAGATTGGATGTGTGGAACTCCATCAACACTTCCTCTAGAAGCGCCACTAGTACCATTGTACATCCTCTGAATAGGATGACGTGCTCACCACCTTCTGAAAATCCATCAGGCGCATGTCCTATGGATATCTAAGCATGTCGATCCTCATAGTCATTTTCCCCAAGCATCACCTCCCTGACTCATTGAATGAGTTGAGGAGTGACTGTTAGAGACTAACGATAAGATCCACCATTTAGATCGACATAGGATATCCACAAAGTGGCTAGCTGCTCTATCATCTCACTTAGAAACTGTATATCTTATATCATGCTAAATATATCTGCTTCAACGTTTCCTGTCCTAGGAGTATAGACTATCTCAAAGTCATAATCCTGGAGGAACTCAAGACAAAACCACTTTCTCAGGTTAAGGTCCTTATGATAGAAGTTATACCTGAGACTCTTGTGATTAGAGTAGACTGTAAAATGTTCTCCCATCAAGTAATATACCCACATCTTCAAGGTGAAGAAAATTACTGCTAACTCTAATTCATGGGTAGCGTAGTTCTTCTCATGCTGTCTCCGCTGTCAAGAAAAATAATTGATCACTTCTTTATCCTTCATCAAGACACATCTGAGCTCGGTTCCTGATTCATCACAGTAGACAACATACCCAAAGCCCTCTTCCGGTATCCTCAAGATGTCGGTACACGTCAGTCTCTGGATCAGCTCCTGGAATCATTGCTGTGCTTTCTTCTACCACACAAAGGTTTTCCACTTCTTCTTCAATGTTGATATGGGTTTCGTAACTCTGAAAAATTCAGGAACAACCCTCTTCTAGTAATTGTTTATATCCAAAAAACTCCAAACCTCCATCACACTCTGGGCTCGCTCCCAAGCCAGCCCAGCCTCAATCATCGCTGGATGCACCACAACTCCATCTTCCGAGAATACGTGTCCTAGAAAGTGTACCTCTCAGATCTAGAACCTGAAATTTGAGAGATTACCATAATCCTAGTGCTCTCAGAGTGTGTCAAGATCTATGTACATATGATAATATTTCTCCTCCTCTGTAGAAGTGTATATCAGGTTGTTTTCGATGAAGAAAACCAAAAAGTGATCAAGGTGTGGATGGAAGATCACGTTCATGAGTCACATGAACATTTCTGGGGCATTGGTTATGCCCAAAGGCATATCCAATAACTCATTGTGGCCAAACCGACATCCTAAGGTCTTCTTGTCAACATCCTTGTCTTGTACCCTAAGCTGCTGATAGCCGGATATGAGGAATATTTTCAAACACCATCGGGCTCTCATCAACTAATCAAAAATATTATCAATCCTCACTAGTGGGTACATGTTCTTCCTTGTCACCTGGTTCAGATTACAATAGTCCACACAAAGTCTCAAACTCCCATCCATTTTTCAGAGAACATAATTGGGGCTCCCAAAGGAGAAACATTGGACCTAATGAACCCCTTTCTCTGCAAGTCCTCCAAGTTTACTCACAGCTCATGTAGCTCTGTGAGAGCCATATGATATGCTAGAGTATATATCAGGTTAGTCTCAGGTACAAGCCAATATTACGTCCACCTTTCAGCGAGGAGGTATACCTATAACGTCATCAGGGATAAAATTAGCGTACTAGTCCACAACTACAGGGTAGCTCAGACACTCAACATCATCCGCTCTGAGGGTAAGTCTAGCCAATAGATGTGTGATCAGTCTCACACTCTTCCAGGTACGTCCATCATGTGTTTCAATGGTTCCCTTCTCACCGGTGAAGGAAAAACTTGTCCCATAATCGTGGACACACCGCACATTGTGCCCAATATAGTAGATATTAGCATGGACTATATATAACCAATCCATACCCAAGATGACGTCGTAATGCCTCAATGACACTACTATAAGATCACAGACGAAGATCATTCCTCCTATATTAAGATCACAGTACTGGAACCAGTGTTTGATCATCAAATCCTCTCCCATAAGGGTGTCTAGTCATATAGATCGTGCCAACGACACCACTAAAATCTCTGAGCTCAGAACGAGGCCCGTGATAGTAATATATTGACAGAAATGTGTGTTTATATGTTCTTCAGCTAAGGCGGAGTAGAAAAAGATCATACCTCAAATCATCTATAATGGGATGTGGTTGTAGGACTTAGCTTCCAAGAACTGAGCTCGTCCCTAACCACCTACTACCTATGGTCAGGGTGGACCTCCTGGAGGTGGTGGCGGTAGAACCTCGAATCGCCGCACAACCCTACTACACGACTAGATTCTCTACCATGTCAGTATGCTACTTTCAGAACACTTAGATCGAATATTAGTCTCTACCAAAGTTGTCATTAAACCATCTTCCTATAGTCTGTAAAGAAGGTCGGGCAGTCACGAGCCATGTGACCCTTCCCACTGCATGAGTAACACTACCTACTCCTTGCAAGTCCTGCTCTATCTCGAGATCATCGTACAACTAAACATGTATCCTATGGTTGTCCACATGTAGGTATGGTCCTCTGGGACCACTACGTCATCAGTCTGCTACCATCTATAGATGACTTAGCTACGTGACATCTGGTGGTGGCTCTCACTGTTGGTGACTACTCGACAAGGATGTTCTCCACCAAGAGTTATCTATCTAACACCCCCGCCTACATCGGTATGCTGAGATAAATCAAAAAAGAAGTTTTCTCCGGTATGATCCCCTGATAGAAGGACCAATATCTATATAAAGGGTCATGCACCATGTTAGTGGAGTAGCATGAGAGGTCGGTGAACCTCAATAAATACTGCTCCATAGTCATGCTACGCAGCTGCCAGTGGAGAAGCTCATGTATACACACAGAGCATAAGGTCGCTGGGATGAACTCTACCATAAAAAGGAACTTGAAGTCTACCTAGATGAGAGTGACCTCATCGTGAACCTGAAGAATCATGATCCACTATCTTACCGCTATATCCTAAAGAAGATACGACACAAGGATCACCATGAGATCATCTGGTGTCCCTACCAGTCGAAAAATTCTAACCACAACCTCCATCCAGTCCTTAGATGCATGTGGAATCATCTATCGTCGGACCCTCGGTGGCCTCTAGTACTAAAACTTGTTCCATGCACTTAATCAGTCTGCACCCTCTACTGCTGGTGCTGGTGGAATCAGCATGCCAAAAGGTATTGGTGCTACTGGTACACCACCCGATGGTACAATTGCCAAAAGGGGTCCGTGCACTGAAGCCTTATCTCGTGGTGGGATGTCATCACATAATATACTTGGAAACCTAGCTGGATGTCTTCGTGGAGGACTCATGGAATGAAATAGGTGTTCCAGATTCAATAATGTATAGCTGGTGAACTGACTCAAATAGATCATAAAGAAAAAATTTCAAACACACACCCGCAATCAGTGTTTTCATGCACTCATTCGGAAATCAGAAGTCAAGGTCCTGGTGTATGGATACATTGGTCGACACACTAAGACTAGATTTCCCAAACTGATAACCACACTCATAACACATAACACTATTTCTGATTAAAATATCAGAGTCTATGTTCTTTAGTAGAAGCGACAACATTGATACCAATTTTTCATGACCTATTCCCTAGGGCTCGTGTTGTGACTACCCCAATTCCTCCTTTGATATGACTTGGGATTGCGACTAGAACTAGAAAGGAATATCAAAAAAACAAGGAATGGATGGAATTTTGTCTTGAAAACTCATACATCAATACACATGAAACGATAAAGAACAACGTAATATATATAGTAATAAGGGTGAGTACAGTATTAATATGTGTCCAGAAAAAAAAGCCCAACTGGAATGTACAAGTAAAATTGATAACAAATCATGTGAACACCCACCAAGGATTTTACCTGAAGGGTAGGTAAAACTCTAGAATGCTTATCTCTATGATACGTATCATCTAATGGACCCTCTCTGAGCATCCTATAGTCCTGGCACCCTCATCATTGATCAATGATGTCTTATTTCTACACAAGACACAACAAGGTGTGGGCGTAGCCCGTGCATGGGTGAGTATAAAAACACTCATTAGGGACCCCAATACCCCCTATAGTCTCTAAGAATCCACAATGGGTAAACAACAATGCGAGACCTCAATCTCAAAGAAAAAGAAATATTTATCAACACTACTTAGTTATATGCCTATATATATAACTATTTTATAAATATATTATCATTCCACACATGAGGGAGGTATACCCAAAGGTAAAACCATGATGTTAAAAGTGCGACATAAATAACACCATGAAGATAGAAGTACCACACAGGTAACAACAATAAGGTGGTATTACCAAATAGGTAACACCAAAATGATAAGAGTACCACACATATAACACCATGAAGATAAGTTCCACAACGTAACACTACATAGAATAATACCATGAAGGTATCACCACATAGAAGTATTATACAAAGATAATGACTCAGATACCACAAGGTATTAGTTAATTTCAGAAGTATAGATGATAAGAGATATAGCTAGATCACAATTCTTCATCAAGAAGCTCTACTGTTGACCCACACATGATCGTAGATGACACATAGAGGATCTGAGGATGATCCACACAAGATCTGAGGATGACCAACATAGGATCTGAAGATACTGACCCACAGAGGATCCGAATATTGTCCACATAGGATTAGAAGATGACCAAGACATCATCTGATGATGACCGACACATGATCTGTAGATTTTTTAGGTACAGCCAGCCACATGGTTCCTGCACTAAGGGAACATGATTCTGGAAACATCCGCACCTCAATCCATAATTCAATAATTAATCTACCATTAATTCCATGAAAAAATATCATAAAGGACCACCACATCATAAGGGACCCAGTGCAATAGACGATGCATCAATCGGACACCCTGGTCTGTATGTTATTAGTGTTTCGGTTCAAAGGGCCCGGTTGGATTCGGGTTAAATCCAACCCAACCGTACTCCAACATTATACAAAACTCAAGGGGAGTATACAAAAATGGACATCTTGATCCTAGGAATATAGTGTCGTTTATGGATCTTTGAACAAACGTATGGTTCTCATGATATGGACGAAAGGCATATTTGGGGCCAGATAGGCCTGGGTCTGATCCAACCTCACCTGGGCCGACAAGACCCAGTTCAGGTTTGTCCTGTAGAGGCCAGGCCATGGTGGGCCCGGCCTGTTGGGCTGCAGATCGGCCCAACCCATGATTGGGGTGGCCCGCCATGGAGGGTTCGCCCCTAGCCGAAACCCGTGGGAGGCGCCACCCAGGATTTTCGAAGGGGAAAATGGCCATTCAGTTTTGGCCATCTAGGCGGTGCCATGTGGCGCTTCCTACTTGCACATGGAACCTGGTAGAGTGGTGCCACTTGGGGTGGCCCTGTTGGCTAATTTCCGGCCAAACTGTTGTGCTGTTGTGACTCAGCAGCCGCTACATCCTTTTTAGCTGGCGGCACGGATGCACGCCACCCCGGTTCGATGTGGTCGGCCGGGGTGTTGGCTGACACCATCCCCTACCGTGGTCTATAGGTCGCAGTATCCCTCTCTATCAATGGAGGGGTTGCAAGCCACCCTGGTTCCACACAGTCATTCGGTTGTTGGTTGCCGCCGTCATCATGGTCGGTCGATGTGCATGCCGCGGCCCATACCCTGCTGGCATCGGTCGTTGGCGTCGTGGTCATGTTCCAGTCAACCGTCGATATGCCCATGAAAAAGATGTCAACATAGAGGGAGCATAGGTATTAGGTCGTGTTTATTTTGACTGAACCCACCTCATTAGATCGATAGTAGGTGGTTTGTAGATTAGAAGCAATGGATTACCACAAAAAAGAATTGACCAAAATTCACTACATCATTCATTTGTTGGAGATGACACCAGAATGATGATGAATATGTCGACATTCTTGGCTCCCGAAAAACGCTCCCAAAACACGGTCCATTATCAGTTCAAAGTTCATGATCCGGAGAGTTTTTCATTCTTCGTTGGAGCTTCCCAGTTTCTTCCACAAAGAGTTCTTCTATAATATATTTTTCCAACGATCCCCCACCCACAAAAGGTGAGGAGAAAACTTAATTAAGATTAATGTAGGGTCATTAATTTGGGTAATTCACTGAGTTACCTCACATTAAAAAAAATATGTTTCGAGGTCAGGTGGTCCCCACCACCAAAGTGAAATTAGAGATCTCTAATAAATAAAATAAAAGATGTTTCTTTTATTTTATTATTTTTCATTTAACTCTCCCATAAAAATCCAAAAAAATAACTCTCATCCTTTACCTATTATAGTTATGGTGAATGACTCGGTAAATGAATATTTCTGTTGTGAGTTCAAAAGTGTCTTCAGATTTCAATTCTGAGCACCGATTCAAATGTTACAAAACGTTGCTCATGTGTTTACTGAACGTACCTGAAAAATGATCAGAAATTCATTCCGGGACACCAGGCCTCAGAATCACCCACCGCCATTTCTTTTCAGACTCATAATATTTCAATATAATCAAATAAAGTTTCATGGAATATTCAAGGTCTTTACACATACATTCTTCTAATTTTATCTAGTGAACAATCAACATGATAGAGTTTCTAAACAGGTTTTCTGAGTGTATCCAAAATGAAAATGGTTTGTTCTATAGTTATAGGAACTGATGGGATTACAAACATTGATATTTAACTCCTAACGGAGAGTGGAATTATTCCCTATATATTAATGATGATGATTTAATTTATTATACCCTTATAGTTATGAGACTATTCGAGGACACACATGGAATTTTTTGTTGATGTTATTGAGGATCTAATGATCTCGGTATTTGATTTGATGACTCCTAATATGTGTATTGAGATATTTATATCCCCATCCCTATGTGCTGGCATTGATTCAGAACTACAATTGTTTCCCCTGAACCCTCTCAGTGGATGGTAAACCTGGTGATAACTATTTATATATAAATCCCCACTTCCAAATGTGGTGATATATATTTTCATTTGTTGAAAATATTTCATGGATCCTCTCAAGGATTGATGATTCGAGGGGTGGATATGGTGGTAAATATTATAAAAGTTCGGTTATGGGTTTTCTCCTAGATTGATTCTATATCAACTTATATTAAGATTCACTTTATTATGCATAGATGTGCGCGTGTATGATTGTGGTGGAATGGTATCCCATTATAGGATTCATTATTTGTGATAAGTTTTTTGGTTGATTGAAACCTAGGCATCCATGAAAAAAAGGAATTTTTATTTCATTAAGGGGACCATTTCATTTATCTATTAGCTATACTCTCCATATATTCATCATTACATGGAATAATTGATGTGGGGGAATTTCATTGTAGTGATTAACTAGCTCATGAATTACCCGGTCCCCTAATTTTTCCAAAGGCTATAAACTTATAGGATTCCTTTTCTAATGACATATGTTGTTCAAATGATTTGGTAAATTGAAATTATGTATAACATCACCATATTTTAATATAGACACATTAAAAGGCTTCATAGATCAGTTTCCCAAGAGTGATGATGCAGTGGTGGAAAGCATTCGTTATAATTTCTATGTGATTCTTTAGTTATGGATATCAAGATATATGGATTATAGTGATGTCAATAAAAACATATTATCATGATGTTTTGATAGAAAACTTATTATATTGAATAATTTAGGAGTATATCCATTAGTTACTAATGACTAACATAGATATTTTTTAGTAGATAAGGCATTCACTCCCCTGGATTGTATGTGATGTCGTAGTCAAATATTTAAAGGGGATAAAAAATGGTGTGGTGGTTTTTTCTTGGTATCTCTCTCCATGTATGTTTTTCATCTTCCTCTACATCAAAATACAAGCCTCCATCTAGTTATACCATATAAGGATCTTGTTGGGGTCACCTGTTGGATGAACTGGAGTGTTTCTATAAGTTAATGGGAACCGATATACGCTTGATCCTGATGTTTCGAGATCCTCTTTATATGATGGAATCTATGTTTTTGGGTCCCCTCCATTTAGATTATTATGGTAAATGGGTGTTTTTTTATCCATGGTAGATACCACCATGGGTAGTTTGACAGCAATGGATTTTAGGAGTAGAGTCCCTATGACCCATTCCACAATATCATGAAGAGAAGTATCGTAGTAATGATCTTCTTATTGTTTACATGAAGAGTCAAAAAGAAAATAGGGTTTTGATAATGTGTCTTAAACAACCAAAATGACACTAGAAGTATAATGTGTTGGGTTATAATCTTCGCTTTATATTTTTTCTATTAGAAAATGACCTTCATTTTGGGATTAAATTATGATATAAGCCTTTTGTATGACTTATACTCAAATATACTGAGTACATTATAGTGATGTAGGAGTATGATCCACTTATTGATTAGTTGCTAGAGTATTCCAATGAGATTCATTGATAAGAATATGAGCTTATCCTGAGTCATGTTTCATTCTTGTTAATACACATCTATAATAGGGATATGATCTCTATCTAGGTCTATTAAAATATTCAACTTGTCTTTTTTCGGTAGGAGTATGACAATGTCATAAGGAATGTTTCAGTTTCACTTAGTGATCCATGATTTGAACGAGAATAGGTTCCCAGCCCTAATTTACATTTCTTTTTAGAATATGAAAACATATCTATTTAAAGGGACAAGGGTTATTATATTCCTCTAATTTGGCCTTCGAAGGATTCTAGTGAAGTTGTTAATTTGTGAATGTATGAATACGAAGATAGATTTTGGGATCTATTAGAATATTCCATGAAGCTTCACTGATTGGAATATAAGAATTTCATGAGGTGGGTGCTACTATAACCTAGTGTTCCTTGGTCAGAATATGGATATGAGAAAAATCATCAACCGTTGGAGTTTTCCACCAGTTTTTCCAACAGGAATATGATCATTTTTTTGAGGCATGGGCTTCTATCACTTGGTGAGCCCTGAACATAATAGGGATATGATCCTAATATTTTTCCATTTATGTTTTCAAATTTTCATTAGTATAGGTGTGTTCCTCTTTCCTATGGAAAATTCCACAATCACTTTTTGATCCTTGGTTGGGATGAGAATATGATTTCTCCCTAGTGCCTCAACCATTACAAGAATATTCCATAACCTCTTGGATGGGAGAAGAAATGCCCTCTTTCTCTGAAATAACCCCATGTTTATATTTATTAGAGTGTTGTTATACCCTTGGTGTATAGATCTGAATATAAACATATCCCCATATCTATACAATTGTGGAAATATTCTATTGGTGTTCTTCATCTATTTCTAATATGTTGTGACACTTTATCAAAGTGTGTGGAAGGATATTAAGCCTAGAAATTGTTTTCCTCCATTGTATACTTGAATATATATTCAATTAAAATAAGGATATGGTCCCACTTTTTAACGTATTGTCCCTATAGAATATTGTGATGGTCTTGAAGAATTAGGGTTGGGATACACACCTCCACCATGATCAAAATAGGAATATTCCCATATTCTTCTTCTGATTGAGTATGGTTATGAACCTACTATATTATTTATTATGGAATATACTGAAAAACATCATTATATAGTGTGGTGATATGATCCCACTAATAATTATCCAAATCATACTATAATTTTTGTGTTATCCTTGATGACTATGGATGTGTATCATAGGTTAAATTTTGTTGGTTGATAACATCATCATGAAACTAAACAGCACCCATGGGACAGTGATGAAGACGGTGGTTTATAGGATCTATATTTGGGGAGAACTGAATAGAAATGAATCTATAATCAAATACATGATTCTTATTTATCATATATTTATGATAGTTCTTGTCATTTTCTGAGGATAAGGTTTCGAAGTAATCGGGTTTGTCGATGGGAACAACTAGATTTACTACATCTTTCTTTGTATGATTCTGACACATTAGTTTCAGTGTTTGGAGACCATATTGAGAAGCCTCAATGTTTAGGATCATTCCATTATGATGATATGACTAATCCAATGCATTCTCGATATTACACTAAATGTATCTGGTAGGTGAAGTAATTCTGATACCCATGGGGGTCATAGTTGTAGCTTATTTTTTAGAACGGTCGTTGGATATAGATATTATCTCATGTTGGTTGTTTTTCATTATATTAGTATATATATTCTTGTTTTTAATGATAAATAATTTCACAATCTATTACATCATCATAGGCATTATGCGTTCTCAATCATATATGTATGGGTAACACAATTCTCATTTCCTATTACTGGTATGACCATTCTTCTCACATGGACATTTCAATGTGAGGATGGAATTATTTCATGAGGTCCCAAGATAAATATAATCATTTGATTATTTTTATCATTAAAATGAATGAGGTAGTTTTCCCAAAATTTTTTGTGTCAGATATGAAAACACAACTTCTTGACATATGGTAAACTGATAATTTTTCATTTTGGGAGGTTTATGTTTGGTTCATGAATTTTACTTCATAAGGAAAGGATACATATCAATAGTGACAACAAATGTGTTTGGAAAAAAATGGTTCAATGAGTATCAAGTAGTCTATCCCATTTATTTTTTCAATTTATACCATAGTTATATGATTTCATGTCAGGTTCACTATTTTTGTTTCCTTAGAAAAAAAAAGTTTGGGTGATTTTTCTAGATGATTTGGTTATGTTGGTTTTTTGGTTTGAAAAATCATTCACATCAGTTCCACCATTCATTTTTATCTTCTATTGAAACTCCCAACTGTTCCAACATCAATTATTGAGTACAAAACTTATTTTCAAATATAGGCGATGAATTTGGGTTTGAAAACAAATTGATATTAGAAATCACATTGGTCTAGAGGATGGGAGGTCAGGCTCATAAAACCCTTTTGGGGGAAATTTTTTCCTACTCTAGGACTCTGTTATACATTTAATATATGTTAGATAATATATTTTTATTCTCAATATAAGTCCAATGACATAAAAAAATGATCATGTATCAAATCCATTTATGTTTAAAGGAGGCCTATTAATAGGTTTATCTGTATTTATCTGAGGATATTCATCTAGTTTTCCATTATCAGATGTTTATTAGATTTAGAATCCATATAACCAAGAAATATAGTGTTTATTTTCATCTTGGGATGTGGTTAATATTTTTAGGATGGGGATGAGCCATTTTGAGGTCTCCTACAAATTATAGTTATAACATGAATCAAATCCCACAAAGTACATTAAACTCGTAGTGTTTAATCTCATGATGAAAGGTTATATATAAGGGTACTCTAGCACTGAGTATTAAGATCGATCCCCAAAGAGGCTTCTTATGTACCCATATTATAATTTAAATTAGATTTCACATAGTTTAATTCAATGGGGGCCTACATAGAGAGGATTAAATTATATAGAGAAATTCATATCATGTCATTGATTAGGGAATAATCACTAAGGATGAATTTATATAAGAGGATTCATATCATGCCACAAATTAAGGATATCAAACTAAGGCTTCCCTTGGATGGGTTAGATTCATTATGGGAATGATATGACCGTTGAATCTATCTAATCCCTTGTGATCCATGATCATTGTGTAAAAAAGGGATATAATGTATTATTATAACTTCATATGAATATGATTTTTATGTATAAGTAGAACCCTTTTGGATATTTTACATATAGATAAGGCCTTATAAAGGCATCCTATATCTCCTGGTAAAGTATGGAATCATTGTCATTATAGTTCTATTTTTTTCCCGATCCACTGGTGGATGATGTAGAATGATCATCCCATGAGAATAACTCAGTCAGGATGGTTGTAATCCTAGATAAATGATAGGCATTAAACTATGGTGGATCCACATTTGAGCTCTGGCCTTATAAATGAATCATGTGTAGTTTGTTAATGGATGAAATCTACATAATTGTAGTTCATTAGATTGGGGATCACACACTAAGGATTCCCTTACAAGAGGAGAAATAATATTATGCCACAAATGTTGGCTCACAAAATATGGGTTCCCTTATATAGGTAAATATAATAGCTAATGGACATGGAAATCATGTAAGAATATGTCAGTTAGACACATACTAATTTCCGTCATGAAATATTTTGATTGTCTACTTAACTAATTTGAGGATGTCTAGACATTTCATGGTTTTATATTGGACATGTTTATGGAAAATCAAATTATCTATTTTACCTATATTAGGAACAATAAATAATAAGAATTAAAAGTTTGGATACCATCTTATGATCAAGGATGTCATGTATGGAGGACATCACTAGATCCATGAATTTTTTTTGGGGAGTGTCTCATTTCCTGGCTAACGTTTCCAGAGGAATCTGTGATATAAGAGATGACCCTTCAAGAGTGTGTCACAATAAGAAGATAAAATTCTCAAATGGTGTCATGAGATATGGTTTGACATGATTATAGGGTGTCACATGACATGGCCGACTTAATCGAGGATATTTCATGGTTGAGGATGAAATTTGTGGAGGGTCTCACGTGTCTCATATAACATATCAACAGGAAATTGCATAATATATGTTTACCTGGGTAGAGGGTTCCATATGATCAAGGCTGACTTGTCTAGAGATCATTGTTAAATAAAGGTCATCATTTCTGGAAGGTTCTACATGACCTACCTAAAATTCTTAAAGAACATCATGCGATATTGGTTGACATGTCTCTGTGTCACTTTGATAGCTAGGTAACTTATTTCAGTGCCTCTACATAACATGGGAAACATTTCAGGAGGACATCACAAGAACATAGTTTTAATGCCTAATGGGTTTCATGAAACATGGGTACAATGTCCAAAGAGAATCTTGTGTTGTGATTACCTAATTCCAAGGGACATCTCATCATCTGAATAGTGTTTGAATGGAGCATCACATGATCTGAGTGACATATTAAAGTGTTGTCACATGTTATAGATGAATCATTCGATTTTTGTTAAGATCCGAGTTTATGTTCTTTAAATGTGTCTCCCATTTTTATAGTGATTATTATTACATTGTATTGAAAATATTCCTCATGACATTCATGTTCTATTTCTTATTTTAGGATTCAAATTTCCATGATGAAATGCGGGATTCCATTCTCTTAATATGATTGACATTCCTTAATTCATTCACATTATCTCAAGAGATCACGTGATGTTCATATTCATTACTTCTTATACCATAGGTTGTATCAGGATTTTACATGGTGTAAAAAATGTGTGATTATGTGATTGGACACTTTGATAAATCATCTCATGTACTCCCATGTGTTATTGATTATGGATACATAATGTGTTCTTTTAGATACGGGGGATGATTTGTAGGCCTCTCCAACTAATTAATATGCTGAATTTCATGGTACATATCTCATTGATTTGGTCTATAATTGGTGGAGTTATTTATTGTTACGTTAATTACATGATCATGTATAGGGGCATCAGATGATGATCAATGTCCATGGGATTGTACCTTCATTACCATTTTAAATAGAACTAGGTCGATCAAATAGATTTATCCTGATAATTAATACATGAAAAAAGGATCTTTGATGTTTTTTTAAATGTATAAGGGCCTTCTCGATGTCAACATGCCTATGGTAGTTCTCTCGTGTGTTTGACAATGACTTTTCAGGGGCCTTAAATGATAAATAGGTTACTTTTGGTGGGGGCATTATGATATCATGCATACATGTTTGGGAGGATCCGTAAGATTAATGGTGATCGACTGGGATGCACAACCCATTTCATCTAATTATGATCATATATAAAACCTTTCATGAATACATGTAAACCATTTCATGGAATTATGAGCATATATAAAACCATTCTTGCATACATGTAACCCATAGTGAAATTTTGAGCATATCTGAAATGCATCATGCATACATGATGATTCATTGGGGTGCACAACCCTTTATGATATTTGAAGTTACCTAGTCCGAATTCAAGTATCACTGAGAGGGGGAGGGGTGAATCCTTGATATTTTTCATTTTATGTTTCCATTCAAATGAGACAACCTTTGTCTACTATTAAGGATCTTCTTCCATGATGAACATAATCAAATCAGACATTCATTTGAACACAGGAATTTACAAGGTTCACTAATTGATGAGAGTAGCTAGTCCTTGGTATGGTATTAAGATAATCCTATAACATAAAATCCACAAAAGAGGTAATCCTTTAATGTGGAATAAAACTACTAGGATATTCACTTTCACTCTAGTAGTAATTGGGTGAAAATACTCAAGTCTGTGTGCACCCACATTGAATAAAATAGAGTAATTCAATATCTTTATACTTCTTCAAAAACATTAAAAAATATGATCATTGAAAACAAATAATCTGTATCCAGTCTATAAGCTGATAAAAACTAAATATACTTCATAATAATACTTACTCTTATATCCTGGTAATGTTATGATACACTTGAATGCACTTATAATTTAATTTGGTTACTCAAATGATCAGATAGAATAGCTCCTTCACAATGCTCCCAAAATTTAAGGGAACTCTAGTTCACAAAGATCTCTAGATCACTAACCTCACTAGATCAAAACACTCACTATTTTTCTATGCACAAATTGGTCTTTCCAATGTTCACTTCTTTCACAAATATCAGCATTTCACCGTGACTATCATTTCCTTCATAGAGCATTTTTACTTATGAAGTATCTCTTTCTATATGAACCTTCTTCGTGATTTGAGAGCTATAAAATTCTCATTATGTCCCTTTACATTTCTCTCTGGGAAATAATCCTATTTAAAGGTATTTACCACTGACTCTAGAAACTTCTAGCCACCTCAGTGCCATGTCAGCACCAAATCGCAGAGCTCTGAAATTTTTGACGAAATTAACTCTATTTTGTAAAGCACCATGGTTATTTTCTAGATTCACAATTCTAATTTAATTATAAATCATTCCATAAAATCTTTTACACCAACATAATTATTCTTCTTGAATTTTGCCTCCTCAATTCTCTTCACCTTCACCGTCAAAATTCTCACCCTCAATGCTCATTTCCTCTACCATTCGCAAAGCTTTTCGTAATCGTAAAGAAAACCATAAAAATTCTTCATGACATTGTGAAATCTACTTCATGAATCCCAAATTCATGAAATTATTGAATTTTATTTATTTTTATGATATCATCTATGAAATAACCATTTCACAATGCTATCCCAAATCAAAATTTTGGACCCCAGAAATTTGAAACACTAGAAAACTACCCACATGAGACTTCTTATTTTACAAGACCAACCATGATGATTGAAAACCTATTTTATCTCCCATTCCTTCAGAAATATTGCATCACACATTCTACAATAAACATATTATCTTTGTTGAATACATAGTAGAAAATAATCATCTTATTTACCATGAAATGTACTGTATCTTTCATGTCTTTTATCACCCACTTATACAATGTGAAGTTACATCCTTTATTCTCAAACATCTTTGACAAAAAAAAGACAATACTCCATGCATCTAAAAACGTCATCACCCAACACGGTCCCAATAGTATCATTCATACATTTCCTCGAATGGACATGTCTGAAACCCTTCACATGATGAAAGTCACATGTCAATAAGATCTTTCACTAAAACGCGGACATCTCCCTAGTGATTCATTAGTGTCATTCAAACCATAAGGTCATGTCACAGGAATAAAAAAACACCCAAAATGACTTAATATTTTTCTTATTTTAATCCATTATTTTAAATGTATTTTTGATGGTTATCCGGCACTGGTTGGATTAAAAGTCAAGTGACTCTGAGGGAATCATCTTGTAGCCTCTATGTGATCATTAAGTGTCTTGTAAATCTTTTTAAAATAAATTATTCTTGTCAAATGGGGATTTGTGTGATCTAAAGTAGGTCATGAAATGTGAAATAGATATTCATATAGCCTTTGGAACATCACGTGAATGTGTTTCCTTCCATATATAACTCAATTAGAATGTGTTGGAAATATTATATTTTGTTTCATTGTGAAGAATATAATACCCATTATTATATCAGTTATTCCCTTATCAATATTTCTATGCTCATTTTGTCAGAATAAAAAAATTATCTACCATTTCCTCTTTCAACAAAAATGAATAATTTACCTGGAAATTATTTTTCATGAATAACAAATTTAATGTTATTTGAAATTGATAATTTTGAATATTTGAATTTCAGATATCAAATTTTTACATTTATATATAACGTTAACTAATAAAAATTGGAAATAATAGGATACCCATTTCATTTCTATGGTTACATTATGATATGATATGTGATTGAATTTTTTATAGAACACATGAGTGTATATTTACATTATAGATTAGTTTAGGACAAAAATATTCATCAGACAATTTTGGTCTGATGATTACCTAAGATGGTTTGGGACTAATAATGAATTAAGATGATTTGAGTCCAAAAAATACCAAATATATTTCTAGTTTAATAAATCCCTAGGACTAATTTGTTCAATTAAATCCTTATAATTCATTATGAAAATTTTTATCTCCCATTAAATAATAATGTGTAAAAAATCTTGGATTCTTTCACCAAAATAAAGGGTGGGAAAAATTATATTTTTTCACAAGTTACATGATGGAAAATCATGTATTTGTTCACAAACATAAAGGGAGGAAATACTTAGTTTTTTCCAAAAATTTAAAATGTTGAAATGTTTGGATTTTTTTCACAACAATAAAGGATGTACTTATATAGTTTTTTTCACAACTAGATGGTTCAACATGATTGGTTTGTCTCACAATATTATATTTTCATGTAAATATGATATATTACATTATTATACAGTATGTATCCTTCTTTTTTATCTATTTATTTAACACTTTTATGGTAGTGTTTTTGTTTTTTTCATTTTATTTAATATATCCTTATATATTTCTATTAGAAAAACTCTTTAAATTACTTATTTATTTAATAATAAATTTCTCACTTTCCCATATATTTATATATTTTTTTAATCAATGCCTTGTCTATATGATGATGATGATTTATTTTCCTATAAAATGAATATAATCACACCCATTTCATATGTTTCCATCAGTCGGGTTATGAATATATGGTTTTCATTGGAGAAGCCTTTAATGTATTATAGTGTGGTTTGACTACGGAGAAATAGTCACATGATTTGTAGAATAATTTTCTTTTTTAGTTGGTCCTAAATAATACTAAAACATTAATTTTTGGAATTTTTTTATTATTTATGAAATTCAAATCAAACCATACAAATATGTAGTCAAATAGGGACAGATTCATCAAAAATTATGTAAAATACAATGATTAAAAATGATTTGTAGCACTTGATTTGGGATTGTGGGTGTGAGGGTCCACTATGGGTATCATAGTGGGGTTTAAATATTTTTACTTTTAGTTGAGTCAATTTAGTATTATGATGAGATAAATTTAGTGATAACCCAAGGGATAAATATAAGATATTTTTATATGTAGGATAACATATCATCATTTTGGTATAATAAAATTGTGTATTTATCCATTAAATTGTACCCTTATCTTCATAAAGGAATGTGGATGAGGCTATTATACAAATTGAACATGGTAAAATCACCCTAAAGAGGGATGGTTGAGAATCAACTCAATATTCACTAAGGTTAACCATGATGGGGTATAACACTAAATAATTATCCATACACTCATAAAGGGTATGATTTGGTTAATTCACATTCTCATTAAAAACAATTATTCTATATTTATCTTCTAAATATTTTTTTGGATTATGTTAAGCTGTATGATAGAAAACAAATTAAAGGATCCAATGTTAATCCAAGAGTGATCTATGTTCATCTAAATGAATTATATGATAACATGATTGTGTCATAATGTGTAACATCATTAGAATAAATTTTCATATTTTTATTTTTGAAAATTAAATTATAATGTTATTATTGATAATAAAAGAAAAATTCTTTTAGTTTTATAAATTTTTGGAGCCATGATGAACAATATTAATAATGTATAAGATGGAAAATGAATTAATTTTACTGATGAGAAAACAAATTAAATATAATATGTTAATGAAAATATTGTGATTATTATCAACCAACTATCCATAGATATTATTTACAACTATAAACATTCCAAAAAATATTTATTCATGAAATAAAAGATGAATGGAAGTTTATTGAATATCAGGTGATGGTGAATAGAAAATAAATTTTTTTAACTTTTCAAATCTAAAATATGTGGGAATAATAACTAAAATAAAAATATTAGAGTAATAATAATGTGTTTTAAGTATGTAAGGATTATCCATTGAGCTCATGGTTATAAGGATGATTTAAAGAAGCTAATAAATGAAATAGTGGTGATGAATGTGCAATTACTCAACTGATATGGGTTTGTGTATTATGGAAAATTGGGACCTAACCCAATGAGTAACGAGGATAAAAAAATAACTAACCTCTTAAATAAGTGGATTATAGGAAATACAATTTTATCCCAAATAATGAATGTAGATCAATAAAAATAAGGGTAAAATCTAGACTCACTGATAACTCTCGATTTGTTGATATCTAGTTAGATCTTTGTTATATCCAATATATAATACTAAACGTTTTTTCTAATAGTATAAAATCATAACTCTAATGATTTATATCTAATTGTTAGGGTAAAATATTAGTTTTAATCTAGTTTTAAACAAAATATAAATTTACATAAATGTGAATTTTTATTATTTTGAGGTGATTTTCAGAATTAAATATGCATATCGACATACAATATATATTATTTACAAAAATAACGAAATCACATTCAAAATAATTATTATCAACTATTAGTGAAAGGATGGATACAATCACTCTTTTTGAAAAACATTTTCTAAAAGAGTAATTATACATAATCATAATATTTATTTATGTGAGTTTAATGTGGAAAATTCAATATTACAATTACCCTATTCTGAGGGAAAGTTATATATTTTCTATGTTTCTAAAGGTGATATCTCCGTAAAAAATATTTCTCATGTTATGTATATCATTTAGTTATCCATATATATGATTTTTAGTGATTCATAATTAATATTGCGAGGAGAAAATTTATTTAGGGGGAAATATAGTTTCCTTAGATATTAATATATATGTGTGTGTGTGTGTGTTATGGTTGAGAGCATTATATATATGGAAAAACAAACTAAAACTAAAAAATATGTATTAATTATTAATAAATTTTAATAATTGGAAACATGAAGTATATAAAACATATTTATTTAATTATAAAATGAAAAAAAAATATTAATAAGAATACTAACCGTTTTTAAAAATATTTTTTTCAAATAAAAACTTTTTTTTCATAATATATGGTGAATATAAATTTAAAATAAAAATTTATAAAGATTAAAATATAAAATTTCAAAATAATATTAATATTTAAATTCCACATTTCAAAATTATTATGAGTTTAATTTTTTACACTTTTCAAAAATATTTGACTTTTAGGTGATTTGTAAAACTAAAAATACAATTGTTTCAAATAACTTTATTTTTATAACATTGTCATAATAATATAATGAATTAAAATAAATGAAAAGAATTCGATAATAATATGAAATTTTAAATTATACTATATAATTTAAAATAATATGTTTAATTTAGAAATCCCACTTTTCACTTGTTGGAATCATAAGTTATATATTACTCTAAAAGCTATATCTTTCACTTATATTAAAATTTGTTTTTCATAAAATATTGAAAGTAAATATAAAAATACAATTACATATTTTACATAAACATGTTTTTAATATTTAAAATGTTAAATTTATTTTTAGGCACTTATGTTTGATTTCTAAGATTAAAATTAATTAACATGATAATGGTTAATGTTTTATATTTATAGAATTGCTATATTAATGTGATATTATTTTAATCTGATAAATTAAAATATTTATATTATATAAATAATAATATTTTATTTCTTCACATGTATAAATATATTTAATCACCCTTTTAATTAGTAATTAATGTTATTTAATATAAATAACAGTTAAATGTAGAAAAGATATTTTTATACAAAATTGGTTTTCTATATATTATTTTTTTTAATTTGAAAGATAATTTTAAATAATTTATAAATTGAATTATATTTTCGAGGGATTTAATATATTTTCAACCAAAAATAATAATAATTGGTTTTACCTTATATTATTATTTAAATATAAATTTCATGGAAAAATATTTGTTAACAATGTCTAAACATAAAGAGAAAAATGTAAAAAAAAATGATTTATAAGTATTTCAATATGTTCAAAAAATATCTGAAAGTTAGTGGTCGATATGTTATAGAACAGAGTTACCCAAAAAAATAATTATTTCACATGTTTGGAGCTATTTAAAATTTAATAGTTTCATTCCATTATTGAAAAATCATATGCATTCACAAGAGTTCCCTTTATTTCACTAATAAAATGGCATCACTCACACTATAGAAGTTTACACAAATAAATTCTGATTTCATCTGCTAATCTAAAAATATTCTCCAACATTAATTTTTTCTTATTTTTATAATATTATGGTGTCAATAAGATATAATAAGTCTCCATTTCTAATGATATTTCTATGAAAAATATCATGTTCTCACGGTGAGTATTTAATCCCCATAGTATTATAAACATAACCTTCAATTTTAAAAATTATTTTTTCCACCCTAATATATAAAATACTATAATTAATATATGTTAACATTATTAAATTAATTTATAAACAATTATTAAATAAATTTCATCATTATAAAAAAAATAATCGACCATATGTATGTGGAAACTATAACTTGCACAAATAAATGTAGATGGTTTTTCATTATTACATATCAAAATTTTTATTATGTTAGATATGAGAAATTAACATGTTTAATATATCATAATTTTAATTCAAAATTTATAATTTTTCATATACCTTCATTATATATCATTTATAGAGAAATGGGATTGTTATTCATTCATATGTTCCAATTTCTATTTCCAGAAATGATGGATTTTATTTCTCATAGCCACACTATGTGGTTGGTTCTAAGAATGTATTTTTGAAATTTAATTATATTTATATCATTTTTAATATTCATTTAAAGAAATATTATCATTATATGTAAACTTTTCCTTAAACATTAAATCATTATTGCGTGCTCTCGTTTAGGTGAGTTTTACAACCTATGTAAATGATTTTATAATATTTATCACATGAATGATTAAAGAATATTTTTATAATGTTAATATAATGTGATAATAATTTATTTATAATGTTTTAATTATTCTTAAATGGTTTTATTGATATTTTTATTTATTAATGTAACATTGTTAAATATTTCATCATGAAGAACCTAATTAGTCTCAATTTCCTTTTTATCAAACCATTACTTTAACATTCACCAAAAAAAATTGATATGATGAATCATAGAAACAAATTGAGTCTATTAACATGGATCATTTTATAATGATTTTTTTGTTAATAAAGAGTAATTTACAATGCAATTTCAAAACTAACATAATCTAAAAAAATGAATGTTTCTAGCATCAATGATAAAAATAAAAAATATTCAACTAATATATTTTAAATAAATTGTAATAAATTAAGGGTATAAATGAAATACATATGTATAAGGTTCTATAATAAGTGTTTATTATTTTAATATTCATTATATATGAATTAAGAGTATGTTTTTGCAACAAAGAATAACATTTAATAGATTCTTTGTCTCTAAATAGATTACTTCAGATCTATTACCCAATCTGCAAAAAAATATATTTCATATAGTTTGATTAATTACAAAGGAATATCTTTTTACATGGTCATTAATTTAATGTGATTTCAATATCAAATTTAGTGTTCCTTCTAAAATGGGTTTTGATTCAAAATATACCAAATTTGAAAGGGTTTTTTATTACTCAAACCTCTTCATTGTGTTCTCATAGTCCTTCACGAACTTAATTTTTTCAAGATTACTTTATTCAAAAATATTATTTTATTTCATGGTAAATTATCCCTATAACATGTAGAAATTAATATTTTAATTAAAATATTCACCCTCATTAAGTTTCATCCACATAAAAATTAAATCTCTTTGGAGAATAAGTATCATCTTATTTAATGACAACTTCCCCTCCATGTCTATAATTTGCATCCCTAAAAATGTTATCCTTTATATTTTGAAACAAAAATATTATTCATGTCATATTTCCTTTATATCTCCCCTCTCCAATTTTAAAAAGGGAATTGTTATTCTCTTTTTATGATGCTGGTTGTCAACATGGTTACTACAAAATATAAATATGATTTTCTGTCCTTTAACAAACAAATGTTTTATCTTCCACCCCAAATTTATTTTAATAAATATTATTTCATTTCTAGAAAATATTATTGAAGTTTATTTTTGGAATTTATATGTTTTAAAAATACATTGAAATCATCTTTTTTAAATCATTATGACCAATTTTAGGTTCCATTATTGATAATTCTTTTTTAGTTAAAAGTTGTAAAAGTGATTTAACATCACATTATTGAAACCATTATGTTATTTCGATGAACAATTATTGATATTTATATCCAAATATTTATTTTTATAATTCATTATTTTCAATTTTTAAAATATAACATTATAAAAATGACATCAAATTGATTATACCATTAACTTTTACATCGAAGCTAAATGTTATTTATGTAAAAACTCTCCTACATTTTGTCAAATATTTTTTCTTTATCTGAAAAAGAATTTAATTATACTAAAATTGGTTTTCATGAATCACCTTTTAAATGATATTAAAAAATGCAGTTTTATTGTGATTCAAATTTGGTTATCATCCATTTATATTCAAGTGGTCTATTTTGGTGACACCATTTGGAAATAATATAAAATAAATTTTATTTCCAAGGGTTATTCAAAAATATTATATTGGATTGATTTTTTATGACGCACATGTGTGTGTATTATCATTTTGAGATTTTTGGGGTATGATAAATCCATGATATGGCTTGGGTCTGGTAATGACTTGAGATGATTTGGGTCTAACAAATCCATGAGATAGTTTAGGTAGGATAAAAATATTAGATTGTTTGGGTATAATAAATCCTTGAAACGAGTCAGGTTTATTTAATTCCCCTAATTATTCGGTAAATGTTTTATATCTTATGATATAATGATGATTCTAGATGATTTTATATATTTAAAAACATAAAGGGTGGATATAGGTGGATATTTTTTACAATATCTTTGGTGTACATACATATATTTTTTTCATAACATAAAGAGAATACATGATAGAATTCTTTCACATATATAAAGGATATACATAATTGGATTTTTTCTAAAGCATATAAGGTGGAAATTTTATGATTTTTCATAAACATACTGGGTGAAAATACTTGTTTTTATTCCTAACATGATGGGTGATCGAGAATGATTATTATCATAATATGAAATTTTAATTCACTTATATTATGTTCATTTGTTATAATTCATGGATCAGGACTATAATAACTCAATTTATCACTCTTATGATAAGGTATATGTTTGTTAACATGATTTTGTCTATCCTTATATCATTACATAAAAAAATTTTATTGTACCATGTTATTTTAATAACATATTTCTACTCTAATCATTTGTTCCTATAAGATTTTTATATAACCATTGATTACATGATGATGGTATATTCCCCTTATTGAGAATTTGAGTCCACCTCTTTCGGATGTTTCCATCCCTCAGGTTATGAATATAAGTGTAAATTATGGTAAGTCTTTAAGGGAGTCCAATGTGGTTCAAATATGAAAAAATGTTCACAAGTTCTGTAAAATAGGTTTCTGTTTGAAACTGGCCCTCAAAGACAACAAACAATCCTTTCTTGGGATTGTGTTATTATTTTTGGGATTTAATGATTAGATTATTTATTTTATAGAAAATTATGATAATAAAATCTCACTTTTAGTCATATAAAATGTTTAAAACAGTGTTGTCACACTAAACCAATGATTGCGAGTTTGTGAACCTCAATTAGGGCATGTTCTACCCATTTTATTCCTAGACCCTATCCATTAGTTGGTTTCTCCTTGTACATGGGGTGGACCCTTGATGAATGTGTTACTCAGATCAATAATCATGGGAGTGAAGTTGAATTTGAATTCTATAAAATTTTTTAAGAGTCATGATTTATTTTGTCTACAATTTGGGATACAGTAGACAAGAAATAAGATTTATTTAGTTATTGGCATAGGTATTGTGTCTACGAGTAGCTGACCCATATATGTGGTATGTCTTTGTAACTATGGATGATATTTTGATTATTGGATTTAGTTTTCATTTATGGGTAGTAATTATTGAATGTAATACATTGAAATAATTAATTGTGATTGATTGGATTTTATTCTTGGTTCGAGGTGTAAATATGGAAGTAAATAATAAATTATGTTTATCGATAATAAAATTGATTATTTTAACTCCTTATATATCTAATTCTATCCAATATATAGTGGGTAACTGAGGATGGAGAGAGAAACCATGGTTATGTGAGACCCCTTGGATTATAGGGTTTGTAAATATCATAAGATTATTTTATTCCTATCACTTATTACATAATTTTTTATAATTATACTTTTTATATATGGTTTTCTATGTGCTAGATTGATTATTTTAATGACATGGAACCATTTTGATTACTTATTGAGAATATAAATATCGAGATAAAGAAGACACCACTAGTTGTTGATCCTAATAACCAACTTGTTCATGTACTTCCTCTTTATTAGTAAATACTTGAGAGTATTTTTTATGTTATTTAGTGTATGGGATTCATAGAAATTAGTTTGTAGATTTTCATGTTTTATCAGACCAGGAAGTAATAATTGTTATATCAACCACAATTTACTATATGGGTTATACATCATGCAGTTTTGTCGTGGATAGTATCTATTAAAGAAATCTTTGATTCTGTATAGATACCCCTTGATAATAATAAAAATAATGCAATTTATATTCATTAAGGCCATGTAAGGCATTGATGGTATGTCTTAGTCTCATAATAACAAAATATTCTGATATTATAATATATATTTAATGAATTGATTTGATCATTTCTTCCCCAAGACAATTAAGGATGATAGGATTCGAGAGTTTATGCATCTATCATAGGTAATCATGTTGATGATGGACTATTATACTTATTTTAAAAGGTTCTCAATTTTTCTCCACCAATGTTGAGTGATTAAAAAAATAGGGTCCACTAATTTTAGGATGGACTAAGATATAAGAATCATTATGAAGTGAAAATATTATGGATTACAACTTTTTAGAAGCCCATAAATTAGGACCCTATCACATAGAGGAATATTTCCAAGGAAATAAATTATAGGAAGTCACAATATATTTATGCGTCTATGAGAGGATCATTATGATGTTAGGAATTTTGTTTCAGCGATTGTAAATGGAGTGGATAATTGATAGACCTTTAGGGTAGTGATTCTTCTATTTCTATACATGGTAGGGATCAACTAGTGTCTTACCATTCATTCAAGCTATGTCATACTAATTAAATGATTTTCTAATCTCTTATATAGTGTTACTCATGTGGTAAAGTTTTAATGTTTCTAATAAGTTATGATAATATGTTCTCAGGTGAGTTATATTTCAAGGGTATTCCCTATATATTGTATCTATTATGGTGATATTAGTGGGATATATGTTCTCAGGTGAGTTATATTCATGACAATGATTACACTTCTCATTTTTAGAGGTGAACCATTACATCATGGTTCCAAATTACTTTCTATCATTATTTTATTTGATTTAAGTAGTTAGATATGTCACTCTAAAAACATATGGAGTTTTACTAAAAAAATAAAAAAAAATATTTTTTGATTCTCCACAAACTATGATTAAAAAGATAATATTTCTATATAAATTATTTATTATTTTTTCTAATGATATTCTCTAAGGATCAAAAGTTTTTAATATCAAAATTTTTTAAGTTTATAAACTCATTTGGTGTTATAGTATGATCATGAATGTATCTCTATATAGATAAATAATTATTTTCTAGTTTTATAATAAAAATACATAACATGATTTCTGTGATTAATAGGGGTATTTTTACTTTTTATGGGAATACCAAGACTTTGACCCAAGGCGATTAAAAAATATCATTAATATATTTGATGAAATAAAGTACCTCAATGATAATTTTTCAAGTTAATGAAAGTGAATATGTTTTTATATGTTCAACCATGGATGATAATATTCATTTGAATTTTGATTTTCTTCAGTAATCTTATCAAAATGCTTTTAAATTATAGAAGGTAATGTTCATGGTAAGTTAAATTTCATGTGTTTTATCAATCATGGTATTATACATATTACATTAAACACTACAAATATTGAATAATATTAATGTGTAGATGAAGAGGAGTCTTTTCATAAATTTTTAGTTAATAATTTCAAGAGTTCAAGAAGAACGAAATTTTCATCAATAATATCATGTAAGAAGACATCATATATAAAAAATTAGTTGTTATATTTCAATGAATAGTATTTTATCCTCTTATCATTAAATGAGTTGTTGTTACTCAAATGGTTTTGTTGATAAAAAATTCATTAAAATAATTAATTAGAAAGAGCTTTAAGGTGATGTTGGCATAATGAAGAAAAAATTTATTTCATAATACAGTAATAGATAGGTACATGAATCTAAATTGGAGTTCATTTTGAATAATAGAAAGTAGAAGATAGTCTATAAGGATATTTATTTGGATATAGATATTGGAAGAAAAATTATTGTTTCTAATGAATCTAAATTGGATAATGTTGAATTCAAAAAGATGGAAATTTATTTACTAATAAAATATGATGTAGTCAAACAAATTTCTCACCGAGGATAATAGAAATACTGAATTGTACGAAGATAATTTCCTTTTATAGGGAAAAATTGAAATCAATATTTATGGATTTACTAGAGAAATAATATTATATGAAAATATTTATATTTGATTTTTCAAATTCTATGATGGAAATGGGAGAATGATGATGTAAAAGAATAGTTTAATGGATGATGAGAGACTGATATTATTCCAATAAAATAACATCATGAAATGATTCATAATGATCCTAAAATCAAGGGAGAATGTGGTTTTCCCAAATTAAACCAAATTAAGAGAATAAAATCAATAATTAAATGATTTTTTAATATATATTTTATTATATATTTCCTAACATTATTTTGAAATAAAATATCTAATGAATTGAGAAAAATTTATGAAAAATATCTAAAAAGTGTAGGAATATTTTTAGATTATCCCGTTACTTTAGATCAGAAAATGTGGTTCAATAAATATTTGAAAAATATTAATTTCATGTAAGTAATTATTCAAGGAAGTGTAGTTTTTCAGTAAGAAGACTGGATTTTATTGTCATTATTGGTTGTGCAGAGGTGAAAAACATATGTCAAGATGTTTTTGATTTTAATGATTCACATTTAATATTTAGAAGAATGATGAATGTAAAAACAGTATGGGGAGTGAAACCTTATAAAAAATGTTTATATGATGTTTTACTCAATAAAAAATTCTTATTTTGAATAACTATTTTTATTTCTTGAATGAAGTGTGTGAGATATCTGATCAATATGGTCATATTTTTAAAAAGTGTCTAATGGACCAATTTTCTTATAAGATTCCCTGACAAGAGTCTAAAAGATTTCAGATTTTAGAGATGAAAAATTCAATAGTGAAGAAAAAGAAGCCTCTCAAGAATAACAAAGATTATGATGAAAATACTTTTGGGATTGTTGACTCCAAACGTTTTTGAAAGATCCTTTTACTCAAAAATGAGTCTAAAGAGATGATATCTAGAATAAGGGATCATAGAATGAATCATGAAGTGGGTTATTCTATTTAAAAATTACAATTTAAATATTCTAAAAAGAAATATCTCAAGAGAAAAATAATAAATGTTATTTAACATGTCATTTTACCAATATAATAAAGACATGTAATCGTGATCTAAAATGAAAGTAATATATAACCTTGTATGATCATGGTGGTTGTAAAACAATGATGTAGATGAATTCTAATCCATAGAGGCTGAAGATAAATTATTAGCATTCATCCATTAAAGGATAAGGAATGACGTGCTCTTTTCCTCTCTCATTTTGTTCTTTAGAATTATTCTGTCAAAGGCGGATAAAATAAAGCATCAATATCTATCTGTTTTTTATATTATTTATTAACTATAATGGATGAATAATATATATGAGATAAATTCATTGAAATTAAGTTTACCTAAATATAAAATGATTTATTATTTAGGAGGGGCATGTATTTTGGTTGGGTTAAACGTGAAATATTGGAGTCCATCTTATTATTCTGTGAGTGATTTGGCTTTTGAACTACTCATATAGTTTTTGTGTGCCTGAACCTTGTATTTACATGTTCTAAAATATATTTAACAATGAAAAGTAATTTTATAAGATTTTTAAAAATTGGTACCTAGTTTATTTTATCAAGTAATATCGAGGGATAAGAGAAGTTTATTTTTCAATAGGTATATAGAGTTTCAAGGTTTGTGAGGAAGTTAATGTAGTTTACTATTATGGAGAACATGATATTCTTGTCTAATGTTATTCATTACTACACCGAGTTAACTTATAATGTTATGAAATTTTTTAATAATGGTTAATTTCTATGTTTTATGAGTCATAATGTGATTAATTCTTCTTGGATACTAAAAAAATCTATATTGGGAGATTTATAGAGGCCAATGGTTTTTTGGCTATTATTGAGACCTTGATTAAAGAATTAGTTATGAAAATTTAAATTGATTATTATTTGTGTTTTGTTTTTTCAGCTAGTTACTGAATTTTAAACATATTTCATGAAAATTAGTTATAACTAATGTTTACTCCATGGTTTATAAATTCTTGGATGGATATTGATGAATTTTTGAGGTTGGCAAGTAATGTTTATATGTATTTGAAGTGATGGTGACGTCACCACACCATGAAAATACATGAAAAAGTCTTGTATATTGAATGATAAGTGTAAATAGCTTGGTTGGATGTGGGAAAATTGTTAAATTTTTCATTGTCAAAGGAATAAGTATTTACTACACTGAGGGTTATATATAGAACATTTAACATTATTAAAATTGGAAAATCACTAGTTCAATGGGTGTTTCTCAAGGAGTTTTTGTTTATATATTTTATTTTTAGAAATAATGAGAATAAATATTTCATGGTGTCTCATTGGAGAGGTGAAATATATGAAGTAGAACAATATAGAATACCCCAAGGTCCATTCCTATAGTCATTTTTGAGAATTAGTGAATGTAACAAGGTGAAAATTTCTTAAGTAGTGATTCCCTTAAGAATTAGGATGTTGAAAAATGTCTAGATGTATATTTTTCATAACATTATGGTTCATGAAAAGAATACCAAGATGATATAAATGTTGGACAACATATAATGGATCAATTATATTTTTAGAGTGTATCTCAAAGATATTTAATGAAGTAATATAGAAAAAACAAACAACACACTATGAAGGAGTTTGTGGTTAGTGAATTGAGGTAAAACATGCCTTGTGGAAGGAATGTGTAGACACAGCCAGAAGAAGTATTCCATATTTTCCTGGAATTAACATTATTTAATTGTTCATGACACATGTGCCTCCCAGACATGATATATAAAGTATCATACCATTTAAATGATTACTAAAATGTCATATATGATTCAATGATTTGAACAGAAGTGAGAGAAATTAAAAGTAATTAAAATGAGATGGAAGTTTCAATATGAATTTGAAATTTAAATTTTAATTGAAATATATTTCTATTATAATGCCTTAATTAGAATATATTATATCATTTTCAAGTAGAATGATTTTTATGATAGGTAATAATAGAAGGGATAGTGTTCACTCTATTGAATTTAATAGAATATGCGATGAAAATAAGTGTAGAATAATAAAATGATTATTATAAAGAGAGTGATTTGAAGGTTGTGTTACCAAAATGCACATATAAAGAATATAAAGAAGACTTGTAGTGGTGTAACTATAAGAATAACAATGAGACATAATTGGTAATTTTATTTGATCACCACATCTATTAAAGGTGTTGAAGAAGAAATAATGAAGTCCCACATGTTGTTATATAGATTACAAGTGTGGGAGAAATATAACATTGTTAGGAAAACACTATCTGAGGAAGAAGGATAATCCATGATTCAAAAATATAATATAGTTGTGAAAAAATTTAGAGTAAGGAAGATACCCTTTCATCTTCACTGATTATGATATAATGCTATTGACTACATGATATATGTGATTTAAAAGAAAATTAATTACAAGATATATCAATTAAGGATATACTAGTGTGTTTTTTAGTTTTAAGAAAGCCCGGATCATTCCATGGGATTGACTTAACATTTTGAGTGGTGATCCTTGTTCATCACGCATCACTGCTTATTTCTTTCCTCGATGTGTTTGATTTAAGTAGTGATATAAATCTCTCTAAAAAGTGCTGGGTATTGTTTTAAAATAAATTAATAAATGGAATATATAAAATTAGTCACTAATTTACCCCAACCTATCAGTTAACATATACAATTACAAGGTACATTAAATATTGAACACACAATATTTCTTTTAGAGTTATTGTCATCAAACTTGTAATCCTAGTCGTGGATTGGTTCAAGGAATATTTTTGGGATTATGTATGATACTATAGGGTGGTAGTTTGACTTCTTATTGATTTTTAAGATGTGATGGTGGTTTTGGTCTACTTATTTAGTATTGGTAATAGAGTAGTTCTTCATGGGTTAACAATGGATCAAGAGGCTTGTGTGGAGGATCTATTGTGGTACATCATTGTTCCATTGAGATGAATTTAAATATAATGATTATAGTACATGAACTATTTAATGTTATATCATAGTGTAATCTACCCTTGATTCAACATTAACTAATTATAGAACATCACAACCACTAATATTTAATTTTTATACAAGTTATTTAGGGATTTCTATCGACTTCATCATTGAAATAATGTTAATTTATATCCACTTATGGTAGTTACATATTATAATTCATTGATTTTCTATTTTTTCTATTGGGATTAATTAATATCATAATCTCTATGATATTTCTATATTATAGATTCATAGTTTCAATGGGATCTTAAGTATGGATTGGAGGATTTGGTATTGAAAAAAATGGTTATTATCACTAATGGGTGTTATTAAAAAATGTTCAGCATGACTCTTATACCCTTGTAGGTGAGTAGGATTTTGAGGATATTTATTTGGGAACTAACCATAAATTGTTGTGGATGACTTCATGCTAGTTTTCTGGTAATTTTATGGATGATGTCGAGACATGTTATATATTTATTCTTCATAAAATTATCCAATTATAGGTCATATATATTGATTAATTTTCAAGGATTTATCCTAATATATAGGATGATTTTATGATCATGCTTATTCAATTTATTGAGCCCATATCTATTCTACCTCCCATAATGGATATAAAATTTCATTGAGATATAAATACTATCTTAATGGATCTTGAGGAAATGTTTTTATTTTCCCAATAACAACCCCTTGGAATTTTCATACATTATTATCTAATATGTAATATGACTAATTAATAATTAAAATAGATTAAAGGTGTTTGATCTAGTTGACAGTAAAAATTAAATATCTCATTTCACATATTGACGATACATTTTATCAGTTGATAAAATCCATGTGATGCTATAAGATTTATTTTAGATATGGTTATCATTAATTATAAGTTAGTAATTACAAAATATCTCATACTTATTTATTTCTCTTGATATGTTTATATGATTTTCGTGTGATTCTATTTAGATTAAGAAAAAAATCCAGTCATTGTTATGTTTATGAAGAATAATTTTTTCATCTAGTATCTGATTCATTCATGGTTGGTTTTATATTGCAATTTTGGGGCACTTCTATTTTTTGTATGGCCATGATCAACATTTGGAGATAATTTTGATTACATGTAATGAACATAATCTCTGAGTAAGTCATTCAATGTGGCTGTTATATATCAATGAGGTCCACTTATTGAGGATTGTGATGTCTATTTTTAGAATATTACTTAACACCCATAAGATTGAGTTTTTTTCTTTGGGGTCTCCTAATAATATTTTTGTAATCTATAGTTTTATAGTTTTGGTAGGCTATTATATAATATTTATTTAGGAATTTCATTGATTGGAAAAAATAATATATACCATGTCATAAAAATGGGATATGTTTCTTGTGGTTTAATTTTGGTGATACAAACATTTATAATATGAAGGGATGAGTAAAATTCATACAAATTTTGACCTTACCTAATCTAGTTACGGAATACTCCATGCATTTTGATGCATTTGGATTGTTTTAGGATCCATTTTCTATAGGTAAGGCATGTTTTTCCTATTTTTGGGGGTAGTTGGGGCCACTTGAAAAAACATCCCAAGTCATGATTTTTTTGTTTTTTAGTGGTGATGCATGTATTCAAATATTTAAAAAACTATATTCTCGTTAAAAGGATCATTTTATATATATAGCACAATATCCTCAAGTATATATTTCCCCCAAATAGGCCAGAAAATTTGTTTGAGGTATTGGTTCTAGTATCTTTTGTATTTTGGCATGGATATTAAATAAACCTCTAAGAATGGTAATGTTTTAACGAATATTATCTATAATAATACTTAGGAGCAAGTAGTGAAGATGACTAGTTGTGAGTATAAGAAAATAACCCCCGTCACTGATATACACCATGAATTTCTAGAATATAAGAGTTGGGAGGCCTTGATTTCTTTATGTATAGAATACTCACTCCTTGAGAAAGTGTTGAGGGTTTAATTATATAATTTGTATGACATGATTATGTGGTAATGTATATTTTATAAATATCTTCCAACTGATTGGTCCCTCAATTCTTATGAGTTCCTTTACATTAATGTTTGGGTATTGATTCTTGTGACCATAAATGAGGAGAAGTATATGAATTCACAATACTTTATATTGAACATTAAATAAGTTATTAGAAATACTACTATTATATCATTGAGTAGTAGATGTGGAATGGGATAGATAAAGGTATAACATTGAATTTTTTATCATTATTTATACATCAGTGGGTAAAATACAAACATCAATGCATGTATGTATTCTTCAATCACTATACAATCCCATGTGGAAATTGTATCATGTGATAATGGATTTTGTGAGGGTGTTATCTATGATTCCTTAAGGTAGTGATTTTGTGTGAGTTATTGTGGACTATTTGAACAAGGTTTCACACTTTCTTTTGATCAAGGAGACCTGGCCTATTGATGAGTTAGTCATGTTTTATATATATTTGATATTATATCTTCAAAATGTACATATGAGTATAACTTCATATTGGGACTCTCATGTTACATGTCACTTCTTATTGATTTGAAGAAGTTTCATGATACTTATGTGTATTTAAGCATTGTATACCATCGTTAGACTAATTGGATGAATGATTTTATTGTTGTTATTTTAAAGGATAAAATAAGATATTATATTATTGTTTTTAGTAGTCAGTGGGAGACTTATCTCTATTTATATATTATTCTAATAAATATATTATCCGTGATTTTTTCTAGATATAACTTTTTTATGGTTATCATCGAAATTGATTTTTACTATGTGTTGTATGGAGGATAGGGATGCAATTATTTTAGGGTTTTGTCTAAAAAAGATACATTAAATAATTTTTAGAAAATAAAGAATCATTTAGAGACTAATAAAATAAGTAATAGATAATAAATTAACAATATATTCGATCATATTGAGTTATAGGTATGAGATAATTGTTTTATATGATTGTCTCTTTGTTTGGGAAATAATTGGTAGGAGTATAGTGGAATCGAAATCATATCCTGGACGAAATATAAGAGTCGGAAAAAAAATATAAGATGAAAATTTATATTTATTAATTATAATGTTATGATAATGCTTCTTGAAACATCTCATGGATGAGATACCCTATTATAGAATTATTGTATCACCCCACATCTGTGAAAGGTGTGAATTATTTTTTAAATTTTTCTACACTCATTCATTTCTGTGTTTTGATATGTTTGAGGTGTTGGAATGGGACCTGGGTGTATGATCTAGGATATTTACCATGGTTTGGGATAAAATTGTATAAGTAGTTCTTAATCAAAATGAAATATTTTGGTTTCACCATTAATGAATACTGTAGGGAAATAATTTGTGACTTAATGGTCTAGGATATGACATGGAGAAAGTTACATTATAATTATATTGTGCTTCATAATATTTAAACGTTATAGTGGTTGGAAGATCACACTATAGTTGAAGAGGGATGCATTGTGAAGAGGGAATACATAATTTTAAAATATTATAGAGTTAAAAAATATAAAAACCATGTATATGGAATCACATCCGGGAGGAGGCTACTTAAGATTACAACTATTATATAATTGGTTTTTTCTTCTATATAAAGTTTGGGTTGCACCGTTATTATACATCCTAATATTTATTTATATTGTGAATCCCTAGCCTTGTAGAGGGTGTTTCAATATGGAAGGTGAAGGGTACACAAACAAACCTAGGTTTTAGGTTTTTTTCTTCAGTAGAGACTAATTAGTGTCATGTTTAAAGGGATTATAAAATTACACTAATAAAAGATGTTCATTTCATCATTACTCGTATAGTAACACTAGAATTCATGGTTTTGTAATTTTTTTAAATATTTTTATCCAAATGGGTTTCATGTTTAAATTTTAATAAATGTCATTTCCTCATTTCCATTACATCCATTCATGTATCCTATATTCTCCTTGGGTTTCTTTTTACCATGTAAATATGTCTTTCATTTTTAGTTGATTTTAAGTTTTATCTATCCCTATGGATTTATTTTCGTATGTCTAACATTAATATTATATATATTTATGGTTTACTATAATGTTTTAGTGTATTTTATCATTAATTCCATAATTTTGGGTTATACATTTTTTTCAAAATCAATCAATCAGAGCAATTAAATCTAATGTATCACAATGAACGAGATTATATATGACCAAGGTAGTTTTTCCCTTAGTAATCCTCATGGGACAAACTCATTTCATGAAACTTATGACATGAAGTCTCTTTAACAATGAATTATTGACCCTAACTTATTTTTTAATTTTTTTCATATACCAAAATCAAGCTAATTATGGATGATTATGTCCATTTTGAACCCTTTAGTTTTATACAATATTATGGAGGCCATTGATGGCCACAAATCTATTGAAAATTTTGTTTCTCTAAAATTTTAAAACTAAAATGGAATTTAAACTAAATTGATGAAATTATAGACCCTAATTGGGTTTCTTTATCACCATTTGATATATAGAAGTTTATTTATGGTGTGGTATCTTTAATGTATAACCCTTTGGGAGATTTCTCATTTCTATTTAGACTATTTTTAGTTGAACAATGATGAGGTGAGTGTTACTCCCCTCCTAGAATATCAAACTATGTTGGTTATTCCTTTCTTTTTTATTGGTTTTGGTTGATATTTGAATGATTTAATTAATTATCATTTAAATACTTTTAATCATTACTATAACATCATATTGAAATTTTATATTTTGAAATTATAATTTTTCGTTTCAAATAATGATTTTATGGTTATATTTATTGGATTATTTTCCCATGAGATTGTGATGGACAAATGGAGATGATATTCCCATTTAGTATATTCTATACATTATATGGTATGAATTTCTCTCTAGATCATTCATTATGGAATAAGATGTTTCGCACCTTATATTGTGTTGTGTTACCATCTTAAGCATGTGTGAAATGTTTATGGAGATCATACCAATTATGATTTGGTTTTAGATTATGGTGGAATTCCCTTGTAAACATGATGAAATCCTTATGTGACCCAACTAATGATGGAATGGAATTATTTCCATGGTTATCAATAAATTTTCATAGATGATAGATATACTAACCATGTTGTGATTCTTTCATTGAAGGGTATATGATTATTGTAAAAGTTTTGATTCTTATGGGATGTAATTCCAATAGAGTCATGTTTATCTTCAATAAAAGGGATGTCATGTCTAGTGACATTTAAACATCACTATGGAAATTATGCTCTCACTTAGTCATATATTCAAGTCATGATTATTCTTTTATTTGTTTACATGGGTATATTGTGACCATGAATTTCATAATGTTTCTGGATGTTTTTACCATGTATTGATGTTTACATAAACACATAGACATTATTCTCTATACATTGGACATATTATATGGATCTATTTTCCATGTATTGGTGATTGTATTTTCATAGGGATGATATTCCCTTAGCTATGGATATTCAATTGTGATATACATCCCATGTATTACCCATTGTATTAGGATGGGAGGTTTTATCCATTTAAAATGATTGGGCTTGGGTTAACCAATTTATGATTATTTGATATGTTTAGAGACACCCTAACTCTGGCCAATGAAGGTATGGTCTTTCCAGGTGGTTCTATAGAACCGATAGTTGTGAAATATGTACTGCATTTTATGTTTCCCATTAGAATAAAAATTAACCATATAATATTGTATATATATAAATGTATTTATGGTTATATATAGATCCATCAATGTATGTTTCTTACTATGTTTTAATCACACAATATTTAGAAAATTTGGGAATTAAGGTAGACTTCATGGATGTAAGAGTGTATACTTTCAATGGACCTATACTATATGGTCTACATAAATCATGGTAGGATATTAGATTTAGAGACCATTAACTCACATGTGACATCATTTTATATCTAATAGATCCTTTTTCAATTTTGGTTGATTTTTATATGTAATACGTATAAGGTATCATGTTTATACCTATATGATTTCCAGACATTTGAGTTTTTCGAGCTCTTATTCTGTGGGTTTTATTTCTGTTATGCACGAGATTTATATCTTATAAATTTACTTTGTACCAATAAAATTAAATGGTGATGGTTATTATATTGATTTTGATATGAATTGTGGGTATATTTACTTAATAGGGTTAATTGACCCCATGATTTTCTTAGACCCTTTCCATTAGTCAGTGACACATATCATATAAGGACTGCTTGATGTAAGAAGAACCATGTTTGGTAATACTAGAGGTGAATAGAATTGGGGATAATAGATAATTATAGGAATTTAAATCCAAATTATTTGGGATAATAGTAGAAGAACATACATCAAATCGATGCTTAAAATTAAATAAAATTACCTCATATCAAAAGGGGGGATAACAGAGGAAAATAGGGGAGACATGTTCAAAAATTGACTCTCCCACATTCCTCATCCTACTAATTTTTTTCAGTTGAGAAACTAAATATTGGATTTGCCGTCTAAAAAACCTAGGATTTTTTAATCAAGTACTCAATTTCCGATTACTAGATACTCAGTGACCACCCACATAATTTCCACCCTTATATCCTCCCACAATGAGCGCCTTCTATATTACTATTTGGTTCGCAATTGTGTCAGACATATTTGAAATGCCTCAAAAGGATTTATTTATTAAAATGTGGATTTATCTATCCTTGGAAGCTATACCGAACCCACCCACATCCATGCTATTATATTTGTATCACCTACTAAACTTCATCTATTTCCAGTATAACAGTCAATATTTTACACCTAATTATTCTGATTTACTTTTCATTCCAGAAAAAATGAAAACACAACAAACTCTAGTCCCACTAGTCTCCAAATTTTATCTAAACAAAATTACACCCAATGCAAGACATTATATGTGGAAGCATAGAAACCATCCCAATTATTTTAATCTAAATTAAATATAATTTATTGTTTATATTTATTATTATCATATATTCATTGATAAGTAGTTTTAAAATTATTATATAGTGATGAATAAAAATAAAATTCATATGTGAAAAATATTATGAGATTTAAAAAGGGATATTATTATTATTCATGTTATTATCATTCATATTATTGTTATCAATGAAACCCATTTTCTAGTGGTAATGACTATGTGTATATGTAGAAATAACAAATGATCAAGTCCCCATTGATATAAATTACTAAAGTTAATGTTGTAAGAACAATACAAAACAATATTAGGTGATATAGTCAAAACAATATACTAGACACTATAGAAGGTATTGATGTTTTTAATTTAGTATAATTAAAATACAAATTTTAGAAATAAAAATCATGAAAATGGAATATTATATGACTTTGGTTCTAAATCATGTCTTTCAGATGACCCATTAATGTAATGTAAATATTCCATTTTATAATATGCCATTGGGTATTTTTGTAATAAAAAGTAATAATTGTTAGTGGGTCAAATGTATAAGGAGTGAAGGTCATTATATTTCTCCAATAAACTACTCTAGATTTTTTTGATTATAATTTTATGTTTATGTCCCAACAACTAGTAGATATTATTATAATTATTGTTATTTCTATTATTAATATTATTAATTTTTATGGTATTGATCTTTTTTTATATAAATTTTATATATTTGTGTTCAGCAAACATTATTTATTAGATATGGGTTATTATTACCATTATTATTATTATAATTACTATTACTATTATTATAGCGATTGATATGTTTTTCATCAATTTTTAAAAATGTGAAGGGTTTTATTTGGGGAAAGGTATTTTCCACCATTTGGGTTATCATGGGTTATGAAAGGAATGTGGGTATACTGTCATTCTCCTTTATCCACCTAAATTGTTACTATAGTCTCCCAAGAGTGATCTAAAAGAAACCTAGAAATTCTTTATCATCATAGTCATCTTTTTTCCATTATATCTCTTCATCTATGTCATCATTTAACTAAAATAATAATTTATACACATACTAGGGATTCAGTTTTGTGTATTTTCCATGAGATGGTGATACCCTTGATTATCTAGTGTAATTATTACATAAAAGTATAGTGTATCCCTATATTAATCACACACATACATTGTTTGGGGTCTTGGAATCATAATTAAGTTACCTGGTGAGTATGTTGACACCTAATGCTATAAAATTCCACTATCTTCAAATAAATTATAGATGTGATTTTTAATGCTTTCATGAATTTATAGATCAGTTCTATGGGATATATGATGGTATTTTTCTTTTGTTCTAGATCATTCTGGTTGTCAGGTTTATTTAAAGTTATATATGAGTATTATAAGAAACTATTCATGGGTTTTAATGTTTTCATCATGACCATAAATTGACATTAAAATATATAATGGTCTTAAAATGTGTTTGTATGGATATTTAGATGTCACATAACGAAAAAATATGAAATCTCTTTTTGGAATTCTAGAATATTATGTATTTTCATAAAATGGGGTTTGATCATATAAAATTTTGTTTTCTTTCATTTTAAATACCCTGGAACCATCCTTCTTATATGGTATAAATGTGAATATTTTATTATTTTGCATTCTAGTAACCATAACACATGATTTTAAAATTTACCTTTTTGTAATCACTATTGAATCCCATGTTTTGAGAATATATTTTTTTGGTAAATAGTTTTATATAAATTACGACATTTTAATTTGTTGAAAATTTATTGGATATCACAGAATTTATTTAATACGTTTGTTGAATTTTTTTTATTAAGATGTTATTATTGATAAAAATCCCTACTATAGATCCCCTAATTTTGAACACTATAAAAAAATTATCAATAGACAAAAATTTATGTTATAAGAACCAATAAAAGCTGGTAGATTTTATCAGTTATAAAAAGTGAAAAAAGTCACCTTTAATCGGTGTTAATAAAGTGCTGATAAAAGACCCATTTTAATCATTCCGATACAATTAAAAGATAAAGTAATTTGTGTATACATATTATTGAATGATTTCTAGGGAGTTCACAATCAATTTTACAAATATATTTTAGATCGTTTTACAAGATTTTATTTGATTTGTCGTAGAGGTCAAATGGAAAAACATATCAAAATTTATGGTCGTTTGAAGTTTGAGATTTATGTTACACTTATTTTAGATTTATTTTTTTAAATATTTCAGTCATCAACAAATTATTAAATGATTATTACTCAAAAATAATTAGAAAATTATTAATTAATATTAGTTATTCATGTTTTCATAAATTATATTTAATAATTTATTTTATATATAGAATATAATAACATATTTAGTATTATATAAATCATATTTTTTAAAATATATTAAAATAATATAAATATATTTATATTAATATATTAATATAATAATTTTAATTATATATAATTATTTCCGAAATATACCTTTTATAGGTGCTAAAACATGCATTTTAGCGCTAATGTAATTACCCATAATCAGCACCAAAAAACTAATAATGTTTGATATTTTATTAGTTCTTTTTTATCATTGATAAAAAAATTATCAGGACATTTTGTTTACACTAATAAAGGTACCTCATTATTATTAAAATTATTTAACACTAATAAAGCGTAGGGGAGCATAAACCCAAACTAGAAGTTGTACATGTTATGATCATTGGTTCTAGGGAACCGTGGAGGGAAATGTCAAAATAGTCTTTGTATGATTAATATTGTTTTATTATAATAATAATAGTGGTATTATTCCAAAAAGAAACAACTATGAAAACAGGGATGTCAGACTAATGAACAATACTATTTAGAAAGAATGATTTATTTATGTTCTATTAATTGGGAAAATCGAGCATAAGTTATAGGTAAAATAGTGATTTGAGGATTAAAAATATAAAAGAGAACTATATAAAAATAAATATATTCATACATAAAACCAAACCTATTTTAATAAAATGTGATGTCTGTGGGTGGGAAACACACACCATTTAAAATAGTAAAAATATAAATTTAATTTCTTAGTTGAATGAAAAAATTATGTTTAAAAAACAATAGTGGGGGAAATGAAATTTTTAGAGAAGGTATGCTGATGTTGTGATCTCTCATATTCTCCTGTATTTTCACGTTTCAAAAAAAATTCTCATATATTTATATTTAATATTATTTATTTATCCAAATAATTCATGGATAGTAAAGTATTATTTTTCATGAAAAGTGTAATGTAGGATCTATATTTACGAATTCATCGAGGTTATTTTCTATGAATTAATTAAATAATAATTTCTGAATCAAATTCACTAAATAGTTATAATAAAGTGTTGGCATATTTGGTTAATTTATTTTTTGAAAACATTTTTCATCTGATTTATAAAAATTGTATCATTATATTTAAAAAAAATTATTTTTTAATGTTTAAAAGAATTTAACCATATCTCAATAAATATATCTTTGAAAATTGTATTTATTAATATAAGTGTTATTTTTATGAATGGTTTTTCGAAAAATATAATTTTTGGAGTTTAAATATTTTCATTTTAATTATTATGGACTCTTTTGTGTCTGAATTATTATTTTATTTCTTGAATTATTATATTATGTTTGATTTTTCATGTATGCTTACAAAATCTTTACTCGTGTCTAGTATTAATTTTATTTGACTCTATTTTTTAATATATTCATATATATGGGTTTCTATGTGTGTGTGTGTGTGGTTGTGTGTTTATGTGTGTGTTTTCTATAAATATCTCAATTTTTAGTGAATTAAATTAACAATATACACTTGTGATGGAAAATAACATGGGAAAAGTATTAAAGTTATAAAATGATTTGATAAACATATCCCATAAAATTTGTAAATATATGACAAATAAGTTGAAAACCCAAGACATAAGTGACTTTCTTCACCATTCTATGAGTAGAATATATATAGCTATCAATGTTATAAGTTTACAAATGGTTTATTTTTTTATTCTTTTAAATTTATTTTAAAAAAATTATATTTCTTTTATGTAATATTTTATTTAAATTTTTTATTTAAATATCAATTTAATAATTTATTTTATGGAAAAATTAAAATTGATTTTTTTATAATTATTAATATATTTATTTATTTAAGGAAAATGAAATATTTTTTTAAAATAAATTTTTATTATCAAGATGATAATATTATAATGTATTTTTTATGTATTTTAATGAATAATAAATTTCCTTCACTTTTTTTGACCCCTTTGAAAATCCTTTTTTCACCCCATTTTTTCAAAAATGTTTTTTACATAGTAAATATTTGAGTATATTAGTTTTAGAGTTGGTTCATGATTTATGTTTTATTTATAGAAGATTTGAGGCATCCATTTATTTCATAAAGGATAATAAAAAATAGATATTAGAGTGAGATAATATTTGTTTTAATTTTCCAAATCCTCGAAAACACTAGACTTAAATGATCTTTAAGAATGTAAGACCTATAAATTTATTAGTTTTGTTAAAAAAATTAAACAAAAAATTAAATAAATAGTGATTTTAACAGAAAAAACTTGTGAAAATAGTTTTGGGGTTTACATCTATAGTGATTTGTATTGTGAATTTAAATAATTTGTGTATTTTTAATGTTATTTAATAAATCTCAATCGGCTTTTTATATTTAAATTTTATTCTAGTCACATGGAATATTTCTCATTATTTTTACGGATTTTTTATTAATGCATTGGGTCATATTGATAATTAGATTTTATAATTGATGGAGTAATGTTAGTGGTAAATATGTGTAATAAATTAAAAAATTTTAATAAATGTTATACACTAACTCCAGTTGTATGACACCATGTCAATATAAGGTGAAAATCTAATAAAGAGTTTGAATTTTAAATTAATGTACTAGTCACATTTTAATAGATTATTTGGAATAAAATAATGACATTTGTATTTTTTTGAATGTGATGATTTTAGATTTGGAATGAGTTTCCCAGTGTAGCTCTTGTGTTCAGGTGAGCCTGAGGAGCAATGTGGTGGGTTTAAACAATTTTTTTAGACTCTTCACATAGACAATGGTTTAGGGTTAATAGTTTACAGGAAACCATGTAGTACTAGAAGCCTCAATAAAATATTAGATCATATTATATAAATCATGGATGGATTAATGGTTATATCATGGTTAATGTCAAACCCTATGATTTTTCAAATGGAAACTATATGAGGTTGTAGAGGTGTTGTTGAGTCATATATATGTTTGTTGTATGTCTCGGTAAATCATGTGAGAAATCCATTCGAGGTGAATGCTTTGGTGGCAGCTCCAACTATATGGTTTCACATGGTATCGAAATGATTTAGGGAGAATTTTTTGTCTCATTAAATATATACAATTACACACTTTTTAGTACTAATTCTTACCGTTATTCTCCTCTTCATTTTTCACTCTAGTGCACACATGTTTTTGTTGACCAAAACCCCCATCCTTATAATCCCTTTCGATGAGGAGAAATTTTGGAATCCTTCTTCATTGATTTGATGTAAATATTTAACTTATATTAGCATTAATTATTCTCCCCGTGTCTTTAATCTAATTCTAATATCTATAGGTTTTGGTTTTGGATTCGATTCCATCCGAGCATAAAGGAATCAACTTTTTTCAGAGTTATTTCAAATGGTTTTCATAGAGGGATACTATTATGTAATATTTTTATGGTCGCATATTATTTCGGTAAGACATGTCACATTTTGTAATTTTCTATTGGGTTTACATTAAATTAAATTAATTTGGGATTTGTTTCAGTATCTTTTTATGAATATTTTCATGTATTTTGACTGAGAGTACACTATGGTTTGTTCGTGAATGTTTGATTAGGGTTTCTATCACAAAAGGTTTAATTTTGAGATTCTAGGTTTTTACAGTTATTTTATTAAATTTGGTTTTAATTTATTAATTAATTTTAAATTGATAACAATTGATATAATATATTGTTTGGTTATAATATAGGGCCTCAATTATTTTTGATTATCAATAGTTGGACATAGTAATCCATGAAAGTGAGTTTTCAATATACATTAAGATGGTAATCATTTCGATTAAAGGTTGGTGGTACTTCTGAATCAGACATATGTTATTTTCCATTAATTATATTCATGTGGTATGGGTGGCCTATCAAATTTTTTTAATGATAATATTTATGTTGTTAGATTAAAATTGAATCCTATGATTCAATTGAAAAAGTTTTCGAGGCCCATAATGTATTATAATATACCATAAAGTCATATTGAGAACCGATGGCTTAGAACCGAAATTAAATATTGATCCTTAGAATAAAAATACACCATTAGGGGTTTCAAAAAATTATGTTTAATTGTATTGGGTGGTGTGGGATAGTTTTCCAAATATAAGTGACTTACTGACCCCTAGATAGGGTGGGAGGTGTACTTTTCATGTTTGGAAAAGTGGTTGGAAATGAGAGATACCCTATAGAGACTGGTGGACAAGTCAACTATTCGAGCTAACATAGGAGGCCTGAGATGGGGGGATGGATTAAGGACATCTTCCTAGATTGATATGATTATGAGGCCAGGATGACCTCGATGTGACCCAAGGGGAACCTTGTTAGTTCCCATGTAACATTTAACCCTAGTGGTTGGGTAGAATTTTGAATGGGTAAATAAGGTACTGGTAGAATCCTAAGAACAGATATTGATGAGGTGAGATTGAGGGGTTGTTTGTAGAGGAGATGGGTTTAGGAATTTCTTAAACCCATGATTTATATTTATACATTCAATTATTTATTTATTATTTATATAGATATTCCAATAAATGTTTTCTAGAACCTAGACTATGGTCTTGATGAGATGTGATTGTGGCTCAGAGATTCCAAGAGGAACATCATGGGACTTGTCTTGTAAGACATATGTTATATTGATATAAGGTGTTTTGGGCCATGATATCATTGTGGATTCCCAATGCTACCTATGATGCATTTATTGAACTTCATAATAATTCTTTGGTGAACATGATATTACATAAAGTCAACATGGGATACCGTGGTACCCATAGGTCGATATGATTTCTATTATTTCTATGATCCATATATTCAGTTTTGAGGCTTTGATTGTGATCACTTATTTATGAGGATATGTCTAGCTTATCTCTATATTCTAGAAAATCAAATGTAATTACATGAAATATACGGGATGGGGATGCCTACAATTTCTAAGATATATATGGTTATCATAATGACAGGGTGGATAACGTTGGGGTTAGTGACTTCCCCACAAGTCTTGGTTTTTTATTTTCTCCATGCATGATACATGGGTTTGTAGAGATGAAAATGAAAAATGATATATAAATGATATGTTATTTATGAAAAGTTATATTCACCGAGCTATATACTAGGGATACCTGGGTACACACATTGATCTGATATTTATATAGTTGGAAAAGTATCAATATGATATAAAAAACAACACGAAAGATTACAATGTAGTAAATATGGTTGGTTTTAGGCATTATTTATTTATTTTGACTAAGGATGTCGTATGAACATACACATCATATTCTAGATTTTTAAAAGACCACATTGGTGGTTCCATGATGAGTTTTTTACTCAGACCCTGCTCTAGTGGATATGACACTTGGGTGTCTTGGAAGATCAATCACTTATTTTAGGCACCAGATGGTTAGTGGCCCATGACAGATTTTAGAGCTACATTACTGGGAAGAGATTGGATATTATGATGAGTTAAGGTTAGATATTTCGTTGATTATTTTTGTGATCTTATTTTATTCCTTTATCATTTCGTTATTTGTATATGTTACATGCCCGATGGTTGATCATCTTTGTATTGATGTACTGTATTCAAATGTGATATTATTAATATTTTGGTTATTTTAATTTTCATGACAACTATGGTGTTTATCGTTGATATATGATACTTGGTTATTTTTAACCATTATTATACACTTTGATCGTGGGGTACAGCTGCCCCATGGTACCAACATAGAACACCACAAATATTCGGATACTAAGGGAATATTAACAAGGCATGCCTAAGGACTTGTAGTGAACCAGGATAAGGAACCAGTCAAGAAGCCTCTAGAAAGGGATGATACAAAGTGGTATCATATAATTCATTTTTGTTTCATATAGGTTGTTATACAGTATCTAGGATACATATGAATGTGTTAAATACTATGAAGAATGTCAGATTGTTGCACCAAGAAAACATGTTTTCCTAAGAAGACATGACTACTATGGTTTCGATTAATGTTTTTGACGATTAATGTTATAGTTATAGAGGGATTTAACCTTGATAAACTAACATAAATGTTTAAGGTTCATTATTTATTATAGGTTTTATCACTTCTCTTGTTAGTATGTGAATAGTGTTTACTAAGTAGTGTAAATATAATTTAACGTCTGTTATTATAAATTACTAACATAAGTTTTTAATTAATATTGAACTAGGTGATGTTAGTAATAAGATTCTCGATTCTATTTTCATGAAAATCAACCTGAATACTAAAACTAAAAGAAAATGTTACGGATGATTCAATGCCATTTTTTATAAAATAATTAGGTCAAATTTTTATTTCAAAAATATATATGCCTGTTTTTATTAAAAAAATGGCATAAAATGAAATTTCAACATTCGTTTTTACAAAAAACCTACATCGAAATAATAATTATTTTTATTATTGAATTTACATTTAATATTAAATTCTGGTAAAACCAAATATCAAAAGAATTTTGTATATTTTGGAATCGACATTTGATGTAGGATTTTAACAGAAATAAATATTAAAAATAACCATCTACATTGGTTTTTTTATAAACTAACATCAATACATCTCTTTTATAGAGTCTACATCAGTTTTATAAAAATTCAACATCAAATTATGGATTATATAAATTCTGAAAAATATTTATTCTAAATAAATTTTAAACCATATAAGGAAATAATAAATACATAAACATAAAGGAAACCATAAATTAGTAAAATAAAAACATAATATACCAATTAAAGTATAAATAAATTTACAAAATAATAAATTTTTCTCAATAATTATAATATACATATTTGATTCACTAAAAACCCAATTAAATAATCAAAAATATAATAATAATTTTAAAAATAATTTTTTAAATACTCATTTTTTAAAATTAATTGAAAGGTACATACCTAATTTTTAATTTATAATCATATTTAACAAATATTTATAAAAAATGACAATAAGGGTAAGGTATGCATTCATATAAAACATTATATCAATGAAGATAAACAATAAAAATGAAGTTTATAAGATAAAGAAATAAAAATTTTTCATATAAAATATAATATAAAAATTCAATTTAAAGAAAAAGTGGATAAAAACATTTCAAGTTGGTGAATGTTAAATAATATGTATGTACTGAATTATCAAAATACTAGATTTATAAAAAACTAATTTAATAAAAATAACTCAACATTACTTATGTTGTTTTTCATGGATTTTAGTGAGTCATTACTTATGGCATGTATTATATTATATTTTTTGTTAGGAAATGGATTCTAATGTTTTATAATGGATATTTGGTTGAACATTAAGAATTACATAGAGACTATTTAGGTGATAAAACTATAAAATGAATAATGACGGGGGTATCAAATCACTGAGTAAATTTACAGGCAATTCATAGAACATGATTATGGTGTTTTAACAAAATGTATGATAAAAATAAATCATTAGTCTCAATATTATAAATGGATTACTTTAAAATATATATTTTTATATATAACAATAATTTTCAAGGATCTTTTATATAAAGTATGGATTTTTTTGATTTATTGTTTCATTCTTTAAAAACATATTATTTATGTTTATGTGAAAATTTACATTAAGAAAATATTTTCAATTCCAATTGATAATTAGTATAAAAATAGAAATAAAGGGAATTATTTGTAGTATTTTTATATTGGAGGTTTTATACATTATTATATATTTACCACACAATTTAATGTTGGTGGAGATATGTTTGTCTAACTATCATTGGTTTTAGTTTGTTGTTACATATTTTTTTATACAAATTCATCTATATCTGTTACTTTGATTTTGTTATTGAGTTACCAAACCAAAATAAATTGTATGTTTCCTTGAATCATTGACATTCTATCACTCAAATAAATTCATGGTTTATTTAATCAATTATTTGGTATTCATGTTGTATCATTCAAAATTAAATGATGGTGTTGTGTGGTGACTATTTTTTAAATCTATAAAATTTAATAAAATAGATTTCAAAAAATAATAAAAAAATATATCAAATTAAATAATAAAATATTGTCTAAATACCTTTTTTGAATTTAATAATAAATAAATACTTAATAATTTAAATAATAATAATATTTACAATATATTTTCCAAAAATATTGTGAATATGGGTGAGGTATCTATTCATATATTACTCAATATAATTGAAAATATAATATAAAAATGAATTTTATTAAATTAAAAACTAAGTAATTTGATATAAAATATAATTTAATTAATATAACCAACTTTATAAAATTTAGACATTGACTATGTTTTGATTATCTCATACCTGACTCAAAAAACATAATAATCACATTCCACCATTCCATTTTGAATATGAAAATGTTGTTATAAAACAATAAATTCAAGAAATACACACACACACACACACACACATATATATATATTATAAAAAATAAATTTACTGTTATATCAATGTGTAGGATTGTATTTGGATCCTGTATCGAGAAGTCATCGTTTTAAATCATTTTCCATGACCTGTATTTTAATAAATATTGACTAAAGAAACATTCATAAACAACAATAATTAAAAAATAATGAACATTTAAAATAGAAAAACATACTTGTTTAACAATTTTAAATGTTTTTTATGAACACCCCATAATAATAAAAAAATCCAATACAATGTGCATTCTTATAGGAAAAATATACCTATCATCTAATAACCTCCAAAAAATAAGATGTTCACAATTAATGACAATATAATGAATAATAGTTCATTATAATCTTATTCATCAAACATATCGAGTAATAGAAAAAACTAGAACCCAATAAATATATTTACTAATCATTTATATATATAAGTAAAAATAGCATCCTTGTTCAGATATTATTTATACATTGAAATTTATTCTTGATATATAATAACATAGACACTATGGGAATCAATTTAAATGAAAAGAATGTGTATATAAATAATTATATAAATAATATTCAAAGTCCCATGAATTTATATTTATTTAGAGAAATAAAAAGATAAACATAAATGTACTTGTAAGGAAAAAAACTCTAACCCAGGCACACTAAGAACATATAATATAACCAGATACGTGATATCTTTTTTGGATATTTTTTGTGGATAGTCTCTTACACTTATATCAAACGTCATTCGAAACTAAACAATATTTCCCAACGAATAATAAATATGGGCTAATATTTTTAGACCATAAGAATTATCATAGGTATTTGAATATGTTGGTTCCTCAAATTTTCTTTCTTTTATTCTAATTATTTTGATTTTAGATACTGCTATAAAAATTATATTTAAGAAAAAATCATATTTGTTTTTCTATAAATATAGAATATATTTAAAAAATCATATACATAATATATCTTATTACATAGAAAGCTAAATAGACAATGAAAAATGGACCCATACAATCTCTAAATATTATAACCACATTGATAGGAAAATGAAGTTGATTGTTGGGATCAGAAATATAATGTACTGGTACACTTACCCGAACTAATTTCAAATGCTGGTAATGTATAGAATCCTCCAAAACATGTACGCCATTCTTTTTTATAATAATTACATAGGGATATAAATTATACAACATACAATACATGATCAGATATGAATGAGGATGTAGATGATCTAAGATGGTTGGCTGAGTAAGCAACATCAGTTGTGATTGTCATGTCAATTGTTCAAACTTATAATGCACAACTGAATGAATTTTATCACCCATGGGAAATTTGAGGTATTTCGGCTCATATTTTTATGAGTTTTTTCTGGGTTTGTAGATTTATTACACGGATGATAAAAAAATTTAACAATTAAAAAACCGCATATTCTATTATGTGACTAGGGTTTTCATGATTTCCAAAACCAGAAACAAGAATATCTAATGTACCCTCAGAGATAAATTTCGCATGCATCACTTTCTTATGAATTTCATCCTAAAATGAGAAATTCAAAAGTTATGTTACTAATATAAAGTAAAAAATACAAAAATTTATTTAAAATAATAATTAATTTTTCATAATTGTGTCACTTTCATCTTTATATTTCACTATAAGATACTTTTTATTTTTTTCCCTTCTCAATCATTTAAATTTTTTAAAGGTAGTGGGGGAGATGAAGGGATAATCCTTTTTTATTCTGAATCACTACTATACTGATCTGTTAATGCATAAAACGTTTCTACAATAATTTTCACTTCTAATAAAAGATACCATCATCATGGTGAAGTATAAAGGCATACAATCATCAAGAGGATATATTGATTATTTCTCTTGGTGTAAAGTCACATAAATATACAATGGTAAATAATCATGAAAAAATACTATATAAAATATATATTATACCATAAATTCTTCATCATGTCGACTTGTAATGAATTTATTCCATTTATATTCATTTTAAAATTCATACATAAGGAATGGGGTTTCATTCTATAGCATCCCAAAAAATATTATTTTTCCATTTATTTCTAAAATATCTTCATTGAACTACCACTAAAGAAAAACATATTTTATTTATTTATTTCATTTCATGAATTTATATATCATGTAAAATTTAATATATAAATATTAGGCTTACAAATTATATACCAATCAGATAATGATAAAAACTATAATTGAATTGAGATTATTTCCCATTTTGTAACCCCCAAAGAAAATAGTTTACCATCTTTTGGATGGAGTTTCTATCATGATATTAAATTATAATCCTGCAATGGATCTGTATGGCTATATAACTAGTAAAATGCATTGAATTTGGAATATCATTGTTATTATTATCATCAAAATTAAAATATATTATCTGGTATCCATGATTAAGTTATAGTTTTGGTAAACAAGTAATCCCCCATCTACCAACTCTATATTGGGTTTTCCTTATAGAAGGAGAAGACTCTTGTATAAGAGGTGCATAAATATTATTGTAATGATTTTTTTTAAATTAAATGTTTTATATCCTTAAATAATTATATTACCAAATATTTAATAATATGAAAAAGAGTTACACCTCGTTAAATTCTCAACTACCTTTTTTTTCATTGAAATATGGAAATGAAATGAAATTCTATGTAACTATATATTTTTTGAAATGTGAATATTAAAAAAATATTTATGTAAAAAAATGTTGTCACACATGTGTATGTTTAAAAAAAATAAGTCATGATTGTTTACTATAAAATATGAAAGTCAAAATATTGAAGAAAAAAATTAATTCCTAAATGATAGAAACATTTATAACCTCATTTATCACAATTACAAAAAAGTTTCTATATGCATAATTTTATCTAATACATAATTATGTACATAATATTTTTCAATCAAAAATTAGTATCCTTAACTATTTAATATAAAATTATAAACAAAATTCATAAAAATAATCAATATATATATATATATATTATATTTAAAAAATATAGAGTTTACACATGTAATGTTCAAAAATTTGATTAACAAAATAATCATTAGAGTTATTTTCTATTTTTTGATTTCCCTTAAGCATTGTAATTTCATAAAACATGGACTATAACTACATCATATTATTTATTATCATCAAGAAAACACATAATGCACGAAGAAAGAACACTATAATCTATATAATTATCATCATCCTCATCTCACAAAGGAGTTATTTTTCCTTACAAAATGATAGACCGTAGATCATTCGAAGGATCAATGAAATAAAATATTTTTCTTTTCATGTGTTTTAATGATAATTTATTCTTTTTTCAACTAAAAACAATTCATGTTAACAATTTGAAACCAATAATCCACATTTTCCTCACTACTATTAGTATCAACCTAATAAAACATAAACACGAATAATCTAAAATTCATATAATCAATTTTCCAAATATCTTGAATATCTCTAAAATATGTTTTTATGTAGAAATTGGATTCTTATCATTTCCAATAAAAATAAACGACTTCAGCGATGACTATATCCCACTGTTTTGAACATTACTATTGTCACCCTTTATTATGTAATGTATGTACCTGTTAATGTCAAAGGTTGACTGTATATTATAACATTAAGAGATGTCCCCCTACCAACCTTTTTAATGTTTATGAATTTGATATATCAGTTCTAAAATTCACATTAATCCCTGAAAAAAAAAATATTTTTACACTGAACTATTTACCCATATTCTTTTCTTTTATAATATCTTACATTTAATTCAATAACATGTGATGATATGTATGGTTGAACCTCATATTTATTTTTCATAATGAATAAATTTTCTGGAAACACTTTAATAAATGGAATGAACGTTGTTTTTAAGCCTAAAATCCCTATACATTCACTATAAATGGTAAAATGTTAAAATTTAGGGAGAATAATGTGCTCCGCCTTATAAAAATAATCATTATTGAACAAAATTACCTCTTCAAATTCATATTTTTAAACAATAGGGGCCTCCTTTCGATATGTATTATTAAAAAATCCCCTCAAAATTTCCATATAACTGTAAAAATGATACATCCAACATATATAAATATGCCTACATATTATTATCTCACAGAACTTATGAGTCACCATATGAACTGTGAAATTCAAAAAATAGGAGGGATATAGATTTATAGTTAAAAAATAACAAGATAATATTTATTCCTCAACACATATAACAAATATGGATAAAAAACTTAATAAAAATGGATTTTAAGAAATTACAAAACCCGATGATATTCCTTCTAAAATGTTTCATCAAAATTCCATACAGTGATACTGGTAGCAGTTTTTGTGTCAATATATGAAATTAATGTTATTTCATACCTATTAATTTATAATCCTTCAATGACACAAAACACATCACATTTTAAAAATACATTCTTAGTACGTTAGTACCATGTTGAAACTAACAAGAATTCATCTTAAGAATATTTCATAATGTGTGAAATGTTTTAAACAAATATGTATTCGTTTCAATATTTAGATTGAGATAAATCATAATTTATTACCATGGATATCAATTCCATGATAGAATGAAATCTATATTTTTCTTCCATTTTATGTCTAAAAATGACATAATCAAACTATCACATATGTTTTTATAAACATTCATAATTTAATTGTTATGTTTTATCTTAAAAAACTACCACTAATGTAGTTCATACAATATACAATGTTTCTTTAAGATATTTTTTCTGAACAGAAGTTATTTTATTTTGAAATGTAAAATTAATAATTTTCACCCTGTCAAAATATTATTTAACTAAAAATGGTTATGGGGTAAATTTTTATTCCTATAATTAGTTAAATTATTTTTTATAGTGAAAATATGGATAATAAATTCACAAAAAAAAAATCAACTTCCCATGTACATTGTCTTTATTCAATTCTGTAATTTATAATATAATGTATTTTCTTCAGAAATTGAACATACATTATGTCCCTTGACAATATATCCAAATAATTTTATTTATGAATGAATGTCGTTAATTGGCAAGATTATAATATAAAAAATACTATTTATTGTATTCATCAAAAACTATTGTGCATTTCTCCCATTGAAGTTTCAATTTAGCAATTAGTGGTGAAAGATAGACATCAATATCATTTCTTAACTATGTTAGTTAGGATATCTTGAATCTCATCATAAATTTTTTTTCAAACATATCCATGGGGATAAGATTTAAACTACCAAAAATAGGTCCTGAACTATGTTGTCTACTGAGGCTCTGATAAATAATTATTTTATTTAGGAATAGTTTTATTCTAATATATTTACATTTTCATCTAAAAGTTAACAATTTTATCATCAAGTACCTTCTAATATAGTGAATTTATAGGGTGATGTAAGAAAACTTAATATATGTGAACATCTATATTACATATTATGGTTTTAAATTATTTTGAATTAGAAAATAGATGCAGAAAACAAGGAATTATTTGAATCTTCCATGTTTCATGAAAAACAGGTTTGAATCTGGACCATAATAATTAGTCAGTGTTGAAATTAATATCCATCTAATATATTGATGAATAAGATTTAGGAAATTTTTATAAATATTCATATTCCTTATATAGCACATATTTTCTTGGAAATCTTGTATCATTTTTATATCCCAATACAATTTGGATAAATATTTTCATTGTGTTAAAATAGGAATATAGAATGTAGTTATCCTTTTTAATTAGATCTTTTAAAACTACATGAAATTAAAAGAATCTTTTATTAGTCCACCCATTTCATTTTTTAAATTACCTAATATCATTATTGTTGATAATAATAAAAATTTAGTGCTACCTATATATCGTGGTTTATTATAGTATTCACATAATATTTCAAAATAGCTATTTTTTAATAGTTTCAATCCCAACATCATGAATTAATTCTCCACAATAATACAGTATCCCATGCTGAATATTTTAGTAAATATTAGAAGTTGAATATTTTTTTATTTCACTATTATAGATCCAATAATTATAGTTATGGCTAAAACCCTAAAAAATGTGATAATCCTTGATTTCTCTTGAATTTAAATTTCTCACCTTCAATTACATCATGCATGATCTCAATATCAAAAAAAAATTTAAGATTTTATTATGAAAATTCTATGTACTCCTTGATCATATCCAATAGTCTTTCTTCATAAATTTTTCTAATAATTATCCATTAATTACCTATGACTACAATATAAAAGGTAAATAAATTAAAACACCTGAAAATTTAATAATATATATAAATAGATAAAATTTAACCATAAAAACATATAATGAAAACAATAATTTATTGCTAAATATTTAATCATATAAAAATATCAATAATGATCAAAACATATTATACCTAATTTATCTTAAATAATTACAAAAAATTTATTCATAATTTATCTCTAAAAAAAGTATAACGAAATTCTAATAAACAACTTATACATGATTAACCTTTAAAAATAATAATATAACATTAAAAAACATATACATAATTTATAAAACACTAGAAAAATATAATAACTAAAAAAATTGCTATAAAAACCAATTATTATAACAATAAATTATCATAAAAAACCATTATACAAAATTTTTCTTGAAAAATTCATAAAAAATGACTTAAGAACAATTTAGAAAAATATTTCCTGAATTTGGAACATTAATAAAGACAAATATACAAAATAATATATAAAAAATATACAAAAATAACATATAAACAAATATTACAAAAAGCAATTATATAAAGAAATATAAAACTCCATTTTAAAAAATATATATATAAATAATTTTTAAATAATTATAAAATAAATAATGAAAATACCTTTGAAAACATTTGAATAACAAACAATCAAACAAATAACATATATTAGATAAAAATATTATTGTATAAAATTATATATAATTTATTTTAATATATATATATATATATTTCAGAACACATAATAGAAATTACCTCTTCAATTCTAATAAAAACAATTAATTTCTACAGAAACAGGGTGAATGCTATATGATTTAAAAAAATTGTGAATAACTAAAATAAAAAAACCAACAGAAACAATAAATTTTGGTTGCGATTCAATCAAAATTTATCAAGGAACATTATATAAGAATGAATGATGGAATATTGAACAATGAAATTGTAAAAATTAGATGAAAATTGATATTAATAGATATTAAATGGTCATTGAAGTTGTCATGATTAATCTTTGATCAAGATATAGGGTTTTGAGTAAATGATAATTAATGGTTCGGGTTGCCAATATATTTTTTAAAGGGAATTTAACAAGACATTTTTAATGTTTTTTAACATAATTTTTTTTAAAAGTAGATATAATTTTTTATATAATTATCATCAATGTCAGTTTTTGTTAAAACTTACATTATATATTTTTTAATAACTTTTAATGTTAGTTTTTATAGTGAAACTAATTTAAATAAAATATCATAGATATTTTAATGCCAATATTGTAAAAAAAACTAATGTTAAAAGTTTTCCTCATCACTTGTATTGTTGGTATATAAAAAACTGATTTCAAAACTCCAACACCAAATCCTAGGTTTATACATCTGAATAACTATATTGGAATGTTGGATCTATTTATATAGTCTCAATACTGTGATATATTTCATTGAAAATAGAATTTCCTAAGTGTAATGTGTCAGCAACTTCTGATTAGGTTATGATTCTTAAAGGGCCAGCCTTTTATATGGATGTTCGGTGAGAATACATTCCCTATTAAGTTGTTGATTTGGAACAAGGTGCCTCGCCAATGTATACATTAGGCACATATGTTGGAATCAGCATGTATACTCCCTTGGGTATTTATTTGAGAACATGGGGTTTCCTATGAGTTATGACTATGTAATCCCTGACTTGGGTCTAGGTGGGAGGACATACAGATCGTTGGAGATGAATAAACATCATAGAGAGTCTATGAATAGTGTGTTATTTTGGGAATACACTTTTGATGGGTTATCCACAGCTTGATATTAACATTTAAGTGGTAAGGTTTGGGTGGATGTCTTCGAATTGAGATAGATTAATGGGAGATTATAAAGATTTTTTTAATGGTATTTTTATGACTTTGTTTCATGAGGTGTAGAACCATAATTCATACTTACTATGTCTTTATGTTGGGTTTGAGTAAATGACTCTTTGTAGTCCTCACACTATTTTTATTGGGTGAGATTTAGAAGTATGATGAGAGTGGAGGTAGATACTGATGACCATAGCAGGTCCATTTTGTGGCCAGACATTTGGATAGATTAATGAACAAACTTACCAAGTAGAATAGTCAAATATTATATCATGTTATACTTGTTCTGTGGCATGAAAACATAATTTTGAAGAGTTAAGTGATGAATTATGTGAAAAGGATTTTTATACCTACTATGTGGGACATGGAAAATGGTACTCACCATTTTTTTATTTTACTGAGTTATGTAGGAACTAGTGAGAGGCTCAGTGTCACCCAATTGCCAATGAATTTTTTATAATAATAATATGGTAATGGTTTCCAGAGATCATGATGAAATCATAGATGTCCACCTGTGGTATAGGTGGTTTTAAAATTTTATCAAGTGTTTGGTATAACCGATTTGGGTGATCCACAATCATATATTGATGCGATAAGATGAGTGTGGCCTAGTACGAGTAAAGAATAAGAGGTGTTGGAACCTATTTAGAGGATTTAAAGGAGATGTATAAAAAATACATATATTTGGGATACCACCATAGGTTTTTGGAATATAACCATCTCACAGTAAGGGTATTTTTCTAGGTAGTACTAGACATTGGATGGTTGTTTTGGAATTTCAAGGCCGGTGGAAAATGAGATTTGGATTCATCAAGATTCTTTGGCGACTATCATGTTTGGGAGTGTTCAGTCTATAAAATGGAGTCAGTGTGTAGGAATAGGCCATGATATGATCTCATTGTGACAAAGGGGTGATTTCTAGAGTGAAGAAAACTTCTTATCATGTTTCAGGGGAGAAACCTTGTTCATATTCATGGTTAAGGGGGTAAATCCTGAAACCAAATGTAACAAGGTTATATTAAGGGTTAAAATGGTTGCGAAATAAGGGGACGTAATTATTGTGGTTTTATAATGTTGTATTTCTTATGTGATGGGTATTCTATAGTTCTTTCAGATCCTTTTGGGGAAAATTTAGTGTATGTAGACCCTACATATCGGTGGTTTATACACATCTAGTTCTACTTCAAATCAGTAATGAGGGAAGATATTGTAATTTTGAATAGTTTTTTCTTGTATGTTTAGGTGAGGTGTGATGAAAGTATCACAGAGAGGGTCATTGGACCGATGAAAAATGTGATTTGAAAGAAAAACTCTATGGTGGGGAGCATTGTGACTCAAATTGATTGTTATGAGATGTGTTATATGGTAAAGAGTGCCACAATATAGTAAGATAACTGAAAGATGCTAGTTTGGTGTCTCACTATAGACATGTTTTGTAGGGGACCATCATTGTAGTTTACTAATTTTTATAGTTGGTATCCCAACATCTCTTGAGTTGAGGTCTGATTATTTGACTTGTAAAACATGAGCTTATTTTATATTCCAATGTACTAAATGTTGAATTTTGTTGGTATTGTGACTCGAGTATTCTGGGATCATTAAATAAATTTATGTTGAGACTTTATGATGACAAGATGTTTTATCATTGGGATATTTTTGGTCCTCTTGCCCATATGATTTGTAACATCTAAAAGGAATTGAAAATTTTAATTACTGGACATGTAAAATTTTGATTGATATTTAGAATATAATTGATATAGTAATAACATCTCTATGTTATTCTTTTAGATTAGAAAAGATGATAATAATGTATATCAAGAGTTCAAGTGAGAATCATGAGAATTTGAGATGGTTTCAAATGTTTTGTAGGATTCCAGAAAGGGGTTACAATTTTCATTAATATTTTAGGGGATTATGTGTGAAACAATAAACCTACAGGAAATATTTTGTCATTTTTGTAATGATCATGGCAGGATATCAGGATTACAAAATAGTTAAGGTCAAATGTAATGATTTTTTTGTTGCAATCTATTAAATATTTAATAGGGGTGATAGTCCAACAATAAATATTGGCACACTATTTGGAAAATTGTGTGAACAAACCATGTGTGGTGGATAGTTTACAGGTTGTTTTAACCACATAGTTTGGACAAAATTAAAGAAACACCTTGAGGTTAATTAATGAGGAAAAATTACTTTCACACTTGTAAAAAATACTAAAGGGTATCCCAACTTTTTCCTTCCATCCCATATGTGCACTCCCCATCCAACCAAGCTCCCTTAAACCTCTTCTCATTTGATCAATGTGTATTTTGGCATCATCCATCATTGATATTAGGTATCTTTTCAAATCTTGATAACTCTTATCTCACCCCCTTTCTATACTATAATGTTTTCCTGATTTTTTTGGGATCCAATTCAACTAAGTCATTATAGTTTTCTCCATTATTGTTGGTTAATTCATTTGGTTTACCTAAAGGGATCCTATGATGATGTCTACTTATGGTTTCATGTCATTTCAAGGATGTATGATTCCTTTTATAATTTTTTATGGGTTTTAACTTAATTATATTTAATTTTTAATTTTTTATTGTGCCATTAATTTGTGATTTGAAAAAGAACTTAGTTCAAGTGTTTTCGATAAGTCATTTTTGATCGATTGGTCATGGTTTATTTATAATAAGGATTATCTTTGAAATTATTGGAATTAAACCCAATTTAAATAGAAATTGGATTTGAATAAAAAACATTTAGCAGATTATTTAATTATAAATTTATATTAATTAATTAATTTGATGGCATGGTCATAATATTAGGCCCCATTAATTTTGGATGATGGATTTTTGGACTTAGTGAACCTTAGTTGGATTTTTCAACCTACTCTAAATCATTGCATCCCTTAATTTAAGGGTCAGTGATCTTTATGCCTCTTCAATATGAAATTTTGTGTTTATTATATGTTTCTGGTATCCATGACCCATCAAATTTATGTAGTGATCCCCATTATATTATTTTTGTTTTTAAATAAGAATTGAATCCTGATATTTCACTGCACATGTTGTCAAGGGCCCCACTAGGCCCTCATGTAACAACTAGAACTCTCGGTTTTCAATGAAAAAAAAACATAAATTGAATCATGAGAATTTACATTTAGGCATACCTTGAGGGGTGAGAATTTGTTAAATAGAAATATAAGGGGCTATCATACTAGGGAATGTGACATAGTAATCCTTATATAGAGAGTGGTGATGCCTCAAGATTCATGGATAAGTGGGTGTCCTTGAGAGATAAATTATGGATACTATAATAATGGTACGATGTTCATTCTGAGCAATTATACATGAGAATGTGATTGAAAATAAGTCCATCTGCCTAGTTGGACATTCCTTAAAGTTCAATATGACATCTATGAGACCTAGTGGGACCCTATTTGGTACCCCTATAACTAGTTACCCTAGAGATAGGGTGTAATTATTAAAAGGTAAAGATGAAATTAGGTGTCACTATGTAACTCATATCCAAGACATAATAAAACTGGGCTCTTGGAAGAGGTGAGGGGTTTAGGAACTCATCTAACCTCAACTATATATTTTTAAATTCCATTAAATATTCTTCATACAGTTAGAGATTCCTAAACATGTTTCATGGGAACCATCCTATAGGTGTCACAAGAAGTGATGGTGACTTGAGGATAACCAGAGGTAATTTATGGGACATGTATTTTGTGTGTTAAGTAATATTAATGTGATATATGTTAGAGCATGATGTTTCAATAGATTCCCAATTCCTTTTATAGTATGGATTTTGAGCTATGATTTAATGTCGGTGATGTCAGGATTCAAACTTCTGTCAATATGTGTTGCATTGGATTCTACATCTCCCTAGGATTCCTAGTATGTAAATGATCTAACTGTTTATCCTTGTGGATTTTATTATGATAAATTATTTAAGATAAGATTCTTAGCTCACCCAAGTGATCTATATAGTCGATCTATTTAGATTGCATGTAATATATTGGGATGCCCTTGATTTTTGGGATTTGTTTGGTTCGCATAGTCACATGGGGGATTTATTATGGTTCAGTGACATCTCAGGATGGAAATTTTTTTGACTCATGCCTTTCATGATATGGGGGTTTGGAGAAATAAATATGACAACTGGGATATAACTATTGAGTAGTCTATGATGAGTTATAGTTTTTGTTCTTGATCTTGGAGATTTTGGGGTTACACCCTATGATATAATAATTATATGTTCTTCTTTATATCATGAAATTATTACAGGAACATAGTATGTAGAGATCCAAGCTTCACGTACATGGACATTACAATACTTTTTCGGAATAATTAATACATAAAAAAATAGACACCCAAGGACCATAATAATTTAGTGTCTTCGGAAACATGGAACATAATCTTCTAATCATGGTGAAAAGATCTGCAATATCTTCCATAAAGATATTCTCCTTTTATTTTCATATATCAATCCTTTCTTAATATCCCGGGGAAAGGAAAACATATAAAGGGTGAGCTAAAATTATCAGTAAGGGTAAGAATTTTGAAATTAAAACAAACCATATACATTTGAACATAAAAATATTTACATAAAGTTTAATAATCAAAATCACATGCAATGGCATAAAACATGGATGTATGTAAGGAATAGATAAAAATAGAACATCAATCATGATAAAATAGCATGGGAATAAAACATGTAATTGTGGAAACCATTGTGCTCATGTTATGATTTCAATAGTAGCCAAGGAGTTGTTGCCAATCCCATCATAGTGGACAAAGTCATTTAATAAACCGAGTTTACTATCCGTTCTTGCCCTATATTACTAAACTTAATTCACTTTCCATTCCATCGATGTCTATCTCATGAGATATAAAACTTTACCCGATGTAGTGGAGGGAGATATAGGTCCCATGCATCTCATAATGAAATCATTCTTACTTGTGCCAAAAAAAATTTAAATCATTCATTATAACCCAATGAATAAAATGGGTTTCATTAAAATCATCTCATAATAACTTGATCCATATAAAACAAATTGATATCATTTCATCATAAGAAAAAATCACACCATATAAATAATATACAAATTATTCTTGAAACATAAACAAATTTAATATTATCATTTTATATGGAAAATATTTTAGCTAGAACACTTGTAATGAGTTCTTGAGGAAAATATCATTTCTTCTTGAAAATAATTTTCTTTTTAGAAATTTCCATGAAAATTTAAAAGAAAAGGTTTTTGTTGAAAATAATCATGAAATATTGTATAGGAAGATCCATGGAAATAAAGAGTCATGAAATCGTAAAAATCCATTCATGTTGTATAAGTTAAAAAAACATTCTCATTGTACTTTTAATGGAAAAGTAAAAAAGTACCACGCATGGTAAAAAAAGAAATATTCCATCCATAACACAATGTAAAAGTCAAAGAGGTGTAAACATGACTTTAAACATACATGGAAGAATATTAAACACAATATGAAATCATTTTTATGGACATGAATGAAAAATATAACCCTAGTAAATACTTACATATAAGCAATCTCAGATAAAAATGATATTGAAAAATTATCTCTTACCTAATGTCTAATTTATTCCCTATGTGTCTGAGACTCCTCTTCTTCGACATGCCACTTTTAAAGTTTCTATTAGGTAATAAGAGTTGATCTTTTGAAAAGACCAAAAATCATATGATATAACTAGAGTGGTTGGGATGATAAATTGGCTGTGGTTGGCTAGGCTTGAAGGCTGAAAATTGTGTAAAGATGAGAGGGGGGAGGTTCCCTTTTATAAGGGAGGAGAGGGGCACCATTGGGAAACTCAAAAATATTAATTTATAATAAATTCAAACCCCATATAAAAACCTCTAAAAATGACTCAATTCGTAGATGAGATGATATAGGGAGGAAATCTCATGAACCAATAAAATTTAGACATGTTTTATGTTCTTTTTAAACCTTATCAACTTGATTTATCCTTATTTAATCTATTTAATTTTTATTTGTGGTAATAATATTTCTAATTTTAGATTATTATTAAAAATTACTTATGTTTTGTGAATTGTCCATAATTGGATACTTTACGACATATTAGACCATATAAATTTCAATTTATAATTTTTAAATATTTTTGTGATTTTTAAACAATTTTATAATATATTATTTTTATAAAATAACAATAGTGTCAATTTTGACAATATTCATTTATTGGAATTTAAATAAAATCCAAAAAGAGGATATATTCAACACAAAATATTTAATAGACTCCTAATATCTCCTATTCATCTAGAAAATTTTTGGAAAACATTAATTAGTTAACATAATATTTATTTTCATATTTTTAAAACTATTTTTTTGATATTTCTCTTTATGAAAGAATTACTAAAACATTTTTGTATAATTATTTAATATATTTATTTGTTGAATAAACATTAAAAATAAAATACTATGATAAAGTTGAATATAATATATTTTATAATAATTATTTTACTCTAATGTATCATCTTAAAATTACAACATAAAAATTGGTTTATTTATTAAATTATGAAGGTGACAACTTTGACAACATTTAAAATAAGATAATATAAATGTCCTAATCTCTTTTATACAGCTACAAATGGTCCCGAATTCGACCATTAGTTGATTATTGTATATATATACTCGAAAAATAAGTTTTGGTCAAGTGATTGGTCATTTTGATGGGTATTATTACTATAATAAAAACTATATTATTGATTTTTCACTAAATAAGAATTTCTGCAATATTAGTGTATAAGCTATTAAGGTAAATAAATATTTATTAAAAATTACAACTAAATTACAATAACAAAGAAAAAAATTTCTTTTAAATGAATATTTATAATATAACTTATATTCTATTTAACCTTATATTAAAAATACTTTAATTTTTAATGTTTGAGTGGGACATATTTTTCACTTTCCTTTAAATAGAATAAATTAAAGGTATTAATCACATCCAAGTGGGTTCAAATAGATTCTATTTAGACCCAAGTATATTTTAGGACAAAATATAATCATCCATTTATATTAATAGAAGTGTTACAGTAATTTTATATTATTATATTTACGCTTAATTACATGATTTACCTTTAACTATGATAAATTAAATTTACATTAGTTACTATTCATAGTGCCCAAAAATATAAAGTAGCCTATCAGAATAATTTGGACCTACTGATTCTAAATATGGAATCCATTTTTCCCAATTCAAATCACAGATGTTGCAGAAATTAATTTAAAATTAATCATGTTGTTAAGAAAACGATTTTCAAATTTAAAACATTGCAAAAGATTGAAATGATTTTACCTATGAATTCAATGTAAAATCAATTCTAATGACATAAATTATATTAAATGGAAAAATATATCCTATTTATATTTTAAAACCATTCAATATTATAATTCCCCATATAAATTATTTCGATGAAAAAAGTTGTTTTTAATTAAAATATTTCTTGTTTTTACTATTTATTTAATATATGAATGTTATCAAGATAATATAAAAAAATTATTGAAAGTAAATATTTATATCCTTATTCTAAAGAATAATTTTATATTATCAAATTGAACTCATAAACATATTAACAACTAGATTTAATGTGGGTGCGCCATCAGAAGGCGACAAAACTGCATTTTTTTAAAAATACTTATTTTACACGAATTTTTTTTCTCATACAATGTTCTAGAAAATGTGTAAGATGAATAATAATGTTATAAAATTAAAATTTTAGGTAATAATATCTAGAACATCTAGTTCATAATAATATTATAACAATATATCGTTGTTTATTTAAATCAAGTATTGCGTAGTACACACGCTATCGAGGAAGGTCACGAATGCGCGTAATGCAAGCCAAGTCAGGCCTGTGAGTAGTGAAAGCTCCCTTTGGTGTTGCGTATAACATAATAAAAAATTATTTCATTTATTCACTAAACAAAATCTATAATTAATGTTTCGTAGGATAATATCTACAAAATTAACTTGAAATTGTGTGTAACACGAGACACGAATAGTTTTGTGTATACTCAAAACTAATACGATGTTGCGTGTAGTACAAGCTTATCTTAGTGTAGTGTACAATAGAAGACATCTTAGAAATTAAAAAGAATACATCTCATAAAATCTTGGGTTGTTTCATTCTACCCCTCTTAAAATGAATTTCTCCCTCAAAATTCGTCGAGGTTATATATCGCTTACTACATGAATGTTTCATTCATAGAAACCCATATCGTAGAAATGAATATTAAAACATAATTTTAAAATGTGAAGTAAGAAACGTAACCGTTACCCAAATTAACTAATCATTGGGTTTTCACATAGGTAAAAATATGGATATGGAAGAGAAATATAACCATCAACTTCTGATGAAGTGTGGTAGAGGACATGGATCTGAATATTCCAACAATCACAAAGCCATAAATTTGTGATGACATAAGGTACCATCTAATTAATCAGATATAAGGGAACTAGAATATCATTTTTGGTTTTCAAGATCATTTCACAAATGTTGAAGAATTAAAATAAATACTTACTTGATTTTGGTACAATCTAACTCTTGTTTGTGCCTTGAAAAATTTCCACTTCATCTCTTGAAGATGATTTTGTCTTCCGTGAAGTGTTAGTGGATCATACCATAGAATAATAGGTCATTCCATTTATCTCAAACATAAGTTTATCCAAAGTTTTATACATAAGTCCATATTATGGTGATATTAACCATATATGATTCCAAAAATGGACATATATTCCAACTATCATACTGATTAATAAAATAAAACTAATTTCTATTAACCAGGGTCTTCCTATAGGCCATTGGTAGGCGATAAAGGCTTGTCGCACTTTAGTTGTGGGTTCGATTTCTACAACCTTGTCAAATGCGAGAGGTTGTCGCACGTCCTGCATGTTTTCCTTTTCCTTAAACTACACTATTATAACATTAAAGAAACAATATAGAAAACATTTATAGCCTTAAACAGTACTATCTGATGTCCGACATGATTCATTACAATATTTATACTTATCCAAAATACAAATGTCCAATCTCATTGTATAAAAAAACAATTTCTAGAATGGTCACATAACAACGACGTGAATACCATCATTTATCCCAAATATATCATAATATATATCATATTGATCATATTCCAAATATGTGAATACATTAATCATTTATTCTCTTGAAACATAAATTACCATAGAACCTTAGTGAAAATGTGAATTCTGTCAAAAGTTAAATCGTTCCACATACAAAAATCCCAAAATTTCAATATATTCAAACCATTATGTCACTTTGTCCTTATATCAGTCAGGAGCTCATTAATACTATCAAAAATATTATTTTCTCCCTACACCTTCATTATAAGCATATCATATACTTTCCAAAAAATATTTCAATCACTTTTCATGGTAACTGGTACAATTCATCAAATACATTCAAATACTCAAGAAAAGAAAACATTATAACAATCCTTATATTTTTCATTATTCCATAGTTCCATACATTATTCTTGATAAACATGGAATAATTCCACTACATTCTTAAACCATTGACCGAGCTTCATCATTTTATTTCTCAACACTTCTTTCATCTCATATATCATTTGTAGTGTCTTCATCATCAGCAGCATAAATAGTACCCATGCGACCGTGCTGATTATCTTCATGAGATTTTCCCTTAGGGAATTGGTTTTAATAATCCCCATACATTCTACATTTAACACATTTAACCATTTTTGATGTCTTAGAAATATCATTATCCTTTACCATTGTGTTAATTGAACCTTTTCCTTTGCAATTACTAGCTTTGTGTCCTTCTTTTCCACACACAAAGCATCTTCGAGATCCTTTGAAACATTCTTCTTGATGCCACTTCCAACATGGCTAACATGAAGTGAAATTGGACTTTCATTCCTCTATGATCATCATGAAACTCCATCTTTCTCTTATTAGATGAGTCAGGAATCTATCCAAAGTTGAGATTATTGATCATATTATATGATTTATGATTAGGCATAATAACGATGTTACACCTTCCAAATACTGTTTCATTTGGTAGCTCATGAAGAATATCATTCCATTTCCCATCAAATTCTCCATTAACATGAATCATCATGTTTCCAGCCATCGTCTAAAACCCAAAAATAATAGTGCGAGATGCAAAAATCATGCTAGGAAAACAACATAATAAAGGGGGAGTACCTTCAATATATAACATCATAGGTTTAATTCAAATATTGTTATCGTAGTTCTAGGACTATAACCTATATGTATACTTATCAATAGGTAAAACCCTAGACATACCTTAGAAATATCTCTAGGAATATCACTAATGGTTTTGCATCCTAGTTTCCAAAGGTTAACTAAAATTTTCCTCGGATACCAACTGTAGAGACCCAAGCTTGACCTACATGGACATTACATTACTTTTGTGGAATAATTATTAAATAGAAAAAATAGACACCCAAGGACTGTAATAGTTTAGTGTCTTTAGAAACTCGGAACATAATCTTCTAATAATGGTGAAAAGATCTTCAACATCTACCATAAAGATCTTCCCCTTTAGTTTTCTTACCTCAAACAGTTCTTTATATCCTGGGGAAAAGAGAATATATAAAGAGTGAGCTCAAATCCTCAGTAAGGGTAAGCTTGGATAAAATAAAAAACCCATATACATTTGAACTTAAAAACAAGATCATAAAGTGTAAAAACATCAAAATCTTGAGCAATGACATAAAACATTGCAGTACGTAAGGCATAGATCATAATAGAACATCAATCATGATAAAATAGCATGGGAATAAAACATGTAATTTTGGAAACCATTAAGAACATGTTATGATTTCTATAGTAGCCAAGGCATTGATTCCAAGACCATCATAGTGAAAAAATTCCTCTACTGAACCAGGTTTAATAACCGTTCGGGCCCTCTATTGCTGAACTAGATTTACTTTCCATTCCATCCATGTCTATCTCATGGGACATAAATCATTACACAATGCATTGGAGGGAGTTATAGGTCCCAATCATCTCATAATAAAATCATTCGTACTTGTGCCAAAAAATAAATATAAATCATTCTTCATAACAAAAATAATAAAATGGGTTTCATAAAAATCATCCCATCATAACATAATCTATATAAAACAAATGGATATCATTTCATCATAAGAAAAAATCATACCATGTAAATAATAGAGACATTATTCTTGAAACATAAACATATTAAATACATTCATTTTAGATGGAAAATAGTTTTGATAAAACACATGAAATGAGTTCTTGAGGAAAATATCCTTTCTTCTTCAAAATCATTTTTTTTCAGAAAATTCCATGCAAATTTAAAAGAATTTTTTTTTGAAAATAATCATGAAATCTTTTATAGGAAGCTCCATGAAAATAAGGAGTCATGAAAACATAAAAATCCATTTATTCCATAAGATATTAAAAAACATTATCCTCGTACATTTAACTTAAAATTAAAAAAGTACCATGCATGGTAAACAAAACAATGATTCAATCCATAACAAAAATCAAAAAGTCAAAGTGGGGTAAACATGACTATAAACATACATGGAAGATTATTAAACACTTTATGAAAACATATTTATGGAGATGGATGAAAAATATAACCCTAGGTAATACTGACGTATAAGCAATCTAGTATAAAAATGAGATTGAAAAATTATTCCTTACCTTATTTCCAATTTCATCAGTATGTGTCTCAGACTCCTCTTCTTCAACGTGCCTCTTTTAAATATCCTCCTGGGGAACTATATTTGGTCTTTTGAGAAGAATAGAAACTCTATTATATAACTGGAGAGGTTGAGTAGATAAATTGTCATGTGTTGGCCAAGCTTTAAGGCTCAAAATTGTGTAAAGAGGAAAGGGTGGAGGGGCCCTTTTATAAGGGAGGAGAGGGCAGCATTGGAAACCTCAAAAATATTAATTTATAATAAATTCAAACCCCACATAGAAACCTCCATAAATTAATCATTCTTAGATGAGATGAGATAGGGTTTAAATCTCATAAACCAATAAAATTTAGAGATGTTTTATGTTTATTTTAAACCTTATCAACTTGATTTATCTTTATTTAATCTATTTAATTTTTATTTGTGGTAATAATATTGAAAATTTTAAATTGTTATAAATATTTACTTATTTGTTGTGAATTATAAATATTTTTATACTTTCTGACATTTTAGACCACATAAATTTCAATTTATAATTATTAAATATTTTTTTGATTTTAAAAAAATTTATAATAAGTTATTTTTTTAAAATACCAATAATTTCAATTTTGACAATATTTATATATTATAATTTAAATAATATCCAAAAAGAGGATATATTTGAACAAAAATATTTAATATACTTTTAACATGTCATATTAATCTTGAAAATTTGTGCAAAGCATTAATTAGTTCATATAATATTTATTTTAATATTTTTAAAACCATTTGTTTGATATTTCTCTTAATGAAATAATTACTAAAACATTTTTTTATAATTATATAACATACTTATATGTTGAATAAAAATTAAAAAATAAAATACTATGATGAAGTTAAGTCTAATAACTTTTATAATTATTATTTTACGTGAATTTTTCATCTTAAAACAACAACATATAAATTGTTATATTTATTAAATTATGAAGGTGACAATGTTTAAATCATTTAAAATAAAATCATATAAATGTCCTAATCACTTTTATACGGATCCAAATGGTGCTAAAGTGGACAATTGGATGCTTTTGGTATATATATACTCTACCAATAAGTTTAGTTCAAGTATTTTTTAATTTTTATGGGTATTATTACTGTAATAAATACTATATTATTGATTTTACACTAAGTAAATAATTTCTACATCATTAATGTATAAGCTATTAAGGTAATTAAATATTTCTCAAAAATTAAAAATAAATCACCATAACAAGGAAATATATTTATCTTTCAATTGAGTATTAATAATTGAATATATTTTCTGTATAAGATTATATTAAAAATACTGTATTTATTAATCTTTGTGTGACACATATTTCACATTCCTTTAAATAAAATAAATTAATTGTCTTAATCACATACATGTGGGTAAAAATAGATTCAATTTTATCCAATTATATTTTAAGATGAAATATAATCATCCAATTATATTAAGACAAGTTTTAGCATAATTTTATATTATTATATATACCATTAATTACCCAATTTACCTTTAACTATGATAAATAAAATTTACCTCATTTACTATTCATAGTGCCCAATAATAAAAAGTAACCAATTAACATAATTTGGACCAACTGATTCAAAATAAGGAATCTATCTTCACAAATTCATATAACACAAGTTGCATAGATTAATTTAAAAATAACCTCGTTGTTAAAAAACGAGTTTTAAAATTTAAAACATTGCAAATATTGAAATGATTTTACATATGAATTCAATATAAAAACATTGCTAATGACATAAATTATATTAAATGGTAAAAATATATTAAATTTATAATTTAAAACTGTTCAATATTATAATTTAACTATATAAATTATTACCATGAAAAAAGTTTTTTTATATTAAAATATTGCGTGTTTTTAATATTCATTAAAATATGAATGTTATCAGAATACTGTGAAAATTTTATCCAAAGTAAATTTTTTTATCCTGATTATAAAGAAGAATTTTATTTTTCCAAATTGAACTTAAAAACATGTCATGTAATAGATTTAATGTGGGTGTACCATCAAAAAGAGGAAATACTGAATTTTTTTAAAATACTTATTTTACGTGAAAATTATTTTTGTTTTCATACCATGTTCTAGAGAATGTATAAGATGAATAATAATGTTATAAAATTAAAAATGTAGATAATACTATCCATAAAGGTTAGTTCATAATAATATTATTTCAATATATCATTGTTTAGTGAAACCGAGTATTGCGTACTACACATGCTATCGAGGAAGGTCGCGATTGCGCGTAACAAAATCCAAGTCAGGGTTGTGGGTAGTGAAAGCTCCCTTTGGTGTTGCGTATAACATAATAAAAACATCTTTAATTTATACATTAAACAAAATCTATACTTAATGTTTCATAGGGTAATTTGTATAAAACGAACTTGAAATTGTGTGTAACACGAGCAAAGACTAGTGTTGCGTATACTGCAAGCTAATACAGTGTTGTGTATAGTACAAGCTAATCTTTGTGCAATGTACAATAGAAGACGTCGACGAGATTAAAAAGAATACATCTCATAAAATATCTGGTTGTTATATAGTAACATAAAAAATTAGGTCTAGTTGTTTAGGGTCAGAGTTCTGAGAGTCAACGTAAATTACTAGTACTGGGGTAGGAATTAGAACCCCTGATCGGTTTTGGTAGGAATGGCCACCATGATGTTATTATAGTCACCTCGACACACTTAGATGATTGTTTTATGGTGGTTAATTATTTTTTATTATTTTATATATTTGGTTTTATGATCATGTTAGATGCACATATATTGTATATTCTGGTTAAGAGAAAGAACACATTAGTATTTCCATACTAAATATACTTTGGAATCCCTGCTAAAAAATCATTGACCCATGGGTGCTTGAGAAAAAACCCCTATTTATTATTGTCATTGGTTGGGTAGTGTCCTGTGTAGGAGTGTAAATTTTGACACCTTGGTTGATTTTGGTGATCCAGATGTGGGGAGACATAGAGATGTGGCTGAGCTTCATGTAACATTGTTTTATTGATTTGTTTTATCATAATTACCCCAATGGGAGATCATACTTGTATACCTCCACTAAATATTCATTTTATATTATTAATGTTTAGGTTTTTTATCATGTCCATAATAATGTTTATTTTTGATTTATAATAATTGTTTATTTTTATAGTTTACTGTGAACATAGATTAGGGGGTATAGTCTCCCCACAATACCACCCTAAACCTACATTGTTAGTCTGAAACCTATATTCTACGGGGAAGCATTCCTCGTGTATTTTGGTGAATAATAAAGGGGAACCAATCAAGTGGCCTTAGTATATAGAGATTAGACCAGTATTGTAGGTCCAATGGTTATATTAGGACATTAGTTAAAGATACAGGGATCACATCCCAAAGGATAATTTTTTTTTGTAGTCATGGGGTACTAGATACATAAATGATTCATCTATTATAAATGAAAACATGAAATTCAACTTAAAATATCTTCTGATAACATTATTATTTATTTCAATAATTTTTTGAAATCATTCACATATTCTTTAATGGTATCATGGAGAAAAAATGGGGGATCACAGATTCTCAGAAAGGGAATGAATATAGCAGAGATTGAGAAAAAATAAATAATGAATAAATAATATGGAAGAGATAAATAATGATAAACAATTTAATATATCTAATATCATACATCGAAGATAAATACATGGATTAAATATTAACATAAACAATCACATGACTAAAAAAACCTTTTTCAAAAATATAGTAAGCATAATGTCATACATCATAATCAAGCAGTCAATTGAATATTCCATGACATCGAACCACTTATATTGGGTATTCCAATGGTTCTATGAACCCTTGATTCCATTTATGTTTCTACAGTTCTATAATAAAAATGTTTATTGAAACATTCTGTATGTACCATAAGTTATTTATCATACCCTCAATTTTCTATAAACACTTTGTATAGGTTATTCAACTCATCCATCACCCCAAACCATCCCAATATCTCTACAAAATCAATACCCTAACATGTGAATAAAATACCAATAATAATTCACATTCCATAATACATATATATTTTACATTAATCATTTAACAAACTGATCACTAGATGAATAGTTTTCAAACAAATCAAAATTGTATAACATAGACAAATAGTTTGTACCGTTATTTTTATCCATTTATCACTATCCACATAGTTGTCTCATTGCTATAAACACAAAAATATTATGTATTAATAATTCCATCATTTCCATTGCTTCAATCATAATACATACTCAAATCAGGGAGATCCTCAATAACATCATCATCTTCAATATAATCATCATCTATAGGCGTTTTATAACGTTGATTTCCACTCAAACTATCATTTCCATCAACCAATAGAATATATAAATAGTGAACTTTCAATATAAATATATCAAAAATCATGGATTATTTTAACAGAAGTGATATACATAACTATTACATAAATTTTAGTAACTACCCAGTTAACATTTTACCTCCTTAATTCTCATGTATAATTATTTTTACATCATTTAATTCTGTATGAGAATTTTTGTAACATAGTGATTATAAAGAGTTGAGAGGAGCTTAATGAAAACCATCACCTAGTTGGGATGATGCTCATCCTATGTAAAAATTGACCTCTCCATTGGTCCTCCTCAAATAACACATATCTCAAATGAAAATTTAGCAAAAATTGGTTGTCATATTTCTCATTTAAGGCATACATGGAATGATTTAGAAAATAGAATAATATATTATAAAATTTTAAAATAAATATAATAAGACTTATACTATTTCCTTCAATTTCCTCATTCATAGCACTACCAACTTTTTTCTCTGTCTTAAGGAAACCCATTTCTTAGTAACCTGAACATTGATAAATAGTGTTCCTTGCAGAAAATGGAATTTATTACTATTAGACTATATTTTCAATAATATGATATTGATAAAAATAAGTAACTAATTATAAACAATATTATACTAATAATAAATAAAATATAATAAAAAAAATTTCAATGACAACTGATTACAATGGTTGTGGTATACTTAGATATTTTTTTCATACATTTTATATTGAGTCATTTTTTATTAGATCTTCAATTTATTATCAATCATTTTTTACATTTTGAATAATTTTGAATGTGTTAGAGTTAGTCCAGTTAAATGTAATTTCCGGATGATTTTACACATTTATTTCTAGACGAAATAAATATGGTTGAAATATAATTATTTTAGATCTATATAGTTAATTTTAGGTTTTTTTCATCTAATATAAATTTCATTAAAATAGATTTGTTTTTATTTTGTTTTTTATTTGTTGGATGGGTTCATTAAAAAAATTCAATTTTATTTTATTTGATTTAATTTAATTTATTTTGATCCTAAATGAGTATGATTTGTATAGTTATTTTTAGTTCAAGTCAGTGTTTTTTGCATCTAGTTTCATCTAGTTTGGTAGCTTTCATATTTATTTAATTATTTTTTCATGCCTTCTTATCAATATAATTCAATTCATTTACCTTTACTTAATTTCACAATGATCTATTTCAACTAATTTTTTATTATTATAGTTCTAATCAATATAGTATACATAATATCAAATTTTTAAAATTTAAAAAAATATAATTTTAAATAATTTGATTCTATTTATTGTATTGTAGTTTCTATCGTTCTTGTTCAATAGATTTTACTTATGTTTTGGTCATATCAATTTATTCCATTGTGTTTATGTGGGTATTATTCTATTATAAAAATGCTTGCGGATTTTTTTCATATATTTTTTCATTATTTTTTTAATTGAATAATCTATATTTAGTTTGGTTCTATACTGATTGGGTCTTTTTTGTTTGGTTTGGTCTAAATCATTTTAGGGTGAGATCCATTGGACAATATTGGATTGGTTTATAATATATTAGTCTTTTTTGTTATATTAGGATTAAGTATATTTTGTTTCGATGGGTATTATTCTAATATTATTGTGATGATTTATTTTATTATATAAATTTGGATTTTATTCCATTTAATTCAATTAACATTTATATAGATATGTACAATAAATATTAGGTTTCATTTTGTTGTGTGAGTTCCTACTATAACACAATTAGTCATATGATCATCTCTAAATCAACCCATTTTTTAAGGAAATCACCATTTCCAAATGAATTTGACATTTTGACAGAAAATTTAACATTAATTTGAACCGTCCCCATCACTAGTTTTGATCACCCTTATATATATATTTTACAAATAATTAACTTATTTTTACCCTTACATAACCTTATATTACCCATATATTTTTTTTATAGCTACATAACTTTTTATTTACCCTATTATAACTTTAAAAAATCTATAATAACTTTTTTTACTCTTACATACCATTAATTTACCTATACTTAACATGTAAATTTTTTTACCCTTATATTACATTGGTTTACACTTACAGAACATTAGTTCGCCCATACATAATTTTTTTCCCTTACATAACTTATGTTTACTCTTAAATAGATTTATTTTACCCATACATAACCTTTGTTACAATTACATAACATAACATTAACGTTATTTAACAATACATTTTTTTATTTACCCTTACATAAATTTGTGTTACACTTACCTGACATTTTTTTACTCTTACAAAACATTATATTACCATTAAATAACATTTTTTACGCTTATATAACATTTTTTACCCTTACATAACATTACATCACACATATACATAATTTTTACCCATATATAACTTCTATTTACCATTAAATATCTATATCTTACAATTACATAATTTTTTTACACTTACCTCACATTAGTTCACCCATACATAATATCTACAAGTATTTTTTTCCGTAGACAACATTGTATTAACATAACACACCATATATTGAACCATACACAACATTATTTTACCCTTAAATGATTTTTTTACCCTTACATGACATATGCTTACCCTCAGACAGATTTAGTTTACACTTTCATAAATTTTTTTCACATACTCAACAATAGTATACCATTACAAAACATGTAAAAGATTATATTTATTCATACATACATTTTATTACCCTTAAAAATACTTTTTTTACCATTATATATATTTAGTTAACTATTAAATATCTTTTTTTACCCTTACATAAATTATTTTTACACTTGTATAAAATTAATTTACCATTAGATAAAATTTATTTATCATTACATAACTTTTTCCTACCCTTAACCTGTAAAAGGTTCTGTTTACCCCTAAATAATATTCTTCCTCAGTTGGCTTATTTTTACCCTTACATAACATTATTTTACTCATAAAAAGATTTTTCTTCCCCTTACGTAAATTTTCTATACACTTACATAACATTATTTTACACTTTATTATATTTTTTTACGTTAATTTAGTTTATTTTACCTATACACAACCTATAAACGTTTTTTTACCCTTACAAAATAGTTTTTTACCCTTACTTTGCATCTATTTTTTCAAATCTAACTTTTTTTTAACCCTATATAACTTTAATTTTCCTTATATAACATTTATTTACAATTTAATATCTTTAGATTACACTAACACAACATTATTTTATGCTTACAAAATTATAAGGGTATTTTTGGTTTTTTTAATTTTATTCATTTTTAGTTGAATTTCAGGTTAAATAACAAAGTATTATTAATATAGTTTAATTATATATTATAAAATAGTTATTTCATGTTTAATATAATTTAGTCTATAAATATTTGTTTTGTTTAGTAATTTTTTATAACAAATTCATTTTTTATATATGAAATTAAATATTATTCTAGTGCTTTTTTATATTTTTTACTTGTTATATTTAATCATGTAATCATTTTATTTATTTATTCATATAAATATATAAATATTATTTTGATTGTATGTAATATAAAATAAAATAATATAATTGTTAATATTTTTTATTAAAAAAAATATTGTATTTGTTGATTTTGTTGAAAATCCATGAAATTTTAATTTATTATGTTAAATAAAAATGAAAATTTTAAACAAATATATTCTAATGATATTAATTTAGTGTATAAAAGGCATAATATGTTAGAGAAATTTTTCTATTCACCCACTATATTGATGTTTCTCTACTCAAAAATGATTTATTCCTTTGCAGTTTCTCTAAAAAGTATAAGATGTATCTCATGATCCAACAATATAGTGTCCCCAAGGTGTTCATGTAACACCCGAGACTTTTATAAGAAATATTTTATTTATTTTATATAAATCATCAAAGTAATCTTTCACTACACACAACACTAGCTCGGCTTGCTTTACACGCAATCGCGACCTTCCTTGATAGCTTGCATCGTACGCAATACCGAGTTTTTCTAAACAACGATATGCTATTAAAATATTATTAAAACTAGCCCTTATGAATAGTAATAACCACTTTTTGAAATTTTTGAAATTTTATTTTTCAAAATGGGCTTCATTTTTCGATTCGGAATATCGAAATTGACCTACGGTGAAATTTTGATATGTTTCTGAAAACTTTCAATTTTTGATGAATAGTGAAAACACCAGGTTACTATTTAAAAACCGACTTTTTATTTAAATAATTGTTTATTTTATTTAAATATATTTTAGGTAAAAATTGATACATAATACCTATATATGTTCAATGTAATTCATTGGAGAAATTTAATAATAATTTTAGATATATAAAAATTTTATTGAACTTTTCACCGTCTTTTACCCAACTCCTAGGAGAATTTGAAAATTTACATAAAACATAATTTTACCGATTCTATGAGTGGGATTTGGAAAATCCAAGAGACACGGTTCATATCAAGGACTAAAATGTGGTTTAATGAGATGAACATAATTTTTGGTGAATAGAAACTCTTTACTTTTGTTTACCACGGTTAAAAGTAAATAGTGTAATTAAGGGTAAAAGGGTTATTATTATTACCCTAACACATGTCATAATTCTATTGGATAAGTGTAATTAGACCAAAAACAACCTTAGGAATAACATATGACCATTTAGGCCCACTTGGATTAGATTAGGACATTTATTATTAATTTATTTAAAGAAGGGTTAAAATAGTTAAAATCAAATATTAATAAGTAAATAATTTTTCATATAAGGTTATACATAAGATAAATTCTACTATAAATATTCAATATAAATATAAATATATTTCCTATATAATGGTATTTTATTTGTAAATTTTAGACTTCAAATAATATAATTTAATTATGACACAATGATGATGCATTAATTATCGTATTAATGAAATATTGACATAATTGATGTTATAAATACCAAAATAAATGTAATTTGAGACTTTTTATCAATTAAAATAATTTTATATTTTAATATGACATGTTAGTGTTTATTTATTTAACTTTTTTTGAACTAATAATTCTGTTATGATTTTTATAAAAATCAATTACTAAATAGTGTCAAAATTGAAATAAAATAGTTTTTAAAACAAATATTATATTATTAATTGTTATTTTATTCCTAAAAATATAATTTTTGGCCACATGACTTAGATAAGGTTATATATATTAATAATAAACAACTTGGGGTTCGTTTGGCTTGTTATAGTATGTTTATTAACCTTATAGTGTAAGAACACAAAAAGATACAGTAAAAGTAAAATTATCTAACTTAATGTTAAATCTAAATGATAAGGTTAAAATAGTAAACTAAAGTTGTCCAAATTCGATTGGATGAGAGTATTTCGACCCATCCCCACCTTATCTTCGAAATAAATCATTTTGGAGCTATTTATAACCGAATATGGCTTTATAATAAAATAATATTTTTAGTTTTTCCAAAGGTGCCCCTCTCCTCCCTTATCAAAGGGCACCTCCTCCCTCTCTTCCTCACACCACATTGAGCCTTCATGCTCAGACAACACCTGCCTTTTCTCCTCTACACTTCCCTAGAAACATCCTAGAGGTCATGGTCTTCTTTAAAGACCAATTTTACGGCCCTTAAAGGAGGTCTCAAAGAAGCACATCAAAGAAGAGGCAATGTCTGTTACCGATTCTTTCAACTTTATTTCTTCTTCCACTTCTTCTTATTTAGTTGTTTCATTATGATTTAATAACATCTGTATCACTCATATACTGATATGTTATTATAATTATGAAACAACCCTATTTCACCATCTATCCATCCTACAGAAAACGAAATCACCACGCGTGCGTATGTACGGAATACCATCTCCATGTCGTGGTGAAATCTATTTTCCACCACCAACTTACTAGGATGGGTATAATGGTTTAAATAATTAATATATATTATTATTGTAAAGTGACATTGATTCTTAAATAGTATACATACACTCCAATACAATTTCACGATCATGGGAATGATATCATCGCTCGTGCGTACGTACGGAATACCGTCTCCACGATGTGATGCGACTCATTCTACATGTTCTTCATTGAATAATGATTATATAAATGAATTGAATGAATGAATATGATATATATTACACTAATACCATTCTGTAAATGAGGTATCTATAACCTAAAGATAATAATAAGAATTTATTCGACAAAACACGCATAAGAACAAAAATTAATAAACACCCAAATAACAAGTAGCAATGAAATATTACTAAAAATAAGCTAAGAATATGACCATATATAAAATCATAATAATGCGTATGATTCTGGAATAAGTCAATGACATTATTTAAATCATTATACAAGAGGTTCAGACACTTACGAAGCAAATCAGACCTAAGGTAAAGGAAAATCTCACAATCTCAATTTTATCCGAGATTTTTTATACTTCATAATTTACTGGGGAATATTATCATCCATGTCCAAGTTTCCTCAATATGTAATATTATTTCAATCCACTGACAATTGTTTAAACCCAATTTTACCCTTCGGTGAGTTTTTATTAAAAGATATGAATGAAATATTTTGTCGTTTTTCGTATGAGGTATTTTTTGAGTTTTCTGACAAAAGTACGAGAATAATGTTTTTTTAACTTATACGGCATGAATGGATTTTTAAAACATTATTTCCAAGAAGATTACTTTACAAGTTTTCATGTTTATTTTTAATCAACTTCTTTTAGTTTAGAATTGTATGACATGTTAAGAAAGGAAAAGTGTTTTTTTGAAGTAGAAAGGATATTTTCCTCAAGAATGGAGTTCAGGTGTTTTATCAAAATTATTTTCCATATGAGTTAATAAAGGGTTCTATTTATATCCTTATTATTACATTGATTTGAATATGTTGTGATGGAATTATTTTTATTTATTCATTTATCTTATAAGAATTGTTTTATGATGTCGCGATGTTAAGAATCCCATTTTTATTACATGGGTTATGCTATGATGTATGGTTAATGATTTTGTGGCACAAATAAGAATGGTATCATTATGAGATGGGTGGGACCTATATTTCCCTCCCATGCATTGGGTGAGGATTTTATATCTCATGAGATAGACATGGCTGGAACGGCAGGTTAGACCGGTTCAGTGAAACAGGACTAAAACGAGGAGTGAACTCAGTTCAGAAATGGACTTTTACACTATGATAGTCTTGGCAATGAGTCTTGAATACTAAAAAATGATTATCTATGATTATGTGTGAATTCCATAAAGCTTCATGTTTTAAGTTATGATTATTGTGATTACATTTCACTACCATGATTTATCCCATGTTATGAAGTTATGATTATTGTGATTACATTTCACTACCATGATTTATCCCATGTTATGAATATGATGTGATTTATATTTCTTTTGATTGCCCTGACTAAGAATTTGAGATCACCCTTTTATATGTTTTCTTTCCCCAGGTCATGAAGAAGGTTATTAAGTAAGATATTCCAAAAGGGACTATATATATGATTACATAAATGGAAGACAGTGTAAATGCTTTATGAACCATTTGTTTATGTTTCCTAGTTTTAAAGACACTATACCTATATGGTCCTTCCATGGTTTTGTTATATGTTGTAATAAGTGTAGTATCAGAGGAAAGGTATAATCAACCTTTGGAAACTAGGATGTGAAAGCCTTAGTAAGAATCCTAAGGATAAGTCTAAACATAGAACACAATCTTAGTGTTTTAGAAATGACCATGAATAACCTAGGATAAGACATTAAGTGTGAAATCTTATTCTTGGTTATGTGGATTTCGAATTATAATTAGTGTTGCTCACACTATTATTCTTGGTATTAGTCAATGTCTAGAACCTGAAGGAACCGTGTTAATGTGGAATGCGATGGGCAATGCAATGATTGTCCCCCTGAGCAACCAAATGTTATGGGAGCTAAAATGAAAATTCTAGTAGACATGCTCACACAACTTTCTCAAGCTATGAATAATACAGGACTTCCAAACAAGAAAAGTATAGAGCATCATCTTTTTGAATCCTTAATGAGACTGCTTCCACCTTCATTCAGCGGGTCTACTGATCCATTAGTTGCTGAACAATGGATCAGTACTGCTGAAAAGATATTTTCAGTTCTTCAATGTTCTGAATAAGATAACGTCATCTTAGCAGTGTATCGTTTGGAAGGTGATGCTGATAAATGGTGGAATCTTATCAAGAATACGAGGCCAAGAGTTGAAATTGAGTCTATGGAATGGGATGAGTTCAAGAACTTATTTTTTAATAAGTACTTCCCTCATATTCTACGAACAAAGATGGAGAAAGAGTTTCTTGAACTGAAGAAAAAATATGATGAATCTGTTGCTACCTATGAAGAAAATTTTACAAGACATGCAAGGTACGATTCTAGTATTATTATCCAACCTGAGAGTAAGATCGATCGATTCTTTAGTGGCTTAAACCCATGTCTTTGAAGGGCATTAGCCATAAGGGACTTCAATAGCTACAAGGAAGTCATTCGATGTGCTCTCAAAGTTGAGATGGAGATTGGAGTAACCCATCAGTCATATGGGTTTGATAAGAATAGGAAAATGGAATTCAAAGGAAAATCTAAAGAGCACACTGAAAAGAAGATGATTTTTCCCTTATGCTCAAAGTGTGGAATGAAACATGGAGGGAGTTGTATTAAAGGGACAAGTAAATGTTTCAAATGTGGAAGGGAAGGTCATCGGGAATTTGAATGCCGCAATTATGGGAAGAAGATGTCTAATGATGAAAACAAACGAAGGGATACATAGAATGAACCTACTAAACTTCAATTTTTCAAGTGCAAGGAGATGGGGAATTATTCCAATCACTGTCCAAATCTAAGGGTTGATAGTGATGGTCGACGTCAACAAACTCTTAAGGCTAAAGACAAAGGAAAGTCACATGAAATTTTTTTCAACAATGTGGAGTATGATAATGATGTGGTAAAAGGTACACTTACTATCCACTCTAAATTAGAAAAGGTTTTATTTGATTCCGGATCCATCCACTCTTTTATTTCTGAAAAATTTTCTAAGGGTATCACCGTATTACCTCAACAATTAGATGTTGAGTAAGCTGTGACAACCCCTAATGGCACAAAAGTCGCATCAAAAGTTTATAATTCTTCTCCGATTGAAGTTTGTGGGAATGTGCTTCCTACAAATCTTGTGATCCTTCCTATAGTGGAATTTAATGTGATTCTTGGCATGGATTGGCTTTCTCTATATGGAGCTCATATCAATTGCCAAATAATGGAAGTCACTTTTAATATTCCAGATCCATCTTTGATCATCTATCGATGCAAGGATGAACATAGCCTTCCAGTGGAAATTTCATCCATCTTATGGGTCTTGATTCCACTAAATGAAGGTTATTTATCTCAAATGGTTTGTGAGAAACTCACGATTAAGAATATTCCCATTTTAAGGGAGTTTTATGATGTCTTTATAGAGGAATTTCCGGGATTTCCACCAAATCGTGAAGTTGAATTTTCAATAGAACTCGTACCGAGTGCTTTACCTATTTCAAAGACACCTTATAGAATGGCCCCAATTGAGTTGCAGGAATTGAAGAAGAAACTCCAATAGAATCTTGATAATGGATTCATATGCCCTAGTGCGTCACCTTGGGGAGCACCTGTTCTGTTTGTTAAGAAGAAAGATGGATTAATGAGACTGTGCATTGATTATCGAGAACTTAACAAGATCACTATCAAGAACAAATATCCTCTCCCGTGAATTGATGACTTATTTGACCAACTACGAGGATCTCAATACTTTTCCACGATTGATCTTCATTTAGGGTATCATGAATTAAGGGTCAAAAGAGAGGATATACCAAAGAAGGCTTTCCATACAAGGTATGGACACTATGAATTTATAGTGATGCCATTTGGTCTTACTAATGCCCCTGCTATCTTCATGGATCTTATGAATAGAGTCTTTATAGACTATCTTGATCAGTTTGTTGTAGTCTTTATAGACGATATTCATGTATATTCAAAAAGCAAGAAAGAACATGAAGATCACTTGATAATTATATTGAATACCCTGAGAAAGGATAAGCTTTATGACAAATTTACCAAGTGTGAATTTTGGATTCAAAATGTTTCATTTTTGGGTCACATAATCTCAAAAGAGGGGATATATGTGGATCCAGAAAAACAGAGGTTATAGAAAGATGGTAGAGACCAACAATAGTAACTGAGATCCGAAGTTTTCTTGGTTTGGCTGGATATTATCGACGTTTTGTGAAAGATTTTTCACGATTATCTAATCCCCTCACCAAGATGACTCGGAACAGAGTTAAGTTTTTTTGGATGGAGGAATGTGAAGATAATTTCAAGGAGTTCAAAAAAAGTTTATCCAGTGCACCTATACTCACACTGCCTTGTAGTAGAGAAAGGTTTGTGATCTACAGTGATGCATCCAAGAAGGGATTGGGGTGTGTTCTTATGCAAAATGATATGGTGATCGCTTACGCCTCACGACAGTTGAAAATCCATGAGAAAAATTACAAAACTCATGATTTGGAGTTAGCTGCGGTAATCTTTACATTAAAGATTTGGAGGCATTATCTTTAAGGAAAAAGGTGTGACATTTATACTGATCATAAAAGTTTAAAGTATATTTTCACACAAAATGATCTGAATATGCGAAAAAGAAGATTGTTGGAGCTGATTAAGGATTACGACTACTCAATTCATTACCACCATGGGAAAGCAAACAAGGTGGAAGATGCATTAAGTCAACAAGACCATGCTAGCTTATCCATGATGAGGATCACAAAAGATCCAATATTTAAGGATTTAAAAAGGATGGATCTTGGAATTATAATGAAAGGGGAAAATTGTATCCTTCTCAAATGAATGTTCAACCATCTATACATGTGAAGATTAAAGAGGCGCAGAATGAAGATTTAGAGTTACAAAAGAAGGTGAGAAATATTCCCGAATTCAACCTTGATTGTGATGAGATAATAAAGTTCAGGAATCGGGTTTTTTACCTCCCATCCTAGAATTAAAGAAGGAGCTGCTGGATGAGGCTCATAGTTCCTCATTCTCTATTCATCCTGGAAGCACAAAGATGTATAGGGACCTGAAAGAGTACTTCTGGTGGGATGGCATGAAAAGAGATGATGATGAATTTGTCACTCATTGCTTGGTTTGTCAGCAAGTTAAAGCTAAGAGACAAAAGTATAAGGGGATGTTACAACCATTACCCATACCCGAATGGAAATGGGAAAACAACACTATGGACTTTGTCACCGGACTTCCTAAAACATCCAAAGGCAATAATGATATCTGGGTCATAGTTGATTGTCTTACAAAGTCTGCACACTTCATTGCTATTAGAGAGGATTTCTCTCTGGATCATCTTTCAAGGATATATGTAAAGGAAGTGGTAAGATTGCATGGAGTACCATTTTCTATTATATATGATTGGGATCTGAGGTTTACCTCAAAGTTTGGGAGAAGTCTTCAGCATACTCTGGATATAGAGTTGAGTTTTAACAATGCTTATCATCCTCCGACAGATGGTCAGTCTAAGAGGAAAATTCAAACTCTAGAAGATATGTAAAGAGCTTGCTTTATGGATTTCAAAGGTTGTTGGGATGAACACCTACCTTTGGTGGAATTTTCTTATAATAATAGCTTTCACTCCAGTATTCAGATGGCTCCTTATTAAGCTGTCTATGGAAAGAAATGAAGGACTCCAACTTACTGGGATGAAGTTGGGGAAAGATAGCTATTAGGACCTGATCATGTTGATGAGATGGCAGAAAAGGTCCGATCTATTCAACAACACATTAGAGCAGATCAATGTCAACAAAAAAGTTGTGCCGACGACTGAAGAAAACACTTAGAGTTTGAAGCGTGCGATAAAGTGTTCTTACGAATATCTCCTTGGAAGATAGTAATGAGATTTGGAAATAATGGAAAGCTGAGCCCTTGGTATATCGGTCTTTTAGAAATACGGGATCGTGTTGGGACGGTAGCTTACTGATTGGCGCTTCCATCGAATATCTCTCAAGTTCACGATGGGTTCCATTTATCTCTCTTGAGAAAGTACATACCTGATCCTTCACATGTACTCAGCTTAGAAGTTGTACTGCTGGAACAAGATATTTCTTATGAATAACAGCCGATAGAGATTCTCGATCGTAGTGAAAAGTCCTATGAAATAAGGCCAGTCGCTTGGTGAAAGTTTAATAGAGGAACAACCAATTAGAAGAATCTGCAAGTGAGCTTGAGGATATGATGAGGGAGAGGTATCCTCATCTGTTGGTTATAAGTGACGAATTCCGAGGGAGAAATTCATTTTAAGGGGGGTAGAATGTAACACCCGAGACTTTTATAAGAAATATTTTGTTTTTATATTATATAAATTATCAAAGAAATCTTTCACTATACACAACAGTACCTTGGCTTGCTTTACACACAATCGCGACCTTCCTTAATAGCTTGTGTCGTACGCAATACCGAGTTTCACTAAACAACGATATGCTATTGAAATATTATTAAAACTAGCCGTTATGAATAGTAATAACCAATTTTTGAAATTTTGAAAAATTTATTTTTCAAAATGGACTTTATTTTTGGATTCAGAATATCGAAATTAGCCTAGGGTGAAATTTTGGTATTTTTCTGAAAACTTTCAATTTTTGAGGAATAGTGAAAACACCGGGTTACTATTTAAAAACCGACTTTTTATTTAAATAATTATTTATTTTATTTAAATTTATTTAATTCAAAATTGATACATAATACCTATATCTGTTAAATGTAATTCATTGGAGTAATTTTATAATAATTTTAGATTTATAAAAATTTTATTGAACTTTTTACCGTCTTTTACCCACCTCCTAGGAGAATTTTCAAATTTACATAAAACATAATTTTACCACTTCTGTGAGTGAAATTTCGAAAATCCGAGAGACTCAGTTAATATCAAGGACTAAAATGTGGTTCAATGAGATGAAAATAATTTTCGGTGAATAGTAACTTTTTACTTTTTTTACCACGGTTAAAAGTAAATAGGATAATTATGGGTAAAAGTGTTATTATTATTACCCTAACACATGTACTAATTCTATTGGATAAGTGTAATTCGACCAAAAACAACCTTAGGAATAAAATATGACCATTTAGGCCCACTTGGATTAGATTAGGAAATTTATTATTTATTTATTTAAAGAAGGGATAAAATAGTTAAAATCAATGTTTAATAAGTAAATCATTTTTAATATAGGGTTATACATAAGATAAATCAGTCTATAAATATTAAATACAAAGTTAAACATATTTCATACATAAAGGTATTTTATTTGTAATTTTTAGACTTTCAATAATTTAATTTATTTATGACACAATGATGATGCAAAAAATTTTTATTAAAGAAATATTAACATAATTGATGTTATAAATACCCAAATAAATGTAATTTGAGACTTTTTATTAATTCCAATAATTCTCTATGTAATATGACATGTTAGTGTGAATTTAAGTAACATTTATCGAACTAATCATTCTGTTATGATTTTTACAAAACTCAATTACTAAATTGTGTCAAAGTTGACATAAAATAGTTTTTAAAACAAATATTATATTATTAATTATTATTTTATTCCTAAAAATCTAATGTTCGATAAAATGACTTAGATAAGGTTATAAATATTAATAATAAACAACTTGGGGTTTTTTTGGCTTGTTATAGTATGTTTATTAACCTTATAGTGTAAGAACACAAAAAGACACGGTAAAAGTAAAATTATATAACTTAAAGTTAAATATAATGATAAGGTTAAAATAGTAAAATAAACTTGTAAAAATTTAATTGGATGAGAGGATTTAGACCCCTCCCCACCTTAACTTCGAAATAAATCAATTTCGAGCTATTTAAAACCGAATATGGTTTTATAATAAAATAATATTTTTTGTTTTTCCAAATGTGCCCCTCTCCTCCCTTATAAAAGGAAACCTCCTCCCTCTCTTCCTCACACCACATTGAGCCTTAAAACTCAGAAAACCCCTACTAATTTATCTTCTAAACTTCTCTAGAAACATCTTAGAGGTCCTGGTCTTCTTGAAAGTCCAATTTTAGTGCCCTAAAAGGAGGTCTCAAAGAAGCGCTTCAAAGAAGAGGTAATGTCTGTTACCAATTCTTTCAACTTTATTTATTCTTCCACTTATTCTTCTTTAGTTGTTCCATTATAAATTAATAACATCAGTACAACTCATATACTAATATGTTATTATAATTATGAAACAACCCTATTGAACTATCTATCCATCCTACGGAAAACGAAATCACCGCGCGTGCGTACGTACAGAATACCGTCTCTGCGCCGTGGTGTAATATATTTTCCACCACCACCACCTTACTTGGATGGGTATAATGGTGTAAAGAATGAATATATATTATTATTTTAATGTGATATTGATTCTGAAATAGTATACATACACTCCAATACAATTTAATGAACATGGGAATGATATCATCGCTCATGCGTACGTACGGAATACCGTCTCCACGATGTGATGCGACTCGTTCTACATGATCTTCATTGCATAATGATTATATAAATGAATTGAAAGAATTTATATGATATATATTACACTAATAACATTCTGGAAATGAGGTATCTGTAACTTAAAGAGAAGAATAAGAATTTATTCAACAAAACACGCATAAGAACAAAAAGTAATAAACACCCGAATAACAAGTATCAATGAAATATTACTAATAATAAGATAAGAATATGACCATATGTGATATCATAACAATGATTATGATTCTGGAATAATTAAATGACATTATTTAAATAATTATACAGGAGTTTCAGACACTTACGAAGCAAATTGGACCTAAGGTAAGGGAAAATCTCACAATCTCACTTTTTTCTGAGATTGTTTATACTTCATAATTTACTGGGGAATATTATCATACACATCCATGTTTCCTCAATATGTAATATTATTTCCATCCACATAAAATTTTTTAAATCCAATTTTACCCTTCGGTGAGTTTTAATAAAAGATATTAATGGAATCTTTTGTCATTTTTCGTACGAGGTACTTTTTGAATTTTCAGACAAAATTACGAGAAGAATGTTTTTTTAACTTATACGACATGAATGGATTTTTAAAGAATTATTTACATGAAACTTCCTTTACATGTTTTCATGTTTATTTTTAATCAACATCTTTTTGTTTAGAATTGTATGACATGTTAAGAAAGAAAAGGTGTTTTTTTAAGCTGAAAGGATATTTTCCTCAAGAATGGAGTTCAAGTGTTTTATCAGAATTATTTTCCATCTATGATAATAAAGGGTTCTGTTTTTATCCCTATTATTACATTGATTTGATTATGTTGTGACGGATTTATTTTTATGAATTCCTTCATATTATATGAATTGTTTTATGATATCACGATGTTAAGAATCCCATTTTTATTACATGGGTTATTATATGATGTATGGTTTATGATTTTGTGGCACACATAAGAATGGTATCAGTATGAGATGGGTGGGACCTATATCTACCTCCAATGCATTGGGTAAAGATTTTATATTTCATGAGATAGACATGGCTAGAATGGCAGGTTAAACTGGTTCAGTGAAAGAGGACCGAAACATGGAGTGAACTCGGTTCAGAAATGGACATTGTCCACTAAGATAGTCTTCGCAATGAGTCTTGACTACTAAGAAATGATTATCTATGATTATGTGTGTATTCCAAAAACCCTCATGTTTAAATTATGATTATTGTTATTACATTTCACTATAATAATTTATCCCATGTTATGAAATTAGTATCTCTTTTGCTGGGTAAGATTTCCAAAATGTTATGTTCTTATCAATATGATGTGATTCATATTTCTTTTGTTTACCCTTACTGAGAATTTGAGCTCACCCTTTTGTATGTTTTCTTCCCCAAGGTCAGGAAGAAGGTTATTAAGTAAGATATTCCAAAAGGGACTCTAGATATGATGAAGTAAATGGGATACAGTGTAGATGTTTTATGAACCAGTTGTTTATGTTTCCCTGTTTTTAAAGACACTATACCTATACGGTCTTTCCATGGTTTTGTTATATGTTGTAATAAGTGTGCTTCAATTTTAAAGTATTAACAATGTATGTAAAGTATGGGTCGTTATAGTTCAATTATGTCATAATACCCCTTTTCTTTTTTTCTTTTAGAATCATCCTAAAAATATAAATTTAATAACAATACTATGAAAAAAAAATCAGTACACACAATTAATGTTATTGAATTCAATAAATTCATTAATCTTATAATAAATAATCATTTCTATGTATTTTTATGTTTTAATTTTATTTGTGATTGTTACAACATCCAAATTAGTGTTGACTCTACTATTCAAACAATTATATAACTCAAGTATGTATTATTCCCATAATTAAACAAGGTCAAACAACCATGTCACCTTCAAAGCATAGCCATCTATATTTTTTAATCAATATTATGACGAACATGTTAATTAATATAAATAAAATGAAAATATGTATCTAAATTAAACAAATTTTTTTAACCATATTTCATACCATGAAATATCATTGATTTGGTTACTAATAATCCTCTATCAGATAGGTTGAAAATGAATGATATCTCTATACTTGGATAATATATCCATGAAACTTCTACATTGTCTATCATTTTTACATATCCTTCTGTTATCTCTACTATAATTTAAATAATTTTTTTATAGTTCTAGGGTTCCCGCATGAGGGTAAATCCATTTATCTTATTATAATATCCCATTGAAAATGAATAAAATGGAAAATTGAATGGATTTACATTACAACTAAATAAATTTGGATTGAAATAATGTAAATAACTTATAAAAAAATTTTAAGCCCGTTGATCAATAGAATATGATATAAATATGGTATATTATATAATAGTACCCTATGAAGGATATTCTTATTGAGATTCAGGCATTATGTTATCTACATGTCACTAAGTGAATGTTGAAGGGTTGTAATTATCATATAATGTATGTATAATAGTAGGTTATGTGTTTAGTGTAGACAAGGTAGGATATACACATATGGGTTAAGGATAAATAATTGTATATTAAAATGGTAAATTACAATTATATGTTAAATCACATGATGATGGAGTTATATGTGATAAACCCCCTAGAGGCTCGTGTGGGGGAGGAGAATTTTTGGTAGATTATATTTCTTCCTATGGGTATGGGTGTGAACAAGTACAAGAGGTGCTTTGTGTTGCTCTATTAGTACCCCCACTCAATTAGACATGAAACTGACCCCTTGAAATATTAAAATTAGATTTCAGATATAGTTTAAATGAATGCTCCTAAAATAAATTTAATAACGAATTATAACATGAAATTAAATTAAATTTAAAGAAAAATATTATAGTTATTATACTACATAAGGGAATTAGGGGAGGTATTTCTATGTCGCGCATCCATCAATAATTTCTAAAAAACATCTTCCTTTAGGTTTATTCAATATATTTCAAATGATATATAATAATTACATGAAATTTTTTATAAAAATATATTTTTAATATTATGAATACAATTAATAATCCAAAAAATAATTCAATGATATCATAACAACCTATTGTATGCACACAATATAAAAGAGTTTTAAGAACCTAATTTAAACCTTTTTTTAATAAGTGTTTTAAAATACTATTATAATGATGTTTATTTAAAGAAATTTTTTCTAAAATATAATTTAAAACCATGTTTATATTTATTTAAAAATTATATGAAACCTAATTGTTTTAATTCAGTTAAATCAAATTAAAATTAATGGAAATAATGAAAAATAAAACAAATATATCATTAAAAATTGACACCAAATTAAATTAATTAAATTTGTTCCAACATAAAAAACACATGTTAAGAAAAATTTAATGAAATAAAAACATATATGATATCATCTATAAATTAACCACTACTATATAAGGTTTGACATCAATTTCAAAAATTGGACAATTTTATTATTCAAATGAAATATTTTGGTCTATCATCGATGAGGGAATAAATGGTGTCATTTTCAATAACAACATACTCAAAAATATTACTTTTTATTAATTAAATAATGAAACCCTTTGAAGGTATCAAACAATCATTCACATAAAGCCCATTTTTTTAAAAATTAAAGCAAAAATATATGGTTTTTTAGTAGCTACTAGGAATTATTTTTCATTAACTCTAAATCCAGAGACAACTAAATATTTACCATGGACTAAAATGAACCAAACCATTTTCATTTCATCATAGTTATAGGGCCATGAGATTGGTATTATGATAAAAACATTTTCTCAAAACACTATAATAAGACACAATTTCATATCATGGTATGCTATCTTATATACTAGAATAATGTTATGTTGTTGTAGAAACATTATTCTATCATATATCTTAAACATGTTCATCGCTCGATCAGTTGTAATAAATTTTTTCCATCTGATTATTTTTTAGTTTCTTTCCCAGATAAAATAATTAAATCCAAAAGCCAATGTTCTTAATTATTGAGGGAGAGAGTCAACTAGTAATCTCAATTCCTAAAATATATATTAATAATACAATTAAATGAATATGTATTTTATATGTTGATTAAATTATAGTTCACACCATTTATTTCTAACAATGAATAAATTATTTTCTTTACAAATACTCTCTTATTTTTAGTTAAAGATAACAATGAAAAATAATTATATTTTTTCTATGTTCCATACATAAAAAGATAATAAATGTTTAAGATATATATTAATTTATATTTTATAATAAAAAATATACATATTCAAATTATTTACTTTAAATATCCATAAAACATAGTTAAATAAGACTATGTGATGTTCCAAATCCCTCTCTTCAGGGAACAATATTAGAAAAAAAATAAATTAACACATCACATAATTACATAAAAAAATTAATACATTGTTGAGCTAGAAATATTATCTCAAAGGAACCTTCGTGTTCATTATTATTACACACATAAGTATCCACATTGAACCTAAATAATTTACAATTCTATATATATAATATATTATCCGAGAAATAAGTATTTCATTTGAAATATGTACTATTATATGTATCTCACAAGTGAAAAATGATGGTTGAATTTATTTGCCTAAGTAAAACAAAATTAATGATGCATCTTCCTACATTATAATCATGAAAGGCATGGATAAAAATTTATCAAAATGATCTCTATTAGTATGGTAATGTATAATAACCACCACCCATACATTATTGGATAGTAATTGAATGATTTATATTAGAATCAATTCTTGAAGATTGATCTGATAATCATTATATTTTAGGGTTATTTTTAAAATATCAATTATTAACACATTTTGATATTTATCTAGAATATCCATCAAGTGCCTTGATATTATCAAATGTTTCTTTAATTTTATATCTCTTGTATAGTGTCATGACATGAGGAGGAGAATGAAAGTTCCATTTTTTTCACTGATACGCACACGATGCAGTTTTGATTTAATACCAAAATCCAAAATGTCACACCAATATCATACATCTTTTTTTATTATCCTTTATCTTCAATATAATTGAAATAATAATTTAAAATATATTTTTCTCAATTATCATTATTTAGGAAGAATAAAGCAACAAATTGGTTGACTTAATTGTCAACTCAAAAAAGATAATTTTCTTTTTACCAATAACATGTAGATTTAGCTACAATATTCTTACTATTTTTAGATTTCATTTGATCATTTCCTCATCAAAAACATACATATTTCAATTCATTAAACACAAAAAATCCTACATTCATTGAGGTTCCTTTTCAGTGTCAACAGTTAAGTCAATCCTCAGAAAATACTTCCTATATGGATGATCCATTAGAAAGAATTTTAAATCCCCTTGTAACTAATAATAAAATGATAATTAGGACCTCTTTATGATGAATTCTTCAATGAAATTGGACTAGATTATTTTTTCCTCACACTACAAATAAATAATTGTATATGAAATGAAAAATTTTATATTAAGTTGAAGTGTAGAAAACATCTGATATATATTTTAAAAAACCCATCAATGTCCCCACACCCACATCCCAATGATTAATCAAATCATATAATATATATTTCAATTATATATATATATATATATATATATACTTTTGATTATAAATGTGTCCATATATGAGTATATTGATGAAAATGGATTTTTTTCATACATATCGTGGAGGAAGATTATAAAAATGAATAAAAACTATCCATATTATTTGAGAAGTAATCATCTGCCAAAAAAAGAATACATTCATTATTGGATAGAACTTATCTAACATGAAACACATCATTTGAAAAATTGGGATATCTTGAATCAAATATATTTCATGGTAATCAATTTTTATAATGAATGAACTCATCATTATCATTAATTATATTATCATCATTTAATAACTTATTATTTAGATTTTAGTATATATAAATAAAATTTGATTCCTAGGAGTCAATGGATAGATCCACATGACATTATGTGGCATAAGATAGGGTGTTGTATATCCATTGTACTTTTATAATGATATAACATAGAATTTATAATCATGTTCTATCGTTTTTTCTCATAGAATAACCTAAAACATTTCTGGAAAGCTTGAATTCAATTAGTTGAAAAAAAAGATAGCTAATCAACATCAATGTCATATAATGATTTAATGGAATACCTACATTATCAAGAAGTAATTTGTTAAAAAATTATAATATAATCAATTCATATAATATAAATTCAATACATGTTTCTATGGATATAGATGAACAAAAAATTCTAAGTGATTCAATGTAATACATTCTGGATAGAGAGGGTTCCTAGAATCATCTATTAATATGTTAAATATCTTGTAATTATCATTTTAAAAACATTCTTCAGTTGTATTGATGTCAATATATTATTACACTAGAAAACTATCTTTCTTGTGATGATGAAAAAATGGAATCTGGTCAAATATGAAATTCTATATACCCCTCCTTTTTTTATCATGAGAAATAGAATATTGTCTCATCCAACCATTTTGATTCCAAATAAAATAGTTTATTTGAAATACACCTTTTTTATATGGTACCTAACTTAATATAATCATAACAATGTTATTCCAATATAATTACAATATGTTCACCATATAATAATTCCATATGAAGCATTGATAATGTAAAAATATAAATTTTCCAAATTATTTTAAAACATGTTTTAGATATGATCATTATGACAGATCCATCTTCTATTCATTATAATAGTGGGGTAAAATTAAATTAATATCAACATAGTAATAAATAATTAAAAAAATATTTCAAACTAATATTTTTAGGAATAAATTGAATTAGATGGAACTAGTATATAATATTAGTTTAGGTAAAGGCAATGAGTGACTATTTAATGAAATTTTACTCCATAAAAAATTGAATGAAAAAAATTTCACACCATATTAATTTCAAATTAATTATATTTATATATTCATCATTAAAATATTACAATTATTCTTTGAAATTAATTATTTTATAACCCATTAATAAAATCAAAAATCAATTTAATTGAATAATTAAAGAAATAATTACATAATATATATGAAAAAAGTTATATATTTATATAAAATATAAGAATCATTATGACCTGATTCATCTAGTAGAATGTTTCAATTTTATCCTAATTTATTTAATCACATAAAATTTACCACAGAAAATGGAAAATCATGTCCTTGATACATATGTTTTTCTCAGGGAAACATTCATAACCCCATCAACATATTATTTTCTCTCACATTCCTATAGAACATCTCTAATAAGTAATCGAAATAAAAAAAATTTACATGATTTTATTAAAATCATTATAGTATCTCTATATAAAATAACAATATATTTGACATATGATTTAACTGATGAATAAAGGTAAATAACCAAAATATGTATAAGACATGGAATATGCAACAACTATTACGTATTCATATTAAATATATTTGTATTTATAAAAGATTTTTTCTAAACAACATCTTTTTTTTAAAAATGGTGTAAAACCATTTAAATACAAATGTATTTTTCATGGAACAGAGTTACTAAATAATAAAAACAATGACTCACCGAACAAAAAAATTATTGTTCTGGATACATATGTTTTTATTATAAAACGTTTATAATAGAATCATGACCTGAATTAATATCACATGTCTATAAGTAATTTCCAAAAAGATAATCAAAATAAAAAATTTAATTTAGAATTCATCAAATAATACGTGTAGGTATCCCAATAAAAAATAAGGTAAAGTATATTCCTTAATCATTTCATACTAGTATAGACCCAAAAAAGTATAATACATGGAATAAAAAAACAATTAAGGCATTAAATTAGATTGAAACTAATTATTTATGAATATTGATCATTTAAGTAAAAAAATAGTTTAATTAAATGAAAAATTCCACAAGCCCTTGATATATTAACAAAAAAATTTACAAAAATAATTATTAACATAATTAGTTATAATATTTTACCCAAAAAATTAATTTATATTGGATTTATATAAAAGCTGCCAATAACATTATTATAAAAATATATATCAAATTCATTCACATTTATTATTCTATAATATAAATAATATAATATGAAAAAACATTTTTTATAATTAATAGGGATGAATATTGACCAACGAAAGATTTATTTAGGTTTTTACACATAGAAAAAAAGAAAATGATGCTAAAAAAAGATATGTTGGATTTGGATCTCGTCAATTTAATTTGAAGAAGAAATAAAAAATAAGATAATGTTGGGAAATCTTATAGGGATAAGAGAGGTAAGGCTATTATTTTTTAAAGGTAAAATTAAGGTTCATTGGGGGGGATGGGGATGTCGTGGCACTTATTTTTCATCCATATACAATTGATTTTTAAAAAAATTGATATTTTCTAATCTATAATATTTTTTTATAAAACTATTGGTATACTATTATCTCTATGAATTTAAAAAAATGGTTATAAAAAACTATTGGTATTGAGTTTTTTATATATATTCAAATTCCATTAGTGATCACATATAAATAGGTAAAAGTATGATAAATATAGAAACACATTTTAGTCTTAATACCTAATGACACATGAAGGGGTTATAATAGGCCCCACCCATCACTTTGATTTTCTAATAAATTAATTATATAGAGTGCGTGAATAAAAATTCAATACATAATAATCATAAACATTTGTATTGAAAAACTAGCATATGAAATGTTGTTATTTTCCATAATTAATAAATATGACAATATGATCCTAATAAATTTATATAATTTTTTTGAAGGGATCATTATATTAGATTTATACTAATGAATAATATTCATCATAGAATGTTGTTAGGGATGAAAATACTTATAAAATATCACCAGATGTTATCTTGAGGAAAATACCTTTTTTATTTTGAGGTCACTTATTTAATGTATAAAATTTATAAAATATTAGAAAAACTATTCTTTGAAAAGAACCACGAAACAATATAATATAAGTTTTGAATCAAGGATTAGTCATTATGGTAGGAAAAAATTTTGTCCTCTGTGTGTTAACGATAATATTTTGTTCATAATTTTGTTAAACAAATACCTTTTGAATAAAATGAAAGACGACTAATTTTTAAACATTTTGTCAAATGTAAAATATGGATACAAAAAACATCAATATAAAATTTAAGAATAATAAAAATATTTATTAGTTTTATAATTTAAATATGTACATTAATGGTAAATTTGACCAATGAAATAATAAAACAATGTCAGTTTTCCTTAAAAATATTGTTCCAGAAATTTAAGTACATACAGAGAGGGAGAGAGGAAAATATATGGAAAACATTTGATTTACATAAATAAACATAGGATAATAAAATAAATTGTTTAATATATAAATAATATATAATTCCACCATTGTAAATATAAACATAAAAAATCACGAATAAGGATGATATTGTGACATATACCCTTACCTCAGTTCTGACTTGTTTCATAGGTCATTTTAACCTTATATATGATAGATATAAATTTATTATAATAATATAATATAACAATATACATACTTATAAACTTATAAATGTCTCTTACATCATTTACATTCCAATTTATTAATAATTCTTTATTAAAATCAGTGTTATCAATTCTTAATTATTGCATTTTTCATTCATGTCTTGGAAAGATAGTTTTTTCCCTAACATCATGATCATGGTACCATCATCATAAATATTTTAATGATGATATAAATATAATATTTACTCATTAAATATATATATTTAATTATCCATGAATTTAATGTATGAAAAATTAATGACATCACAATGTGGTGGTGCTATTCTACACCTACGAACAACTAAACTAAACGGAATGAGTAAATATTTTATTAAGTAGGGGATGCATGGTAGAAAAAATACATGAAAATACAATGAAATTAGGCTAGGTAAAAAACTCATGCTTGATTTTGTCTTAAATAATAAATATTAAGGATTTCTAAATAAACATGACTAATGTACTCAGTGGGGATGGATTCCATGCTAGTAAAGAAAATACATGGTTGTCCTAACATCCCCTTACTACAATGAGTGACATAATCAATTTTTATAATGATTATATCAGTATGAATGTAAATGATAATTTTTATATAGATAATACAAATTATTTAGTAAATAAAAAATGTATTCATTAGTACCATCTTTATAACTATCTAATTGGCGCAGTGATGGAAAAATGATTACACTGTTACACGGAGACCATAGGTTATAATGAGGAAAGAGTTGTGTTTTTCCATTTCTATAATATGGAATGAAGATGAATAATGGATTTTATACAAGAAGAAAAGATATTATTATATGATATAAACTAATGGCATCATATGAAGTTGATATAAGAGGAAATAATATAAAACAATTGGTTAATAACAATATGACTTCTTTGGAAAACCGCATGTGGTTTATACCTATGTCCTTATAGGGATGGTATTGTGATCAAAACAAGACCCATAATAAATGTATAGATATGTTAGGAAATTATATTTGTATATATTGGATAAAATAAGAGGTTCTTTAGGTATGAATAATTGAGGATATGTGGTGTCCTATTATAAGTGAGTTAGAGGACAAGCATTGAATTTTTCAATTGATTAAAATTATTCAATGTGATACTCAAGAAATATTTCTAAAAAATATAACTTCATTGAATATGATAATATTGATGTTGAAATAAAAACTTCCAATTTTATATAGGATGGTTTTTTGTTATATTGAATTCTTATCCCTGTATTTTGACCTTTCTAACCCATTTTACCCCTAATCATGTTGATAAATTTACCCATGGTAATAATTAATTATGAAAAATAATCTGGTTACAATTATTAATTATTAATTTTTCTGATTCAAAATATTAAATCCATTTTAAATGTGTAAAATATTATAAGTTGAAAATTTTACATTTAATATATTTTTACAAATAGCAATGAAGAACAATTTTCTAGAAAGATGTATTTTTAAAAATTAAAATATTTTTAATCCAAAATAGTGTATATTTTCAATTAAAATAATACTAATTGTGTTATATTTATTAAATATTATCTAATTTAATTATAAAATCACATCAATAAAATATGGTACTTTATAAATAGCTTAATTGAAATTTTTATTTTACATAAAATTTGAATTTTTTGTTATTCAACCAAATTATTTTTTTCAGAAAATTCTAAAAACCAATCTAAATATAATATTAATATAATTAAGTCAATAATGATAAATTTTTTATCAAATTTACTTTGTAAACTTTTGGAACTTGATCTTTTATCCAGTTATTTAATAAAACTATTTAAGTTAAACTATTGTTTATTTAAAATGAAATTGTGAATTTTTATAATTAAACCTCTATTGATACAAAATAAATATATATATTAAAGGTGAATTTAATGTTAAGATGTATGAAAATAAGTTTTTTTTGTAGATTTACTATTTCAACATTTTGTTAGGTTTTATACTATAAAAATTCATGTAAGGAATATATTAATTTAATGTGTTGTTATAATAACATTTTATGGTCATGTAAGTGTTTTGATACCTTGATTTATAATGAAATTTGTATGTTTAAATGAGTAAATATTTGTTATGAAGGAATATCAATTCATAATATAATAATGAAGATACTCTAGTGATTAGGAAATGTTTAAAACATGTTTCTTATGAGTTAATATGGTATATGACAACCAGAATGTGTTTTACATACAATAAATTGATTATAATATGTGGTAATGGTTATATGAAAATTATTAAATTGTGATTCTTTTTATGGTACGTTTAAACATGGACCTTATTTAAAACTATATTTCTAAAATTTATATGTGAATTTTTAAAATAAAATAGAAGATAATGGTACATTTATATATTTCCACATGGTTATTAATGCGATTATGATGAAAATGTGAGGGATGGATGGTGATATTTTGTAATTAGTATCAAATTTATTTGTGTGGAAATGATTATTTAAAGAGAACGGACACAATAAATGAAATAGAGGAGTTAATTTTTATTTTTTTTATTTTCATGGTAAAACATGTCTTATAAGAGTATGGTAACAAGATAGTTATGTTTTTCTAATGTAGGAGAATAATTATTATAAATGCTAAATGAGTTTGATAATGTCGTATAATAATGTGAATAATTTAAGTGGACCAAAATATATATTTTGATGTAATAAAATATTGATATAAATTATGTACAAATATGTGGATGGTGTTTGTGATAATTAGTTCTTATATGTGGTATTAAAATTGTTTTAGTTTTCAAATATTTATAAGTGGGGTTAAACATTTATGTGTTATTTTTAGAATAATGTAATGTGTGGGGAATTTATCTCTAACCTCATTTTGGCTTAAAAATTACATGAAATGTTTTTAAATAGAAGACCTAGGTAGGATGAGATGTGATATTCCATGACAAGTAATGATAAGATTTTAGGGGTCAAATACATTGTATATCTTGTGGATGGAATAGATTTTAGTGGCTCATATATGTTTTTTACAAGGTAAATGGTTTCCAGAGGTGACTCTAAGGATAGATGATTGTCAATGGGCATGAATTATTTATCTATAGGTACAGACAATAGGACAGGTAGTTCTATTTTTTGGGGTACATGGTTTCACAAACTATGATATAATATTAGTATATTGATAATTTTTTAATCACTTTATATATTTATAATATTTATATCTGATTAGAATTTACTCCTTGAAGGCTAGGTGTTACATGAGTTTATACTGAGGATTATATTTATACTCAACCTATATACACACCTTATGTGCATAAATATCATATATATGAAATTTCATGTAAATGATATAGGCCTTAGTAGTTGAGTGATGATATTAGGTTAAATCAAATAGCATACTATGATTACTCCATGAATATTTTGGGGTATTTTCTACACTTATATTGTTATTATTTCAGTTGTGTGGTTTTGATTTGGAATCTTGAGTTTCTCATTTAGGTCATGTTTTGTTATACAATACATTTAGGACAGTCTTGATGATATTATGATATTATTGGGTTTTCATAAAATAATCTACTACTAATTATTATTGATATATTTATTTTTAGTTTATTTTATGAAATTAAAAATTATTGGTTAAATCAATACATAAACAATATCCTTAGTTTTTCTAATCTAGTGTCCATTCTATTGGGATCAAGGATTTTATAGGAGGATATGTGTGATTTTTGAACAATGGTATAACCATACTACTGTAGATTGTCACAAAATCATATCTCAGTTGTTTATTTAATGATTCTTGATGTTTCATATATTGGTATGTTTGATATTACGAGTCAAATATTTATATGAAAGCTATAATTTCGTGCATGGATAACATAGGGATGGTGGAAGTAATATTTTCTACCAAAGTATTGGATTTTAATTTCATTATTTACCATTATGATTTTGGGGTATGATACTCACTCAGTTATGAAAGAGTATCATGATAATCATGAAACAAATTGGAATATTGGTACATTACATGTATGTGAAAATGGATCTGATTGTTCTTGATTCGTAAAATTCTGTTATGTTTCTATTGAAAATAATTCAATTGTTAAAAATATATTTTTTACCTTAAATAGGTAGTTAATAATGAGTTATTTACCTAAAATATAATTAATTTTTGGGATAATTTTTGGTAATATTTTTAAATTGTATAATTTTTGTATCAATTTGATATGAATTTATCATCAAATAAATTGAAATATTTTTATTAATAAATGGATTACATAATGGTTTGATAATGTAACATGATATTTAATTTAATATTTCATATTTATTTCATTTTTGATGAATGTTAATATTTAGCAGATGAGCCTTATTATGTAATTCATGATGTTCATATAAAATGATTAAAGAACACCAAATGAGTTTTAATTGAAAAGGATACATGTTATGAAGACTACACTAGAAGAATGGAAGAGGTTGTTTGAAGAAGTTCCTTAATGTTGTGTTATTGTAGTTCAAGGCTGTTTTGTAATTTCTCGATTGTTATTTACGTTTGTAGAATCATTCCATTTAAATTTGAATTATTGGGGAGCTTCAATATTAAACATTTCATTGATATGGAAAATACATATTAGTTTTAACCTAATTGGTTTTAATTGAACCAATGAAAAGAGGTTGTTTGTATAGTATTATGTGTAGAAAACTATTTATCGGTATATATGAGTATAATTGTTGATAAAATTTCACTGTATGAAATTTTCATTCATAAAATCCTTTGTTAGATTATCATTTGAGATAATGTTTTATGAAAATACATAATGGGTTGAGCAGGGGGTATCGAACAAAGAGAATGACACAAACAAGGAAATCAATGAAGTACCAGAAGGACAGTATACGAAAGACAGAAAATAATTGCACTAAACTAGGAATAAGTTATTATATGGATGAGATACACTAGAGGACCACACACTAAATGATAATGAATATGTATAATGTATTTTTAATATTATAGATGATGCTTCCCTATCATTTATTATTATACAGACATGGAATAGAAAAAGGATCTATTGAACATATATTAGATGAAAATCATCATATTTACTCAATTGGATTGACATAATTATATGAAGTATCCAAAGGGTTGGTTCTATATAAAAAATAATGAATAATGTTAATTTTATTTCCTTCTACTATGTAAGTAATAAGTGAAGAATAATGAAGTCGAGAACAACACAACACACTAAAATACAAAAGATGTATCAATAGCTGTATGGTTTTTATTGTCTTTAAAAGTACCTTAAGAAAAGGGGGAATACTATCTATAGAGGTAGTATAAAAACTAATTGGGAGTTTTATGTTGGACAAGGTCATCACTAGTCTTCTGAATAAGGATAATCTTTGTCACACCACCTAAAGTTTATGTACTCACACATAGGACATGGATTCATTTCTAGCCGAACCACTGTATTATATATCACTTTATAGTGGTGAATCCTTGTAATAGGTTTCACCATACATAATAAAAACTAAAGACTCTTATTTAGCAGTTGACAATGTAAAAATATAATGTGAAATCATTAAATTTCATTCACATACATTCATAAGATAAGTAAAATAGAATACGAGAATCAATATCATGATAGGTTAAAGAGGTAAAGGAATAAAAAGTTATAAATATCTGAAATGTTCCCAACACATATTTAACTCCCCTAATAGTATTGGTTATTTCCCCACCATATCCATCAATTAGTGTTATATGTTAGGTTCACCTCTATTATATTCTCTATGTTGCAACTATTCACTTATGAATATTTTAGTTTTATTCATGTGTTAATAGAGAATTCATGATTTTAAGTAATTAGTTGTCTCTATGAAGAATTATATATCTACAAAGCCTGTTATGAATAATAAAAGTAATGATAAAAGAAAAATGAACAAGTTATCCCAATTTCGTCTATAATACGAAGTATCATTTTTTCCATTCTTTTTCAACAACAATGACATGTCAATAAAATAATGTAAATAATATATTGTTAAATATACCACCAAGGATAAGTACAACATTCATGCCTTAAGAGATCATGTGGTATGTTAAAAATATTTTTCAAACCATAAAAAAGATTAAGATCCTTTAATTATTGTAATGATGTTCTATCATCAAATTCCCAATTTATATTTGTTGATAGATCAAGTGATATTATATATTGTGTTCCAAATTAACATGCTCTATTATTTTTGGATTCATTCAACCTATATAGGAATAAATATCTCAGTTGGATGAAGAAGAATATAATTTGAGGAAGACATTGAATAAAAACCTTTTATTATTTATATATATCATCAGATAGTTTTGATACTTTGAAAAGAGACAATATGATCTAAAAAAGTGTTCCTATAAATTTTAATATAAATGGATCATCTAATTTGAGGAAAAAGTTATAGTAAAAAATACCCTAAAATTTAATATCCATGCACATGAAAAAATCGTGACATGTATAATTGATGTTAAGGAATTACAATTGAAAGAAAAATACAAGAAAATCATGGAACAAGACTCATTGATAAAAAACAAGTGATTCTAAATGAAGTAGAATAAGAAATAGTGAAGAGGGATTATGAAGAGAATTTGAATATGAATGAAAATTATAAAAACATTAAAAATATTATATGTCTATAATTAAAAGTTATGTTGGTGAATTTTGGGAAGACACAAATTGAGTAATTATAAATGAATGTGAAATATTATTATTCTTCACAATTCTCATCAGGGGATTCAAATATTGAATAACCTCAAACACATGAATAAAATATCATGACTTTGATCAATGATCTGTCTTATGTAGTTATAATGAAATACATACAATCTATATCATCTTGTAATAATGTTTCTATGTCTATTTTTATGAATAGTTCATATTGGAATGATAAACTTATACAATTATGAATGAATAAAAATTATAACAATCCTATAACTATGATTTGGGTGGACGGTAAAAAGAGTGTGAATTTTGTTCCCCATGAAGGGCCAATCATGTTTTTGATGATGAAAAAAATCAACATACAAAAAATATAATATGATCATGGTTGGTTGGTAAATGATGCATTCAGAAAAAAATTATCGATTTACTAATATATTTCTAGTACAGTCCTTTAAATTGTAAAACAAAAAAACACACATGGTAAGCGGAAACAACCCAAAGATGAAGTGGAAACATCCATAGTTTAAGAAAAAAAATTTAAACATTCAATATATTTCAATATTTTGATAATACCTGTGATTTAATCAAAAATATTGGTAACAATAATTTTATATTATCATCCTGAAATGTATCTAATATTGATAAGAAATGAATACAATAAAAGTTACTTATGATAGAAGAATACTTTGGGATAAATCATAAGAATATTCTAGAAAATATCTCTAGAAGATTCAATATATGAAAGGTAATAAATCATTAGATTTAAAATTTATGATTTTGAATAAAAGTATATCATCCAAATGAAACAAATAGAAGGATGCAACTCAAAAGACTCCATTTTGAAAATCCAAACATTCTTCTATAGTTCCAAATGACATGTTAGTTATCTAGACAGTGGATTTAGATAAGTAGTGGAAGAAGAACGATTCCCATGAAAATTATGGTGTAAAAGGAAAAGGAAAAATGACATAGAAAGATGAAGAATATATGTGTGTGAGATGAAATATAGCTTGAATCATACTATGAAATTATGTTACAGTGATTACAGTGTAAAAATAATTCGTTAAGATGATGAATGTTACATCAAATTGTACTTTTCATTAAAATATATAGAGAAGATAATTTTCAAAAAAAAGACATTGAATATGTGATAATATTCTAGAATCTAAATCAGAATTAAATAAAAAATGTGCAATCATGAATATTTGAGTATATAAAGAAACGGGGTTGTTAAAATTTTGAAAACCCTTCTATTCACATTAATACTAATGTAAGAGCCTCCTTATTCTCTAAATTTTTTTGAATTGTTTTTTCTCTCCAAAAAGGGAATTGAATTTTATGTATAATTTCATGAGTATAATTTCAGATAGTGGAACAGATGTAAATATTATATATTCATGATAAGGAATTTTTTAATTCTAGAATGTTTCTAGTGTTGTTTTTATAAAACAATATAAGAAATCTATTCATGATTATGTTAAAATGGTTTCAATAAATAAAATATAGAAAAGTGTAGAATAACATATTTAAATTTGATCTTAATTTCTAATTTAAAATAAAAGATATTAATGAATGATCATTTATGGTGAGGATGTGGAAGTTTCTAAAGTATGAAAAACCTAATAAATAAGAACCATTTTGAATAATTATTAATTCGATTCTTCTAATTAAAATTTAATGAACAATTTAATAATTATGATGATTTTGAGAAATGTCTCTATGATGGGATGCAAAGGGAATATGATGTTGTTGTTTCTAGACTAATTATAACATGAATATATAATTCATTTGGAATTTCAATTTACATATTTCATGAGAAAAGTTATTTATTTATGAATCTATAATCCATAGTAATTGAAAATAAAAATAATTGTACATTGGGTAAAACATGTACTATGAAATGATAAATGAAAAGTTGAAGTATAAAAAATTATATTTTTAATCCATTTTATGAAGTCAATTTATGAGTTCTAGGAGGATTTATATTGCAAAATTCTTAACATATAGATTAATATATTCAACCTAGAATAAAAGTAGACAACCATTAAAATCAATTTTTTGAGTTATCATTCATCTTTGTATCAAGAATCGTTTTTAAAGGACATAATTGTTGTCTAAATAAAATCAAAATATTTTATACACTAACCATGGATCATATATATATCAAGTGAAATGATGGAATTCACATTTATTATGTATCATCTAATACCATTTTCATTTGAAATTCACATTTCTTGTGAATAATTGGGAGATAATGAGAATGGAATGATAGTTGGAAAAAGTAAATGTTAGGGAAATTTCATTAATAGAGGGAGGGAATGATACCCATATTGATATATTCATTTGGAATTTATGTTGAAGGTATAAAAAATAAATAAAAAGATTAGATTTAAGATGCTACAATTAGTGTAATTTGTATTTTTTATTGATATGATATTTATTTCTAATTGGTTATCAATGAAATAAAAATATTTCATTGATGTTAATATGTAAAATAGTATAGGAAGAATTAATTTGATAGTTTAGTTAATGTATTTAAAATTGGTAAGAGGATTGATATATATTGGATAGTGAAAAAAAGTTCTAATGTACTATTTTCAGAAGAATTTTTTTAGAAGACATTGAGTTTACTTTTGATTACTGATGATATGATTTTAAAGAAAAAAAGATTTTATTAATGTTTAGAGGAACATGTTTATTAAAAACATTACAAATATAATGATGTTTTATTAATAAATTTTTAACTTAATAAATGATTATATAAATAGATTGAAAAGTAAAGAATATTTAAATTTAAATTATATTTAAAAAAAAATTGGATGGATATAATGAAGTTTGTCAGACCATGTTTATTAGTTGATGGTTTACAAGATCTGAAAATGCTGTGTAAGGGTGCAAAAAAGCTATGTAATGGTAATTTTATAACTTAATAAAGGAATTAAAATATTTATAATTCCCTTGTAAGGGTAATTAGATTGTTGTGTAAGGGTAACCTATAAAAGAGAAACCACAATTCTGATCATCTGAATATTGTGAATAAAATAGGATAAAGACTACAATACAAAGGTGATTGGGTAAATTTTAGCTAACCATGTTAATTAAATATAGTCTCATGAGTTTCTCCATTATATGGAGTTCCCAATGAATAGACTTTTCTAATGTCTTCATTACATATTCCATTGGATAAAACCTTCCAAATCCATCAAACATTGTCCATCAATGATACGGTGGTGTATATTCTAATTAGATAGAAGATTTTGGTGGAGTCCACTAATGGAACATTCACAAGGAAATCAAACTGATTTGAATGGACTGGGTCATTTAGATGACATGTATAAAAAATGTTTAACCAATTACATTCATAATTATATCCGACAAAAAATCATCATAAAATCAATATCAAACATTTCTAACGGATTTTTTTTCATTATTCAAACATCACAATTCAGTATAACTATCAATCACAAGATACATTTGGTAAACCTATCAATCCACTTTTCAAAATTGGAATTATGAACACACACACCCTCTCTTTCAATGCACGGGAATTGATAAAATATCCTAAATCAATAAAATGTCATCCATGTGCAATACTCAAGTTAAAAATAACAATCTATGGTAAAATTCTAAAACAAAATATAAATCCCCACCCATATGAAGATGGGGTTTCCCATGTTCTTGGGGCTGCATGTATCCAGACATGATCTTATTACCAAGCATTGATAATTTCTCAGGATTTCATCTACCATGCCTCAAATAATAATAAAAATTCACCAACTTTGATATGCCACTGTAACAACCTTTAAAGTGTTCCAATATAATCAGCTCCCTAGGATGGTACACCATAATACCTCAAGTGCACCATCCCATATGCAAGAGGATGATGAATATTAGTGTGAAAATATGATGGAACAATGTGGAGACAATACCCACATATTATATTAACACTACAATAATGATAATATTAATAGATATAACAACCGTTATAAACAACAAAAGAAACACCAAACTAAAAGTTCCAATAATAACCAAATAGAAATATGATCCAACAATGATATGTATACTCTACATGTTAGGAATGCATTTAAATAAAATACAAAATATTAAAACTAAAAAATCATCCTCAACCTGGACCTGAGTACCATATTGGTCCTTAAAAATCCCATACTCTACACCCATCAACCCATTAAAAAACCAACCAGAATGTTCCCTTATAAAACACTAACAGGAAAACAAGTAGTATCTACTTAGGTGCCATAATGTTATGGAGGCCAGAGTAGGGTGTGAGTAAACATCCATAGGTCACCAGTAAAAGTTTTTAAATAATTAACTAGTCTATGAAATAGTGTATATTGATAACTAGGTTGTATTAAATAAATATGGTAGAAAAATAAACAATATTCTCAATTAAAAATTTACTAATTTTTCATGCAGAGACACTATGTCATATACCACATGGGCTAAGTATTTTATTTGAAAAGGGAATTCATTTAAAATTTCCATTCTTATTTGTACCAAAGAGAATCGGTCCACAGACACATTTCTTCATATTGGGAGTCATAGGATGATTGATAAGGAATATTTCTCCATGTATCCAAAGGAGATATGGTATATAATTTATGGACATCCAAACCACTAGACCACATGATGAAAAATAATTAGAGTCAGTCCATTTATCTAACTAATACATAAAACACCATGACTAACTATCCAAAACTCAATATGGAATGCCATGTATAAACCATTGGAATTATGATAATCAGTCCAACATCCAAAAAATATGATTCAACAGATTACCTAGAGCATCATTTTATACCACCCAAAAAATATGGATTGGATTTTCATTATAAATCTAAAAACCATTATTCATATATCAGAAAACATGGTGAATCAATTCATGAATACAAATGGGAGTCATCACACTATTTCAAACAATACAAAACATTTCAGTAAAATTAATTTACAGAATTATAAAATAATTTATCATTAATCATATTACATTAATCAATCATTCTTTACCATGTCCCATCAAATTTTAAAACAATATATGTCTCTATAAATCCCCACCAATTTTTCACAACATCACGAAACAACACGTAAAATATTTTTAGTGTCTAAAAAAACCACTCACATCATTATGTCCTTTCAAAACATCCCTTCAAAAAGTGATTTTGTATTTGTACATCCAAACAAAAAAAAGATACACATTCTCATAAATTCAGTTAGAAAAATACCCCATGGCATTTTCATGATGGGAAATGAAACCCAAAAATAAAAAATCATTTAAATCTAACAATTATCCCTTTTATCATCATGTTGTGGTCAAAACCTCATTCTAAAAAAATTCCACTTTCAAAACAACATTTTCATTCACTAAAAATAATAACCTGATCAAAATCCAAAACTCAAAATTTAAAACATTTCAAATGATATTTATGAATTTTACAAAACAACCATAAAAACACTTCAACTATCCCTTTTTCCATGACCTCATTTAAATTAAAAATTGCTACCCATTCACTTCAATAATTATGCTACATCAACACTTACAAACTCATTTCACCACTTAAAGTGTTTTTATACCCCATGGGTATCCTTAGGTCTGGTATAAAATCATCAATGGACCCAACGGGTTCCGTGAAGTGTCACACACATCAATATAAGGTAAAAATGTACTTCCATCAGTCTGTGAAAGAATTCACAGCAAGGATGAAAATTAGTACAGCTGCATATATTTATTTGAACATCATGAAAATTAGAAAATTTTTAGTTTCCTCCTATCTAATGGTCATAGACATCCAACAATACAACTTCATGATTTTATTTGAACCAAAACAAAATCAAACACCATGATGAGGAAACTAGTGTAAATATGTGTCATTTGAATTAAAATTAAATTAGACAACTATTATAGTCCTTTATAGAAGAAGACATGAATTGGAGGTAAATTATTACCCATAGTATTGAATTGAAAACAACGACACTCTAAAATCCTAATAATGGAGTGAGAAAAACACATAGAGGATAGAATAGATCTTAATTCTCTATCCTAGTTGTATGGGGATGAATGGGTTATAAAATATGGGATAAACCTTAATGAAAGAGATTGAAATTTCTATTCTTACTATAGATTAAGTTGTGGGTGGTTTAGATACATTCTTATCCAAATTATGTGCCAACATTGGTTTTTCCTCAATCTAATATGGGGTAGATCGCGTAGTATTGATAGACACTCACACAGTTTGGAAGACCCAATTTTATCATATGCTACGACCTCTTTCTAAGGGAGGTATGGAAAAATGGTGGTTTGGGATGGCCAACACAGTTTTCAATCTGTGTGGGGGATGTTTTCTTTGCTCTTCTTGGGACACCCACAACATGAACAATTATAGTGAATAGATAAACTAACTATTCTCCAACCATAAAACTTATACAGTTTGGCCTCTTTTCCCAAATTTTGTATCTCGAACCCATGGAACACCCCTGTGAACTATAATACACTAGAAATACACTCTGTTAAACAATTTAGAAGTATTGTTTCCACAATATAAAAAAATGACCCCCCATAATACAAGGAGATCTTACAGGGTGTGCACATACTGATTGATAAATTATAAGAACATACTGCAAATAATATCAAATGAGGTTCATCAATCAGGTTTTTCCAATCCATGTAAATAGATAATGATATTAAAATTCTTTCAATTGATATAGTAAGAGTCTCTCAAATTATTTTATATATTTCGATAAATGTATAAATGATGAGAGGACACATTTTCACTAGCGGGACGATGTTTTATACAGACTGTCTAGGATGAGAGGTTAAAGAATATTGATGTTTTTCTTTAAAAATGAGTTATGGATGGTCAAGTATGTTCTAATAAACATATAAAAAGTTTCTTAATGTTCGATAATAATTCTATTAAAATTGAGACGAGATTGGATAATTAAAATTCAATGTTTCATTTTGTAGAAAATAATACATTTGAGTTCCCACCAAATATTTTGTAAGATAACCAATATAAATATGAATCAACTAGGGTATGATGTGTTGAAACATATTTATATTTGTATTGTACTAGAATCACTGAATAATTTTCTATGTAATAATGTTTCATTTATAAAAAAGATAAATTAATTCTTATTTAGGATGATGTTTTGATAGATGAAATAACAGATATATTATGGGGTACTAGATAGAGAGAAATAAATAGATGAATCAATCAGTTCCAATCCTAATAAAAAGAAAATGGAATATTAAGTGTATAAGTACCATACTATTCAAAAGTTATTGGATTGATAAAAATAAAAGGATGAATATGTGCCAGTCGATTAACAAATAATAAGAAGGGATTTCCAAAATACCGAATAAATCTTTCATGCCAATTAATATAATAATAACATGGCATAGAAAAAGGATCTCCCAAAAAATGACCATCTAAACATAATTAGATGTATAAGATCACCCTGAAATATTTAGTCCAAGGATTAGATGGATTGGTTCATTGGGAAGAAAGAAGGACAATAAATGTGTTTTCCAACTATTGTGCATTTACTAAAAAATAATAAATAAGTAGATAACAATGATACAATTTGACATTCCCCATAATCCTTAACAAGTGTAATGCTATCATGGATTATCCATATACCTTAATACGAATGTAAAAAATTTCATTAGAGGTAGTATATAGAAAATTCATGGAGCTTAATGTTGGACAAAGTTATCACCGGTATATGGAAGAGAGGTTTTTTTCATCTCCCCTCTCATGATTTTGGGTATCACAGTTAGGATAATAATTATTTCTATCCAAACCATAATATTTGGTATCACTTTATAATGATGAATAAATGAAATGGACTTCATTGTACATATAAATGACTAGGTACTCTTATTGAGTAGTGAAACTTGTAAAAATATAATGATCCATCCCATAATTTCTTTCATATGCTTGAAATAGATATCGAAATGGTATTTGGTGAATTAATATCCTAATAGGTTAAATATTTAAATAAGAAAAAGTTATGATTCACTAAAAAATTCCCAATACTCACTCACCCCCTCTCTGTCTTTATTATATCTTCAATTTCTAATATCAAGATAGGGATAATTTTCTCATGTTTTAAAAGAAATGAACATATGTTATTTTTAAGTTAATTTCATCTTGGTAAATATTCTTTGATTATTTTATTTTATTAAAAGAGGATATACTATAATGATATCCTCAACTTTGTTATTTTTGATTTCTTATGATCATGCATGTTTATTTATTGATTGGGTAATATATTGAAATTTGGAAAGCTAGTTGTTCAATATGAATGTATATGTTGATTATGCATTTAATTTTATGATTCAAAAGATTATATTACACATTGTTTTGAAAATAAAAATACACATCAATAAGTGTGTACAATAAAAATAATTGTTTTTCTATTTTTTTAATATAAAAATATACAAAATATATCAATTACCAAATGTTTTACAATATAGGAGTGGACTTATTATTATTTAAAATAATTCAATCTCAATAATATTAAAATATCAATGGTAAATGTTTTTAGGAATTTTTATATTTAAGTCATATTTTTTAACAATAACCAACAATCATTGTTGTGGTGGTGAAAAAAACAGTTGTAGATGTGGCGAGTTGCTATACATATCAAGGGATGAATAGTAAGATCCATATAATAATGATTAAAATATAAATTGAGTTAAATAGAATCTAAATAGTAGAGTATGTCATATAAATAGTTCTTCACCTAATGGATTAGAACATAGAATATATAACAACAATGTAAAATAATACTTTAAGAGAAAAAATATCCTATTCTTTTGAAATTCTTATTAAATGGTATACGTTGTTTTTATTGTTTAATTCCATGAAATTACATATGAGGGGTATCGTCCTATAATTATCTATCATTTCTTATTGTAATCATATTACGAGGCAACCATTCATTGTGGAAGGTTTACCAAGATACCAATTATAGTAAGGTATGTTGTGAGTAACTAGTTACTGTAGTGGGTAAACAAAGCATGAAGGTATAGTAGTAGGGCATTACCAATACCCTTGATTGAGGACTTAAATGGTAAGGAAGACAAATCCATGTTTCTATATTTAAGAAGTGGGTACCATTGGACATGTCTACAGTCAATGATACTTTGAAATATGAGCATGCTTACCCTTGGTCTTTATGTGAGAATAGAAATTTTTAATTGTATCATTTAAAAGTTCTTTGTTAAATTATACTCCCTGATTTCTAATTTTAGTCATGTAAATTAATTTAATGTTATTTGATAAAAATTTGATATTTTCATTTAGTTTTGTTATTACGTACATCAGTAATGGAAATATTGATTTCATTTCACCACACATCACTCTAATATCACTATACCTATTTATTTTCTTTAATAAAAATATTTATTTCCAATTTTTTTAAAAACATCAAGACATTAAACAATTTTTTTTGACATTTAAACTATAATTAATACCTAATTTTAGGATTTTACATAAATGAATGTCATCTATATAGAATTTTTAAACATTTATATGATGAATGCAATATAGTTAGTTTTTGATAGGTGAAGACAAATTATAGATGGTATCGTTAAGCACTAGTAGGACCCATGAGACAAAATATGATAGGTACTTGGTGTATAATAACATAATTATTTATTAATTTTTTAATGATTCACCGACAACGTGTTTATGATGTCTTTGAACAAGGCCTCTATGATATGATTATGATGTCTGACATTATTCATTCCATCATTGTGGTATTAGTTATTATAATACATGTGATTATTTATAGTTTTAGTTTTGTATATATTTCAATTTATATATGTTTATGGTTTTTATATACATATTTTTATTTCATTAGATAAAAAATAACATTGATTTAAAAAATTATTTATTTTCTCCCATGGGTAAAAAAATTATTTTCGAGGAAAATATTTAATAATTTTGAAAAACCATCATAAATTATTATGTTGACATTTTGAATGATTATTAAATGTTTTATGAAATGTTTTGTGAATAATTTGGATTTAAAGTCTATTTATATGATTATTTTAGGATCATTTTTTTAATAAAAAGGAAAAACCTTATCAGTTTTCATTATCAAAAAAGTCACCATGGTTATTTGACTTATGATATGAAGTAATGATTGAAAATTATGGAAGCAATATAAATTAGAAAATTATTATTATGTAATATAAAATAATCATGTTATTTTATATTCTCATATTCTTTACATTTATGGTATTACAAATCATCATCTTAATAAAGAGGATGAAAATTTTATCTAATGTTATCCCTCATAAATTAATTTATAATTTTAGAAAATCATTCACAAGAATTAGTGTCATAGTGGTGAATAAATGGTTTAATAAATATTTAGATAATGATAATATTCCTCATATTTACACAAACATTTAATGTAAATTCAAAATGAAATGTCATTGTTGTGGGTTGAATGGTAATTCCTACAACTTATCTATACCCTATTTCATAGAATTGATTTTGTAATTTTTTAAACCCTCTCTATTAGATCTAAGATAATATTGGGATGATAATATATATTTAAGGTAGTATAATTTAACACCCATATATTTTAGAATGTTTTTTATTTAAATAATATTACAGTAATTATTGTGTGGCATATATAATAATGAACATAAAAACAATGACATACAATAGAAATATTCTTATTTAAATTTTATTGTTATAACCTCACCATTATATTTGAGGGTATGAATATTTGAATCAAAATTGTGATATATATATATATAATATTTTTTTATTACAAATTTAATGACTATGATATTAAAATTTAATTTTAAAAAATACCCTATAAGACAAAATAAGATATTTTGAAAAAAAATATTTTTATAATCTCTATGTATCCTTTTTCAAAGTAAATATTTTTAATCACCGTCGACAAATTTTTTAACGAAATTTAATAGTTATACATTTAATTAAAAAACTTAAATTCATTTAATGGTGGTTATGAGATAAGTAATTATTATATATTCATTTTAATCTTCAAAAATACATTTTCTTACAACATAGTTTTTATTACATTTTATGTGTGGATATTATAATTAATTTCATAAGGTTTTAGAATTTTTATTGAAAAAATATATATAGATTTTTAATTTAATATGTGAAAATTAAATTAATTTAATATTTTTTATATTTTTAAAAAAATATTGCTTAGTAGGTGAATAGTGAAAAAAATACTGATTTATTAGAAAAATGTCATTACATTTTTTTGTATAAAGTAATATAAAAGTATATGTATGTTATGGATATTTTTTAATCTTATAGAAGATAAATGTTTTTGAAATTAATCATACAAATTAAATTAAAATCCATATTATATTTTATTTTTTGTATGATTATTTTTTCCCTTAAAAATTTGTTTTTCTACAAATTGGTTTTCATTACGTTCTGGGAAAATATATTAAAATTTAAATTTACTACTTCTAGAAATTAAATCATGGAAAAATAATATCATATTTGGCATAAGAATATTCATAATATTTAATACGTCATATTTTATTTGTTTAATCATAATTAATATTAACCACAATAAAAGTTAATCAAATTGATAATTAGTAAAATGGATTGATGAATGTTGAAAAAATGGGATTGGTCTCCATATAAACTCAGATCCAAACAATATTTAATTTTATGAGTGTAACAGTACCATCATTATAATATTATATTATATATGGAATTCTGAATCTACTTTTCATTGATTAAATCCTTTATAAATTTTTATGTCATGGGTAATTGAATAATGTCATTGTCTCTCTCAATTAATTTTAGGTCATGATTTGGATATAAGTATAAATTATATGCGTTAGAATATAAATAAAAATAAATAAATAATAAAATATGAAAATTATAGTACTTCATTTTTTTACATTTTTAGAGATATTATAATTTCCATGAAATTTTATATAATTCCTAGGCAGTGTTTGCCCATGAAGGAGAAAAATTAAAAAAATGATTTTAAAAACATTAAACGTTATATGTTTTTGATGATATCTGATTTTTGTTGAATTTATATGATAATTATAATTTATAACTGTTTTTGAAAGTCTTTATATTAGAATTAAAATATTGTCTTGATGAATTTAAATTCAAGATAAATGAATAGTCCTGCTAATGACCTTAAATGGTATTTAAATTTTAAAACTTATTTTCAAACCATTATAATTTATTAAAATCCAACCATGATTCGCAAAGAAGTTAAACAGCCAACTCTATCATGCATGGTTCACTTATGTTTCATGTTGAATTTTTATAATTAATATCACGACATTGAAAAGGTAAAAAAATGTTATAATGATTAAGGAGAAATCGGGTAAAGGAGGGGTTGAACAAAAATATAAGGTTTAAAATGACACAAAAACATATATAGAATTGAATTATCATTATATATATACCGTATCATTATTATATTTTATAATAAGGGTGTTTGGATCAATTTTCTTGATTTAGACACATATTATATAACAATAATTCAAGTATTTACAATATTCTCATCCACCTCACTTATGAAATGTAATCATTTATCCTATTTCCTTTATAATTCTTGATCCATTGAGCTTGACCATAGTAATGCCCCGACTTTAGTTACTGAGAGTCAATACAATATTACATAACACTGACATGATTTAAAGAGATCAAGCCCTGAAATATCATTATGTTTAGTTGCTTTGGAAGTACTAGATACATACATATGTTTTACCTTACATTATGAAATGGAAAAACAATAACATTGTGTCCCATTGAAACACACTCATATCCCTTAACCTATTCCGGAAGGTCAATCCTAATATATTTCTGTGCATCCTTGGAATCTAAAACATAATAAAGGGTCGAGATTATATGCACAGAAAGGATTATAATATTTCTTAGACTATCATTAATAAGAATAATCATTTATGGAAATTAGGATGACTAAAACACAAACCTTTTAAAAATAAACTTCAACATAAAAATGACAAAAATAAATCAAATAATTCTGTTAACTTATTCTAATGGATATTCTACTACTCTAATAATCACATGTGATATCAATAACTAATTTCATAACGATGGAATGCATAATATCAGACATCATAACCAAATAATCAAGGCATGGTACCAAGACTACAAATAAAATTTCTTTCCATACCTTATTCCAAGACACTAATTTTTCTGCAAAATACGTACCAATGCTTCAAGGGGATGTTGTGGGACCTAACCATCACTTACAACATCCAATGCATTTGCAATATGAAAATATTGAAACATAACATAAAAATTCATGTTAATAATAACATTAAAATTTAAATAATTTAACCATAAACTGTGAATGGAATAAAAATAGCACACCCACATTCAAACATATAACAAAATAATAAATAAACTATAGAATATTGTATCATAATGAATCAATTTAAACCAAGTGTAAAATCCATCAAAGGATGTTAACATGGTAGAAATCATTCTAAAAACAATTTCAGTGAAATATATCTTTCTACTTTGAAAGCATTTAAAAGTAAATAAAACATTTTTCTAAAATATTATTATAAGCTTTTAAGTGATTCTTTGAAAGTGTTATAATTGAAAAAAATTTCCCCCACCGTATATGTTAAAAAACATTATTTCCTTAATTTGTCGAATGGGTCATAAAGTACCTTATTTTGAAAATGACGTAAATATTCCTTTCAAAACTATTTATAAAATTCATAAAAAGTATAAATTACTTTAAGCTATTGTCTAAGAAATATGAAATTTTTTTTTTAAATATATCTTTAAGAAGCACGGATGTTGATGATAAAGAATTCCCATTATATACCTACGTATAAACAACCTCGAATAATAAAGATATTGTGAAATTAACTCTTACCTTATACTTATTCTTAGTAGATGGTATGTTAACCTCTAGTATAATGGTTTAATAATTATTAATAAATTATACAATAACCACAAACATAAATATGTTATCATATATTACCTTTAATATTTCTTTTTTTAAAATATTTTAGTAGTTTCATCGTATCAGGTGTTAATTGATTCTTTTTACTTTATATGTGTTCTATGTAAGTCATGTTTGTTATGAATTGGAATTATTTTATTCTTATCCTGAATGATATTCTTTTCTTAAGAATTATTTTTAATCATCAAATGAAAATTAATCTTGAATAGTTACGATGGGTGCAAAATCTCATCACGTTGTGGAGATTGTAAGCCGTACGTACCAATATCATTATTTTGAGGGTGAAATAGTATATAATATTAATGGTATATTATATACAAAAAAATCATTGAAATTTTGTATTTTATATTTAAATCAATTATTCTCATTTTTTTACCTATCCAATTTATGAAGTGTTGAATAACAAACTACACCACGACGTGGAGACGGTAATCCATACGTACACACGTATGTTGACATTTTCATTCATTCGATGGATAGAATAATTAATATTGTTGTAGAATATTAATAATAACATCACAATATATATATGTTAATAGAGTTATTATTTCGTTATGGAAACAACAAGGAAATATGAAGTGGACGAATAAAAGTACATTGAAAGAGGTGACAATATAATTACTTCTTCTTCGGGTGCTTCCTTTTGAATTGAACAAATGGTGCCCATAGGTTGGAATTATGATCAATGTAATGTCTATAGGTAATGTGAGGGTTTTTGGGAGAATATATGAGCTTTGTTTTTCCTATCCAAATGTCTTTAGAGGCGTGAATTTTGGAGAAGGTGGGGTACCCTTTTAAAAGAGACGAGAGGGGTACTTTAAGAGAAGATTGAAATATTAATTTATTATAAAACTATTTTCCATTTCTAATATATCTAAATGAATTTATATCAGTCTAATGTTTGGATGAGTCAAAAAACATTCAACCAATAAGTTTTAGAAAAGTTTCGGTCACCATATTTACATTATCTTTTTGATTTAACTCTTCGTTAAATAGTTATCTTTTAATATGTCTTCTTGTATTATTATAATACATGGTTAAAAAACAAACTATAAAATTATAAAAGAACATAAATTGGTTAATTAATCACATATATAACCTTATATAAGTCTTTTTTCTGAATATTAGATTTTTGGGACTATTATATAATTTAATAAAAAGAATATGTTTTAAAAAATCATTTATGTCAATTTAGAAACTATTTAGTATTTGGTTATTTTAAAAGTAATTAAAACATTATTACTTCAAAAAATTCATTTAACCAACCCTAACATGTCATGTAAACTTATAAAATCTGTTTATTGAATCAAAAGTCTCAATTTACATTAGTTTTAATATTTAAAACATTAATTTTGTTGGTCTTTCATTGATAACGTAATGATTACATCATCAATGTGTCATATATAAATTTAATTATCTGAAGATTAAAAATTATAAATAAGTTACCATGATTTAGGAGATATTTTTAAATTTCTAATGAATATATATAGTCTAATTTATCTTATGTATATCCCCATATTAAAAATTGTTTACTTATTGAAATTTGAATTTAACACTTTTAACTCTTCTTTAAATAAAATATAAGAAATTTTCTAATATAATCCATGTAGAACAAAAAGGATCATATATTTTCACAAGGTTGATTTTTTACAAAATATAAACTTATCCAATATATTATTGTCATGTTTTAGGGTAATTATAACATAATTTTTACTTTTAATTACCCTATTTACTTTTAACAGTGGTAAATAAAATTCAAAAGTTACTAATAAAAAAAATAATTTTCATCCTACTGAACAACATATTACTTACTGATTTCAGTTGTGTCTCCTGGATTTTTGAAATTCAATACTCAAAAGCGGTAAAATTATGTTTTATAAAAATTGGATAATGTACCAAGAAGGTTGGTAAAAGACAGTAAAAAGTTCAATCAAATATTATGTATCTAATCTTATTATAAAATAACATTAATTAATTAAATCAAACTAATATATGTATTATATATATTTTTTTTACATTAAAACAAATTTAAATTAAAAATAATTATTTATATAAAATGTTCGTTTTAAGAAATAAAGCTGGGTTTTTCACTATTCATCAAAAATTGAATTCTTCAGAAAAATTCCCAAAATTATCCCTAAGATAATTTTGGTATTCCGAATCAAAAAATGAGGTCCATTCTAAAAAAATTTATAAAATTTCAAAAATTTGTTATTACTATTCATAACTGATTTTTAAATGGCTAGTTTTATTGTTCTTGGGTTGCTAAAACTCAAAGTTACTTACAGTGAAAGTTATTTTATTATTCAAAGAGAAACATATCGTCGAAGTTTGGGGTGTTAAAAACATTTTATTACAAAATCCATCCCAAAAAATTATACCCATATCATATAGGTCCTTGTAATAATTTAATAATAATCATAAGAAGGATTAAGGTGTAATACAAAGGCGTTTTTTTAATGATGCATTAAATAATGTATAAAATAATACACGACATGTTGTAAGGTATTTTAATTTAAACCATTTTTATAAAGATTTCAATTAAAAATCAATCTCCATGTTTTCCATGTTCATATAATGTTTGTATATTATGTAATTATGATAATCTAGTAAATATAAAATCTATTTCATTCATTATTAATACACGCGAATTTTATTCATTAGAACAATATTAGGTAATTGTATTATCAAAAATGAAATAGCATTATTGTTACTCCGTTTTAAATTTATTATATTGTTTTATTTATATGATTTATTTCTAAATTATTAAATTTTAATTTGTAACTTTGAACATTATATTTCAAATATTCTAGTCGAAATTATCTTAATATGGTTTATTTTGTGATTTTTCATAAAATATGTATTTTTAGGTGAATACTGAAAATTAAAAATTTCTAAAAATATCATCTATTTTCATTAAAAAATATAATATAAAATTATCAATATGTTTTATAGTAATATAAGTTTTCTTTAATTATAAATAATCTATTCAATTTCATAAGAATCATTATATACAATATTTATTTATAAATTAATTATTGGGAAAAACGTTTTATTAAAAAATATTATTCTTTTCATTTTTTAATTTTATCATAAATTAATTTATACCACTTGTATATATTGAATTATAAAAAATATAATCCATTTTTGATAGGATCGAAATTTTTTAAATATGATTCCTTTGTCATTGTTCATTTTGAATAGTAATAATCGTAAAATTTGTCACCTAGTTAATGGTAATGAGGGTAAAATAGTGTTAAACATGTGTGAAACGACATTAAAATCATAAAAATCCAAACATTTTTTATTGGATAATTTATTTTCATAAATAAACTCCAAAATTTAGAAAATGTGGAATTTTATTTTCACTTTCCTTTGATAATCCCCATTATATGATATTAAATAATTAAAAAAACAAAATTTCATTCTCAGGGGATTAATACCGGTAGTATTTTTTTCCATAGTTGCTTAGAAATATTATGAAAATTAATAAAATTTTGTTATCATTATTAATATTATTTATGGGAATTTACTTTTTATTTTTAGTGTATTATTTATTACCTAAAATGCTTATACAAAACCAACATAGTGCATGTTCAAGTAATAGAAAATCCAGGTTTATAACTTTTAAAGATAATTAAGGTAATAAAATTATGATGCATTATTTTGTTCCAATTTATTTAGATATATATAATGTATTTGTGAAGTATTAAAATTTTATATTATAATTATAAATCTATCTTGTTATCATTAAATTCTATCTGTGTGAGTAGTCTTGAAAATGACTTAAATGGTATATTATATTAAATAATATTTTATTTATTATTTTATATATTTTTCAATAACAATTATCATTGGGAAATTTAATTTTATATTGTCTATAATATCATCCATTATCCATTTATGGGTCATTTTTTCATTTATAATATGTTTTTTTTAAACTTATATATTAAAAAAATTGATATCTCATAGTCATCATAAGTGGTAACTATTCTTAAATCAATGAGATAAGGGTGAAAAGATAAAATAAATTTATAAAACTTTTATTATATGAGGTTATTTTAGCACATACTGATCGAATATTTTAAATATATTAGTTTGTTGACACAAGAACATTTACATAAATTTATATTAATTTAATAATTTAGGTAATTCCGAAAGTGACCATATCCTCACTTATAAATGGAAACCCCTTATCCTCACTTATTTCGATAGTTTTACAAATCTACTTTATTAAATAACTATCCGAATCCCTCTCTAATATCCCAATATATGTTCAAGATGACTTTTTATCACCAAAATATAAATCTTATAAGGTTAAATGTATAATCAAAAGTGGATATCTATGGAGAATGTATAAGTTCTAACCGTCCTTTTACAACAAAAAAAATATTATTCCACCAAAATTCATTAACCATGATGAAATAAAAAATAATTATATTATATATACCAAAATATTGTTATAATGTTTGTACATCCCTTTTTCATCTCTTCTATATCAAATGGGAAATGAAGACATTGATCCCAAGTATTTGTATATTACCACCTCCAAGAAGTGATGTGTTTTATTTTTATTTATCACCACACAATTATTAGTATTATGATATATTTAATTAATATAAATTATTTTCAGGACATGGGAATAGTTTCATAAATATAATATATCATAGATTCTCTTTAAACTTATGATGTAAAATTAAATGATTATGTAACTAAATAAAATGTGGTCACAAATTACAGTAAAGGTATAATGATACAAGAATGAACAAGAAAAAGGTTCTTAATAAATTAAATAAAATATATTGTATTATTATTCAGGATTTAAATTATGAATTATGTTAGATGATATTTATGGTTACATATTTCTATTTAAACTCTTAATTTATAGAATTCTTATCAAAAAATAAAATTCATCAATATCCAGGTTCTTTAAAAGGATTCAATATTTTCATTTTTTATACATAAAATACTATTAATTGTTTTTTCAACTACCTTTCTATTTATTTATATGGTTTAAAAATGAATATTCTAATCAATTTTTTGAATGAGTCAATTTTATGAAATTTTTTAAAAGAATATTTATTTTATCTTTTATAGCATGAATGAGATTTATGACCTTCATATATTGTCATGGATTTAAATATTACATTATAAGTTTTCATGGTAATTTTCAAATAAAATACTTTCCAAAATATTTTTTTGAAATTTTTTATTTTAAATATTTTTTATAATAATGGGATATTTCTCCCTATTTTTATTATGAAATATGATGTGCTTAATTTTAGGGTTTAAAATATTTTTTCAAGAGATTTATGATAAAAACATGGGGGATTAGAATTTTTTATGATATTGTATCAGAGCATTATATATGTTGAAAAGTAAACTCGATGTATCTTATAAGATGAGTGACCTCAATACAACTTATATGACGAGTGAGCCTGACATAACTCACCAATTCCAGGGGTAAATTTCTTTGTCTACAAAGGAAAGAGTGTGGAAGTTAATAGGGTGGGTTTATCTGTTGATTTAACTTGTAACAAGTTATCTTTTATATTATTGAACATGTTTTATGAATATAATTTTTTAACATGACTATTACTGTTTCAATTTTTCTTATTATGGATTGTAATGTTTTTAATTGGGAAAACAGTACATTTTACTTGTGAATATGAATTATCTAAAAATATAAAGAATAATTTGTCATTGTTAAAAATAATATGGGTTTTTTGTTTTATGAATGTCCTATAAGGTTTCATTTATTTAGATCACTTACTATTATTTGTTTTCTAAATCCATACTTTTGATGTATTTCACTGGGTTAACGAATGATAAAAAAACAAATAGTCAAGTTTGAAGGAAAGAAAATTTTTCATGAAAATAATACATTTCTCATATTAAAACATTTATAATATATAAAAAATGGATAATGATTTGATGTTACCACATTGTAATATATGTGTTTTGTTTTTAGAATGATTACCTAATTATCTAGTTCCCTAATCAATAATGATCTTAAAATTTAAATAATGTGAATCGTGTAATAAAAAAAATTACTATGAAATGTTTTATGTATGTGTACTTATAGTTTCTATCAATGGTATGGTTTATATAACTTTATTTTCTAGGATAATGTTACTAGAATGTTATATAGATATTCTAATTTATTATTACATTGAAATTATATATAATTTTAAGATTGATATGTTGATTTATCTAATCTATATTTATTTTGAATGTATTAACAGAGGGGGAACATATAATTTATAGTAGGATGGTATGAATAGGAAAATGTACATCCAAATTATTATCCTAAATTGTCATAATTGGGACTAAGATGTATGTTCCAGTGATAAAATAATTTGACGAAAAATATAAAGGCTGGTGGAATCCATGTTAGAGGGAAACCATATTTACAATAGTAGAATATATCAATAGTTGATAATTTGATGAAAAATTACCTTTTATTGTATGATAGAACCTTAGATATAGTTTTTTCTCAATGATGGATCATTTCTCTATAAATGATATTTGGAGTCATTAGTTGTTTAGAATATAGAATGAAAAATTGTGCCATTTATCGTTTTAAGGTGAAGAAGATTGATAGTGGTCATTGGTTAAAAATGTTGTACAGATAAGAGATTCACTCCCTATAATGAGATTCATTTAAGAATATTTTTCATGGAAAAAATAATTCTATAAATTTATTCAACTGAGATTCCAAAAATAATTCACAATGGGGGATTTCATATATTTCAATGATAAAAATTTTCTGAGAGAGGCCAGATATGTTCCAAATTATATTTCGGACCATGATAGAGAAATTAATATATTTTAATAAGGATTAAAACCAATTTTATAAAGTGAATTAGCCTCATATAAATATAAATGTTATTAGAAATTATTTTATATTACTAAAAATATTGACATTCAGTTCTCTGAAACTTATGTGCTTCATGATGATAATAGTAAGAAGTGGTCAATGTGGTAATATATGGAGAATAATTTAAAGAATAAATTTTAATGTAATACACTAAAATTTAATAATTATAGTAAAAAAATATTGACTGTTTTAAGAGATATGGAATGCGTTACCGATATGGTGTGTTTGGTCATATGGCTTGTGACCTCAATGAAAAGTGACACTATTAATCATTTAATAGGTTATCAGATTTCCATCCAACTATTAGAATATTTATTTTCACTAACATTAGATATTAAATTTATGTTCCTAAAAATTCAGTAACATATGGTTGAAATCACCTATATTGAAATAATAAATTCATGAAAAAAATCATTTTTTTCTATTATGGTTCATGTCGGGCTATCTAATGAAGTGGTAATATGTATATTAATTTTTTTTTATTATTCAAATTCCTTGATAAATATTTGATCACCAAATTATTGTATTTATGATATCCTTCATGTAAATTTATGTATCACCTCATGAAATTAGGATATATCATTTGGTGTAATCTTTGGGTGGATTTATTTATGTAATAAATTTTTATAGGGATATTCCTTTTATTAATAGTGGGTTGTTTTTTATGAAAATATTGTTGAACCACCCATATTAGTGTTTGATATTATTCAATATACGGATTGAATTTTATTTTATCATTCTATGAAGGATTTTGAATCTAAGAATATTTGATTCAATTATATAATACCTTAGATAACAAATAATGAAGCTGATAAATTGATTAAGGATATTTGTGAAAGTTTCATATAATATGTTATCAAAGAAAAAAAATTGTTCACATCAGTGAAGTTCTTTTTGTAAATGAATATATTAATGCCTTTCATGATTTTTTTTCTAGAACTATTCCAGACCAAGAGGATGAATTTACTATTGATTTGTTCCTCATGCTATTTCAATTCCAAAACCCCTTTATCGAATGGATTATGTGAGAATTTTTAAATTGAAAGAGTAATTAAATTAGTTTATTGATAAGAAATTACTTCAACTGAGGAAATCAGTATGGGTTGATCTAGGATCACTTTTGAAAAATAATGAAGGCTCAATGAAGCATTTAATTTATTATAAATCCTTGAAAAACATCATTGTTAAGAACAATTATCCATTCCAAATATTGATTATTTGTTTGATCATATCTATGAGGAAATGAATTTTTCTAAGATAGATCATGGGTAAGGGTAGGATTAGTTGAAGGTAAAGGGGGAAGAAATTATAATTATGTCATTTTGATCTATATATTTGTGTTATGAGTTTGTTTTTTCTATCATTAGATTGTTTAATTCACTAGTTATAATCATATATCATATTGATATAGTTTTCGATTAATATTTGGATAATTTTTTGGTTTTTGTAATTATTATATTTTGGTATATTATAATATTAAAGAGGATCATGAATTAATCTTAAGTAATATTTTCATATCCATTAATGAAAATATGTAATATGATAAATTGTGTAAATGTGAATTTTGGTTACATCATATATAATTCCTTTGGAATATTGGTTGTATGTATGGAATAATTGTTGACCATATTGAAATAAATGTGGTTGATAATTGAAAATTTCTAAAAAAATGCCATTGATTTTTATTGTTTTCATGGATTAATGGTTGAGTAATGTCAGTATATTGAAAGAATTATAAAATTATCGAGTTGAGTAACTATGTTAATTGAAAAGGAGTTAATTATAAATTGATTAATGTTTGTGATGAATGTCTCCAGCAACTGAGAAGAATATCTTGGAATTATCTAATTCAGTTTTTGGCCTCAAGAAATGGTAAATTTTATGTATTTAGTGATTCTTATATGAAGGGAGTTAGTGTGGTTATAATGAATAATGATCATGTAATTTTTAGTAGTTCACATAAATTGAAACCCAATGAGTTATATAATTCTACAAATAATTTCAAACTAGATGTTGTGGGTTTTACATTAAAAATATTTGGAAATATTTTATATATAGTAAAATTTGAAATATATAATGATCATAAAATATTGAAGTATATATTTACTCATAGAGAGTTGAACATGAGTAAGGGAAGATGGACTGAACTAATAATGTATTATGATTTCACTATTCATTCTGTACTAGAATTGAAAAAAAATTAGCTCATATATTGCGATGAAAATATAATGCCTCATTAACCATGATATTGATGAAACATGATCCTTTGGTAAATAAATTTATGAATTATGGACTAGAAATTTTTCATGGAAGAACATGCCCTTTTTTTAGGATGCAGTGCAGTCATCACAGCCAAATAGAATTAAGAAATATTGAATGTAATAATATTATTTTCAATGTAAGGTGGAAGTGAAAATGAATGATAAGTTTCGTGAATTTAACATTGACATAGAATATTATTTGAGAATTGATAAAACAAATTTTATTGTATCAATATCCATGTTAAAATGGTAATTTTGAGTTAATCCCACATTTATCCCTTTTCTATTCATCTCAAAGTTACTAAGATGTATATATACCTTTAGGAGTATTATAAGTTGGATGGTATGGAGAATGTTGTTTTAGATCATACCATGAAATGTTTAAAACTTCAATAAGTAAATGTTGAATGGTAATTAATTAATGGGACGCCTCAACTTTTTTATTTTTGAATATGAAATGTGAAACAATATCTAGGGATTTCATGGAGGGATTTACAATGTCATATCACGAGATTAATGGGATTTGGGTGATTGTTGATTAATTGACTAAATCATCACTTTAACATACTATTTGCGAAACTATATCTTTTGATCAAAATTTACTCAAGTGTCTCAAAGATATAGGATGGTTTCATGGGTTTCTACTCTCTACTATATCTGATAATGATCCAATGTTTACATATAATTTTGTGAAAAAAATATAGAAGTCAGTAGGTATTGAAGTAAATTTCAATAAAACATTTCAACCTCAATATGATCGATAGCCATAGAGAATGATCTAGAACCTGAAAGAAATGTGTCAAACATGTTTGATAGATTAACCTAGAATTGGGGATCAATACCTTTAATTGTTTGTATTTTCTGATAATAATAGTTTTCATTATAAAATAAAGATGAAGCCTTTTCATGTTTTTTAGAATTTACTATCAAAATCCATTTAATTGGGATGATGTTGGTGATAAGATGTTTTTGTAACTAGTGATGGTATAATATATGGATCAAAAGGTAAAGGTGATTCTTTAATATATGAGGTTATCTCCTAGGATATTTAAGGGCTAAGTAAATCACTAGAAGAAAGGTATTTCGTTCAAGGTGGGTGATCATATTTTTTCATAAAATATCAACATGGAAAATTGTAATTAATTTTTTAAAAATTGAATGTTAATTACATGGTTTATTATAACCTATTAAAATCCATATAATGATGGATTATTTTCATACTGAGTGGCCTTTCCTAAGATTTTATCCCAAGTAAATGACAACATTCATGTTTTAATATTAAGGAAAAATGTGATGGATTAATATCTGGTATTGACCCCTTAGGAAATAATGTTGTAATATATTATTTTCTACTAATATAAAAAGATATAGATTTTTAATTATAGAGATAAGGTATTGCAGAACTGGGTTACTCATTAAGTTAATGTTTTGTGGCCAAACCATATGATTATAGAAGCAAATTGGGAATCAAAAAATACTATGAAATAATAATTTCCCTAATTTTTATTGTAGTGAATTAAATTCAGTGAATTTAATTTTAAAAAGGTAAGATTAATATGAATACCAAAGTAATAGATGATAAATTTTGGGTTTTATTAATATTCTTGATTTAAATTCACTAATTAATCTTATGTATTTTGTTAAATAAATAATGAAAAACTCTTATACTTATTAAATTCATTTTCAAATATTATAATGTATTATTTAGAATTCTATTTTGGGAATTGAATAATTTAAATTTTATAAATTTAACATCATATTTTAAAACATAAATTAAGAATTATAAAAGCATTATTTTTTTTTATTTTTCCGAAAAGAATTATTTTTAACTAAATAGTGAAAAGGATTTTTTTGAAAAACTACCATCTCTTTTCATTAAATAAAATAATATAAAATAAAATGTATGTTTTAAAGTATTAGAATTCACCTTGAATTAAAAATAATATAAATTAATTACATTTTCATCATAATTTTAATGATATTTGTAGAAGTTCATTTTTAGGATTAAAAACTTATTTTATTAAAAAAAATTTGTTTTTTGTATTTATCTTAAAGTAATTGATTCCACAAATAGATATTGGATATTAAAAAATGGTTCCAAAATTTAATACTTTGAAGTTCGGATTTTTTTCAATAGTTTTATTTCATTTTCTCTCATTATGAATTTTAATAGTAGTAAATATATGTCACATAGTAAAGGTAAAATGAGTGAAAAATATTAAAAATATGGGATAATACCTTAAACCCCCTAAATGCCAATATTTTATTGGAGATGTTTTTTTCATTAATACCCACGTATCAAAAAATTCACCATTTAATACTATGTTCTTTTAAACATTGCTTTAATTTGATTTTATGTAATGAATAAAAACATAATGTCACTCTTATTGTATTAATCTCTATTTTATTATTACATAATGGTTTAAAGTGGTTATATTTGGCAATGAATCATTATATTTAATATTAATCAATTCTCTAGCAAGTTAATTTATTTTTTATTTTTTATTGATTGAATAATTACTACAAATTATTATGCAATGACGATCCATTTATTATTTATGTAATAAGAAATTGAAGTAAATTATTTGTAAAAACAATAAAAAATATACAAATTTGATAAATTAATAAGTTGGATTAATTTTTTAGTTAAATAAAAAATATTAGTGATGTGTGGAAATTTAATATCTAAATTCCTTTTCTATATTATCGATATTAATGTCAAACTATGTGAATAATATTCAAAATGGATTTAATTGTATATTTTTTTAATTAATATTTTTTTAATTGTTTCAAATTTAAAAAAATACTATATTTGTATATGTGAATGTGATATGGTATATCATATATTCCATTTTACACATATGAGTCAATTTTTATTTTATAGTAATATCCTTGACTCCTATAAAGTATAAAATATTATTATCATTGTAATGATCAAAAGGGTTAACAAGGGGGTTAAAACTAATGCATAAGGGTTGAAAATTCAACTAATCAAGTCATAATATTATTTTATGAGATTATTTAGACTCGTAATTATCCTATATTTAGAATATATTTTTTACACATGAACATAAAAAATTTAATAATTTATGTAATACAAAGAGTGCCCAAATCCTCACATAAAAAAGGGAACCTCATCTACTCCCTTAGTAACACAATTTGTGAACTCTAGTTATTAATGTAACAAAAAAATATTTGTCAACATCTCTAGACACATATGTGGGTCATTTTTTTACCAAAATTCCATTCTTTCGAGGCTTAAGGTGTAATCCAATTATGATTTCCAAGGAGAAGGTATTAGTCCTACCTAACATAATTCAAATTTATTTCTTCTTATACCTCCCTCAAATATTCATTATCCTTGATGAAATAGTATAAAAATTAACTTAACTATTAATATTTTATTTTTCTTGTTATGAAACCCATTTTAATCACATTTTTCATGCTATGTAAATTGAAAACATAACTCATACGTACGTGTGGATAACAACCTGCATGAAACAATGTGTTTCATTTTTCATTAATAACTCACTTATATGGTTATTTTGATGGATTTAGTTAATATATATATATATATATATTATTGATGATATAATTATATTTCTCTTAAGATTATATATCATCTATTTTATTACCATTCCATCAATAGAAAACGACTACGTTCTTCATGCAAACAAATGGAATGTCATCTCCATGAGGATATGTGATTAATTTTTCATATAATTCATTCATGTGTGGTTATAAAAATGTATTAAATGAATGTAAGTGATAATAATTTCAATAGTATCATTCTAAAGAAGATGAAGAAGGAATCTTTGACCAAAGTCATTCTACCAAAGATGTATTTGTGATTATGAACCTATCATCCTCTAAAGGTATAACACATTCATAACTTATTTTGTCACTAAATAAAACATTTTCATAAATGAAGTAAAGAGGTAGTGATAGTTGAATAAATACTGAAAGATTTATTAATCAGTTAATTTAATAATATAATTTTATTATTCATGATTTAAATAACATGTGTTCTGGCCAATAATTAAGGTAGGATATTTTTCTTTAACAAATTATTTTAATTCGTTCAATTGAAATCATTTTCATACATGTACATGTTATATAAAATGTTTCATTTTTATTATTATTTATACATTAATGTATTTTAAATTTAATTTTCAACTTCCATTTACGATATTTACACGGTTTAAAAAGGAACCATCCTTTCATATTTGGAGAAATGTAATTTTACCTTAGGTGTGAAAAGAATAATTATTTTTAATTTTACAGCATGAATGGAATTTGTAGCTATAATGGGTTTTCATATAATTGAATATTAATTTACATTTTTACATCATTATTTTAAAATAAAATAATTCCCACAATATTGTGGGGATATTTTCATTTTAATGCATTTTAAAAAGAAAGAGACATTTATATTTATTTTTATATGAAAATGGAATATCATTTACTAATGGAGTAAAATAGGGTTTTAATGGTATTATGATGAAAATATTGTAGAATTGTTTGTTTGTTTATGATATGGTATTTGGAAATTTTAGATGATGATGTATGATCCCGAAACAACATATAGGATTGTTGATCTTTATACAACTTATATGATATGTGAGCATGATATCTTTTTTTAGCGCATTAGGTAATCATTAATATCTTGATGTTTCAGAATCTGGGGAATAATTAGGGGATTTATCAAAGATATTTAACTAATATCCGGTTATTTAAGACACATATTTATATTTACTCTGATGATAATTCTCAAACAATCCTCAAAATGATTTATTTACTTCTATTGTTTTGAGAGGTTTTATTTGAGATAAATGTGGGGCTTCTATATAGATATTATTTTTCTTATATGTTCAACGAATAAAGTGGTTGAAAGAAAAAAAATTATAACATTTAACATTTTTTCAATAGACTGAAAAATATATTTCTTTTATATCACTTAATATGATATTTTTTCTCATCCCATTTTTTAATATGTTTTCTATAGGGATTAAGGATGATTTTGAACAAATAAGAAGTCATGTTTAAATTCAAGGGGAATTTTAATGAAAAGAAAACATGTTTTATTATAAATGTTTTCATTTGTTGGTAAAATAGATACTAATTGGATGTTTACAATTTTTCATATATTGGTTTTTTATGAACAGTTATGAATTAATTTCTTAGAACTATATACCATAAATATCATAAAAATATTATAAAGTCTATTCATGGTAAATACCACATGATTATGTAATTTTTAAATGTAATTTCATTATATTTTTGTTTTAAATTTTTCTAAAGATAATTTTTTTATTTTGTCTTTCTTGATGAATTATGACAATGAATATTATTAAATGTTATCCATACAACATACCTTGAAATTTTTAAAAAAGTGTTAAATAATGTTATATTTTGACACTTGTGTCATCGGTATATTTTAACTCTGTGATGACCATTTTTTTTAATATTTATTTATATGATCAAATGCATTTTTTAAATAATGGAAATTTTTTAATATTATGGAAATTTTTATTTAAAATCTCATCAAAATAAAAGGCATTTTTATCACTTTTTCTTTAAAAGGGAAGAGTGTTCTTTGAATGGAATTTTCATATATGAGAAAATAATATGATGATTCATTTGTCTAATGGGTTTATACACTAATGATATCATCCACATAATTTTTATGGATAAATTATGATAACGTTGTTTTATTTATTAGTTGGGGAAAATATTTGTATTTTTTGTTCTAGTTTTTAAATATGATTTTTATGTTAATTATGTATTGTATTATTTTCCATTCATATGTTGAATGCATTGGTCACATTATGTGATGATGGGGTCCTGGTTATAGGTATCCCCTCGATGGATTGATAGGTCTCATGAGGGAAACTAACATAGGTGTTTGGGGTACTTCAACACATTTTTTATTATGTCTTGGTATGAGGCCATGAAAGTATGTTTCTAATTTCTTGGAACATGGCCTTGACAGTATGATTATGATTTCTAGAAATACACATTCCGTCTTTATGAAATAAATTGATTCATCCATGTGATTAATTGTAATTTTATCCTTGGATATAATTATTTTTCTATTTATTAATAGTTTTTATAGAAGTATGTTGATTTCATAAGATAATAAAATGAAAATTTAAATTCAAAAAATATATGATCTCTTATGGATAAAAGGTTTGTTTTCAATGTAATTCAATCATGTTTTTTAAGAAACCCTCATGAATCTATATTTTAATTTTATTCTTTATTATAAAATGTTTTACTAAAGAGATTTGGAAAATATTTTATTTCATGAGTATGTAATTGATGTCACAGCATGCTATCTTCATAACAATGGACGAGATAGAAAGATATAAATACCTTCCTTCCTAATGATGTTAGATACCTAATGAACCCCATGTCCCACTTTTAATAGGCCTTGTGGTGGCAACCAACACCACGGGTATAGAAATCACACAAAATTGGGAGGATTTAACCTCTTTATAGTAACCAATATCGGGATATAATATGTATCAAAATTAAAAAAAACACCAAGATAGATATATATAAAGATACCAAAATCCACAACACTTGTGTTTTCAATGTAAAACTATTATAAACACAAAGAAAACCTAGAGTTATTACCAAATTAAAACTAAGCAGTGACAAAGCAATCGTCCCCAATGTCTGAGCTAGTATGGTACAAAACGGTCTGTGTAATCTCCCTAGAAACCTAAAAACATTTTTATAAACATTGGGTGAGCAGAAAAGAATACACGTTAGGTAAAAACAATTTCTCCCCTAGAAAAGTTGGAGAAGAAAAATAATTCCCCTCTAAGAAAACATCAGAAACTAAAAAGAACCTAACAGGGTATACTATCCACCCCCACCTCACTAAGACACACTCATCAAATAACGCAAGTCAAGTAAGGTAATGGAGTAAGCATATTGAAATTTGGGTACGATGCACCACTTTTCAGTGGTAAACTACTCATCCCTAATGGAAAACATCCCAACACTACTATGATCTTCTACAAGATCCATTGTCACAGCCCACCAGCACACACCTAGGCTATAAACCATAAAAATGTCCCACTCGAAAACACCATGGCCTCATCTTGAAGACACTTGAGGAGCAAACCACCTCTCCCACAGCCAATACCATAAATCATATATTAAACCTCAAGCTATTACATCCTTCCCAAAGAGCCTTGGGTGATAAATTCCTATAAGAGGGATCATGGTAAAATTAGTATCCAACCATCCATCCTCCCACTTGAATGTTGTGAAACACACCCTATCCCATTACAATGTGGGTGTTTACCATTTAATTCTCAACACATGTTGTTTTCATATAGAAAACATAAGTACCAATAAGTTTATACATATAGGTAATAAAAACTCATCCCATCCTATGGGACATCAAAAATACAACCATACCACTCAAAACTAAATTTGTTGATACACCTACATGTGCCAACTACCACCAACGATAGTCAAGTGAACGTTGCATCACTACAATCCCCAACTTCAAACATACCCCTATCCAATTTCATTGACCAATTATTATTCTTTGTTATAAATTCATTTGAAAATTTATTTCCATCCCTACCTAGGTAGCTACCAAACACTATAAATATTATAAGGATAAGAAACCATACCAACCACTACCAAATCCAAACAAGGAACGACCGGACAAGGGTAAAAGAATCCATTCTAACACGCGTTTAGAAAATAAAATGGGAATCAACCATCTTACAGTACCACATCACAATATCACCAGACCCAACACACCCATAGACATGAAATCATGACACAACCATGTCTATCAGCCACAATGATCAACCACTCACTAGATACATCCCCACAACATAAAAAGTCCACTCATTCCACAATCAACAAAAATCTCAGCATGAGATACTATCACACCAACCGTACATCCCCATACACACAATCACTCCCCCATCCATAACACCACACTACCAATAAAGATGCAACACCGAACATAACCACACATAGAAACCATCCACAACAAAAGGGAAAAGTTTATTCAAATTTTAAAGCACTTGCTCTTTAATTCCACTTGATAAAATTGGGATTATCACAAAATAAGTTCAGTAATGAGGAATCACTTTATTTAACCAAATATTTGTGATTAACCATATTACAATTGATGCTGTAGTGATTCACAAATCATAATTGAGTAAATAGAGACTACAAGAATCTATAGTTTTTAGGTGAATACAACCCATACAATTCATGGCATAGATCAATGATAACATGTAAAACAAAGCATCCATCATAACCTTCCCAACCCCTCATTTATTACCTCTTATTATATTTGTTAAATTTTCATTCAATCATTCTCATAGGGAGTCTTAATTATACCCACCCTACATGATACACAATTAAATGAGAGACTACAAGAATCCCTATATGTAGAAAAAGGAGACCAATGATTTCCTTTGGGCCAAAACATGGGGTGCACGATTAGTATGAAAACGCCATGAAAACTAGATCAATTGCTATGGAATAATAGGTGACTCTCTAGGATGTGATGGAACCTGGTGCACCAAGAGAACATGGTAAAACATTCGGAAGAGAAGGTATTATGTTTGAAAATATAGATCTTTTCACAATTGAATGGGAAATGAATTCAAGGCCCATTAATGATGGATCATGGAAAAGACCATGCAATTTTACTATTTCAAACACCCTGAGCATTAGAATATTGAAGATATAATTAATAGCCGTCATATCAGTTTTATAATTTCCCAAAAAAGGATTTCAAATTGATTTATATGAAATGTAATGTAAGAGGAGAAAAACAAGAAATATAGGGAAAAATTATAAATGATTCATTTATGGGTGAGCCATCGACAGAAAGACATTAATAGCGAGCCATTACTAGTATGTTACTAACGATGAGTAACCGAAAATGATCTATTAACCCAACCAACCAATGATTGACTCTCTAATTCCCTAACTCACTGATGTTGTGACCCACTAATTATCTTACTCACTGATACCCTGACTCATCGATGCCTTGACCTATCGAGGTCCTCATATTACCAACACCCTAATCCTACATATGTCCTAGCCTACTGATTCCATGACCCACCAACCCCTTGTCCTACCGACGCCCTGAACTAAAGACGCCTCGAACTACTGATTCATTGAACACCGAACACCCTGTCCTACTAACTCCTTAACCTTACGATGTCGGGACCAACTAATTCCTCGACATACCGACACCTCAACCTACCGATGCCCTAACCTACTAATTCCTAGACCTACTGATGCCTCAACCTACAGATAGAATAAAAACTATAACTCTGGAAAAATTGTGAAATGGGAAACTGTTGCCACCCAAAACACCCCATACACTATATTTAGAAAATTTATGGGACCACAAAGGTCCTGAACATTACATTATATACCTCTCAATCTATTCTCACCCACAAAAATTCAAAAAAAAAACCATAAAGAAGATATGTATAAACAATCGACCTATAAGATACATCTCACGGAGAAACCACTTTTTTGGAATGTATAATCAATATCAAAGAACTCCTGCTCTGGTATTTTCCAACCCAAAAAATGAAAGACATACCAAACAAGAACCAATTTCACACTGACCGTACATATGAGCCGTGTAATTTCTTCTCCCATGTCAAGATACTATTTACTTTGAGTGGAACTGACTCACCCACTCGATTATAAATAACATATGCAGTAATGCATCCTGATTAGGGAATAGTTCTTACCCTCCTCATACGTCAGAACATTATTGTAAAATATATAACAAGGAAACAACACATCTCTTAGAAAACAAGGTTCATGAATTATATTAAAAATAAAAACACAAGAACAAAACATATATAACATTGGGTACTGGGTATGCATCTGTGTTTATCACTCCAATGTACTATCCTCCAGGCCACCAAGCCTCTACAAACACGTGAAACAAGGGAATAATATACTAATTAAACACCTTCTCCCGACAATCCTTTATCACCACTAGTCACTCTATGAATATTTTGTCATCCTCAATATCAAATTCTCTCTAATCAATGCCATGGGATTCATCGTGAAGATACTAATGTAGCTGGGATGCATGAAAGATGTTTTGGACCCTCCCCAAATGTGGTGGAAACACCAGCTAATATACCAATTCTCCAACTCTTCCCAACACCTTAGATGGCCCTATGAACCTGGGATAAAGCATACACAATCTTCCAAACCTCCACTGCCCATGTCTAGGGTAAATAATCAAGAATACATGTTACCCACCCTCGAACTCCAAAGGACTTATCCTATAATTAGTATATGAATTTTATAAGTCTTGTGCCTCTTTCATAATCTTATGGACAAAATATACCTTCTATATTGTACTCTGCACCACATTTGTATCATGAATAGTTGTATCCCTAACTTCTATATAGCATAAGGTAGAACAACATGGTCTTCCATATATAGCATTAAACAAAGCCGTTCCAATGGAAGGGTTATTGCTATTATTTTATGACAATTCTACTAATATAGAATTTCACACCAAAGTCCCACTAAAGTCTAGAACACATGCCCATGTCCTGTCCTTCAACCCCTGGATGGTCTTCTCTATTTGTCCATCCATAAGAGAGTGGAAAGCAGTGTTGAGGCATAAGTAAGTACTAAAGGAAAATGAAATCCCCTCCAGAAACATGATGTTAAATATTTATCTTGATCTGGGGAGATGAATTTTGGAACTCCATGCAGCCACCCCACCTCATCCACATACCTCCATTCTATGTTATCCACCGCGTTTTACTCTGTGGTTGTTAAGAAGTGAGCCTATTTTTTTATGTCAATCCACTACTATGAAAATAGCATCACATACTCCCTAAGCCTTAGGTAATCCTATAAATAAATCCAATGATATTTCATCCCAATTCCACTTAGGGACATGTAGGGGTTATAACAAACCACTGTGAAGATTGTGCTCAACATTCACTTGTCGGCACACTAATCACTTTTCCACAGACTTCGCCATCGCCCGCTTCATCCTAGCCCACCATAACTTTTCCCACAATCGCTTTTAAATCATTGAAAATTTTTGGTGTACCACTATTGATGTAATATGAATCTCATGGAGAACCCTCCAATGAATCTTTATTTGAAAAAATAGCATCTCATGAAACATCATGTTATTCTGACCATCCCTCAACCATCCCTCCAGAAAATATCCCTAGTCAATGTGACCATGCATCACCTCGACCTCTGAGTCTGACCACTAACACCCCTACACCCTATACATCATAGTTGTTTACACCACCATCTGAAACAGATGACCTTCACCTCCATCTATTCTTGCATCTATTCATACGGAAACAACCTCTTTCATTTCCCTCCACGAATCTGAAAATTCTTGAACCACCTCCTTCTACGACTTCCTGCTCAATGAAACAGCCACAACTTTCCCCTTTCTTGAGATATAAGAGATATAAAGATCATAATCATGGAGAAACTCTATCCACCACCATTGTAGTATTTTCAGGTCTTGCTGGGAAAAGAAGTGTGTCATGATCTTATAATCCGTAAAGACCACAAAGTGCTCCCCATTGATGTGATGTGACCACATATTTAGTGAGAATATGACTGCTACTAGGTCAAAGTCATGGGTGGTATAATAAATTCATGGGGAAGTAACTACCTAAAACCATTGGAGATCATTCCTCATTCCTGCATTAGCACACACCCCAAACTTATATGGGATGTATCACAAAACAACTCAAACATCCCCCCTTCCATTGGAATCCTAAGTACTAGAGCACTAAACAAATTCCCCTTTAGATAGATGAAGGATTCCTGGTATAGCACTCCCCACACAAAAGCTTGGCCTTTTCTACTTAGTGTTTAAAAAAAGCTGCTACCTGAGAGAAATAATGTATGATTCTCTTGTAGTATCATACCAAACTATGAAAATTTTGAACCTATGCCACGTTATTGGGGGCATCCCAAGAAATATCAACATTTACCTTAGAAGGGTCCACTACTACACCCTACTGAGACACCACATGTCCACGTAAGTTGACCACTCATTTCCGAAACATAAACATTGAAATCTTATTGTGGATATATAGGTGATGAAGGACCTCTAGTGCAGTCATAAGATGCTCGGCATGATCCTTTTCTGACATCGAGTAAATCAATATTCCATTAATTAATAAGACGAATAACCAATCATGGAACACACGAAATAAGATGTTTATAAGACCCATGAACACGACAGGTGGATTTTTATCACCGAACGACATAACCATCAACATTATGTGCCCATAAATACACATAAATTCAATATTTGGGATGTCATTCTCCTTAACCCTTAATGGGTGATACAAAGGCCACATATTGATCTTATAGAAACAATATACTATTCTCAGTCGGTCAAAAAGATCATCTATTATAAGTATAAGGTAATAGTTTGTCAGTTTTACCCGATTTAGGTTTGATTAGTCTATGAAGAGCCTCAGAACACAGTCTTCCTTATTCATGAACAAGACTGAAGCACCACACAGTGAAACACAAGGTCAGATGAAACCCTTCTCTATCATGTTTTCAATCCGAATCTGCTACTCCCACAAATCAGAAGGCACCATACGATATAAAGCCATCGAGATAAGATGATAACCTTACATCATATCTATTCCAAACTAAATTTTATATAGACTGGGAAGAGTTACAATCTCCTTATGAAAAAAACAGAACCTCTTTGAAAATCATGTAACCTCCACCATATTTGTATCCATCGATTGCACAGAATGTTCAGATAAAAAGGAAAAAAGAGTCTCCACACATCAGCTGCCCATTTAATAGATCTACTCACTAATGAATTCTGCTCGTTGTCCATCCACATAGGAAAATTTGATTCTTCTCCATAAGATTTCAATCATAGCATGCATAGAGTACCACCAGTATATTCCAAGGATAACCCAATATAGTTGCATCTATAGCTGATAGTGATCCCCACTAGTTTGATGTGGCCCCAAAATCTGACTACATCTATCGTAAACATCTAACATGCTGGTATGACCTCCAACTAGTGTACTCAATACCATGGTACTGAAAAGTCTCTCTATTTGTATTATCAGATCATGGGATAAACTAAGTGAAAAAAGGATTTTAAAGCTCCTAAATCAAAAAAGGTGTAATCAAGACGACTAATCAAATTAATCGTTCCTTGAATTCCCTTCTTCCGAACTAAAATTATACCTCTGTGGTTTTAAACATTCCATTCACACCTCCTCTAACCCTTAGTTTTCAGCCACTTCATCGACCATGACCTATTCAAGGTCCCTGAGGAGCTCTCTATGTTCAACCTCCTCCTGAACCATCTGGCCTTGGTAAAGCATGAGCTTTTTTCCTTACTACTAGAAAGGCATAGCTTGTAACTACTAATGAGGCTAGTGTTGAACCTTCCCAACTCCACATTAATAATATCGATTCAGGAACAATCCCTAGAGGTTCCTACAACCTCCAAATGAAAAAAACCCATGCAGTATGCTCACGTGAAAAGGGTGAGAACTAGAGGGTTAGAATTAAAACATTGGGGTTCGACACCCAACCAGCCCAAACCTGAAAGGATATGATTTTAGAGACTTTCTACTGACAGACATCCCCTTTGAAGAAAACAGGTGACATCCCTTCAATAGCATACCTCATCAAGAGTTCATCCTTTCCACTACCTATTCCTTCTTCTGAACCTCTGAGTATATCAGTAGGGTGAATGGAGTAACCACATACTGAATATAAAGATGAAGTTCCTCCTCTACGTGCCTCACATGAAACTCCCCTTCCAAAAATAAATCTAGAAAAAAACATAGGAGATCCTTGAACTTGATCCACCATTCCCACAGCGACATACTCCCCCGCTAGAGGAAGACTAGCTCCTCCCATCATAAGCCTAATTCATATATATATATATATATATATATATTGTTTTCAGTTACCATTAATTTTAATTAAAATATTAAATAATGTACTTGGTATATGCCTAATTTTTCAAGAATAATAGCTTTGTAGGTATCCAAGGAAGGAGGGTAGAAAAAGTAAAAAAACAACCAAGTACATGTTATGATTTTCAGTTCACATCATGTACCAGAAGATCACATCCTAACCAATGTTGTTAAGGAAAGCCTTGGGAGTCCCATGAAGCCATATGAAAAAATCTTCTACACATCATATACAGTCTTTCCCCATCATGATTCTTGTCAAACCAGTTAGTGGGAATGCCGTAAGGATCCCATGGAAAATCTAGTTGGATAAAGATTAATCATTCTTAACAAATTGTACATGTTTTGAACCTGGTGAAAACTCGTAAATTGACAAGTCCTATGATCCATTTTTAAGATTCAAAATCCATGTAGAATTACATAGATAAAGGTTTAAATTTGTGTACCTGTGGTACAAATTATGATAGAAAACACATTTATATGAAGATCAATGGAAGATCATTTCAGAGATTTCTAGAAAATATTTTTTTCTCCCTCTCGGTCCCCTTTGAACTATTTCTCCCATTTCCCTTTATAAACCCCAACATATTCATTGTTTCACATTTGAATGAAATCAAGAGCATGGGGCCTCATTTCTTGAGTTTCTTCTTTTTCTATTCTACATTTAAATTGAAGTCCAATTTCTATTTCAGTTATGTAATTTAATTTAACTCATAACTCTCTTGTGCATGTTTTCTCTTTGTCACCCCAAACCCCCTTGAATGAGTATAATTCTATCATTTATAATCAATATGTCATGCACAATCTATTTTTATTATTTAGTTGTTTTTCCAGCCATAATGAGTAGCAACAATTATAAGGGGTAGGGATCAAGTGATGTATCTGCATAATTAAATACGCCATTTTTTTAAAATTTAGAATGTCTAATTGAATTTGTAATTATGATAAAAACCAAATTTCTATCCCATTAATGTGAACACCGTTGGCCATGGAAAGGTCAAAAAAATACACTATCTTAATTAGAGTAGACTATGCTATGACAAATAGCTTGGGAATATTCATTACATAACGAAGAAAAACCTAATTCACCAAGGATTTCACTATCTGTCAATCATATAATGGTTACTTCCTATATAGAAACTGTAGGATAAGAACAAAGTCGACTTGGGACTGATGTTTACTTCATATAATAAGTCATAAGATCATGAAAATGATTGAATTAATGGTCATCCATCACCTAGATACTCGGTCGGATACCAACCCCTCATATATCATTTAAAGTCATCCCAAAATAGAACTTAGATCAAAATCTAAAACAGAGACTTTTAGAAAGGACTCTCTTATATGTTTAGGAATAATATTTTCCAAAATCAAACTATAGTAACATTGTGGATTCTATTGTGTAATCCAAATACAAAACTCATTTATAGTTAGTGAAAGTTTGGGACATAGTATAATTTCAAATTTGATTCACACCAGAGGATGTAACGACACTACCTTGTCCGGCCATCACATTTTTGGAACATCATTTGGGGAGTCAGTTCCGTTTTGAGAATAATAACTCTCGTTTTTTAACCGTGGATAATCGTTACCTCATCCCCTTTCCTCTTTTTCAGATGCCCTTATATTCAAATATTTTATTTTAAGTTCATGTATTGTGGTCCCTTGATCTATTCACGGAATCATGAAGCACCCGAGAACTTTTCCTTTGATCAAGATATCAAAAGGTATCTTTTTACACTTCATCAGCAATAATGGATGAGCATAACCACCCTATAGGACCCAAAACGCCAAACCAAAACCATAATCCAATTGTGTAACATCAACTGCATCTAGAAAAGGCCATGATGGAATATTATTTACAACCCATCCATGGTGTGATTCCCAACATAGTTCACCCACCTATCCAAGATCACTCATTTGAAATTAAACCTGGACTCATTCACATTATCTAAATCATGGTGCAGATAAGAAATCATGAGTGGAAAGATCCCCATGAGCATATTTCTAGCTTCCTAGTGGTCTATGAGACATTTCTCAACTAGGGAGTATCATATGATCCATAAGACATCATTTCATACCATTTTCACTTATTGAACGAGAAAAAGATTAGCCCAAAATATAATCTCTCAAGTCGACTATGACATTGGATGATATCACAAAAATTTTTATTGATAAATACATTCCAACGATCTAGACATGGATGATCTAGAATTAAATTTATAAATTATCTCAAGAAGATGGATAATCTACATCGGAAGAAAGTTGTTGATTCATAGAACTCAAGAGAATGTTTCTGCTTCCTAGAATCAACACTTGGATTATATTGCCGACATTCTATCAAGGACTCCTGCTAGTGGAAAAAATAGATGTCTATGATAATTCTACGAGAGGACTGATGATTAAAACACCCGATGTTGGATAATCAATTTTAGACGAAGTGTCCCACATTTCTACTCTATGGAAATGTGACCGTGGACCTCCGTGATGTGGAATCCACCATGTTGATAAGACCACCTTGTTAGTAGTGCATGTTAAAGCACTAACCAAGATTCATGAGTCGTTTCTGATACCAACCACACAACCCCCTCCTTCCCCAATCATTGATATTCAATTAAGTGAGACGTACAGTGGACCACACCAATATAAAGATTGAAAGGCATGATATGTGGACCCATAAGATTTTAATTGTGTTAGTCATCATTTAAAGCTATAAAAACAATATCCATTTTATCATTAATTATTTACATATTACTAGGCTTAAAACAATCATGATTATTATCAAAAATTAAGTTTTCATGATTCGTTATGAAATATAGGACAACTTGGGTATCGACCAATGAAGCTTATCCTGAGACCTCAATATCATACATATCAATAAGAACCCTTTCTAAGACCCTAAAAATAGAAAAAATTTCAACTCGCCTATCCAATGCCACAATAACCACCTCCACCACTACAATGTAACATGAAGAACTACATAACATCCTTCGTTTAGATGTCTGTTCATAAGATGACTAATTAAGAGACAGAAATGTAAAATTACCAACCAGCATTGTGAAACATAGAGATATAAATGGGTCAAATCTTAAATACCTTATCTAAAAGGATACCAAGTACTCAACATAATGAAATTGAGACATTCCCATGAGAGGAGGCTAGGGATTTAGTGTTGAGCAGTGGAAAATTTTTGGACATTCAACAATATAAAGAAGAAATTCCATAGGATGAACCAAACAATAAATATCAAGAAGAAGTAGAAGAAGTCATTCCCATATCACCACCAGTTTTAGTTCAAACTGAGATAGATTAAGTCTCATAAAAACATATGGAATCTGTTTATGTAGCCCCACCTCCATAGAAGACACATTTTCCATTCCCTAAAATATCAAGCAATGATAGGAAGAAGGAACAATATAAAAATTTCCTCAAAATATTCAATGAGTTGCATATCAAAACTCTATTATCTAAACAATACCTCAAATGCATGTTTATGAAAAATTTCTCAGAGGAATTCTTTCAAATAAGAGAAATAATGATGATAAGGGGTCATCTCATTAAAATAATAATTCTATACTATTTTAAAGCATAAAATCCCCCAAAAGATGAGAGATCATTACTTTTTTCAAATTCCTTGTGAAATAGGATAATTCAAATTTGGAATAGAACTCTGTGTTCTTGTATCTAGCATTAACTTGATTCCTATGAGTGTTTTCCACAAGCTCAGACTCTAATTTAAAAAGGAAAAAATGGTCGAATTATAATTATCTGATCATTCAGGTATGCACTAATGAGTTATTATTTAATATGTTAGGGTTATGTTTAGAAAATTCATTTTCCCATATAACTTCATCGTGTTAGACATGGAAGATAATTTAGATGTCACAATCATTCTTGATAGACCATTTCTAGATATAGAATAATCCATGATTGATTTCAATCAAGGACTTCTCATCTTTAGAGTGATAGAATAATTTATAGTGTTCAACTTTATATAGGACACACAACACTCTAATGAAACTATGGATGAAAAATCCATCTCTCTCGCTCAAAAAGGAGAAGAGTACATTGATATAGGGGAAGATACTAATGAGTCAACTCATAAAAATAAAAAGTCTAAAACTTTGAGGAGGTCATCTTTATCTAACCACTCACCATTGATGTTTTGCCACCATTTATTCCATCCATTATTCTTCCACCCCAGTTGGACTTGAATCATCTACCCACCACACTAGATTACACATAAATTAGAGAGTCATTCTCATTTATAATCATCATTAAATAAAAATTATCCCATTCTCAAGAAGAAAATTTTGATGATTTCTTAAAAAGAGATAAGAATTCAATTGCCTATGTAGTGTCAGATATCAAGGGAATCAATCAAATAGATTGAACTCATCAAATTTATATGGAAGAGGATGCAAAACTAAAAAGACAGCCTTCGAGGTGGATCATTCCACCAATGGAGGATGTTTTCATGATAGAATTGATGAGTCTCATGGATGCTGGAATAATAATTCTTATATCAAATAGTTAATTGGTGAGTCCCCTCTAAGTTGTTTCCAAGAATAGAGGACTTGTATTAGAAAGGAAGGATGATAATGAACTCATCCCAGCACGCACTATCACTGGATGGAAATCTCATGTGAACTAATTATTTTGAACTCTGAAACCCAAAAGGACATTTTTCATTACCTTTAATCGATCAAATATTAGAAAGACTAGCAGAGCATGAAATCTATTATTTCTGGGATGGATATTCCCGATACATGAAAATTGAAATCGCCCATACTGATTAGACAAAACCACCATCAACTTCACATTTTTTACTTTTACATATAGACACATGATATTTTGTATGGGAAATGACACATATAATATCTTAATATGCATGAAATGATTTTTTCATGATATGGCTAACAAATTTCTCAAAATATTTATCGACAATTTCTCATTTTATGGGAGATCATTTGATGTCTTTCTATGTAATATTGAATTGGTTCTCCAATGTTTTGAGGATAAATTATTCATAATGAATTGGGAAAATTTTTACTTCATGATACATGGAGGAATTGAATTGGGACACAAGATCTCCAAATACTGTATTGAGGTAAATCCTGCAATGATCATGGTTAGGAAGGATCTTTGGAACAATCAAACATAAAAGGGTTCATAAGATTCTTTATGAATGATATATTATATAGAAGCTTCTTGAAATATTTCACTAATGTCACATGTCCATTTACACACTTGTTTCCAAAGATATTTAATTGGAATTCAATGAGAACTGTCAAAAATCTTTTGAAACACTGAAAAACAGCTTGATCACATCTCTAATTATTACTGCACCAAACTATGAAAATGTGTTTGCTCTTATGTGTGATACCAATGGCCTTTCTATTGGATTTTTTCACTGAAAAAACATTGAAAAAATCGTCACACCAATCTATTATGCCTTCCAAAAATTGAATGAAGATCATATTAATTATATGACTAAAGAGAATGAGCTCATAGTAATCATTTATGCCTTTGAAAATTATCTTTCATACCTAGTTCTATCAAAATTCATTGTCCATACTGATCATACACCCTTCGATACCTGATGAACAAGAAAGATGAAAAACTAAGATTTATTCACTATATTATTTTTATACAATAATTTGACGGTGAATTTATCGACACAAAAGGAATAGAAAATGTCATTATAGACCACATCTTCTGATTACCTCATACAATCATCCAAGAAGATGGTGATGCTAATATTGATTTAGATTTCATATACGAGACATTATTTAGTGTCATAACACTTCCATGTTACTCGAACATGTAAATATATCATGCCACCAAATTCCTCTACCATGACCTCGAATTTTAGTGGTGGATGAATTTTTTATCAGATTACAAGAACAACTTCTAGGACGAACCTATGATATTCAAGCACTGTAGTGGTGGAATGTTAAGAGGCTGCATTCTTGAAGAAGAGACATAGATTGTTATTGAAATGTGCCACCCATCTCCAACATGCAAGCATCATGGACATAATCTCACAATAAATATGATCTTACAATGAAGAATTGTTTGCCCTCGTTGCATCACAATTCTAGTGGATTCGTCCTTCAATGTGATATATTTAAAAAAACCAGGAAAATATGTAGATGAAATGATATACCAAAGAACTAGGTTCTAGAAGATGATTTTTTTGATATATGGGGCATCAAAATTATGATTATATTCTCCACATCACATGGTTGTAATTACATTTTGTTAGAAGTATATTATGTCTCCAAGTGGGTTGAATTGGAACCAATGGCTCATAATACATCAAAATTGGTTATATGTTTTCTTTGAATTAATGTGTTGCCGTGTTTTGGATCCCGAGAGCTACTCATCAGCAATAGTGGAATGAACTTCTAAAATAAACCAATGCAGAAGATTCCTGAAAGATATGGAGGTTTTTACAACACCAGAAGTCTATTTTAACCGCAATCATGTGGGAAAGTTGAATTTTAAAACAGGGAGGTGAATAAAATCATAGAAAAGACTCTGAACACAAGCATAACTGATTAGAGCCTAAATTTGGATGATGCATTATGGGCGTACAATAATGTGTACTAAACAAAATTAGGAACCATCCAATTCATACTAGTTTATAGAAAACCCAATCATATTCTAGGAGATATGGAACATCAGTTATTTTGTGAAATTAAAAAGATAAATCTAGATATAGAAAAGTATGACGATGAAAGATTATTATAATTAACCTCAATGGAGGAAATAAGGAGAGATTCATATGAAAATGCAGGGATTTACAAGGAAAAAATGAAAAAGTGGCATGACCAACGAATTAGAAGACGTACCCTCATCCCCAAGTAATAAGGTTTTGATGTTCAATTCAAGATTAAAACTATTCAACTGAATGATGAAGTAAAGATGTTATAGTCCTTTTGAGGTTGTAATAGTTTTTCCTTATAGAAAAATTGGAATTCAATGATATAGAATACCACAATTCAAGGTGAATGGTCAAAGGTTTTAGATATTTTAGGATCCATTATATGAAATCTATGTAATCAGCTGAAAGTTCTATTATTATTTGATGTATTCAAGCTCCCAACTATATAAGAAGTGATAATTGAGAAGAAATCGAGGTTAGGGAAACATTAAACATGTTATATTAGGATCATTGTGATAAAAGTCTCATTTATAAAAGAGGATGAGGTGCAGAAGGAACTAAAAATAGGATAAACATTGGTCAATACACGATGTGTAGACTGTGTTCACGACGTGTCTTTATTACATAAAAATCCAAATTCTATGCACATACAGAACGTGATCTCTCCATACACATAGTGTAAGAGAGTGGGTATATTTTTCAATAAGTTTTTTTCATGACCCACAAATAAAAACCTGTCATAACCCAATAAAACATTCTACTTGAAAGTGCTCACTATTTTGAACATTGTCAATGATATCTTTCACCTCATAGTGATATTAAATATCAACATTATTATAGAAGTATGGGAGGAGATGTACTAGGAAATATTTCTAGTGTTCTTGGCCATGTTAGAGATCACCATGGACTGTATGCATTGTTGGATCGGTGGAAAACCTCACTATCATTGTTTGGAAGAGTTCGAAGTTGGGACCGATATCTATACTAAAGAGTTCATAATTAAAAATATTTATCCTACATTTTAAATACATCCATCCCGAGAAACTGCACTCATATTTTGGCCACCCATTTCCCATGACCCCCAGTCCCATAATTATCCTCGAATCACAATGTCAACTAGTATATGGAGCTGGACCATATGCATCTTTCATCATGCCATGACGCATGGATGGTTTCATGGGAAGTGACCCATAACATCATTAGTCAGAAGGTCGTATTGATTATATAATCTTACATGGGTGGGACACCCATAAATATAGCCACTCTTCTAGCTTCGTACGTCAAGGTTCAAGCATAGATGAAGCATGGTACACTCAGGGGTAGATCATTCATCACCCACTAGACGAGTCCCTAAGCATATTTGATGCATCTCATCCCATCATTTATGTTAGACCTGTTTAGGTGATTGTTCTTGAGCTTTTTCACAAGGTTAGTATTTTCGTGAGAGAGGAAGACATTTATATCTAGGAATAGGGCATCCATGGGGCTTTACCTCAAGAAAAACTGGCCATTGAATTAGTAGAATACCCACCCCAACCTTATCATAAAGACACACCTACTTCATCCATCAACCACCACCTTAGCCGAGAACCCATAGACCATACCCCTAACATCTTTTAACACCCTCACCAAGCTCCAGGCTGATATCCAGTACATTTTAGTAAATCTATTCACAATATTGACCCACCAATATCTCTCATTCATTGAGCGCACTATATTTAACTCTTCACCATCTCCCTCCCCAGATGGACCTTCATCTTCTACCATCCCCTCACCCCCTTCTGACCAGATAGACATCCCTCTTGATCTCACCAACCCTGCTTCCTAGGATTAGTTACTAGTGGAGTAATCCCAGAGGGGTAAGGGAGCTTCAAATGATCCCATCTCTGAGGTACCATTCCTAGTTCAAACATCCAGAACCACATCCCTAGTTTGGATTGTTACTTCACCACCATCCACCCCATCCTATGTCTCTACCTCTACTCCACACAATACACCACATCTGATCATCTATCCTCTACTACTACTTCTACGGACGTAGTTGAGGGCATCTAATTGGTCGACACACCAGACATTGGGATGACGCTCGAGGATATTTTGGGCGTGGATCCTTGAACCAAATTTCATCAATAATTAGTGATTTTTTGGACTCTTATATGTAATGGGGTTGGTTTTTGTTTTCATCATTTTGTTTCCCACCTCTGTACACAATTTTATTATATCTTTATGGGATTTTACATTTTGTTTTGTTTTTTTTCTATTATTTTCTTTGTATATTTATCATTTCAATCACTTTAGAATCATCTTCAATCCTCAAGGGTCCAGTACCACAAATGGACATTGAACAAATGGTTCTTGACCCAGACATATACATTTCCCTCCAACGTCACAAGCTTTCAATTGAAATTCACCAGCAGTCGTAGAAGATGCGTCCAATGATTCCAATATTACCACACCTTATCCATGCTGAAATTACTTCACCTAAAGTGATTAGCCAACCATAATGACCACGCGATCTTGAGGAAACATCCTCTAGAATTTGTAAAAGGTGAAGGGTCAACTGAGTTGGTGGACCATCTGACAACAATCTCCGTCCACCTGTTTGGCTGACAACATTTATTTACTACGTTCTGGGATGGAAAAAAATGTTCATCTTTTTCTTTCATGTCATCATTTCCATGTAATTTTCATTTACTTTTCATTTTTCATTTTGGGAATTTCATGGATCTACATTGTAAACCTATCACAATATGAATAAAATGAATATTTCACTTCCTCACTATGTATTCCAACCATTTTATCTCTAATTCCAAATGTTTATACCTATGAACTATTGTTGGGTATCTACTGTAGGATTTTTTTTATATCCATTTTCAGGTACATTGGATTTTCATACTACAACAACTTAACTACCCCCATGGTTTGTCACTTGCACCGTAGAGTTCTCAATTCCCTATTTTTGAAATTCTATACAAAAAATACATTTCAATTTCATTAAAATTATACTGCATACCCACTCCCACATATGTTTCATTAATAGTAGTGAAATTGTCTCATTTTATGTAGGGGTGGGGGGGTTATCAAAATTTCACAATTGATACAATAGAATTTTTTATTCTTTTTAGTTTTCTAGGAGACATTTTTCACAATAATATTCTTGAATTAAACAGAAAAATCATTATTAAATTTTAATTAAATATAATTTACTGTTGAAAATTGTTAAAGTACATGTATCACTTCGTATTAGTCTTTTTATAAATGATTTATATGTTTCGAAAATTAATTAAATTTCAAAATCATTGATATTATGATTTATTAACCCACCACTTATGATTTATTCCCTTTGGGATTTTCAGTTTTTAATTGATTCTCACTACATTAGAGGTATCTATGCCTTTTATTTCATACTCTTATAAGAGAATATTTATATAGAGATACCTAGGGCATGTAAACTGACTAGAACATGAACTGAGATCTTATAAAAATGATGACTGAACAATGACGTCCTTAACATGATTAAGGCACTCATTGATAGCCATATTCTATAAGACCCGCCTGACATATTTCTTACATTTAACCCACAGAATACATGAATTACCATATAGAATAATCTTTTCCAATCTTATTTCCCTTCCAACCATGCTCTTTAAATAGTTCTCAATGATACATTTGAACAATTGTGGGGGAGGCATTTCAGACAGCATGAGATTCCTCCTCTTTCATATATGTACTATGTTCTCACCTGACTAAGAGGTTGTGATCCATTAATTATTTACATAATTTTATTCATATTATTTTCCTTTTCAAAATAAATAATGAAAATAAATAAAAATAGATGTGTATTATGTTTTGGATAGTAAAAAATCATCATTTTCTAGAAAGGTGAATCCTAGAAAAGAACATATGTGTTTTTGTAATGGATGTGAGATCTATCTTTGCTCCAACATTAAAAAAATGTAAGAGAAAAGTAATGAAAAAATAATGTAATATAATCAATACTTCTTGCACATAAATTCTTTACATATGGATCCAACCAGAGCTATTAGAGTACATATTTGACCAGCCAGAAGGTGGAACGTCATAACACTTGTCCTTTCACTTTTTTCTTTGTACTTTAGCGCTTAAAATCCTTTTTATGCTGATTTTTAACATTTTACCTACCTAACCCCAGCTGTATAGTCATCAAACCCCGATTGTATAAGCCCACAAGGTTAATATTATAATTGTATATGTACAGTGGAGATGATAGAACTAATGAATGCATATGGTTAGGAACATGTAATCATGGTATGAGCATACCTATACTAACTTTTTTTTACACTATGTGACTGAAGAAAAGAATGGTGAATTAAATTGAAATTGGGAATATAACTAAAGGAACAATTAAATGGTTGCAATTAAAATAATAGAATTTTTTTTGAAAAGCTAGACTGTGAGGATTGAATAACTAAGTATGAAAATATAATTTTGGAAGTTAACCACTTTTTTTCACATAATGTGATTTTCATTGACATAATGAATATTTATTGCTTGATGAATTTCTTGTCTTTTTTGAAATCTTTGTTGAGATGAATTTATTGAGGACATGAAACTGTTCATGTATGGGGGGATTTGATAAGAATAATCAATATATATATATATTACTATTATTTATCTATTTTTTATATAAAAGTATTTCATAATTCTTTTGTTATATTTGAAATTTTTTACAAAAAAGAGCTTCATAGATTTCCAAGGATGAATGATAGAAAAAATGAAGAAATGAGCAACATAAATCATGATTCATCAATTCACATCATGTACCTAAGGATCAATGTCAAACCCCAGTTGTGAAGCCATGTCTTGACAATCCCATGAATCTAAAAGGAAAATCATATACATGTCGTGTACAACACAATGATGTTATGATTATAGTCAAACTAGTTAGTGATAAATCCACGAGGATCCCATGAAAAATCCAACTGGACATGGTGTACAGATCGTGTACCAGGTCACACCTCTTAAATTCACAAGAAACCCCTATGCCATGGTGGAGATCCAAAATCTTTGGAGAATGATGCAAATAAAGGGTAAATTTTGTGTACCTATGGTACACACCATTATGGAAAACACCTATATATTTAGAGTACTGATAATGCATTTTAGAGACTTTCAGATGATATTTTCTTCTCCCTCTCGATTCCTCTGAACTATTTCCCCATTTTCCCTTTATAAAACCCAAATTATTTCTGTTTTCACAAGTTTTTTTATTCAAGAGATGTGGAGCCTCATTTTTTCAGTACCTACATTTTCCATTAAACATTTAAATTCAAGTACAATTTTAGTCTCATGTATATAAATTAATTTAAGACATAACTCTATTGTGCATGTTTTACCTTTATCACCCCAAAACCAAATTAATGAGTATATTTATATCATTGTCAATTAACATGTCAATAATGGTATATTTTGTTTATTTATTTGTTTCTCTTTCCCTAATGATTAGATAATATACATAGAGGTAATGATCAAGTGATGTATATACATAATTAAATACACCATTATTTCTAATGTTGGAATGTTTAATTTAATAAAAAATTAGTTTATAAACCAACGACCTATCCTATTTGGGAAAACATACCTGGACATAGAACGGTCATAAAAACAACCCTACCCTAATTGTATTAGGCTAAGATACAACCACTAGCTTAGAAAACTTGCTACCTTAAAGATTCCAAACATAATGCACCTTGGGCATCACCATCTCCCAATCACTGAATAGTTACACCTATTTAAAACTAAGAGAATGAGACCAACTCAACTAGTGACCTGAATTTGATTCACATTATAAGACATAAGACCATTACAAGGATATAATTAAAGGCAATCCTTCACCTGGATACTCAACTAGATCTCGAACCTCATTTATCATTTAAATTCATTCCAAAACAAAAAATAGATCAAAATCACAAATAAATACATCTAAGAAAGACTCCCTTATAGCTTAATGAACCATATTTCCCAAAATAAAATTGCATTCTCTCTGTGGATTTGACCTCATACACCCACTAGAGTATGATTTTTTAGTTAGTGAATGATTGGGAAAATGTATAAATTCAAATTTGATTCATGCTGGAGGATGTAATGACATAACCACGTGATGCCATCATGCCTCTTCTCATTTTTCATCATATAAGAAATGAATTATTCCCAGAACTCCTTCTCAATCTCATCCCATAAAACATAGATCTCTTTCATCTCCCTATGGTAATGCCTCCACCACTGAAATGTTTCTCCCATCATCTAGATCACTACTAGAGGAACCTAGTACTTTGTCAGATCCCGGACCATGTTGAAAGTGATCACAAACATCTCAATCCAACTCTCCATCTCCATGCATGAGACACTACCCTCATAATATTCTATATTCTACCACTGGAATTTTTAAATAATATCTTTCCACTCATCATCATCCTCTACTTGTTAGACCCTCCGTCGAAAAAATAGGTCAGCCTACTGACCCTCCACTGCATGAACCACAAACTGGTGGCATCTGGGAGACATATGTGCAAGGAAAAAAACTCCTAAGCCTGAGTACCATGGAATGTATTTAGGATTAATTTTAACTAATTTTTTTATTTTAAATTCCCAAAACACCCAAAATAAATAATAACACATGTTATCATGTTGCATATACCTTTTATAAGGTCTCTACCCCACAAATGGTGTATAATCAGTTGGTCGTTCAGTAAGCGTTGAGTCATTTCATTGGACCATAGAGGACCCCATGATCTCATTTCCCATCCAGTCTTTCTTGGCCTATGTCAAACACTATGATCACCTAACATTGTTTTCCTACCATCCCAGTCAATCTTTACCGTACCTAATTCCAAACTCCACCCTACCTCTCACCTGTCACCTCTCATACCATTTTTTTACAACCCCCCTTTTTTAGGATGAGAGAAGGGATAAAAATATTCCAAGACCTCCCTACCTCAAGATGATAGAGAGATAGTGTCCCCCCGTGTCCCTCCTCCAATAGTCCTTGGGCTGGAAACCATCACCATGGGTAAAAAAATATCACAAAAAATGGGATAAATTACTCTTTTTTTAGATACCATGATTGAGAGATAAGATGTATCATCCACTAATAACTCCATGATAGATATATATAAAGAAACAAAAATCATTCCCACAATAATGTTTAATGTAAAACTACTAGAAATAAAAAATAATACTCCAATATAATTACCAAAATAAAAATAAGCATTGACACAGTAACCGTCCCCAACGTCCGATATATTAAGGTTCATCATAGCCCACGTAATCTCCTAGGAAACCTGAAAATAGTTTTCTATACATAGGTTGAGCATAAAATTACAATCAGTAGGGAATAACTAAAATCACATGTGAAAAAGTTAGAAAAGCATACTAATTACCCTTTGAGAAAATAGAAGAAACTCAAAAGCACCTCACAAAGTATACTATCCAACTCAACCTCACCAAGGCATGATCACAAAATGATGAAAGTAAAGTAATGTAATGTAGTAATCACATCAATATTTGGGTACACTACCACACTTCCCATTGGTTATCTATACATCCCTAATACTGAACATCTTGACGCTACCACACTCTTCCACAGCCCCACTGTTAACCCACCCGCATAGACCTGGGCCACAAACCACACACATGTCTATCCTAAAAACAACTAGGCCTCATTACAAAGACACCTGAAATCAAACAACCTCCCACATAGTCAAAAAAACATAAATATGGTATTAAACCTCAATCCATTACTATGTGCCATAAGAGTCTTGGGTGATAACTAACTAAACAATGGCGCGGGGTAATGTCAATAAAAATCCATCCATCCTCCCACTAGGATGTTCGAAAAGATATCATCCTGAATAACAATGGGGGTGTTCAAAACATAGTGCTCAACATTTGTAGGGTTTATATAGGAAACATAAGACACTAAAATTTTATAAATATTGGTTACCAACACGCTACCCATCCAATGTCATTTCAAACATACAACCAGCCAAATAAAAACCACAATTATTGTTACCCCTATATTCACGTACCACCACGAATGACGGTCACCTAAATACTATTTAACTACAATATCAAACTCAAAACAAACCCTCAGCCAATTCATTTAACTAGTTTTCATTCTCCATTATAAATTCATTGGTTAATTTATGTCCATCCAAACTTGGACTGTTGACAAACACAACAATAATCACAAGGAAAATAACCCATACCAACCTCTTCCAATCCAAATAAAGAGAGAAGGGACAAGTGTAAATGAATCCATTATAAAACTCGTTCAGAAAAAATTAATCATCTAGGTTGATGTCCCACTACAAAACAACACAACACCCAGCACACCCATAAAAAAATCATGACACAACCCAATCATGCAGCCCCATTTCTCAACCAATTCCCTGATGTAGTCCCACTTCATAACATGTCTGTCCAATCCCCAATCAACCAAAATCCTAGCCTGAGATACCATCAAATCACCCATACTTCAAAATACACACAATTACACTCCCTTCCACAGCAACACATGCACAATACAGATGCAATGCCAAGCATAACCACAGAAACCACACAACCAAACCAACAAGGAATCTTTTATTCAGATTTAACAGCACTCATGCTTTTATCCCACTATATAAAATATAGGTTATCAAGAATAAGTTTGATCCCAGTGTATCCATTTATATAATTGAATGTATGTGATAAACCAAATTCCAATTCTTGTTGTAGTGATTGAAAAATCATACATGTATGAAAATAGATACCACCAACAACCATGATTTTCATATTATTACAATCCATTCAATTCATGTCACGAATCAAAGATAACATATAAAAAAATATCATCATTATCTTCCCAAGCCCTCGTTTATTACTTCTTATTATATTTATTAAATTTGTATTCAGCCATTGTCAAAAGAAGGAATAATTATACCCATCCCACATGACACACAATTAAAATAGATATGAATGCAATTCCTACATGGAACAACATGCGACTCATTATTCCCCTTGAAACATAACAAGGGGTGCACAAGTACTATGAAAAGACCAATGAAACTGGATCTCAGACTACCGAAATTAAACAACTCCACAGGAAGGGAAGACTCTTGGCACACCAAGATAAAACAAGAACACACAGGGAAGAGAAGGTCTTACATCAAAAATTATACATCCTATATCAACAGAAGGGGAAATGGTTTCATGGGATATTAATGTCGGATAATGTCTAAGACTACACATTTAGACTATTTCAAATTCCTCAGAGTGTTAAAATATTAGAGATATAATTAATATCCTTTGAAACACATTTATAAATTCTCAAACAAGGATTTAAACTCAATTTACCTCTAATAAAAATTAAGAGTGGTGAAACTGGAAAAACTGGGAAACCTCTAGAAATGTGTCATCGATGGGTGAGTCACTAAGGGGTGAGTCACCGACAGAATGCCACCAACAACCATCCACCGACAACGAGTCACTAGCGCATCGCTACCAATGCTGAGCTACCAACAATGGGTCATCAATGTGACCTACTGACACCTGACTCACTAAATCCCTAACTAACTTATGACATGACTCCCTGACACTCTGTCTAATTGATACCTTGACCTACCAATTCCTTGACCTACCGACACCCTCGACCAATCAGAGTTCTCAACCTACCAATGGAATGACGAACAAACACACTAACGTACTGAAGCCTTGACCTATTGATGCCTCTACATATCGATTCCCTGACCTATTAAAACCCTTATCTACTGATTCCTTGACCTACCGATGCGACAAACTATTAACTCCCTGACCGGCCGACACCCTGACCTACCAAGGGAAAAACTATAAATTTGGAAAAATCTTTAAATGAGGTAATATTTCCTCCCAAAACAATACAAACACTGAATTTTAAAAAATTAATGGACCATGGTGGTCCGGGAAATTACAATTGATTATTTTCAATTAAAATTTTGTGGTGAGAAAATATAAAAAATCATTATGTGTTCTTCTATATTTCAAAAGCATTAATGATTTTGTATTATATTAATACCCATTACCAATATTTTGTTCTGTCATACAACATTTTTTAAAAAATCACAGGGATTAAAGATTTGTTTTAAATCTATAAAAAATTATCTTTACATTTTGGGGGATCATTTTAAAATATTAAAACATGTATTTAATTATAATAGAGTTTAAAATATTAAAATACTATTTTTATAGAATAAAATTGATAGTGAATATAATATTCCACTTTGTACAACATGTTCTTTTCCGGACAAAATAAAAATATAAACCAAAAAGATCATTGAAATGAATCAAGATGAATCAACACATATTAATCATGTAATTGTTGGTTTTTATTGTTATGGAGTGTTATAATCATAGTGAAAGATAAATATAAATTGTATTAATTAAATTAGTTGGTGGATAATTTTGTTAATAATGTGATTCAAAATTAACTAGTTTATTTTTGTAAGGGTGTGTTAAATATTAATTTAATTTTGTTGTCATGAATCTTTTCTTATTCTTGAATAGGATGTTTAATAAATTTTTTTTGGGTTTCATATACTATTTTCGTTTTTATTATTGAAAAACATATGTTAATGAATGGTTCAATTAAAACGGGATTTTATGTTCATAATATATGTTGATGTGATTTTAATGTGGAAATTTAAAGTGTTTTTTATGAATAAAGGTTTTGTTTGATAGTAAAAAGTGATTTATTAGGATAGTTATTAATAAATTTCTTAACCTTGTTGATTTCATACTTTGGTTAGTTTTATTTCTAATTTTTTTTGATAGAGGTTCTTAAAGGTGTAAATTCATCTTTAAAAAAATATCCTCCATTTTGTAATTAAAAAATTGTTTAAATATACGTTAATTTTGTTGTACTAATTATTATATATTGATGGATTAAAATTTATGAGGAATAAAAAATAAATAAATTTCATAAATGATTTGAGTAATTGTTGGAAATGAGTAGGAATTTATTGGATACTTTGAATGGAAAAGAAAAAAGAATTTATGAGTAACACTTGGTTTTGAATTGTGCTTATAAATATTTAAATTTTTTAATTTATTTTGTTTCATATTAATATTATTTTGATAATTTATCATGTATTATGTGTAAAAATACATTACTTTTTGTAATACCTTATTTGGTTAGTTGTAACGATTAAATTAATCATAATGTACTATAAGTCGTAAATGAGAATTTCTAAATGTTGTTCAAACTAATATTTGGTTTTATTGAGTATCGATAAGTCTAATAGAGTGAACGGTATATGGTAATTGGAATAATTATTATCTCGATTAGATATGATTTCTTTGAAATTAGTTTGGTTTCAATGTTTATGTTGTGTTTTAAATTTATTATGGAAACCCTTATGGTGGAGAGTTCCTTATGTATAACATAAAATAAGACATCAAGGTAAATTTAATTTGAAATACTGAGATGTCTTATTTTCATATATAGAAAAGTAGTTTCATGGAAAAAGACTCTTCTTAACAATTACATTCATTATGGTGGAGTGTTTAATATCCTATGTTAGATAATTATTATTTTAATTTTAATAGTTTTACATTTATGTAGAAAATGGGATTGAGAGAATCTTTATTGTATATTATTTTATTTCATTAAGTCGTTTAGTGAAATATTTTTATTGGTTAGGAGGTCAATAATTATAATATTGATTTTATTATTTGTGTCAAGGGAAATATAAAGTGTAAATGTGTTAATATTAATACAATCATTAATACTGAAAGAGTCCAAAAATAATAACTTCATAATTATTAGATAATTACTATGTTTTTATTGAAAATATTAATATTGATTTTTAAAAAATAAAAAATGAAAAAACAAGTTCATTAGATAATTTAAATATACCTTTAAAAAATAACTAAACAAATGAAATTCTTTTGAAATTAAATATATAGTTGAAATTAAGTGATAAAAAAGTAATAAGGATGATTTAAAAAAGAAAATAATAAAAAGTGATACAGGTTTTACCAAATTGATAGATTGTTTTTAAAAAATTTATTACACACATAGGTTATATTCCCACATTTTTGAATGGGAAAAAACATAAATGCTAATTATATTAAAATAGTAAATTTATATTAAATAAAAATATTATAGGGTGTATAAATAATTAGAAAATCAGAAAAAAAAATTAATTCATTGTCATCTAATCTCTTTAATTATCTTCTTATATTAAATAATTATCTCATGTATCTATTCAATATATAATTAATATTTGATAAAAACGATGTATAGTCAGTTGCATTGGATTCATATTATTGTTTATAAGTTAATACCTATTTTTTTCAAATTAATGAAAAATATATAACTATAATTAATTATATTATAATATTTATTTATTATTTATCCAAGATAGAGGTTAAAGTACTTTGAGCTTTGTTTGGCTTCACCTATTAATGAAAACACACTAGCATGTATCTAGTAATTATCCTCTTAACTACATTGGTGTTTTATATTTTGATTCTATATAATTATTCCAATTATTAAATTAATTTTTATTTTCCTAGAGTTGTTTTAATATAAAAGATTAATTTTAGTGACACAGATTAATTTCAAATGTTTTATTAATTAATGTGATAAATTAATTGTGGTTTTAGGATTATAAAATTATGGAATTAAATAAGCGAATGAATGAATAAATGTGGTAGGTGAATTGATAAATCGTGAAATCAACAAAGATAATAGTGGTATATTTAACATCAATACATATGAGCTAAAAAAATAGTTCATGGACATTATATAGATTGTTTTATGAAATGGTTGTTGTTATATAAATGCATTTATATAGTAAATTAATTTCAATGTGTTTTTATGGTATAATTTTATGGTTCTATGGGTGTATAAACTTGATATTTATAGTTGATAATTATACTATAACATTAGAAAATCTGTGTTAGTACGGGGAAACGAAACCAAATATTTTGGCGAAGCTATACTAGTGATTGGGAAATGATTGTAATAGTTTTTCAAAGATTTAAATTAAATTTGATTACTGAATTTTTTTTAATTTAATAAATTAAGGATAATAAAAGGGAATGTATTTCCAAATTTTTATTAATTTTTTATTTTGGTTGGGGGGCATTATATATTTTCTTTTAGTGGGAAATGTGTTTGTGAAATTTATATTTTAAATCATGAAAATAATATTTGATATTAGAGTACCTTCATATGTACATATATTTTTAATGATGTGATCATTTCTAATATTTTACCATTGGATTTTTATATGTTATAATTGCAATACCAAGATATTTTACAAAGGACATTATGTTCAACAGTGTATATAACATGCAAAAATGAAAATAAATGAACCATTAAATATTATTATTTAAATATTATAGATATAATCATGCCATTAAATAGTTATAAATTAATATTATTAATTACATTATGTAATTTATATATAAATTCCCTCCACTATAAAAATATGTTGATTAATTATTGGGAAAAGATAAATTAATATTTAGTAAAGTCATATTATTTCACAGTTTTTTGAATTCAATTTATAAGAAAATATGATAATTAAATTATTTTTTTAAATAAATACTTGATAAAATCATATTAATTTCAAAAACAATCATATCATAAAAATATTATGGTGAAATATTTATATTTTTAAAAAGAAATTAATTTTTCAATAAATAGTCAAAATACAATTTTTATATGTTTCCTTTGGAAAAATATGAATTAGTTTCATTTATATTTACCATTATGATTTTTAAATTTATCTTAAATTAAAATAGGACTCTATTAGTTATAAACAAGATAAATAATAACATACGAATTAAAATTATAATTTATCTTGGTATATGTTATTTTTTAGGCATAAAATGTATTTTTTTTATTATAAACACTATCTTTCAATGTGTTTTATGTATAAATGTTTTTTATATCCATTTTATGAATTAAATTTTTTAAATTTAAAATTCTTTTATTCATGATTTAAAATTTATCCAATTATAAATTTTTTATATTTTTTTTGAAAAAGTTAAATTATTGGAGAATAATAAAAAATAATTTTTTTTTTTGAAATAAGTTACCTTTAATGAGATATCCAAGATATAAATATGGTATAAAATTTTACCAAAATTATGCAATTAATCATGTATGATTATTTATAAACTATAAATTGTTCCATGATAAACTTAAAAATCATTTTCAATGCTTTTGCAGCTTTGAAAATATAAGATTATGTTTTCCTGAAGATTGTATTTGTGAATGAAGAAGTCCGTGATTTACATTGATAATAAATATGATTTTTAATTTATTATTTTGATCTATATTTAAAAATATTCGAGTTATATTTGTAGGAACCTTTCTATACAAACATTTACATTACATAAATTTTGTGGAATACTTGAAAATTATATAAATAGATTCAAAATGACCGTAGTTGGTATAGTTACTTTAGAAACCTGGAAACATAAAACAGGTACATAAGTTCGATACAAAATCCAACTCTAGGTTCTTCCTTTCTGTCCCCCTTCTTATAAATATATAATATAGTACATAACCTCATAACCTAGGGGAAAGGAAATAAAAAAATTTGCGATCTCAAATGATCATTAAGGGTAAATAAGGGAGATATAAAAGCATAAACATGAGGATAATTGAATGTAAATGTGATTACAAAAATAAAATATCATACATAACATATCATAGATCATGGCAAAAATATTATATATTCATAAGACATGAATCAAAATGAAATAAAGATAATAATCCATGAAGTCATAATATAGGAATATGACATGGAATTGTGAAAACACATAAGCATATAATATGATTTCCATAGTAGCTAAGGCATAACTACCAATACCATATTAGTGCAAAAGTACCTTACTGAACTGGTTGAACCCCCGTTCCAACCCTATTTAGTGAACTAAGTGAACTTTTATCCCAACCATATATTATATAATAGTGAAAAACCATAGTTCTATCCCTATATTATTGAACTGATTAAACCCTCATTCTCGCCCTATATTAATGAACTATGAAAACACTTGTTCCCACTAGTGTAAAATAATGTTATAGCAACGGTTTCAAACCATGGATTTAAGAAGGAAAACTGTGGATCTAACTGATAGTCACGGTTCTATAGGCCATGGATAGTATTGTCTTGGCTATAGGGAGATATATAGCCACAGTTTCAAACAGTTTCTATAGATATACAGCCATAGTTTAAAACCGTGGATAAATACCTATAGCCATGGTTCAAAATGTAGTAGAACCTTAATCTACACAAGTATTATAGCCATGGTTTAAAACCATGGATACAGGCTTATAGTCATGTTTTAAAATTGTTTTAATAGGCCTCTAACCATGGTTTAGAACCATGGCTATAGGTCTTCCAATTTCATAAGAAACATCCCCCCACTCCCCCTGCAACCCCCCTGGAAATGTCACCAAGCACACCTCATTTTCCCTTGCACACCCCCAAACACCTACCTGGAAAACCACCTTTTCACCCCCCCCCCCCCGGACACCCCTCCCCCTTAGATACACCTGGACACCCCCCCTAGACACCCCCACTAGACACCCCTCCCCCTAGACACCTTCTTAGACAACCCCAATATGGACCCCCTGGACACTAACCTAGACACAAAGAAACCCCATTGGAAACCCATTGGAAACCCCCTCTTGGACACCCCCTGACCACCCCCTCCCCCTAGAGACCCCCACTGGACACCCCATGGAGACCCCCCACTGGACACCCCCTGGACACCTGTGGACCCCCTCAGAAAACCCCTAAACACCCCCTGGACACCCCCTAGACACGCCATGGAAAACCTCCCCTACACCCCCCTAGACACCCATCCCCCCTGAACACCACTCCACTGGACACCCCCAAGACACCCCCACTGGACTCCCCCTATGGACAACCTTGGACACCCCTTGAACAACCCCAAGCACCCCGTCCCCCTGGACACCCCAATGGACACCCCCTACCCCCTGGAAACCCCCACTAGACCCCCTTGAACACCATGGACCCCCCCTAGATACCATCCCCTGGACACCCCCTCCCCATAGACAGCCTTCTGGGACATCGACCCCCCCAGACATTCCATCTATGCGTGGAAGTGAAAACATGCATATTAAGAAAAGGAAAGAAGAAAAAGGGGAAAGGAAAACTCAAACATCAATGAATGTATAAAATATATTTTCTACAAAAATTAAACGTATGATATTATAAAGTTTAAACATAGGGATCAATAATACAACCTTGGTACTAAGAAATGTCGAGAAGATCGACTATTTCACACCTAGAAGTAATCTCAAAATCATCAATTCTGATAGAAATTCATGGAAGAAAATAATTTGCATCGGCAATATTTTCTTGTTGGTTATTTGCATTGTATGCATCCCTATTCAGCATACCAATAAATGTCATCAAAATAAATATATGATCAAAAATGAAAATCTATCCTGGAGCAAGAAATAATGAAATTGCTTTGATATTACAATTTGAATTGATTAAGTGTTCTGCAACTAGGGGAGGAAATTTTTATGTGACCCCTCCAACATATCATATTTTAAATTCAAGTTATTTCTAAGCAGTAGAACATTTCCTACCACAATTTACATGAAAGTAAATAAAATTAAAAAACAGTAACATTTTTGTTGTATGCAATACCAGGTCAAATTGATATTCATATATTCATATTCGTATTCATTGTGATTAATATAGTACATTTGATCATAGGATAATTGTAGAATAAAATTGTGGTTAATCAGGTGCCAAAATACCTTCTCTAATGGAAGGAAAACAATACAATTTCCAAAATAAAGTAATCAAATAATTAAGATGCTATTTTAAATTATAAGAGAAATCAATATCCTTAGAAATTACAAATGTAGAACATGAGGGGATTATATAGATGGAGAGGAGACATACCCATGGACACCCCTCCCCCTATACACCCCCTGGATACCCCCTTAGATACCCCACTTTGACACCCCCTCGACACTCCCTCCCCCCTGGACACCCCCCTGAACACCCCATGGACACCCTCTACTGGAACCCCCCCTGGACACCCCCATTAGACACCACACACTAGACACCGACCACTGAACACCCCCCATTAGTCACCTACTAGGTACCCCCCAATGGACACCCCAAATGGACACACCCCTGTACACCCACCAAACACCCCTAGACATCCCTCCCCCTAGACCCGTCCCTCCCCTATAGAAACCCCCACTGGACACCCCCCCTTTAGACACCCCTGGACACCCAACCCCATTAGACTACCCTTGGAAACCCCCCATACACTCCTATGCATTCATATATGGGAAAACATTCCTATTAAAAAGAATGAAGAAGAAAAGGGAAAATAAAATATAAACTGGGAGAATGTATAAATTATTTTTTCTAAAAAAATATAAAGGTACATATTTTTAATGTGAATACCTAGATATCAACTATCAAACCTTGATTTAGAGAAATGTCCAATAGATCTAATATTGAACACCAAAGAGTAAACTCAAAATCATCAATTATACATGCATGGTGTATTCCAAGTAAATTTTATCAGAAACACAAAAAATTGTTACTAATGTCCTGAATAAAACTGTATAAAATAACCATTACTTCATGAATTTTATATTCAAGTCATTCCCAGCTAGAAGTCTTAGATGAAAATAACATTCATCGGCAATTTGTTGTAGCTGGTTCACTGTATAACATGCAAACCTATCTTGTATGAAAATACAAGTAATAAAAATAAAAAAATGACCAAAAAGTAATGTCCATTAGGAATAAAAAAATATGAATCCAAACTCACTTTTGAGATCTTTAACCTACATATATTCAGTCCCCCCCCAAGCTCCCTCGTGGACACCCCACTCCCACTCCCCCTGCACCCCCACACCACATGCCCCATCCCTTACCCCTACACATTTCCCACATCATAGTTCATCCCCTCTATGACCCCTCCTCGCCCCTCCACCTGCACACCTCTGTACCCCCCGCCCCGCACCCCAATACACTGCCCCTCAGCCCCCATTACCCCCACCCATGGACCCCCTGGACACCCCCTTCCTACACCACCACACCCCCTGCACACTTCTCCAACCTCCATTACCCCCACCCTTAGAACCCCAGACACCCCCTCCTAGACATCCCCACCCTACACCCCCTTCCCCAAACCCATTTAACTGCCCTATCTTGTGATAAGATTCATCAAATCATCACACTATATAAAGTATACATGGATCATCGCTTAAAATATATTTTATATATGAATCCACTTTGTATAGAAATAAAAGTTAACATTAGAGGTATTTGATTCTAATCCAGCGTCAAACTAAACAAATAATGTTTGTTTTGTGATAATTAAACAATGTTTCTATTGTAGATAGGAAAATAAGATCAAACATATTAATAATTTACCTTTACTAATTCTATTCTTGCATCTAGAAAAAAAATATCATTGAGGAACACGTTACTAAAGTAAAATCTATATGGAAGATATTCAATATCAATGGAAGGCAGGAAAGTAAAAAAATGAGATTATATTAAGTTAAGAAAAATAATTATCCTACTAAATTATTTAGATTTAAAATTAAAAAATATTACTTGGATCATAACCTAAAAATTGTTGGAATATAGGGGTGTAAAATTAAGATGGATCATTTACCTTCTATGTTTAATAATACTGGTATAGCAATTCATGGATGTAGATAAGTGGTTATGAATACGTGGAATAGTTTTTAAAATGGATGAACGCATGAAATTGTGGCTAAAAATATCATTATAATCATATCCCAATTTATGGAGTAAGAAACCTCCTTTTACATGTTGTATTTGGACAATAAGAATAATTAGATTCCTATTTTTTATTTTTATGATATAAATCAATAACATAATATTCTTACCTAAGTGTAACTCTAACTTCAATCTAAATTAGATGACCATTTTATTCTCAACGAAATAACGATTTGAAAAAAATATAATGTAATGATAATTTAATATAGAGACATGAACTCTGATATATCTCATTAACTACACAAGGAGAAAAAGGTAAGATGGTTAGAAAATTCAATTCAGATTAAGGACTCCCTCTTCACATATAACAAATGAAATATGAAATGACGTGTCAGAGTAATTAGAGGAAATTTATAGTAATGATGGAAATGGTGATACTGATTAGTTTATTTATAAAAAATTTCTCCTTTTGAAGTAAAATAAAAACAGTATTTTATTTTTACCCATCATGAAGATATGATTCAATCTTATCTCTATTTACAGAAAAGGAAAGTGTTATAGGAACTAATGGATTGAAAAAAAATTATTCGTTTCTACTAGGACTTCATGTATGTTGAGGTCAATAATACATTTTGAGATTTTTTTATTCTGAATTCAATTCCATACAATATTAACTCCCCAAACACACCCCTCCCCCCTCACCCTCCGCACCCCTCCCCTAGCACAAACCCCTACCCTCTTTCCCAGATGTAGCCCCTTGGATTGTCCCCTCATTGTTTAGCACCACCCAGACACCACCCCCCTCGCTTGTATAACCCATCTCTCTTAAGAGATCATTCTAGTTGTCTATATCATTAAATAAATTAAATTATAATGGAATATAACATTCAATCACCATCTATCTTGATTCTTCTTGTCTAAATCAATGAGTAATTTCAATTAGAATGCTAATGTTAAGCTTGCTGATTTGAATCATATTTAATCAAATTATATTGAATGAGTAATAAAACCTATTAAATGTTCGCAATTTCCTTGAGGTAGCTAATTTGAATCATATATCAACTACTAACATTGAATGAGTAATAAAACCAAGGATACCTGTTGAAAACTGAGCTTTAAAAGATTCAAGTCATGGATAAGAATCAATCTCATTCATTATAATTTAAATGTGCCCAAATTTTTGGAATCCAATCAACAAAATTAATAACTTAGACATTCTTGTAGGTATTTATTTTAGTCATTCTAATTACACAATTAAAATACCGTCTCATGTAGATTTTAATGTTTTGATAGAAAGCACAGACTATAATACAAAAAAGATCTTAACAAGAGTACTTAAATGTAAAGAACCCCAATAATATCTATAACATGGACAAGACTATTATCTATGTTAATATCCAAACCGTAAAGCATCTTCCAACTACTTGGGACCTACAAAAAAGGCATCTATAAGTCACAATTGATTGTTTATACAACCATAAATCCAAACAGTCAGTTAAGAGGTTCTCCCAAACAATATAATGAATTTAAAGTTTCTAATAATTCATAAAATGGAACAACATTTATGACCCATTGGAAAACACTACATGCCATCCATTGGGTTTGTGGTCTATGAAAGATGTCTCTATTCCAGTTTCTATTTTAGTGCAACAAACAGTTCCATATGAGGATGTGCTATATACAGATCCATCATATTTCCAATTAAAGCTATCAAAAATTGTGAAATATTTTTTTAAGAAGAGCATACACAGTTGAGGTGGGGGGAATATCATAAGGCCCTTTTTAATAGAATATCTTATATCACTTATCAATGATCACTTTTCATACAGTATGAATAAATAAGTGGTTTTTGTTTTTCTATATGGAAAGTGGTGATAATGTGTGTTTGTGTGAGAAAGAACATGATTTTTCCTAGGCAGAAAAATAAATTTTAATTATATACAAACAAATATATGTGGACCATGTATCCAAATAAACATAAAACTCACCTAATATTTTTTAGTATGCAGTTGTGTATGTTTCTGTATACCATATTTTCATAAACCATAGTGTAATCCCAAAGACTAGTTTTCCCTTTCCTTTCAAAGGAATGAAGGAAACAAAAAATATATAAATGAAAAGAATAAAATGCATACTTCTCAGAATATATTCATTAAAAGAAAAATTAATGAACCAACCATATCCCTAGACAGTAGAATGATGTTATTTTTGGGATGGAATTCCAAGAATGTAACCCGCTAAATGTGATACCTTAGGAATACACAGCAGAGATCATCAGGGATAAAAAATGAAATTCTAATCAGCAGAAACATATAATTTCATATAACCATAGAAACTAACTATCAATGACAATTATGAACCTCAAACTGTTGAAGCTAATTCATTATATATTTTACCTTTTTATTAATGAATGCAATCTCAATTACACATCCATATTCATCATCGACTTACATAAATCCCTTCTTATTAATTTGGATCTCAAGGTAGTATTATTTTCTTTCATTAGATGTGCTTGTACCCAATCCCCTAGTACATATAAAATAAATTTCTGAAAAAAAATTCTGAAACGAGGCATGATTATGTTATTATTGAAATAAATATCGATTAAATAAAATATATGTGAATTGAATCCAAGGAACATAATTCTTAAAACAAATGTCATATTTTTACAAATCGTCAGCCTCTTTAGTATGGCCACACATCTCATAGTCAACTGGATAATGATATTTCCCTAGTACAATAAGCTTGGAACAAAAATGATAATATTATCATAGAATAAAATGCAGTTAAAAATCAGAAATAAACCGAATTTATGGGGGCATATATATTTGAAAAAAAGACGATGGACCCCCTAGCCCCCCCTATTGGACACTCCCCTCCCACCTAGACAATACCCTGGATAGCCCCCCCCCCCCCCACTCGATCCATCCTCCCCTCCTAAGCAATCCCCACCCCCTGTACCCCCACCCCTCCCCCCTAAATAGCCCCCTCCTAAACATCCCCTTCATCTTCCACCCCCTTCACCCCATGCCCTTCCCTTCCCCCTGGACATACCCCCCCCCCACCACCCCTTCACCCCCTTCACCTCCTCCAAGCTATCCCTATCCCCTACAAAAACCCCTTCATACTCCTCCCTATCCCTTTCCCACTGGACACCCAAACTTGCACCCCTACTAGACCCGTATCACCTTTCCCCCCTTGACACCCTCCTGGACAACCCCCTCATGGAAAACCCCCTTCCCCTACACCCTTAACTCCAGGAACACTACACCCCACCCCCTACAAATTTATATCAACATAAAAAATTATTGGCATTCTCCATCACATAATGATTTCTCATATCAATAGTGGTGAAATTAAAGAATATAGACACCATTATTATTTTAGGATAAATTTATGTGTAGACAATCTCCGTAAAACCATTATATGGGTGATATTCATGTAACATTTATTAGATAGGTGACACTTGTTATTTTTATCCAGGTCCTTCAATTTTATTGTTGGAAATTTTATTTCATAGGTCTTATGTCCCTGATGAAAATATAAGATACATATAATCATATCTAATATTTCCATAGGTTTCTGAGACACATGTTGGTAATAAAAATGAAGTTGAATCCTTTAAATAAATTTCTATGAAAAATCCATTATACAAGATAAATCACTCTAACCATACATACCTAATGTCTAGATTTCCTGAATAACTGACTCAATAATATCCAAATCCTTTATAGGATTTCTTTATAGACGATTATCATTAAAATCATCTTTATAATTCATTTATTTCATTATATTATTAGTTCCCTATAGAAAAAAAATTATGAAAGAAAATCTAAAAAAATTTGAAATTCATGGTCTATGAATATTATTATTACTCAATGAAAAAATATCATAATATCCAAAAACATTTCTATATTTAATTTTAAACAAATAATAAAAAAATAGAATCAATTTTAGATAATAAAGAATGAAAATTTAAAAAATTGGATGGTTTTAAACAATTAAAAATTTTGGTTTCATGGATTCCCAAACCATGAACAATCTGTTTGAACCCTCTTTGAAACCATGTAGTGGTAAATGTATGGTCAATAAATTATTTAGAACATAATATATTGTAATCATAAATCCTATATATTTTTCTAATTTTCAGTAAATTTAATATATTTTTTCTCAAACAATTCATACAATTTTATAGAACAAATAATAGTAGTGGATTTGATAAAAATATCATAAAATGAAATTTAAAAGAAAAAAAACTATTCAAAGTAGAAATACTGAATTTCAATGATATCTCACTGTTTCGTAAGATAAATATTTATTCAAGGAATCCTACAAACCTATATATAGAGATTTAATCATACTATCTTAGGAATACCTTTAATCCATATGTAACATGAGGGATCTACTACAATTTTATAAAAAATATTGGATAACCTTCCATATTAACAAAGATAGAATTCCAGAAATCCCATAGTGATATAATGATCACTATGTCAAAGTGAAAATCACCAAAGTTATCAGGGATATTATTCAAGAATTATTCTACCCATTAAATATATTAAATAATATAAAACCATTATTGAGATTCCAACGTAATGTACACATACATAGGGAATCCATTCTAATCTAATAAGCTGTTAAAAGATAATAAAACATCCAAAAAAGTAAAAAGTAACAAACACTAAAATAAACACCCAATCATTATATTAAATGGAAAATAAATATGTGTGAGACATTGAATTCAAAACTATAAAAGAAAATAAAAACGGAGAATAAAAAATTTTATGATATATAGTACATCACAATAATTATGTAAACATTCTAATATTTCATATGATTAATCTATTTATTGTTGGGGAAACTTTTTATATGAAGATTTTATTTGTTTTCAACATTTGTCAATGCTTTTCAAAATAATGAAGGATATAATGAAGTATTCCAATGTTAATAGAGATCACCTGAAGTGAGGATTCCTCGAAAACAGTTATGCAATTATAGCATGGAATTTCATGCTTGTGAAATTATCCATGAAGTAATTTAGAAGATTTTTGAGCAGATCCTATCTTAAAATAACATGTATCAAAAATGACACATTTTCTACAATAATGAAGAATTGTGATAAACCAGATGATACTTTTCTGATTTGTATTTCAAAAATATTATATGTTACATGAACGTACAATGAATGCATTATAAAGAAATGGGGGAGGGGTAATGGGGCTTCCAATCACATATAGGTTTGATTGGAATGTAATATACTATTGGAAGATAGGGATGTTATAGTACTTTCCTTTACATCTGATAATGTAAATGTTTTTCAATCAAAGAGTACATATCATGATAGTGGAGTTCATGGTGAAATCTAAAGAATGGTTATGGAATGAAGTGAAAAGAATCATGAAAAAAGAATGTACGATCTATAGGTGGTACTAAAGAATGTTTTAAGGTGGTGTTATTTTCTAGTGTTTGCAATATTTTTAAACCTGAAAATCAAGAGATGGATAAATCTGTTTTTGGTAAAGGATGTTTCATCCATGTTTGATTATGGATGAGAATTTTGTGTGCAAGGCATGATTCATGGTCAGAACACAGAAAAATTGAAAATGCATGGAGTGAGTGAAATATTGGGAATCTGTGTGAAAATTTATTATGCGTGAAAGATTGGTTTTGCATGCAATATGTAACGCAGGTTAGAATTTTGTGCAGAAATGGTGTTTTAAAATCAAAATGAATAAAAATGGAAAAGACAGGGAGTGCAAGAAAAATTGGGTAGTGTTTGCAAAAAATATGGTTGCGTAAATGATTTGTTCTGCATGCAATATAGATCACGATGTAGAGTTTTGTGAATATTTGGTGTTTTGTTATTAAAAGGTCAAAAAATGAAAAATTCATGGGGAGCGCGAGAAATTATATATGCTCACGCAATGTGCACGTAAGATCATACTTGTGTGGGTAAAATTGGTTGTGCAGAAAATGGGGGCTTAATGTTTCAAGTGTAAGAGAGGCTTCATGATCAAAATGATGATAAATGGAAAATTAATGAGGTGCACGAAAAAAACAGGTGGTCTACAAAAATAGGGGAAGTTTTTTATAATATAAATAAGTGAGAGACAGTTTCATGTGCAAGATGGGATTTTACGTGCAGGTTCATAAATTCCTATAATTATGATGTGACCCCTCTCATTTTTCATGGGATTGATACATAGACAAATATCAATATATGATGCGTGGAAAATTGATATATAGAGTGGTTCGTGAAAATATATGTGATGTGAAAAAAAAGTAGAGTTGTGCGAAAAGTGGTGTTCTGTGGGGAAAATAATAGTTGTGCGAAAATAATTTTTCACACCAAAAAGTATTTTGACACACTAGGTTTGAATATTACCTACAATCCACCATGATGGGTGTAAAAAAATTGACTATCCTATAACCCTTTAATAAGTTCTATGCACTCTTGAAGTGTCTCATGAAGAAGGATAACCACACCCTCTATGTGAAGAAGAAACAACAAACAAGATACTGGTATTCTCAAACCCTCTCTGCGTTTCGTGAAAGTGACCATGTGAGTACACAACCGATGAACACTAACCCTTGTTATTCTTTATGAATATATATCAATGAACCATCCTTGGTTCTATGAAGAAGAATCATGCATCCTCTTTGTGGAAAATAAGATCTGTGGAGCTCTCTGCCTGCACAATGGTGAACACTCTATGATTGCATGATTTATATATACTACATGCAAGGGTTTTGTTGCTTTTTGATGAGGAGAAATATTTGAAAATAAACTCATATCTTCACAAAGTAAGAAAGTGGTATACCAATACATTCATGTGTTAGAATTGATATTTTAAGAAAGGGAATAAAGACACTACATTACTATTCCTTATTATATTATGTCAAAGAGAAATAATAAAAGAATAAATATAATAGAGTATTCCCAACTGAAGACTAAAAATTATTCAAGGAAATTTAATTCATATTATGCCAAGGGAAATAATTAACATTTACTAAATATTCACATTGGTGTATGTGATTCTATTAAAGATGATAGAAGAAGTTTTAATGTAGTTAGATGTTTCACTAAAAAGATGAATGAATAAGTCTAGTGCAATTGGTGTTACACTAGAAAAGAATAAAAAGGAAGAAGGAAGAATTTCTTACCTACTATGTTGCAAGTAATCAAGTGAAGAGAACTAATGAAGACCAAGAGCAGAACCTATCTTATCATTAAGGAAGAATACTTCATCTATAGGCAGTATAATGAACCAGGTAGAGGCTACATGTTGGACTAGGATCTCACTAGTCTATGGAAGAAGATTTTTTATCAACCCCCTCCCATGTGTAGGGACTTGCACTAGCTAGAAATTTTTTTCCCTAACCACTCATTTGTAAAACAAATTACATTATAGTGGAGAATCCATGAATTGGCCATTCCCATGCATGACAAGGATGTAAATGCTCTTATTGAGTAGTGAACCTTATAAAAATATCGCGAGGATATTTTTAATGCATTCTATTATTGCATGAAATAGGGAAAGGGGAATAATATAATCATGATCCAACCATGCCAAGATTTAAATTGATAAAAAGTTGGAATTGGTATCAAATTTCTACAATACTGATTCACCACCCTCTCAGTGTTAGGTATATCCCAAACCGGTCCTCTCATTTATGACCAGGGTCACTATCAAATATCATCATCAAACAAATAAATAAAAATATATAAATATCACCACCAAAGGTAATATGGACCATTATGTTAAACATTATAAAAAATTTAGTTTAATAAACACATTATAATTTTTATATGGGATATGAGATATCACACTGTAGGATACTACCAAGAATCTATAAATATGATTTTATAATCCAAACTCAAAGTACCAGTTTGAAATATGTGAAAAAATTTCCTATGTAAAATTTACATAAAAAATGAAAATTGCCTAATTATATTTTTATTGATAAATCAAATCAATGTGAAAATGAATATAATAATGAAACATATTGTAAATAAATTTTTTTTAGTTAAATAAAAAATAAATTATAATTCAATGTAATAAGAAATACCTGCCCTAAAATAAAGAAGAACTAGGGATGAGAGCCTTGATTCTAATGGGGTAGCCTAGGACCATGATAAATGTAGAATTCGTTTCAAACATATGATACAATATTAATAAAAATGAACCCTAAATTATCATCATTGGCCCCACTAGGATATGAACCCCTAGAAATTTCCAGAAATATACTTGAGAACACTAGTAGTAGGATGATCATATTATGAATGAAAATCATCTTGATTTACCAAAAAAACTATCTCATGATCCAATGTGAATATTTTCGACTATAAATCACATAAAATGATTATAAAATACTGTGTTGGGTGGCATTGACTGGACACATTAGGGATTAAGGGGACGTTGAGATAGAGGTCTTCGTAGAGGAGTGTCCCATAGTGAGAGAGTTATTTTGGGAGGAGGTTAGTGGTGACAAATGTTGTTGAAGAGGAGGGTGACGTGGTTAGATAGGTCTTCAGGGATGAGGGTTCCACAGTGACAGAGGTGGTCAGGGAAGTGGGCACCGTGGTGAGAAAGGTCTTTGGGGGGTTCCGTTGTGAGAGAGATCTTCGGGGAGGTGGTTGCTGATGTGAGAGAGATCATCGATGTGAGAGAGGTTGTTAGGGAGGAGGGTTCTTCTACGAGGGATGATAGGTCATCTAGGAGGAGGGATGTTAGGTGATAGATTTATGGATCAAGAGGAGGATCTCTATAGATATTGGAAAAAATAAATGATAACAATGATATAAAATGATTATACCCAATATTTTTTTTAAAACAATGGAAATAAAAAAGATATAGACATATACCTATAAAACTGTGGTTATAGGTTCAGGGCTATTACAGTAATTTATATTCATTTTCATCCATGTATTAATAAGCCACATATACCTTCATTCTAGCCCTGTCTATCTCAGGAAACATTAATATTTACCCAATGCATTCAATAGAGATATAGTTTCCACCAATCTCATAATGAAATCACATATAAATGTGCCATAAAATATATTATAACCCATGAAATGAAATGGGTATCATAAACATGGACACATATCATAACCTATGAAATGATTTATAGGTTTCATAATCATTTTATCGAAATCATAACTAGTAAAAGAGAAATGTATTTAATATACGTATAAACCATTAAGGAGAAATGGGTTTGGTAAATACAATGACATCAATCATTACTATTTATGAGAAAGGATATGAATTTATCCTTTATATTATTTCCTAGAATGATTGAATAACATAAATAGATGTTATCGTAGATGAAAAATCATTTTAAAATATCATCTAAAATGGTTCGTGAAGAAATATATGTTCTAGTTTGAAAATTATTTTTAATACACAAAACCATTTGAAAATAATTTTATTAGAAAATATCTTGAAAACATATAATGAATAAATGAAATCATATAGAAAAGAAATTATTTGAAAATTTCTATAACAATATTCAAATCATTTTAAAAACCTTTTTATTTAATAACACATGAAAACATTTAAAAAAAGGCTGAAAATGTTTAGAATCCACATTTATTTAAATAATACTTTGAAAACTTGTAATGAAATATTGAAAATGTTTTTAAAAGCATTTTTCATGAAAACTTATAAAATAATCATAAAAACATTTCAAAACCATTTCATTGAAATCCCATTGAGAACTTGTGAATAATACATGATAAATATTTTGAAACAAAACTTCCATGAAAACATATAAAATAAGTTTAAAACTATTTTGGGAATAATTTTCCTTGAAACATTATTTTAAAAATATTTTCTTAAATATTAACCATCATAACAATGCAAATGGATCATCGAAGAAATGATGGTGGGTAAATATTTACATGACTTATGAAGTCAAAATAACATTCCTTTTGCAGGGTAAAAAGGATAGAAAGGTTACATGTTCAAAAAGTGAAAATAATATTCCCTTTAAAATACGGGTAGAATAAAAAAAGTATAAAAATATATTTAAGATATTATAGGGTAACAGTATAATATTCTTGGATACACATTTTTAGAAAACATAGATTTTCTTCCAATAGGAGGGTAAAGTCGAGATTTCTTAAAAACGCATTATTAAAATTATTTTTCACCAAAAAAGTATTAAATCGGAACTAATACATGAGTATATAATGTATAACCACAGGAGAATAAAATTCATTAATTTCTATGTGATATGGATCATAATTTTTCATCAAATGTAACATAAAAATAGGAAATATGGAAAAGTGATGATATATTCCCAAAAAACTCTTTTAATTTGTGAACTTGAGATCATACTTTAAATTTATGAAATGAAATTAAATAAATCATAAAATATTAGGAAATTGTTTTGATTCATTATAACATTTAAAATGGATTTATATACATGTTGAATAAAGAATTTAGGTGCATAACAAAACCTGAGTCTCAAAGAAGCATAATAAAATGGACATGTGAATACCCATTAATTAGATTATAAGATACATATATTACAATCTTGGTCAGTAAATACACCAAAAAAATGAAATACTGGTAGACATAACATGTATCTCACGGAAATTAAAAGTGAGATGGAATCCCCTAATCTTGTGTATTGACTCTCTCCATACTCATACAACATTCTTATATATAAACTATAAGTTTATTATAAATACTCTAAAGAATCATATTATTGTATCTATTAACAGATATGGTTTTATAATAAACTTATATTAACCACTTCATAATGATCATATGTTAAGGTTTCACTTCGAGTAATATTCACTTTGTTCTTCGCATGTCCCTTAATTTGTTACAACTATTGGACTTATACTTATATCATGATTCCAGATGTAAAACAGGATATAAATATAATTTATTTACATTATATATGAACTATAATAATCTATATAATATTGGATTATGAAATTGAATACATCATTCATGGAGATGATATGTCGTACGTACGAATGAACGTTGTTTCCGTCTTTATTGTCGTGTTGAGAGAAAGTATGTAAATAACACACACACACACAGAGAGAGATATATATATGTATATGAATATGTATATGTATATATATATATATATATATCATTATTCAAGTATGATAAATATTTTATATATATCATATAAGTTCAATAAATCCATCCTTAATACATAACATGTGGTGTGTGAATGAAACGCGTCGCTTTGAGGGGGCGGTAGTCCAAACTTCTCATATCGGATTATCGTATTAACAATAAATGAAAATTAAAAATATGTGTTTTGTAAATGAAATAAATAATCTTAAATATATATTAAATATAATATTTCATGTATATAAATAGATTATCCATCATAATGGGGACTATTATTTTCAATAAAGGAGAAATGAATAATCATTGTTTTGTGAGGAAATAGTTCACCGTACACAGAAACTGTCTATTCATCATATATTAGATGAAGGTGTTTATATGTGTAGGTCATAACATTTTCAGAACAACATAATAGTGTATGAAGGATACTTTTTGTCGCCCAATGAGTGAATAATGTTATTTTAGGGGGTGGAGAATGAAAATAAATGGAAGGATCTTGAGAGATGATGTTACCTTTTAACCGCGTAACTTCTTTTTGATTTTGAAAAAATTATTCCTTTAAAATATTTCATCCAAAATGGAGATTTCACGGTATAAGGGAAGAGTTTTGGGAGGCTAATTGGGAAGATCATGGACTATCATAAATTGTTTGAGATGGGTGAGGATTGGATAGAGTTTGTGGCCTTTTATAAGAATGGAAAAGGACTCACTTGGAATTTCATGAAACAAGTTAGGTGTCACATGTTATTACCAAAAATTATTCTTATAAACCCAAAAATCTAAAATATCGATTATTTAAATAGAATATATTTACATAAAATGTTTTTTATTCAATTTTCATGGTCATTTGAGACCATAATTTTAAGGTTTAATGCCTAATTAATTTTAATTTTCCCTAAACTGTTGTGATTAATTTTAATCATTTTTATTAATAATTTTGGTCAAAAATTAACATGGTATTATTATAATAGAAATATTATACTGAATAAAATGATTTATATATGATTTTTTAAATTTAAATAATATAAGTGAATAAATTAAGATAGTTTTTATTCCCAAAGAAGGGATGAAATAATGGGGTTTTAAAGGAGGAAAATGTTCAGAAGATCGTTACGATTTTATATTCAATTTCAAAGTGAAATTGATTCAAATGAATTATATTGTGTTAATATATTTAATATTTATCTTATAAGACATTAAAAAGTAATTATAATACCATTTATAATTAATAATTAATTAGAAAATTGCAAATTTTTAACTAAAAATCATTATTTTCATTATTTATCAAAATAAGATGTATCTTAGAAAAATCAAAATAATTCACCTTCCGTTAATTTTAAAATTATGTATTCAAAAATGAAATTTATTTTATCAAATTATATTTTTATATATGTATAATTTTAATTTCATGATTATAATCGGTTCATTTTATAAAAGGATGTTTTTAAAAATATGACTTTACCATAAATCATATATTTCATTATCAATATGTTTTATTTATATTATAAAGTTGTAAAAACATCTTGTAATATAGTTATTACTATTCCTATAAATATTTTTAATGATTATGTTTTAATTATTTCCTTTAATTAATGATATATATATATAAAGATGTTTCGTTGAAACTCAGTGTTGCGTGCATTATACGCCAAGTCAGTGTTTCTTGTAGAGAAAGTCAAGATGGTATTACATGTAAAAAAAGCCAAGTTTGTATTTCATGTGAAATAAATGTTTTCTTTATATTTTTAAAATATATATATATATATATAGAACAATTTTTAGTGTCATGTGATATAAAAAAATAATGAAATGATGCGTTAATTTGGAAAAAATATAATTCCCAAAATCTCAATGTGTTACAGTCTACACCCCTTAAAATGAATTTCACCCTCGAAATTAATCTAATTTATCAAAGGATTAATACTTGAATTTTTAATTCATAGAAACCCACAATGTAAAAAATAGATACTAAGTCTTCCTTTAAAAAGTAAAATTTGGACCTATAACAGTGTCCCAACGTTACGTATACTTGGGTTTCCACATAGGAAAACATATGTTGTGTGTGAAGATTAAACATAGAAGAAATGTACAAATATTTGTAGGTAGTGATTATGGTCATTTATCACGAACAATGGAATGATCAATGTAAATTTTTGGGGATCAAATTCATTAATATGTGATGATTTTAAAGGCCATAAGCTAAATGAATATTAATGTATGAGGACAACAATTTTAATTTTGATCACATTCAGAATGTAATTAATTATTGATAAATTTATATAATCAAAATTTCATTATTGGGTTTTTATTTTAAATATTTATAATACATATAATACATCTTGAAATGAATGTATAGAAATTAATTATGATGAATAGATACCTAAATTATACTTTTAAGGGATCATATGGCCAATAGATGAATAAAAAGACAAACTATTTGTCTCTAACAAACAACATGAATTAATCTATAAAAAATAAAAAGTTACACAAATAGTTCATCATAAGTATTTATTAATTACAAATAATTATACACTAACACATACATCGCATTGGCTAGTGGTGGCCATTATACCATTATCGCCCTTTGTCATGGGTTAAAGGATTGAGACCTTGCTGGACTTCATTATTTTTCATCTGATATACATGATGTCCTTTTAATAAAACCACACTAATAAAATATATAACATTGACATATATTAAATAAGTATAATCACTTATTAACATTTTATCTACGCTTTTCAACACAAACATATTGCAGAAATACTTCCTCTAAAGATTAACGTAAAATTTTCCTGAATAGTTAACCATATAACCATTATTATAGGTGAAAATACAAAACATTAGAATGAGAGCCATGAAATTATCTTACCATTGACTCCCATGTATAACACAAATTGACTGTTGTTTCTCACATTCAAAACATGTGAATACCCTCATCATGTATTCTTCTGAAAAATGGTAACAACTTGAATGACCATAAATCCTTTTGGAAAACATGAATTCGTTCTCATTCCAAAGTCTATTAGATCTAATCTTTAAATCCAAGAAAGTTGTAAACATTAGAAGTGGTAGCATAACCACCTATAAACAAGTCCTTACTTATTTTAAAGGTAAAAAATACTATCCAATTTACTTATTCATATTCCACATATATTTACCCATACAACATTATCTTAACATAAATAACATATTAATGTTTGACTTCCAATAGTAAATAATTAATTCAATCATTAATTCACATCACCAGTCCAATATAATCGTTTGAATACCATGAGACAAAAACAAAAGTAGAATAATCCTTGTATATTTTATCATTCGAAACATTTTAATACATAAACATAAATACTCTAATTGCATCATCCTTAATTCATTAACAATTCTACATTATCCAATTATATAATACCTCTTCAATTAACATATCATCTATAGTCTCAACATCATCATAAATTTAACCATTACTCACACCACCGGGGTAATTATTTTAGGAATAGATATTTTGTTACAATAGGATACACAATGGCCAATTTATCCACACTTAAAACACTTCACCCTTGATAAAAAATTAGGGAGGCATAAGTCCAAATCCATTTAGTTAACCGAACTCCACATTTTTTCATTACTATTACATTTTTATGTCTTTATTTTCCCCAATAAAAACATCTTCTTTTTACTCTAAGACCTTTACATAAGATATTCTTTCCACATTTATGACACAAAGGAAACATAATATTATTTCCAACATTGTCTCAATTACCCATAATCATAGCGAAATCTTTCATTATTTTCCTTAGGGAGTCTAGGAGTTGGTTATAGTAAAAGAAATTAATCATGTTCTATGAAAACTGATTTGGAATAACTATGACATATTTTACTACAGTGATAATCCCCCAAGACTTCACATCAGAAAATATTCCTTCACATTCAACATTTATCCAGTTCCTTTTGGTTCTCCCCATTGACTAAAATTGTAAGCATAGTGTGTGAATTACTTATCATAGCAGAAAACCATATAGCCATGAAAATAATTAAATGTAGGATTTTTAAATCATGAAAACTTCCATAATATATGAAAACATGGGTTTATTCTATGTTATTCATAGCTAACATGTATCTAAATCGTTCATGATCATTTGTAAAGATTTTGTATATTCCCAAATAATATCCCCTAGGAGCGTCAAACCCGGTGTGTAGCAAGGCCCGTTTTCATGTAAAATATTACCCCGAGTCAAGCCCAAAACATCTTTTCATAGTTTTTAACCCATGGTATATCTGTTATAGAGCCACATCCACTTGTAATATTCAGATAAGGATATATTTCATTGAAACTACACATATTTTCCTTCACCAAAATTCCAGGACATTTTCATAAATGTAAACCGATTCTTATACTTATAATTAGATTCATCCTTGGATATATACATAAAAATATACCTAGTTATATCACTATGTTATTATTATCTTTCTTTCCAATGTTTGACTATTCATTTTCTCTGATACTAACAATTGTGACACTTACTTTTCAAACAATGACATTACATAACATTGGAATACTAATTAAAATTTATATAAATATATTCCCAAAGATAGTAGTGGTAATAGTGACGTTGGAAACAAGGAAACATTATACTGTTACATAAGTGAGCTACAATACCTCCAATTAGGGTCTTCTTCACTAACACCCTTCTTAGAAATATCAAACATAGTACATGTCCACATAAACTATGGTAAAAGATAACATAATAATGGTTGATCTAAAATGCTAAATAATGGTAATCAATGTAGAAATGAAAGAATAAACAAGAGAATAAGGATATGAGAATCTGATCATAAAAATAAAATACATACACAACATATTAATGATCATCAAACAAAGATTGAAAGTTCATAAGACATGAATCATAATGAAATTAATACCATAATCCATGAAATTATAACATAGGTATAATTCATGGAATTATGGAAACACATAAGCATATAATATGATTTACATAGTATCCAAGGCATCACTTCCAAAACCATTTTAGTGGAAATGTTCTTTACTGAGTCGGGTAAACCCCCATTCCATCCCTATATTTCTGAATAGAGTAAACCCTCATTCCAGCCCTGTATATTGAACTGAGTAAACCCTCATTTCAGCTATATTTTACTAATCTGAGTATACGCTCATTATAGCACAATATTAGTGAACCGATTAAGCCCTTATTTCATCGCACTATTAATGAACTGATTAAACCATCGTTCTAGCACTACATTACTAATCTGAGTAAAGCATCATTCTAGCCATGTCTATCTCAGGAGATATAAATCATTACCAAATGAATTAAGGGTAGATATAGGTCTTACATGTATCATAATTAAATAAAACATACAAGTTCCACAATAAATATCATAACCCCTGAAAAAATGGGCATCATAAATATATAAACATATAATAACATGTGGAATGAGTTATAGGTTTTTTGATCATTTCATCGAAAGCATAACCCATAAAAGAGATACATATTTCAAATATGTATAACCCATGAAGGTGAAATTTCTTTCATAAATACCATAACATTAATCATAACCCATTTATAGAAAGGATATTAATGTACCCATTAGATCATTTACTAGAAGGTATGAGTAACATAAATAGATGTCAGCATAGATGGAAACTAATTTTGAAATATCCTATAAAACGGTTCTTTAGTAAAATATACTTTCTTGATTGAAAAATTATTTTTAATCGATGATACCATTTTAAAATAATTATCAGAGAAAACAATTAGAAATTTATAAAGAAAAAATGAAATCATTTTGAAAACCATTATCCTTCAAAATATGTAAAATAAGTTTCAAAACATTTTAAAACCCATTATCATTGAAAACACTTGAAAAATTTTAAAGAAAGAATATGAATTTTTAAAAAACCATTTCAATAAAAATACATTAAAAAATATAACTAAATCTTGAAAATATTAAATTCATTTTTCTTGATGCTTATAAAAGGTGATTAAAAACATTTTGATGGCCATTTTATGAATGCACTTTGAAAACATAAAAATAATACATGATGACATTGTGAAAAATAAATTTTACTAAAAACATATAAAATAAGCTTAAAACAATTTTGAAAACAATTTTCCATGAAAATTAATTTCTAGAATAGTTTTTTAAATACAAAAATTTTTATCAATGTAATGGGAGCTTCGAAAAATGATTGTGGGAAAATCTGTACAAGTCATACGAGGTCAAAATTGCATTCCCTTGGAATGGTAAAAAGGATATAAAAACACTTTGTTCAGAAAGAAACATGAATATTCCATTGAATGTATTAGTAATTGTAAAGATGGGTAAAAACTATGTTTACATATTATATGGTAATGTTATAATATTCATAGTATCACTTTTTTGAAAACATTGATTTGCGAACCAGGGGAGTTTAATGTTGAGATTTCATAAAAACACTTTATTAAACATTTTTGGGAACAATAGTATAAAAATTGAACCAATAAAAAAGTATATCATAGATAACTAACGGATAATAAAATTCATGAATGTCCTTGAGATATGGATCATAAAATTCATCAAATGAAAGATAAACAAAAACAATTTTGAAACGAAATGAGATTGTCCCAATATACTCTTAGAACATAGTAACATGGGATCGTACTCCCCATGTAATAAATGAAATTAAATGATTCATAAATATAAGTGAATGGTTGAGATTAATTATATAAAATTTAAAATTTATCTATATACACATTGAAGAATAATATTAGGAGTATAACAAAACATGAGTCTCAAAGAAGGAAAATTGAGACAAAATTGTTTTACTGATTTGGAATCTTTTGAAAATTAGACCCCATGAATGAAGGATCATAAAATAAAAAAATTAATTAACATAAATTTTAGTTTATGATACATATAATACAATATTGGTCTTTAAATACATCACAAAAAATTAAATAGTTGAGAACATATCACGTATCTCATGAAAAATAAATGTGAGACGAAATCCCCATACCTTGTGTCTTGACTCTCTCTGTACTCATACAAGATTACTCTATAATAAATATAGGTTTATTATAAATATTTCATATAACTGTATTATTATATATATTACAATACATGGGTTGATTATATCCATATATTACTCTCTTGATAATGATCCCATGTTAAGGTTTCACTTCGGGTAATATTCACATTGTTCTTCATGCGTGTATTAATTTGTTAGATATTTCATCTGTATAATTATATAATGATTCCATAATGTTAAACATGATATTAATATATGGAATATAAAGTTTATTATTATTATATTAATATATATAATATGGGAGTATGAAATTTATTACACTATTCATGGAGACAGTAAGTCGTACATACCCATGAACGTTGCTTCCGTCATTTTTATCATATTGAAAAAATTATGTAAATGGTATATATATATATATAATTATTATATGTTAATGACTAAATTATATATATATATATATATCATATAATTTCATAAAAATCATCCTTAATGCATTCTATGTGGTGTGTGAACGAATGAAATTGCATTAATGGGGCGGTAGTTCACACTTCCTCAAACGAGATTATCGTATTAACACCAAATGGAAGGTAAATAGATGTGTCATAAAAGGAATAAATAATAATAAATATATATTAAATGTAATATATTACATATATAATAAGATTTTATATCATAATTTCCACCATTATTTCTGGTAATGGATAAATGAACAATCATCATTTCATGAGGCAGTAGTTCGCTGTACAACGAAATAGTATGTTCAACTTCCATTAAATGGAGGTGTGTGTAAGTGTAGGTCAGAAAAATTCATAAAAACATACTAGTATATTTAGGATACAATTTTTTTACATATTAATGAAATAGATAGAGTGGATAGGTGGAGAGGGAAAATAAATGGAAGTTGTTTGAGAGAAGATGTTCCCTCTTAATCAGGAAACTCCTTTTGGGTTATGCCAATGGAATTCCTTAAGAATCATTCAGCTAAAAGGTAGGGTTCATGTATTCGGGGAGTATTGTTGGGAGCATAGATTGGTGGGTAATTGATGAAAATATAAATTGTGTGGTGTGAGTAAGGGGTATATGTGGTTTCCTTTTATCGCAAACAAAAAGGACTCTCTATGAATTTCTAAAAATAAGTTAGGGGTGCACAAGTTCATACCAATAAAAAAACTTAAAAAATAAATAATTTAATTTTTATGGATGAAATATTGACATAAAATGTTTTTACATGTTTCTTGTTCATTTTAGCCCCTAATATTGAGTTTTAGACCCTAACTAAGCTTAATTAGGCCTTAAATACTATGATTAATTCTAGTCACTTTTACAAACCATTTTGGTCAAATATTGAAAAGGAATTATAAGAAACTAAATATTATAAAAAATATAATGGTGTATGTCATATTTTTCAAATTGAAATCACAGATGTTGAAAAATTAGGATTAGTCTAATCCCGCAAACATGACGAAATAAAGGGGTTTTAAAGAAAGAAAAATTTCCAATGTTTGTTATGATTTTATATTCAATTTCAATGTGAAATTGATTATAATAAATTAAATTTTATTAATTGATGTAATATTAATTTAATTTGACCTTAAAGAATTTATAATATCGTTTATCATTAATAATTTAATAGAAACGATAGATTTTACTAAAAACAGTATTTTTCACTATTTATCAAAAAAATGTCGTTTCTTAGAAAAATACCAAAAAATCCCTAGTCTAATTCCAAAATTCTGATTTAATTAATGAATTTTATTTTTTCAAATTATATTTTTAAATTTGTTTAAAATTTATTTCATTATTAGAAGCAGTTCATTCATTATAATTATGTTTTCAATCATAGAATGACATCAACAAAAATCATATCATCCATAATAAATATGTTTTATTTATATAAAAAAATTGTAAACAATATTTAGAAATGAGTTACTAATATTAATATAACTATTTTTAATGGTTAGGTTATAATTTTTTCATTTAATTAATTATATCTCTATAGAAAGATGTTTCATAGAAACTCAGTTTTCCGTGCATCGAATGCTCAGTCGGTGCAACTTATAGTGCCATCCAAATCAGTATTATGTGTCGCACTAGAAAATTTAGTATTGTGTATGAATGGAATGTTTAACGTACTATTTTAATATATTTATATATATATTTATAACTATTTCATGTGATATATGAAATGAAAAAATATTAAAAGGATCAATTAATTCGAAAAACAATATCTCAAAATATCTAGGTGTTATAATATAACCATTGACTTATTCAAATTCTTTTGAAATGATTTCACAAGGTTAGAGAATTAAAAATAATATAATAAATTAGTTTCCATTACAAATATTAGATTAAATATTATTATATAATAAATTTAACAGTTTATATTTAACTTATTTATTTTATTTCTATTGTGGTAATTTATTTTTAAATTTAAATAATTATATAATTACCTTAAATTAATAAATAATTTTGTCACCATAATTTATTAAATAATAGAACAAATAATTTATTTAAAAATTACTAAATGTCATACAATTTTTGTGAAATAATGTGATCCAAAAATTATATATAAAAATATTACATATTAGAGATGTGTGTAAATATATTGTTCTAACCTTATCTTTTTCTTAGTATCATGAATTTCAAACTAAATTAATAGATACAAAAATAAAATTAATGATATTTTATGATAATAATATGATATTAAATTATTTAAATAGCATAAAATCATGAAATAGGAAAATTTGAACAATATATGGTCTTAAAAATTACCCCTTGTCCATTTATGAGAATATTTTTTTCCTTCTAAATATATTTTTAACCCTTGAATATTGAAAAATGTGTTACCATGATTAAGGGTGAAGTTTCATTAAAAAGGTTTTAAACAAAGATAAAAGGTTCTAATTGGAACCATAACACGTAGAGATTTCATTGGTTTACTAAATTTAATCATTATCTTATTTCTTCCAAATATATGGAAATTTAGAATCATTTATCTTGATAATGACTTAAATAAATTTTAGTATTTAAGAAATTATAATAGTACCCTTCCCCGTACTTATAAAATGGGACCCCTTATCTATTTTCGTTATACCACATTGAAACATATATATTAACTAAAACCTTACTATTTATCATCTAAACATAAATATATATGTTATATATGTGATATTATTTCAAAAAGAACAACTATATATTCCATATGTAGAGATCTAAAAGAATATTTCCATAGAAGATGTAATCATCATTAGAAACTCTTTCGAAATAACAATCTTCTTATAATTACTCTAAATATATTTTACACTTTTTAAAATAATTTATTTAGTATGATACAAAAACTTAAATGTTATTATAATTATGTTATAATATTTTTCCATTTTCATTATATCCTAAATAAAGAGAAAACATTGCTCGTGTGTACGTAAAACATACCATCTTAATGTGGCGGTGTTATTCATTTTTCATTAAAATATTAATTATTTATTTACAAATATAAAATTACTTAGAATATATGATATTTATTTAACAAATTATTCTTATTTAATATTTATATTATCTCTAAATTATGACCTTATAATTAATTGGAAAACTATAATGCCACTCATGCGTATGTGTGGACTACCACCTCTACAAAGTGATGTGATTAATGTTTTATTTATGGGTTAAATGTATGGTGATACATATATATTTAATTAATATATATGATAAATATTATGTAATAATTTTTCATAAATTATTTTTTATTATTTATTTTTGATTATTTATACATAAAAATTGAAAACTGTTTTCATATGTACATATGAAAAACCACCTCTGTGAATGGTGTAATTAATTTTTCCCATTATGTCTGTTATGTTTGAATATCTCTATATAAAATTATTATATATATATATTTTTAATTATTATAAACATTATGAGTATAGTGTAACTACAATCAATGTATTAGAACTAGGTCCTTTGAACAGAAACATGCATGGAAAACTAAATAGTTGTTACTGGAACATCCATTTTAAGAGAGAATTTTTTATAAATAAATAAAAAAATATAAGTAAAGAAAAAAGTAAATCATATATGAATATGGTTCTATAATAGATTTACAGTAAATCTATATTTCTAATACAGTATGTTTGAATGCATACATAATACGACAAGTTTTATTGTAAGGGATTTATGTTCTCACTTTTATTTGTAGGAGACTCATGTCATATTCACCACTGATTAATTTATTGTGGTACATGTTATATCATTAATATTCTTATATTAATTATTTTTAATGTTTCAAATGAATTCATTCTTTTATGGTTATTATGATTTAAATGTTACAAATTGGATAAGGTTATTATGTTGTAATAACATAATTTATTAAGATAGTTTATAATTATGTTTCCAATGATTAAATATTTTGATCAAAATCTATTGAAAACGATGAATTATATTCTAATATTTTTATTTCATGAGATCAAATTATTTTCATTTCATTTTCTTCTATTTATGTATAAAATATTCTGATATAATATTGTTAAGAAAACTAACATTATTGATCTTCTCTATCAAAAATCAATTTTCATCAATATCCTTATTTAAAAAAATTAAATATAAATTTTAATATTCTCTGATGATTCATTACAGTCTTTTCTCTATATTATTTACTATTTTTACCATATTTTTTAAAATAAATATTCTTGTTATTTTTTTATTGGGGATTATTTTTATTTTTTGGTGTGAAATGAATGTTTTATTTTATCCTATATGAAAATAAAAAAAATTACCATCATGAACAATATATTCATTGAAGTTTCCATTAATGGTTTCTGATATTGTTTTAAAAACAATTATTTAATATATGGTAATTTTTTACATTTTAAGAAGTGATTTCAATGTAAAAAATAGATTTTAACTAAAAAAATATACCATTGAACAAATAAAAGAAATTTTTATCCATGATAACATATATTAATTTTTATTATACTATAGTGTGGATATGATCAAATGATATACTCTATATTATATCCCTATCTGGGTTATTATTTAGATGATTAAATGTTTAAAAAACACATTTATTTTGCATGGGTTATGTTATGATGTTATGATGAATGATTTATGATCTTGTGGATTTTATATGGATGGATTATGATAATGTGATTTTTGGGTATATTAACTCCCTACAATGCATTAGAAAAAGGTGGATAACTCATGATAATTTTCTATATGGTCATAGTTTTAATGTCAATAATTTTATGTGAGGGCCTAGGTTTTATGATTGTATGTTTATGTGTGGGTGTTGATTTTATTTCATTGCATTTATGAATGGTCCTTGTTTTCTTGTCTATAATTTTATGTGCAGAAATGGATTTCATTTCTATAATATTATTCATGTAATAGGTTTTCATGTCCATATGTTAATGTCTCGGCAATTCATTCATGTCTATAATATTATGCATGCACCTAGTTCCGTGTCTATATGTTCATATGAGGGATTGATTTCAGGTCCTTAACAAAATTAGTGAACCTACATCTATTTATATGTATTCAAAAATTAGTAATATTATGTATTTTCAACATTCCAATGTATATTCTATTCCCTCATGAACTTTTTTTGATTATTTTATGATTGATGTCATATAAATTTTTAATCGTTATTACAAAACTCCAGATTATGATCTATGATTTTACCAGTGTGGTTTAAACTTTAATGACCATATTCTCATACACTTGTACTAATGTTATTATTAAGTAGCAACCGATATCTCATGTTTTTACACATAATTATAATTTGATTCTGTCTATTTTCATGTTTCCTTTCACCATTTTTTGAATAAATGTTTTAATTATGCTACGTCTAGAAAGATTACTATTGAGTAAGATCATTGAGGAAGATGTTGAATATCCTTCACAATATAATAAAAATATGTATTCAGTTTCTAAATAAAATAAAACTCAATCATCCTGATGTGTGTATTTATGAAATGTATTTAATTATCATCTAATGATATGCAATAATTATTTATGAAAAGTATGGGTAACTATATTGGTCTCATATAATTTTTTATTCGATATTTGATATTAGGATTAGATAAATTTTGATAAAACCCTAGGGATAATTTTATTTATAAGATAACTTCATAATTTTTTGGTAATTAATAGGTTATGATGTTTTTCTAGAAATATATCCTCTTCTAGATACTATATGTAGACCTTGTTTTTGAACATATTCATATAGGGGTAATAAAATCAAAATGAGATGGTCGAGTATATCTCAATAATCATTCTGGTGCATGGTGATTATTCATATACTATGAACCTAGTTAAAAATTCCTTAGGAATATGTATAGTTTAAGTAATAGTTTCATTATGAAAAATTACATGGGATTTGTGTAGATGATGACATTGAATGACCTAGGTTTCATTATTTTTAAAATCTCAAGAATATTTATCCTAAATATTTAATTATTCACTCTAATTTTTGTAGCATGATGCACACAGTATGTATTTTTCTAGTCGGTGTTTGGATACTAAATGATATATGTCAACAATGAATGTGATTTCCAATGAAATGGCCTTACTAATGAGAAACCAAATTTTTCACGAGTTTTGTTGTGATATCGTATGACTGTGCTCAATCAACTCTCCAATGACATGAGTTATTAGGTGGATCATATTGTACTTCTAAATAAACCATGGAGGTTAAAATATTTAATTAAATCATTTATAATAAAACATACACCCTCTCGATATAGTTCTTTTGATCTAATAATTACTAAGAAATGGATCAATGTAATGGAAGGAATATCGGATGTTCATTACTGCTCCGACCATGAGAAGTTTTTATTCGAATTTTATAACATTAAAGGAAAAATAGTCAATAATTAACTCTTTTAATGTATCCATTGAATGATTAATAATAAAACACATGGAATGAGAGGGTTTTGATATTGTATTCTTTAATAAGTACATTCTATTAACTCTTTAAAATAAATATTTGAGGGTCTTCTAGTGTAGAAACAGAATGATGCTAAATAAATTGGTAACTATAAATAAAAATATACATGACATTAGGGAAATGATTCTAGATTTTTCATCAACCAATAATGAATTATTAATAACTTTTTTAGTGGTATGATACAAAGTATTCAAATGTAATTTTTTATTACATACTTTTAATGCAATGAAAATATCATTGATTTTCCCTCAATAGGAAAATGAAGGATGGATATCCTCTTAGTTGTAGTGATAATAATATGATGATGAAGTATCATGGAAGGTCCAATGGAATTCCACAAGAAGGGAATAAACTGTTTCAACCTCTTGAATTAAAAAACATGGGAAGGATAACGTAGGTTATTTCCTTAAAGGAACAAGATGTTTTTTCAAGTGTGGGAACAATATACATCAATAACAATAGTGTCCACGTAATTTAAAGTGTAAATAAAATGAAATTAATAGACAGATAGAGTTCCACAGATTACACCATCCCCAATAACATGCTATTGATTTAAGGGGATTGGGTATTATTTGAATAAATTCCCTAATTCAAGAATGATTAAGGATATTAATCCACAAAAACATTTCAAGTGAAAGAAAAAAGGGAAATATTATTAAATCATAATAGATAAATTGAATCATTATAATTAGGAAAAATTATACCCCACTCCAGATTTTGGTATTTTATGTTGAATTTTTGTATGAAAAATCCCTATGAAAATATTATTGTTCACCTTTATGTGAAATATTATGTGACTATGATCATTGGTTAGGTATACCTACGAAAATTTTATATAAATTTATGGAATAGATAGATTAAATTTGGTATTCAAAATCAACCTATGATATTCTATCAATGAAAGATAAAACCAAACATCTGATTTAAATTCTTTTTTCTATGAAAATATTTTATTTATTGAATAAAGGTAGATTATCTTTTGTAAGAACATATGATTTTATTATGAAGTTATTTTAGGAAATTACTAGGGTATATAATTTTTTTAAAGAGTCATTATGTGTGAAGAAAATTGTATTATTATAATTATGATGTTGATCAGGGAAGCATATGATATCAAATTATTCAAATATTTGGGTTTCAAATTTTGTTAGATATATTTTGGAGGTATCATATGGATGACTATTTTTATAAAGGATTAGATAGAACATTGGGTTTAAATTATTATATATATCTATATTGGAAAACATTTGATAACCATTTTGGATTTTGTATGTGTTTAGAAGAATAAGGAATGAATTATAAGGAATAAATCATGAATCTTATGATTCATCAAGAGTTATTGTTAGTGCTTTATGAATGACAAATTCATCTCGAACATTTTTTCCATAGAGTAAGAGGTGATGTGGAAATAAATAAATGAATAACTAAATGATGAAATTTTTATTATGAAATTGAAGTAAAATTAATAATATTTTCTGATGATAATAAGAAATTCTCCCAACTGTATGATGGTCATCATGAAATAAAAAAATTATAATTTTTCCATTATTTCAAATGAATAAATGTTCTTTTTTCTATACATAGATTTATGGATTTCTAGTTTTCGTCACATCATTTAACATTTTCACTATCACTCTCTATTCACTGTAGTGAATTATTTTTATATTACATTAATATATATTAATATTTCAATAAAATTATATATATCTCGTAACCTGGTGAAATTTTATTTCAGGTAATAGTTATATTTCCCATTTTTCATTTTAATGGGATTTTAATTCACCAATTTAAACATGTTTGTTTCAGTAAAGGTATTTTCAAATAGTAATACTTTTATGAAAAAAAATATAATTTCAAGGTTAAAATTTTTTAAATGGGGAAGGGTATAATGTGACACTCTAATATTTTAAAAGAACACTTTGTTCGATATCATATACAACATGAAACATAGTGCTTAAATAAACAACAAAATATTATAATTTAAATGTTATAGTTATAAACTAGACCTAAAATTAGACAATATAAATAAGAAGAACAAAATTATGATATATATATATATATTACTTTCATACTCAATAACTATTTATTAATAATTATTATAATAAAAATAGTAATTATTAATAATGTCATTTTATTTTTTGAAAATATGTTTTCTTCAAATTTGATTTTTATATACTTTTTAGAAAATATTATATATAATTTCTATAAATTTTAGATGATATGTTTGATAAAATGGATTTATATTTTTTAATAATCGCATCAATATTATCGTAGGGTGAATGTTTTGGATTTTACTGAAAATATTGTTTTTTAATCAATATTGAAAATATGGTTTTTATCATAATGTAATACTTTTCACCATAAAAAAGTAGCAAAAACACATAACTGAATATAAGCTCATTGATTACCCTTATTTGTAACCAAAATATTACCATGAAAGTCATAGTAAGAACCATTCAAAATATAAAAGGTAAACAAGGGACATAATCAAACATAAATGGAATAACCATATGGTCAACATCCATAAATCATTATTACTAATGGAAAAGTCATACCACCGACTTTCATACCCAATGTGTTGGTGATTATAACATAACCAACAATCATTGGATTTTCATGGAACCACCAGTCTTTTGGTTTATCATGTAACCACCCATCATATGTCCAAGTAACATTATATAATCATCACACATAAATGATTTAAAATATTAACATTTCAATAATAAAAATTTCATTTGAAATCAGAAAAAATAATTTAATGTTATTGAAAATCTAAATCCACATTAAACAACATTTTAAAAACCAAAATATTCAAAAAGGATATATGGTATTTATTATCCATTTAAGAACATGATGGATTTTTATGGAATGAAAATATCAAATAATGGTCACGATGGATGAAAGGTTGTTGTCACTGCTTTCGTTAAAAAGAATCATTCCCTTTTTCTTTTACTAAAAAGCTACATAGAAAAATATTCCCTTTGAATGAAATTAAAATTCAATGTTTTTTATATACCGTATAAATTCAAGTCATGTATAAATAAAAATATGCTTCAAATAAAAGACATTGAGACAAATTTCTTTACTCATGTATGACTTAACACGTTCGTTCTTTAATTTTTTTTAATCAGTTAACATCTTTTGATTTGAGCCTAAGGGATGTCTTAAATTTCTTTCTACCTAGGGGAAGGATTATAAGAGGAAGGGAGGGATATTGTGAGATTATTATGGAAGAGGTTGGATGATTCAAGGGGGGAATAAGAGGTGTGTGTAATGGGTTAGAGGTTGTTTCCTTTTATAAGAGGGAGGAGGGGAACTTATAGAATATCTTGAATTATTATTTCATTATAAATTCTATTTTAAGACTAAATGAGTAAATAATAAAGGGTTTCTGAATATAAGATGAATATAAGTTTAAATAAAATCATCCAATAAGAATTTTATTGCTTTTGCATATTTTTTAATCCTAATCTTTTTTACTTAACCCTTTTTACTCTTACCATTTTATCCATCATTTAAAATTTTGAGAATCAAATATAGTTACCAAAACATAAAAAATATCTAATTAAATAGTCAGTAATAAAATTGTAGACCTATGATAACTATTTTTCTAATTATTATATTTATTTTGAATTTTATAATATTAAAAAATAATATTTTATATTTTGAAATATTATTTATGACAATTTTGACCCTATTCATATCATGACTTTTTTATAAATCAATAAAATCTTGATTTATTCAAAAAAAAACAACATTAATAAATTGTTAAATTATATATATCATCAACTAAATTCGTGTTTGGCATTAATATTACCAAATGAAATTTATATTAACATTTATATTATCATGTATTTGAATCCTTTCTTAATAAATCAATCATGGCAACATCATTATGTCATAATTAAATTTATATATTTAATCTCTAAAAATTACAAATAAAATTTAATGATTTATGAAATTATTATTATATTTATAACTTCTATTTATAGTCAAAAAGATAATTTATATAACCCAATATAAAAACTGTTTTACCAAAAGATACATGTTTCAGTTATATTTTCCTTAGGTTTAAATTTAAAGTGATTAAATTTTATTTTCACTCACTAGTGGTCCCATGGGGTCATAAAATAAACCCAAGGATTCCCATTGTCAGATATATCTCATAAGATAGGATTAGGACACGTGTTAGAGTAATTTAATATTATTATAATTTTATCTTTTAACCTTATTTACAATATTTACCCTTTCACCATGGTAAATAAAATATTTACAGAAGTTATTATTCAAAATTTCTAAAATTAAAAGTTACCTATTTAAATAATTTTTACATCCCAATTAAAAATATGGAATCAATTTTCCTAAATTCAAAACATAGATGTTGCAGAAATTAATTTAAAATTAATTCTTGTTGTCAAATCCAAAAAGCGTTTTTTTAATAAAAAATAACTATCAATATATTTACATGTTATTCCATATAATTGAAATGGTGAATTACTAAAAATGACCATAATTAGTCTAAATGATAAAATTATAATTAAATTACACATTAAAACCAATAAAAATTATAATCTATTCATATTAATAAATCAGATGAAATGACAGTTTTGACGTAAAATGCAGTATTTTGCACTATTCCTTAAAAATGAACATTATCTAAAAAATGCCAAAAATTTACCCAAAGTAAATTTTGATATCCGCACTGTAAAAAAGATTATTTTTTCAAATGGAACGTATAATACTATAAAAATTAGATTTAAAAGTTTTTCTCCACTAAAAGGAGTTAAACTACCTTTTAAAAATATTAGAGTATTTTGTGCAAAAAAATGGATTCATTATCATTTTAAGCCTATAAAATTTATTGGATAAATGAAAAAATATTTAACAATCATGTTTAATTATAATATGGTTAGTTTTTTTCATTATCTATTTTACAATGACTTGATGTTAACTACCATTTAAATTAATAATATTATATTATTATTATTATTCTCAGTATTAATTTGCCTTGTGTGCAACATACATTTTTTGAGGGAAACCCTTTGTTGCATGTTGAGTATGCCATAAAACATAACATTCACTTTAAAGTAAAATTAATATATAACTCAAAAATATTAATAAATATGAAAATTTCATATTCTTTATTTACTTGGGATGTTACACCTTACATAGTCCAATAGGGGATAACACATCGATGATGATAACAAAATACCTACTCAATAAGAATATATCCAATAACTATAATTTAACAACAAATTATCAATTAATATAAATTTTCCAACAAATAGAAAAATAAAATTGTGATTAAAGTATACCCAATCTTATAATTACATCTCAGAATTCAAAAAAATTGGAACATTTATTTCCTTAAATACAAGAAGTGTGGTTCCCTAAAAAAGATAGAGATAATAGATGAGATGGGGGATACAATTAATATTTTACCAAAAAAGATAAAATGATGATATTTATAAAATATACACACAATATCCTGAAATAAAATCCATCCATTTAATTAGGGTTATGAGAATATACCAATGTCATAGGGGTTCCCAACTATCCCATCAGTGGGATTCCAAACTCTCAATGGCATCCACCCACGTTATACTTGATATAAGATCATTACATGGCCCCTGACTACCAAATAAAAATCTAGATTAACGCACACTATACTCCAAATATTTTGTATTAGTTTCTATTTTTATGTCTTCCAAATTCAATAATCTCTATATCCTTTACAACATAGCCATTCCCCTATCAAGAACCAATTAAAATTACTATTCTATTTAAATTAATACAAACATAAATGGAAACAATATAATTTTATATGAATACCACATAAAAATATTAGTTCTATGATAACACTCTCCATCATATTATCTCACATCCCTGATATGTGACTTAAATCAATGATATTGAACAAATCCATCTAATGGGATATAAAGTCATCATCTCACTCCATCTTTATCTATAGAACCCATAGCTTCCCTTATAGATCCCTTAGTCTATAATATATAAAATAAAATAGTAATTCCTCAAACAATGGAACCCACTCAACATTATGAACAATAATCACAAGGTTCCAGCTCATATATTCATAATTAAGATACATGGAATACATCAGGCAACATATTATATCACTGAGAAATCACTCATCAAAATGAATATAAATTAATCATTATTAAATAATTTTTTCCCAAAAAAACATTATTTAATATTCATCTATATCATCATACACTTCTATACCAACCATATGGACACTCATAGGAATACTATATAACGTTTTGTCAAATTTAATATCTAGCATAAATACTAAAGTAAGAACAATTCCTGTTATTAGATTTGGAAAAAAATTAATTTATAAATACCCTTTAAATCTCATATAATATATTTATCCCAATCATCATTGACTCAATATCCTCCAACAAATATAATGGTGACTAATTTTTCCAATAGCAGAGATCCAAAAATAATTACATATTTATCAATAATTGATCATTATTTTTATAAGTTAACTATTATAATGTTATCTAATCCTCCCAAATACAATTAACATATACGATACCAACCTAAAACACATCTTCTAGGATCCTAATTGGTATTTCAAACAGTTTGTTAGTTTATGAGTTATATATAGTACTAATAATATACTAAGTCACTAATAACTTATATAATACCTTTTATTAAAGGGACATGACTAAATGTTTATGATCTGACACTATTCTAAATGGAAACCTATGCATTCACACCATAACTCATATATATAATAAATCGATATTCTCTACAGACTAGTCGTCTATGATCATCAGAAAGTGGGAGACCTTTGTTATCCTAACCAAAAAAATTAATGTCACCCCTATCAAGGGTTATCCTAATATCCTCATCCAAAATTTAATCACAAACTCATATTATCGCTATTATATAAAATAAATTAGATACCGTTGACCAAGGGGTTCGTGATTCATTTCCTTCACTAGATTATAAGAAATATAATGTGAAATGTAGTCTACAATAATATTTTATATCCACAAAACCCAAAATTGGATATATATATATATATATATATATATATCTTGATACATTTTTTATAACCCATGGTGTACCACCCCTTTTATGCCATGACAATCTATCATAACCCCCCCCCCTCATTCTCTGTAAGACAACTACCCTTTTTGAATATATGAAATTATATCATCACCATATTTTTAACATGTATGGTGTTATTACCATGTAATGTTTGGCCCGTCGACAAGCTATTGAGAACAAACAGTAGTATTTCTATCACAATGTCAATTAGAAAAATATTAATCTATTAATGATTCGAAAACATTTTCCCATAGTCTTACATTATATCCCTCTCTATTTTATGAAAAAATAATCATTACATTCCAATCCTCCATAAACTCGCATGTCACCAATGCCTATATAATTTTATTAAAAAAATTTGACATCACATTAACCTATATAGGGGTATAACCCATATCAAATTAAAGGTACTATTTTCACATAACTTATATCTTTATCCTTATATTCAATTCATGCTTACAGAATAAATATTAGAGTTATTTTTGGATCGTTAAAAGAAGAAATCTTTCAATAAATATATATTATTTTCAAAGAATTGAAGAATCAATTTATAAAACAATAAATAATTTTCATATAGTTATCATATTTTATGATTAAATTACACGAACCACAGTTTCTAACATATCAATTATATCAAAACAACCCCATTCCGAATTCTTAATGCTTCGCATTATATGATAACTCTTATTTGGCTCAATTATAATATGTATGCATACAAATATAAATATCATATTCAAATCCTAAATTTTTTCTCACTAAAATAATTCCCATACAATTGTATTTCTTATAAGGAAATGTATTTTAAAACACTTCTAATGGGGAGGAATATTGAATTTACAAATCATAATGACCATCATGTCTTAAGAAGCATTTTATATGGAATAAATTCTTATATATCTTTTATGAGGTCACTACACCTTCCTTATCAAGACATTCTAATACACAAAAATAATTGTTAATGTTAACTAAGAGTGAGACCAAATAAATCCAATGTCAAACGTTTTGATCTTGTAAAAAAGTCAATACTCTTGTAGTAAACCAAGAACAACATCTAAATAAATTCAATAATCCTCCTATATAATATAATAAATAAGTATACCATCAATTAAAACTAACATGAATTATTCCATGAATGGATGGTAAATATATTTCATCAGGTACATTATAAATATTAGGAAATTCATTAAAAAGAACTTAATCTCTACAAAATCACAAATCCCCTACATTGATCTAAAATATAATCATTGAATTTCCAAAGACCTCACCTTGAGCTGATGATAACATGATCAATAATTAATCTTGGAAAACAATTTGGATCTTCCAAATTATTAAAAATAGATATTTAATCTAGAGAAGTGAGTATTAATTCATAATACTTACATGATTCAACCTCTAATACCTCACACTTAATCTCAAAATACCATCACCATTATTGTCGTATATTTTTAGAGAAGTCCATGATTAATTATTTTTTCTAACAAATTGTTATAGTTCCTTATCATAACGAAAATCATTAAACTCTCTTGACATAGTGGGTTATATACTATGAAATGTGAATCAATACGGCCTCTACACTCAAGGCCATACTGGATATATAATTGAACACACTATCATTTTAAAATATGAAAAATATATATGAAAGATATACTAAAATCAATCAAATTTTGAAGGGATGGAAAGAAATTATATTTTACCATGATTTTCAATGATGATACTTATTACCTACGATTTTATTATGAATTTTTGTCAATATTTATGTCTTAAAGTCATACATTTAAGTATTATTCATCAATAAATTTTTAGTTATGTTTTGAAAGAGGATTGCAAAAACTGTTCTCTTATAAATGTAAATATGTTCCTTGAAGTGAGTCATATAATCCATCTAATTAATCACATAAAAGATGAAAATGTATAGAATTTCATAATGTAATAGATTGTTTTTTTCTCTTCATTATGACACATCATATTCAATTGTTAATTCAATACGATATGTTCCCCAATGGACTATTAATGGTTTTGATGCTACACATACATTAAAATAGTAATCGAATATTTTTAAACATATATATCTAAATAAAATTGTATATTTCACTATTTAAAAAAAACCTCAAAATAAGATTCTATTAGTTTCATACCTCATATATTTTAAGGCACTCACTATCATCACTATGTTTCAAATAAATTCTAAAAAGGTTGAATGAATCTATACAGTAGTTATACCCTCTAGCTTCTTTACTCCCATGTTCAATCATTACTTATTTATGAGGTTATCCCTATGAACCTTATCTTCCACCATGCCCCGATTAGATCAATGTATGGGATTTGCGAATTGTCAAAGGAGGCCATGGGTTGGAATTGAAAAAAGTTGGTATGATTATTAAAATATATCATTCATGATATATAATACATGGTACATAGTGTAATATTATCATGTTCCCAATGAGAAAATACCAGGATGTATATTACCAAGTGATATATTGGATAATCATTGGACTATATTAGGGTATCTAGTGGCCATCAGGTACCCGATGGGGGTTCATTGGGTACCTATAGCTTCCATATTAAAAAATTTTAATTAAGTTTAATTAATATTGAAGAGGTTCTATAAACAAATCCTTTTTCTATTGGGTATTATTCTCATCCTATCACTCCTCCTACCTAGTTTTTTCCCCTAACTTGTAATATTCCTTTAAAATTTGATCTTTAATTCAAAAACTATGTATCACTGTGGATTCCTAGATTAATGTTTAACACTAATATCCATTATATTTTACATTCCTTGTAACACCTGAGACTTTTATGTTATATAAATCATCAAAGGAATCTTTTTCTACACAACACTTGCTTGGCTTGCTTTACACGCAATCGCGACCTTCCTCGATAGCTTGCGTCGTACGCAATACCGAGTTTCACTAAACAACAATATGCTATTAAAACTAGCCGTTATGAATAGTAATAACCACTTTTTGAAATTTTATAAATTTTATTTTTCAAAATGGACTTCATTTTTGGACTCAGAATATCGAAATTAGCCTAGGGTGAAATTTTGGTATTTTTCTGAAAACTTTCAATTTTTGATGAATAGTGAAACCACTAAGTGGTAGGTTAAAAACTGAATTTTGCATAAAACTTAATTTTACCGCTTCTGTGAATGGAATTTCGAAAATCCGACAGACACGGTTGATATCAGTAAGTAAAATGTGGTTCAATGAGATAAAAATAATTTTTTGGTGAATAGTAACTTTTTACGATTTTTACCGCGGTTAATAGTAAATAGGGTAACTAAGGGTAAATATGATATTAATATTACCCTAACACATGTCCTAATTCTATTGGACAAGTGTAATTCGACCAAAAACAAACTTAGGAATAAAATATGACCATTTAGGCCCACTTGGATTAGATTAGGACATTTATTATTAATTTATTTAAAGAAGGGTTAAAATAGTTAAAATCAAAGTTTAATAAGTAAATCATTTTTAATATGGGGTTATACATAAGATAAACTCGATTTTAAATATTCATTAGAAATCTAAAAAGATTTCCTACATGATGGTATTTTATTTGTAATTTTTAGACATCAAATAATTTAATTTATTTATGACACAAAGATGATGCAGTAATTATCTTATTAATGAAATATTGACATAATTTATAATATAAATACCGAAATAAATTTAATTTAAGACTTTTTATGAATTCCACTAATTTTCTAGGTTACTATGATATATTAGTGTTGATTTAATCAACTTGGTTCGAACATATAATTCTGTTATGACTTTCAAAAAAATCATATATCAAATAGTGTCAAAATTGACACAAAATAGTTTTTAAATCAAATATTATATTATTAATTGTTATTTTATTCCTAAAAATCTAAGGTTCGGCCAAATGACTTAGATAATGATATATATATTAATAATAAACAATTTGGGGTTCGTTTGGCATGTTATAGTAAGTGTATTAACCATATAGTGAAAGAAAACGAAAAGGCACGGTAAAAGTTAAATTAATTAACTTAGAGTTAAATCTAATTGATAAGGTTAAAATAATACCCTAAACTTGTTTAAATCCTATTGGTTGATATTCTTTCGACCCATCCCCACTTTATCTTCGAAATAAGACCCTTTAGAACCATTATAAACCGATTTTTACTTTAATATAAAATAATATTTTGAGATATTCCTAAGGTGCCCCTCTCCTCCCTTATAAAAGGACACCTCCTCCCCCTCCTCCTCACACCAATTTGAGCACTCAAGCTCGGCCAACCCCTGCCATTTCCTCCTCTCCACTTCCCTATAATAATCGTAGAGGTCCTGGTCTTCTCCAAAGACCAATCTTAGTTCCATAAGTGGAGGATTCAAAGAGGCGTTCCAAAGAAGAGGTAATATCCATTACCGATCTTTTCAATTTCATTCTTCTTCAACTTCTTCTTCTTTAGTTGTTTCATGATAAAGTAATAACATCAGTATTACATACATACTGATATGTTATTATAAATATGAAACAACCCTAATTCACCTTCTATCCATCCTACGGAAAAATGAAATCACCGCGCGTGCGTACGTACGGAATACCGTCTCCACGCCGTGGTGTAATCTATTTTCCACCATCACCTTACAAGGATGGGTATAATGGTGTAATGAGTAACTATATATGATTATTATTAAGTAATATTGATACTGAAATAATATATACATATACTCCAATACAATTCCACGATCATAGGAACGATATCATCACTCGTGCGTACGTACGGAATACCGTCTCCACGATGTGATGCGACTCGTTCTACATGATCTTCATTTCATAATGATTATATAAATGAATTGAATGAATGAATATGGTATATACTACACTAATACCATTCTGGAAATGAATTATCTATAACCTAATGATAAGAATAAGATTTTATTCAACAAAACACGCATAAGAACAAAAAGTTATAAAGACCCGAGTAACAAGTAACAATGAAATATTACTAAAAAGAAGCTAATAATATGACCATATATGATATCATATCAATATGTATGATTCTGGAATAAGTCCATAACATTATTTAAACCATTATACAGGATCTTCGGACATGAACAAAGCAAATCGGACCTAAGGTAAGGGAAATATCACAATCTCATTTTTATCTGAGATTGTTTATTCGTAAGTATTTACTGGGGTGTATTTTATCATCCACATCCATGTTTACTCAATATGTAATATTATTTCCATCCACCTAAAATTGTTTAAATCCATTTTTACCCTTCGGTGATTTTTTAGTAATACGTATGAAAGGAATCTTTTGTCGTTTTTCGTACGAGGTACTTTTTGACTTTTCCGACAAAATTACGAAGAATGTTTTTTTTAACTTATACGGCACGAACAGATTTCTACTGTTTTATAAAGCCTTATTTTCATGAAGCTTTCTCTAAAATATTTCATGACTATTTTCAATAAAATCTCTTTCTTTTAAAATTGCATGATGTTTTGTGAAAAGAAATTGATTTTGAAGAAGAAAGGATATTTTCCTCAAGAATTCAATTCAAGTGTTTTATCAAAATTATTTTCCATCTAAGATAATAAAGGGTTCTGTTTCTATCCATATTTTTACATTGATTTAACTATGTTGTGATGGAATTATGTTTATGAATTCCTTTATCTTATATGAATTGATTTATGATGTCATGATGTTTCAAGAATCCCATTTTTGTTACATGTGTTATGCGATGATGTATGTTTTATGATTATGTGGCACACATAAGAAAGGATTCATTATAAGATGGGTGGGACCTATATCTCCCTCCAATGCATTGGGTAATGATTTTATATCTCATGAGATAGACATGGCTGGAACGGAAGGTTATTTCGGTTCAGTGATAAAGGACTGAAATGAGGAGTGAACTCGGTTCAGAAAGGGACTTTGTCCACTATGATAGCCTTGGCAATGAGTCATGACTAACAAGAAATGATTTTCCATGATTATGTGTGCATGCCACAATGTTTCAAGTTTTATGTTATGATTATGGGGATCTCATTTTCACTTCTTTGATTTATTCCATGTTAAGATATTATGATCTCTTTTGCAGGGTTTGATTTTCATAAAGATATGATATGATTTTTATTTCCTTTATTTGCCCTTGCTGAGCATTTGAGCTCACCCTTTTATGTTTTCTTTTCCCCAGGTCAGGAAGATGGATATTAAGTAGAATATGCTAAAAGGGACCCTAGATATGATGAAATAAATGGGAGACATTGTAGAAGATTTATGAACCAGTTGTTTATGTTTCCCAGTTTCTAAAGACACTATACCTATACGGTCCTTTGTGGTTTTGTCAAAGGTTGTAATAAGTGTGCTTCAATTTTGAAGTATTAACAATGTATGTAAAGTGTGGGTCATTATAGTTGGTATCAGAGGAAATGTATAGTCAACCTTTGGAAACTAGGATGTGAAAGACTTAGTAAGAACCCTAAGGATAAGTCTAAGCATAGAACACAATCTTAGAAATGGCCATGAATAACCTAGGATAAGACCATAAGCATGAATTTTTTTTCTTGAATTATGTGGTTTCCTATTATAATTAGTGTTGCTCACACTATTCTTCTTGGTTTTAGTCAATGGCTGGAACCCGAAGGAACCGTGTTAATGCGGAATGCGATGGGCAATGCAATGATTGTCCCCCTGAGCAACCAAACGATATGGGAGCTGGAATGCAAAATCTTGTAGCCATGCTCACACAACTTTCTCAAGCTATGAATCATGCAGGATTTCCAAACGAACAAAGGAGGGAGCAACATTCTGTTGAATCCTTCATGAGGCAGCGTCCACCTTCTTTCAGTGGGTCTACTGATCCATTAGTTGCTGAACAATGGATTAGTACTACTGAAAAGATATTTTCAGTTCTTCAATGTTCTGAGCAAGATAAAGTCATCCTAGCAGTGTATCGTTTGGAAGGAGATGCGGATCAATGGTGGAATCTTGTTAAGAATATGAGGAAAAGGGATGAAATTGAGTCTATGGAATGGGACGAGTTCAAGAACTTATTTTTCAAAAAGTACTTCCCTCGTATTCTCCGAACAAATATGGAGAAAGAGTTCCTTGAACTGAAGCAAAGGGATGATGAATCTGTTAGTACCTATGAAGCAAATTTTACAAGACTTGCAAGGTACGCTTCTGGTATTATTATCCAACATGAGAGTAAGATCGATCGATTCTTTAGTGGCTTAAAACCAAGTCTTCGAAGGGCGTTAGCCATAAGGGACTTCAATAGCTACGAGGAAATCGTTCGATGTGCTCTCAAAGTCGAGATGGAGATTGGAGTAACCCATCAGTCACATGGGTTTGATAAGAAGAGGAAGATGGAATTCAAAGAAAAATCTAAAGAGCACACGGAAAAGAAGATGAGCTTTTCCTTATGCTCAAAGTGTGGAAAGAAACATGGAGGGAGTTGTCTTAAAGGGACAAGTAAATGTTTTAAATGTGTAAAAGAAGGTCATCGGGCATTTGAATGCCGTGATAATGGGAAGAAGATGTCTAATGATGCAAACAAAGGAAGGGATACACAGAATGAACCTACTACACTTCAATGTTTCAAGTGCAAGGAGATGGGGCATTATGCCAATCAATGCCCAAATCCAAGGGTTGATGATGATGGTCGACGTCAACAAAATCTTAAGGCTAAAGACAAAGGAAAGTCACATGCAATTTCTATTAGCGATGTGGAGTACGATAACGATGTGGTGAAAGGTACACTTACCATCCACTCTAAAGTAGCAAATGTTTTATTTGATTCTGGATCCACCCACTCTTTTATTTCTGAAACATTTTCTAAGGGTATCACCGTATTACCTCAACAATTAGATGTTGAGTTAGCTGTGACAACACCTAATGGCACGTCAATCGCATCAAAAGTTTATAATTCTTCTCCGATCGAAGTTTGTGGGAAAGTGCTTCCTGCAAATCTTGTGATCCTTCCTTTAGTGGAATTTTATGTGATTCTTGGCATGGATTGGCTTTCTATACATGGAGCTCATATCGATTTCCAATTAAGGGAAGTCACATTTCATATTCCAGATCAATCTACGATCGTCTATCAATGCAAGGATGAACATAACCTTCCAGTGGAAATTTCTTCCATCTTATGGGTATTGATTCCACTAAATGAAGGTTATTTATCTCAAATGGTTGGTGAGAAACTCACGATTAAGAATATGCCCATTGTACGGGAGTTTGATGATGTCTTTCCGGAGGAATTGCCGGGTCTTCCACCAAATCGTGAAGTTGAGTTTTCAATAGAACTCGTACAGGGTGCTTTGCCTATTTCAAAGACACCTTATAGAATGGCCCCAATTGAGTTGCAGGAATTGAAGAAGCAACACCAAGAGAATCTTGATAAGGGATTCATACACCCTAGTGCGTCACCTTGGGGAGCACCTGTTCTATTTGTTAAGAAGAAAGATGGATCAATGAGACTCTGCATTGATTATCGAGAACTTAACAAGATCACTATCAAGAACAAATATCCTCTCCCACGCATTGATGACTTATTTGACCAACTACGCGGAGCTCAATACTTTTCCAAGATTGATCTTCGTTCAGGGTATCATCAATTAAGGGTCAAAAGGGAGGATATACCAAAGACGGCTTTCCGTACAAGTTATGGACACTATGAATTTATAGTTATGCCATTTGGTCTTACTAATGCCCCTGCTATCTTCATAGATCTAATGAATAGAGTCTTTAGAGACTATCTTGATCAATTTGTGGTAGTCTTTATAGACGATATTCTTGTCTATTCAAAGAGCAAGGAAGAGCATGAAGATCACTTGATAATTATATTGAAGACCCTGATAAAGGAGAAGCTTTATGCCAAATTTACCAAGTGTGAATTTTGGCTTCAAAAAGTTTCATTTTTGGGTCATATAATCTCAAAAGAGGGGATATCTGTGGATCCAGCAAAAACAGAGGTTATCGAAAGATGGTCAAGACCAACAACAGTAACTGAGATCCGAAGTTTTCTTGGTTTGGCTGGATATTATCGACGTTTTGTAAAAGATTTTTCACTATTATCTAATCCAATCACCAAGTTGACTCGGAAAGGAGTTAAGTTTGTCTGAACAGAGGAATGTGAAGAGAATTTCAAGGAGTTGAAAAGAAGGTTATCCAGTGCACCTGTGCTCACACTGCCTTGTAGTGGAGAAAGGTTTGTGATCTACAGTGATGCATCCAAGAAGGGATTGGGGTGTGTTCTTATGCAAAATGATATGGTGATAGCTTATGCCTCATGACAGTTGAAAATCCATGAGAAAAATTACCCAACACATGATTTGGAGTTTGCTGCGGTAATCTTTGCATTAAAGATTTGGAGGCATTACCTTTATGGTGAAAGGTGTGATATTTATACTGATCATAAAAGTTTAATGTACATTTTCACACAAAAGGAGCTGAATATGCGCCAAAGAAGATGGTTGGAGCTGATTAAGGATTATGACTTCTCAATCCATTACCACCCTGGGAAAGCAAACAAGGTGGCAGATGCATTAAGTCGACACGACCATGATAGTTTATCCATGATGAGGATCACAAAAGATCCAATATTTATGGATTTACAAAGGATGGATCATGGAATTATAATGGAAGGGGAAAAATCTTATCTTTCTCAAATGAATGTTCAACCATCTATACATGTGAAGATTAAAGAGGCACAGAAAGAAGATGTCGAGTTACAAAAGAAGGTGAGAAATGTTCCTGAATTCAACCTTGATTGTGATGGGATAATAAAGTTCAAGAAATTGGGTTTGCGTTCCTCCCATCCCCGAATTAAAGAAAGAGCTGCTGGATGAGGCTCATAGTTCTTCATTCTCTATTCATCCTGGAAGCACGAAGATGTATAGGGACCTGAAAGAGTACTTCTGGTGGGATGGCATGAAAAGAGATGTTGCTGAATATGTCTCTCGATGCTTGGTTTGTCAACAAGTTAAAGCTGAGAGACAGAAGTCTAAGGGGATGTTACAACCATTACCCATACCCGAATGGAAATGGGAAAACATCACTATGGACTTTGTCACATGACTTCCTAAAACATCCAAAGGCAATAATGCTATCTGGGTCATAGTTGATCGTCTTAAAAAGTCTGCACACTTCATTGCTATTAGAGAGGATTTCTCTCTAGATCATCTTGCCAGGATATATATAATAGAAGTGGTAAGATTGCATTGAGTACCACATTCTATTATATCTGATCGAGATCCGAGATTTACCTCGAAGTTCTGGCGAAGTCTTCATCATACTCTGGATACAGAGTTGAGTTTCAGCACTGCTTATCATCCCCAAACAGACGGTCAGTCTGAGAGAACAATTCAAACCCTAGAAGATATGTTGAGAGCTTGCTCTATGGATTTCAAAGGAGGTTGGGATCAACACCTACCTTTGGTGGAATTTTCTTATAATAATAGATTTCACTCCAGTATTCAGATGGCTCCTTATGAAGCTCTCTATGGAAAGAAATGCAGGACTCCAACTTGCTGGGATGATGTTGGGGAAAAAAGCTATTAGGACCTGATCTCGTTGATGAAATGGCAGAAAAGGTTAGATCTATTCAACAACACATAAGAGAAGCTCAGAGTCGACAGAAAAGTTATGCCGACAACCGAAGAAAAGACCTAGAGTTTGAAGTGGGTGATAAAGTGTTCTTACGAATATCTCCCTGGAAGAGGGTTATGAGATTTGGAAAGAAGGGGAAGTTGAGCCCAAGATATATCGGTCCTTTTGAAATAATGGATCGTGTTGGGAAGGTAGCATACCGATTGGCGCTTCCACCGAATCTCTCTCATGTTCACGATGTGTTCCACGTATCTCTCCTGAGAAAGTACATACCAGATCCTTCACATGTACTCAGCTCAGAAGTTGTGCCGCTGGAGCAAGATCTTTCATATGAAGAACAGCCGATAGAGATTCTGGATCGTAGCGAAAAAGTCCTACGAAACAAGACCACTCGCTTGGTGAAAGTTTTATGGAGGAACCACCAACTTGAAGAAGCTACATGGGAGCTTGAGGATATGATGAGGGAGAAGTATCCTCATTTGTTTGTTACAAAGTGACGAATTTCGAGGGCGAAATTCTTTTTAAGGGGGGTAGAATGTAACACCCGAGACTTTTATGTTATATAAATCATCAAAGGAATCTTTTTCTACACAACACTTGCTTGGCTTGCTTTACAAGAAATCGCGACCTTCCTCGATAGCTTGCGTCGTACGCAATACCGAGTTTCACTAAACAACAATATGCTATTAAAACTAGCCATTATGAATAGTAATAACCACTTTTTGAAATTTTATAAATTTTATTTTTCAAAATGGACTTCATTTTTGGACTCAGAATATCGAAATTAGCCTAGGGTGAAATTTTGGTATTTTTCTGAAAACTTTCAATTTTTGATGAATAGTGAAACCACTAAGTGGTAGGTTAAAAACTGAATTTTGCATAAAACATAATTTTACCGCTTCTGTGAATGGAATTTCGAAAATCCGACAGACACGGTTGATATGAGTAAGTAAAATGTGGTTCAATGAGATAAAAATAATTTTTTGGTGAATAGTAACTTTTTACGATTTTTACCGCGGTTAATAGTAAATAGGGTAACTAAGGGTAAATATGATATTAATATTACCCTAACACATGTACTAATTCTATTGGACAAGTGTAATTCGACCAAAAACAAACTTAGGAATAAAATATGACCATTTATTCCCACTTGGATTAGATTAGGACATTTATTATTAATTTATTTAAAGAAGGGTTAAAATAGTTAAAATCAAAGTTTAATAAGTAATTCATTTTTAATATGGGTTTATACATAAGATAAATTCGATTTTAAATATTCATTAGAAAGCTAAAACGATTTCCTACATGATGGTATTTTATTTGTAATTTTTAGACATCAAATAATTTAATTTATTTATGACACAAAGATGATGCAGTAATTATCTTATTAATGAAATATTGACATAATTGATAATATAAATACCAAAATAAATGTAATTTAAGGCTTTTTATGAATTCCACTAATTTTCTAGGTTACTATGATATATTATTGTTGATTTAATCAACTTGGTTCGAACATATAATTCTGTTATGACTTTCAAAAAAATCATATATCAAATAGTGTCAAAATTGACACAAAATAGTTTTTAAATCAAATATTATATTATTAATTGTTATTTTATTCCTAAAAATCTAAGGTTCGGCCAAATGACTTAGATAAGGATATATATATTAATAATAAACAATTTTGGGTTCTTTTGGCATGTTATAGTAACTGTATTAACCATATAGTGAAAGAAAACAAAAAGACACGGTAAAAGTTAAATTAATTAACTTAGAGTTAAATCTAATTGATAAGGTTAAAATAATACCCTAAACTTGTTTAAATCCTATTGGTTGATATTATTTCGACCCATACCCACTTTATCTTCGAAATAAGACCCTTTGGAACCATTATAAACCGATTTTGACTTTAATATAAAATAATATTTTGAGATATTCCTAAGGTGCCCCTCTCCTCCCTTATAAAAGGACACCTCCTCCCCCTCCTCCTCACACAAATTTGAGCACTCAAGCTCGGCCAACCCCTGCCATTTTCTCCTCTCCACTTCCCTAGAATAATCCTAGAGGTCCTGGTCTTCTCCAAAGACAAATCTTAGTTCCTTAAGTGGAGGATTCAAAGAGACGTTCCAAAGAAGAGGTAATATCCATTACCGATCTTTTCAATTTCTTTCTTCTTCAACTTCTTCTTCTTCTTTAGTTGTTTCATGATAAAGTAATAACATCAGTATTACTTACATAATGATATGTTATTATAAATATGAAACAACCCTAATTCACCTTCTATCCATCCTACGGAAAAATGAAATCACCGCGCGTGCGTACGTACGGAATACCGTCTCCACGCCGTGGTGTAATCTATTTTCCACCATCACCATACAAGGATGGGTATAATGGTGTAATGAGTAACTATATATTATTATTATTAAGTAATATTGATACTTAAATAATATATATATATACTCCAATACAATTCCACGATCATAGGAACGATATCATCACTCGTGCGTACGTACGGAATACCGTCTCCACGATGTGATGCGACTCGTTCTACATGATATTCATTTCATAATGATTATATAAATGAATTGAATGAATTAATATGGTATATACTACACTAATACCATTCTGGAAATGAATTATCTATAACCTAAAGATAAGAATAAGAATTTATTCAACAAAACACGCATAAGAACAAAAAGATATAAAGACCCGAGTAACAAGTAACAATGAAATATTACTAACAAGAAGCTAATAATATGACCATATATGATATCATATCAATATGTATGATTCTGGAATAAGTCAATAACATTATTTAAACCATTATACAGGAGCTTCGGACACGAACAAAGAAAATCGGACCTAAGGTAAGGGAAATATCACAATCTCATTTTTATCCAAGATTATTTATTCGTAAGTATTTACTGGGGTGTATTTTATCATCCACATCCATGTTTACTCAATATGTAATATTATTTCCATCCACCTAAAAATTTTTAAATCCATTTTTACCCTTCGGTGAGTTTTTAGTAATACGTATGAAAGGAATCTTTTGTCTTTTTTCGTACGAGGTACTTTTTGAATTTTCCGACAAAAGTACGAAGAATGTTTTTTTTAACTTATACGGCACGAACGGATTTCTACTATTTTATAAAGCCTTATTTTCATGAAGCTTCCTCTAAAATATTTCATGACTATTTTCAATAAAATCTCTTTCTTTTAAAATTGCATGTTGTTTTGTGAAAAGAAATTGATTTTGAAGAAGAAAGGATATTTTCCTCAAGAATTCTATTCAAGTGTTTTATCAAAATTATTTTCCATCTAAGATAATAAAGGGTTCTGTTTCTATCCATATTTTTACATTGATTTGACTATGTTGTGATGGAATTATGTTTATGAATTCCTTTATCATATATGAATTGATTTATTATGTCATGATGTTTCAAGAATCCCATTTATGTTACATTTGTTATGCGATGATGTATGTTTTATGATTATGTTGCACACATAAGAAAGGATTCATTATAAGATGGGTGGGACCTATATCTCCCTCCAATGCATTGGGTAATGATTTTATATCTCATGAGATAGACATGGCTGGAACGGAAGGTTATTTCGGTTCAGTGATACAGGACTGAAACGAGGAGTGAACTCGGTTCAGAAAGGGACTTTGTCCACTAAGATAGTCTTGGCAATGAGTCATGACTAACAAGAAATGATTTTCCATGATTATGTGTGCATGCCACAAAGTTTCATGTTTTATGTTATGATTATGGGGATCTCATTTTCACTTCTATGATTTATTCCATGTTAAGATATTATGATCTCTTTTGCAGGTTTTGATTTTCATAAAGATATGATATGATTTTTATTTCCTTTATTTGCCCTTGCTGAGCATTTGAGCTCACCCTTTTATGTTTTCTTTTCCCCAGGTCAGGAAGATGGATATTAAGTAGAATATGCTAAAAGGGACCCTAGATATGATGAAATAAATGGGAGACACTGTAGAATATTTATGAACCAGTTGTTTATGTTTCCCAGTTTCTAAAGACACTATACCTATACGGTCCTTTGTGGTTTTGTCATATGTTGTAATAAGTGTGCTTCAATTTTGAAGTATTAACAATGTATGTAAAGTGTGGGTCGTTATATTCCTCCCACAACATTTGTATTACTTATTCAAAATATATTAATTATGTGTTTTTTATTTTCATTAAGGATTTTTCTCGATTGTGGTGGAAGTTCTCAATGATATCGTAGATGGAAAGGTCTACAATAATGTTGTAGAGAGAATTAATTTTTTTTACTTAGTTTAATAAGAGTTATGTGTAATTTTTTAGGTGTGTAGGTTTTTGGGTGACTGTGAATGAACTGTACAAGAAACAAAAATCAGATTATTTTTGTATTGATTGATATATTGGCTATATATATCATGATATCGTCGTTGATTTTTATGATTTTAATTGATATATGGTTATATATATTTCAGAAATTATTCAGGATAAGTGTTTTCTAAATTGTTACTAATGACCAACCTTAATGCTTATTTATAGGCTTAATGGGATTTATGAGTAATTCAGTGACTTCCCTAATGACGGAGATGTTTTATGTAGGTTATTATAGTTGTTAATTTTCCTTATAAGTGTACCTTTTGATTTTTAATAGAAAATATGGCATTCAACTTATGATATGGGTGGTATTATTGTATCCTTAGTAATTCCAATGGATATCATGTGTGTCTATGTGTAATTAATTATAAAGACTGTAGGGATTTCATATCATATTAAGGAATATGGTTTATTGGGGTTGTGTATATAATATGAGAATCCCCCTTGTGGGACATTAGTGCTGAAACATTCACTTAAGCCTTCTTGTGCAGTGATTCATCATAAACTAATGTATTATGTGTCTATTAGACCATTTTTCTACAATATGTGATGTATTATGATCATATATCATTCACCACAATTGTTATAATACTCATATAACATTCACGGTTTTTATTATATTCATGAAATAGAATTGGACTTGTTTCGTATATTATTGATGCCCCTTTGACCTTATTTATAGTCTTATTAATATATCATTCATGATTTTTTTCATTTTAGTGATGCATAATTCACCATGGTATTTTACTTGGAGATATATCATTTAACCATGTATGTTATGTGGGTGATGGATCATTACCCTTTTCTATGGTATTGTGATACATCATTCACCATTGTAAAAAAGTATATTGATATATTTTTTTCACTTTTCTAGTGATGTGGTGATAAATCATTTACCTTGCGTAGAATTATGTTGACACCACATTCACCTTGGTGGTTTTTTATTTTTGATGACTGATTAACACTTATGGTTATTATTTATTAATTCCATATTCACAAAAACCTTATTATTACTATGATATTTCATTTACCATAGTTATTATCACGAGTGATGATAACTAATTCATCCCCTTATAATCATTAGATACGGGTAAGATCCCATTGATTAATGGATAATCTAAAAGGTAAACTAGATTGGGATACTATAATAGGAGAAGCCTCAGTCACTAATTAGTATTAATGATAAAAACATTTTCTTTCTATTATTATACTATAATTATATATATTGTATAGACTTCAATAAATCATTTTTCTAATTATGTAAATATAATATCTATATTGGGTTCAACTTTTGACAAGGGATGATATTTTTTAATGTGTTATCACATTATTATACATATTATTCTAATATATTATGAATTATCATTTATTTTTATTTACCTATTGTTTTTGTTTTCTAATAGATTTTATGAGATACCCATGTTATTGATAGATACTGACAAAAAATTTACACCCTCAGTTATATGGGGAGGTGAATTTTAGGTAATGTCATGACTCAACATGGGTTATAACCAGGTTAATCATTCTTGGTATGTTATAATGTTTTATTAGAGAAATTTTCTAAATTATTTTTCTATTTTAAAAATGGTAGTATGAGATAGGACTAGATTAGAATTTGGATGGACCAAACATTTTTTTGTTAGATAACACCTATAATGGGAATGTTAATGTTATCTATGAATATGATTTTTATTGGTTTTTTTCTATTATGATTTTATGATTTTAAATACTCTAATACATTAATAATTTTTTTTATAATTTTACTCTTCCCCCAGTGTGGTGAGACTTACAGTTTTCATGTATCAAATTAAATATGTTGATTCACTTGTAACATGTCTTTCTATGTGTGATGGATAAAATAATTACAATAAGTGAATTTTGTTATTCAATGATTAAATATTATGTTAAACATTGTATTTTTTTAAAGTCATTGTGGGAATTTTACTTAAATAATCATATGGAGAATGATTCATTATTTAACACTACATTGGTATTGATTATTTATAAAATATGTGTAATGCGTATCAATCACTATGAGTGGATTCTTTGGGCTATAAGATACATATTTTTTTATAAAACCTTGTATTGATAGGGTATACATATATAATATGGTTATAATAACTACTACTTGATTTCCTAAATAGTGATATCATAAATTATGAAGAAAACATTAATCCTTGGTTTTGTATTGTAGTGATATGCCTCCTCACATGCCATTGGAGAAGAACTAGGGGAGAAGGGATGAGAATACAACACTGTTTTTTGAAATGTAACCACATATATTTTAGAATATATAAGTGATCATCCTTTGGGTCATCGAGTCACTCAATTATCAGCATCACCTGTAACATCCTGCTTTATTAGATAAAAAGATATAGTTCAAGATAGTTCATTGAACCATCTTTCTATGATAGGGTGGATCACTTGGAATTATGTTCCTGAAAGAGTCACATTATAGATGATTTACCAAGATAGTTGATCTTATTAATAGAAGGGTTATGTACAACCCTATTTTCATTACATACTAACCTATCATTTTTCTGATGTGTAGGTCCACAAGGGTTATCATTAGTGGAATTCTATGAAATAATTTCAAGTCCTTTTCTCCAATCAAAAATTATCCTTTATACCCATAATAGGGTTAGAGAAAAATATTTTATACATCACACAAAGGGGGATATTTTAGTGTTGTAAAATGAAGCATGTTTCAGATATTTAATTCATTTTTTCCATTGTGTAAGATGAGGATGAGGCTGCATGTGCCATTCAATTTAAGGATTTTTATGGAACATGATATGAATCCAGTTAATCGAATTTTTATTATATCATATTTCATAAAATGTGAATTGAATCTTCATAAATGATGAAACCATATAGATGGTGGAAAATATAAATAGTTTTATTTTTTATTGGGATAGGGATTGGGAATTCACATTGTAAGAAGTAGAGATTTGGAGGTTCTATCTATGGTTGTGACATTATCGGTATGCATGGTAGATTATCAACTATTACCCGTTGAAGTAAAACCACCGAAGAGTGATTTTGTTTTTTTATATGGATCATGGGTGGGATGAATGACATTCGAAAATATATGAATTCCATTCTAATGGTTATATAGGGAAATTATAGTTATTCATAAGGAACAAACCTCAAATTGGTTGTGGTCTAGTCTCCATTTTGACTGAGATAACAGAAGAAGAACTAGGGGTATCACCTTAGAGCTATAGTTGGGATTATTATGTTTATTATGGGTGTTATGTAGATTAGGGTTCCCAATTGTAGATGTTGATGAAAGGGTTGAATAGAAAATGATAGTTATGTTTTAGGGGGACAAAAAATTTGTGTAATTTGGAATTATCATCTCTTAATTGAGTAGACTTAACAGGACCATAGGGAGGGGGAACTAAAAGTATAATTTATAATAATTATTTAATATACCATGGTATTAGTATTATTTTATTTATGTATAAAATATTCCTTTATTTTGACTCATATTTTTAGTGATTTAGGTTTACATTTGAGTATCTAATCTAGAAAAATATCATCAACACACTATTAGAGAAATTAATTGGGGTATTCAATGATGTATATGATTTATCATAATGTTTAATGGGTTTAATAACGCCGTCTATTTCTTGTGATAAATCTGTATACCTTCGATGAAATATTTTAGATGGATTGGATTAATCAATATAGGGAGTACAATTTAGATGGCCTTAATGACTCAGGTAGGTCACAATCACATTTCTAATCCAATTGATACTAATATTATATAGGTTTCATAATTGAATTATAAGATTTAGTGGTCATAATGATGCAGTCCATGAGAATTTCCAACCTCTAACAAGGATGTTCTATTGAGGAGTTATTTATCCTGTCGTAATGTTTTTATCCCCAACTCTCTCCCTATTCAAATATCTATTAGGTGTATTAAACCAACTGAGGTCATCCCATTCTTAGAAATTTCATGAAATAAAATCATAGAGTTATATAAATTTCAGTATAATACCATCCTCACTAGGTTTTACTATCATACCATCCTTAACAGGTTCGACATGGATTTACCATCACTTTGTACCTTGTACTGCTATGTCAATAAAATCTATGTGTGGACATTATGGAAGATATTTTATAGATGGATTAAAATTACTTTTGTGTCCACTAATTTTTTTTCCATTAATAAAATATTGATGGGAAACATGAATTTTTATGGTCAAATATTCCTTTTGTTTAAATGGAATCTATAATTCTATAGTGGTTGCAATCAATAATCAATGGTGTTTTGGATTCATATTCATACAACCCCCATCCACCTATAGATCCCTATTTTTTATAAAGAGTTATAGAATAAATTAGTTTATTTATATTAGTATATATAACTTTGTGTGATTTATTCACTCCAATTTTCATTTGAATTTTCATAGAAATAGATGTATTATGTCCCCTCCCCTCCTGGATCTAATAAAAAATGGGGATAAATTTTTATGTGGATAAATATTATTTATGATTCAAATACCTCAAAATATTATCATTTGATCTAAAAATAAAATGTCTCAAAACATTATAAAAATACACTCATATCACACGGTCAAGATCAAGTGATATATACCTCTATTGTAGCAAAGGACTCTCATAAATAAAGACCACACAAATTCTAAAGGAAATATTATAATGTATTCAATTAATATATAACGATGAGTGTTTGTGTCCCTCCTATTATAAATCACATTATCTCATAATTTATGTGGTTTATATGGTGGTGTATGAACCATTACATGATAAAGGCTCTATCCCCATAGATAAGGTTGTCAATTTTTTAGAATATTAACATGGAGTCCTCTTTTTTCAAGAAAGATTAAATTATCGTGTAAGAGGATCTCAGGGGGAATCCACCCATCCTAGTCTTGAATGTTATCTCTCTTAATGTTATTATTTAAATTTCTACATATATGAGAAATCAAAATGGAGAATTAATAATATTTTAGTTTTAATGATCCCAAATTCAAGATTCTATTGTTAATAATTAGTTTCATGTTTCATTATAAGTAATTGGTATTCTGAGATAGTTAAAAAATTTATCTATGTATGATAAACATTTGATAATTCCACAAAACATTCATGAAATCATTGTCCATGAGGTACTTCCAGCATACAAATCTCACTATGTATGAAATACCACCGGGATATCACACCGCCAGATTTTTATATTTTCAGATTAAAAAATTGACAATGTATAAGACACCATCAGCAGACATACTGTCAGGATTTCATGCTTCCTGAACCAAAACTTGGCTACATAATATATACGTCCATGTGAGTCACAGTCCATGCCATCCTTCCATCAAAAAAAATTGGATATGTCTAAGAAACCCTCAGACCAGACACCATCAGACTAGACACCACTAGTTGGGACACTTCTAGTTGATACAACGCTATTTGAGACGACCCTAGCATAGTTGGAATTCGGAAAACTCTATGACACTACTAGTTTCATTCCACCAGTGTGATTCCTCTAGAACAACATACCACCAGACTTTAACACATTTTTAATCTAAGACACGATCATTATTTTCAGAACATATGATTTTGAATTAAATTATTCTAACACATATATATTCATTAAAGAAAATTCAATTTTATATTTTAATGATTTCCATTTAAACACCCGACAATAATAATTGAAGAGAGTGTCAAAACATGCAGTACGAGGAGGCTGTTGATCCAGATATTCACTTTTCTTCTACTAATAATGGTTTAAGACACTACCTCATAAAAATTGAGATGAATTAATGCATTAAGGAAACAATTAGAAAAAATGAAACTAATGAACAAAAAGGAGATAAAACTGAGAAAAATTTGTTTTCCTACTACAAACATTATATAGGAAGCCTAACTATACATTCACATTTGTTGTTATCCTCTAGGCAAAGAACAATTTTCGGTGACACACTATTTTTCTGATGTTTTCAAGAGAACTAAACCCATGGTAAAATGAAAAATCAAACCATGAGTCACAAGATACATTGTAATATACTGATAATTATTAATCTCTACACTTTTAGTTTTATTGGATCTTTTTATCGTTGTTACATTTGGACCAGTGTGTGTGGATACTCTATTTTATCAAACATTCATTGTCTACTATTATAAACTAAAAGTGACATGATATTATCTCATACTCTTTTTTTATTTTTTTCTCCAATTGATAAGAGTGGTGGAGGACCTTGTGTGGCCTGTTTATTTTTCATTCCACATATATCTATTTATGATGTCATGTGTGACCTGGATAGTTTATAAACTATTTCAAAAACTAATCCATGATGTGGATCATCTTGTTTGTTTTATAAAAATAGCATATTTATGTGTGATAAAAATACGAGCAGGACTATGTCGCCAATTGAAACAAAATCTCTTCTATTCAAACATTATATTTTGTTGTTAAATTTTGATTTGCCTTTTTTTCCTCATTAAAACAAAAAAATGTTTTGACTATAAAAAATATATAATTTGATAGTTTATCTTAATTTGTGTTATTATATCATTTTGATCATGTATAATTATTTAAAAGGATATAATAATATTGTATATTATTCATCCGATAATTAATCAATATTTCGATAAATCATTATAAATTTTGAGATCAATATCATACTATTTATTTTGATAAATTGGAATGTATTTAAAAAATATTGGGATTTGAAAATATTCCATTTTAAACGTAATATTTTATGGGGTACTCAATTTACCCCATATTGAGATACACTCTATGAAAAACATTTGGAATTGAATAAATAAATATTTTCTATTATTGTTTTCAAATTATATTGAACTCTGATTTTTGTTGAACATTAAAGATCTCAAATTTTTATCATTTCTAAATTTAGTTATTTAAATAGATAATCCTCAAGAAGGATATGAAACTAATTAAACTCTTTTATTCAATAGTAAAAATTCTGAACAATGGAATAGTAAAATGAAAATGAATATAGATAGAATGGGTTTTTATATTTGGTCTACAATAAAATATGATTATGATATACATGATACTACTAAAATCACTTGGGATTATGTTACTAAGTTAGCATTAAATATTAATTATAAATATACGAATTCTATTTAATGTGATTTAGTGGAAGATGAATTTAATAGAATTTATCCATGTAAAACTCCTATTGAAATTTGGGACACTCAATCCATTTCAAACGAGGGAACATCAAATGTTACAGAGACAAGGTATAATAGTTTTAGTGTTAAATATGATAATTTTTATATAAATAATGATGAACCCTTTTATGAAATTTATCTTATGTTTAACGATATTTTAATGAAAATGAGATTTCTTGGAAAACCGATATCAACCAATGATTAGTTATAATATTAACAAGATTCCTTCCATAATGATGAAGAGTTGCATTACTATTATTCGGATAATCATCTGACATATGTAATATTACAATGGAAGAGTTGATTGAAAAAATTATGATGTTAGAAGAGGAATTAATGGAAATATTCAAGAACATGAGGATCCAAAAATAAATTATGTTTCACTCAAGACTACGACCCTGAGGCAACAGATGTAAAAAAAAAGAATGCCCAAGATGTAGATCCACTTGATAGTGAATCTCCTTCTGATAGATATAAGGATATGTCTAACATTGCCAGAATATTTAAAAGGATTTATCGGAATAAAAATCTCATCAATAAATTAAATTATAAAGGCCAGTATGATAACTGATGGAAATTGGATGAAATATTTGAAGAAGGATAATGAACCAAAGGAAGATATTTGCTATGATGGTTAGAGGAACACACCCATAAAGTCTAACTATCAAAATGTTATGTACAAAAAGTAATATGTGGACATGTATTGAAGATATAAAAAGTCTATTAAATCTTAGTAGAGTGAATATATGGGTATCTCTAGTGATTCAGATTCTTCCCCTAAAGAAAAATTAAATACAGCACATATGTGTTTCAAGACTATTGTCCGGGACATATTTGAATTACCTATTATTACTAATATTTTTGTTGTGCATTATTCTGATGATTCCAAAAATGAAAAACATGATGATAATATTGTGTCAAATTAATAATTATTTCAATAGTAAAACATGTTGGAAAAGAACATTAATTAATTAAAAGATAAGTACAAAAGTGTTAAAAGGTAGCACGCTCTAACTGTAAAAATTAAATATGAACCATCTATATAAAAAAATGCACAGCCTCTAAAAGAAAACAGTTAAAATAATCTATCTAATGAGAAATTAAAGAAATATATTAAAATTTTCCAAATGGTAGAGAGACTCTCACCAAAATTTTGGGAATGCTAGTTGCACTGAAATATGCTAGTGAAATAGGATATGAGTCCTGAAATATAAGAATATATAAAAGTTCATTTGTTCTTACATCCATCCTTGAATGTTATATTCCAAATATTTTTTAAAACAGATATAAAAATGTCTTTATTTCCTAAATTTTACAATCTATTTATATGAAACCTATCTATAAATTTTGGGTTCCCGAAGCACTAATTTCTATCATTTATAGGCCCAAACAAATTTGGGCACCAAAATCACTAATTTTTTAAGTCCAATTTTATTGAAAAGAAGCCAGAAGACCTCTAATAAAATTCTATGTCATGTGGATAGTGGGTTTTCATGACATATAATAGAATTTTATTCTTTATTAAAGAGCCTTATAATAGTTGATGGTGTTCTTGTCACCATTTGTGACAATTCTAAATGAATTTTCATCGGCCTGGGCTATATTGGTAAAAAAATAAATTTTTAAATTCTAAAGAATTTTATTTTAATGGTTTAATTTATAATATACTAATAATTTCTCTGTTATGTTATGATGGTTTCTATTTTAAATTTGGTAATTATTCTAGAATTGATTTTTATTATAAAAATGTTTTGAATTTTTAGTACTTTAAGAAATGAAAATTTTTATGTTGTAGATCTAAATTATTTGATCCTTCAAAATATTTCATGCCTATGTGACCTTCACAAGGTTTTGTGGCTTTACACGAGAGTCTAGTCCATTGAAATGTTGGATCTCATAAGAAGATAACTAATAAAGGTCTTGTTAGATATCTACATAAGATTGAGTTTCCAACTGAAAAAGTCTATAATTTCTACTAAAAAGGTAAGAATCATGAATGTTCAATTAAATCAAATAAATAAGTGTCAATTTCTCAACCCCATGAGTTGGTTCACATATTTTTTTGGAACTTCTTGAGTTTCATGTATTAATAGGTAGCACTATATCTATGTTCTAGTATATGAATATTCTAGGTCTTCTTGGGTATACCTACTAGATTAAAAAATTATGCATACTCCCACTTTATGAAGTATGATAAGTCTATAGATAATCATAGAGGACATATTTTTTAATACTTACTAAGTGATCATGATAGTGATTTTGAAAATCAAGAAATTGAACACGTTTTCTCATAAAATGGATACACTTTTAACATATATACTCCAAGGATTCCCTAGCATAACAGAGGTTTTGATGGAAGATATAGATCCTTACAAGATATAGCCCAGAATGTGTTGAATGAGTGTGAAATGCATATCTATTTGTGGTTATAAGTTATCAATACATCCTACAATATCATTAATTACGTTTTGATCCAACCTATCCTTAAGGAGACCCATTATGAGCTATGGAATAATATGAATCCTATAGTTATTTAATATTGTGGTTTTGGTTGAAATGTGTTTATTTCTAATGATATGGATAATATTTGAAAATTTTATTCCCAATGTGATGAATGAATATTCGATAGTTACCCAATACCTTTACAAGCCTATAGAGTTTTTAATAAAAGGACTACAACTATTGAAGAATCATGTCATCTAAATTTTTATGACACTAACACACAACAGCCTATGACTACCATATAAAACCTTGAGTATGATGTATCTTCTATTCATTTAAATTATAAACCATTAGACATTACTGTAATAAAAATAGAAAAATAATATGATTCTAAAGAATTTCAAGAACACACAGAACCTAAACCTAAAAAAGAAAAAGTGACCAACCCCTCATTCTCTAGAGTTATTAGAACTATAAATTATAATTATTTATATGATGTTTTAGGTGATCTAAATATAAGGACCAGCACTAGAGGTTCTCATAGAAATCTGGTTCAACATCAAGCTATCTTGTCGTATCATAAACCAAAGAACATCAATGATGCTATTAATGTTGAATTATGGGTATTAGATATGAAAGAATTATTATGTTATTAAGAATTATAAAAAGTGAGTGATCTTATAGACACACCCAAGGACACTATGACAATTGGAACTAAATGGGTGTTTAAGAATAAATTTGACGATTCAAGAATTATAGTTTGAAACAAGGCTAGACCTGTATCATAAGGTTCTAGTAAAGAAGAAGGATAGACTATGAGGAAAAATTGAACCTATTCCTACACTCAAATCCATAATAATCACACTTTCTGATGAAGGAAATTTATATTTCAAGTTTTATTAAGTGAATTTAATTAGTTTATTCTTAAATGGTTTCATAGTTAATGTTATTTTTGCAAAAACCCCTAGTTTTTAATACCCTCATTTTCAAATCATGTTTTTAAATTAACTAAAGATTGATATGGTTTAAAACCATACTGTTTATCTTGGTATGATAGGATCTGTAATTTTTTAATTTTAAACCCATTTTCAATAGAAATAACTGAATATGATCTTCTTATAAATAATATTTCAAAATATATACTAGTTGTACAAATATATGTTGATGATATTATTTTAAGATCTAAAAAAGATTATTTATGTATTTATTTTTCTAAAATGATGAAAAATGAGTTTTAAATGATTTTAATTGGTGAACTAAAATTATTTCATGTATTTTATAATTTTAAAAAATAATGGAATTATTTTAAATGAAATAAATATAAAAATCATCTTTTGAAACGTATTAATTTGTATAGCACCAAGAGTAGTTATACTTCAATGTGTACATTATGTAAATTGGATCTTGATATAATTGGGAAACCAGTTGATCAACCATTTATAGAGGTATAGTTGAAAGTAATTTTTACATGACTGATATTCAAAAGATATTATGTTTAGTGTGTGTATGTGTGCTTATTTTATAGTAAAACAGAAAGAGTCAAACCTTTTTGTTTGTAACATAATTTTTCAAATATATTAAGTATAAAAAAATTTAGGATTTTTTTCTAAATAATAGAAGAATTTTATATAGTAAGTTTTTCAGATATTGATTTAGGTGGATGAATGATATATAGAAAAAAGATATCAAGAATATTTATCTTTTTACACAAGTCTTTAGTTTCATGGTGTAGTAAAAAAGAAGAATTTTGTAGCATTATCTACTACTGATGTTGATTACATATCTCCAGGTAGTTTTTGTGAAAACAATTTTTAGATGAAACATGCTCTTCTAGACTATAGATTTCAATTCTTACATGTCCCTATTAAATGTGTAAATAAATGTTCAATAATTATCTCTACGAATTCTGCTACTCATTTTAGGACAAAACATATTGACATAAAAAACACCATTTGAATGATCGTTTCCAAAAAAGTGATATCACTCTTGATTTTATAAGAACAAAAAATTACTAAGCTGGTATATTTACTAATCCGTTGAATTCTGAGATAATGAATTATATCAAACATGAGTTTGGAATGATTAATTTTTTGTTAAGTGTATATTTTGTTTACATTCCATTGTAATTGACACATAATTGTGATGACATGTCATTATGGTAACACACCATTAGCCACTAATTCCTTGGACTTATCACACCTTCATCTTTTCATGTCATTGGTTGTCATTCCATTAGCTTTTTAGAAAGTTACTATATCATGTCATTTATTTCATTCCATTGAAATTTTTTCAATTTTTCTATATTTTAAACAAATAGTTCAATGTTTTCCTGTTTATTTTTTCATTCCTATAACCAGATACATCATTTTAAATTATATTTTAACTTCAATTTGTAGTATTAATTAAATTATAGAATACATAATATCCAAAATGATATCAAAATATAATACTGTCTATTTCCATCATACCTTGAGCCTAACGTGATACCCTTATTCACTCTCTCTCAAGAATTGTTCAACCCATTTCCTTCTGCATATCAAACCTTCTCCTCTATCGATTGATATTAATAAACAAATTTTAATTCCTTAAATAAAAAATCCTCTTTTGATTTGCTTTTCTATTTAAGTGTAATCTATGAAACAGGAGAAACAAACGAGTGCATATACTCTAGTATTACCAGTTAATCATGAGATTTCAAACATGACTATTTTAATATAAAAAGAAGTTGAATAAGAATGTTTATAGTCTAGTAATACTCTTGAACTCAAATTTATTTATATCCCAAGTTGGTTAGATTGGTTCTCATCAAACCAGCAAAAATTCTACTATAATATGGTTTATGATGTTTATCAGCATGTAGAGTTTGTGTTTGATCAAGATGGTGCTGATTGGATAAGATATCATGTAAAATGACATGTTTTTTGTTTTTCATTAAATAAATTGATATTTGTAGGATTACCTCATAATATAATTTATGATGATTAAAAATTCATCATTCTAGTAGTCCATGATTTGTTTTTATTTGAATATGCTCCTTATCTATTGACAAAGATGACAAATTCTTAATGCATATTGCCTTAGTGATGGATAGAGAGTATATGATGCTCTTTTGTTTTTTCAGCACATGTTATTTCCAATAAAGGGTGATTTCAAAACCTTAGGGTTATAATATATTTATCTTTTATATCTTATTTATCTATGGAGATATCTTCAAGTGCATATGTGTGAGAATACCAAGCCATCCTGAATATCTAATTCCTTTTTCTACCCAAAGATGATTTCGGTAATGTTGAAGTCCAAAGGCCTATCAGCTATAGATGAAGAGTCTAGTATAGACTGTGGTGGTTTATTTCATACATGTTCAACTTGTTCAAGAATATAGTTTATCTATAACCCCTCGAAAAGATAGTGGGTTTTAGATTCTGATAAATTATATACTGATTATAATCCATTTGATCATCCAACCAAACCTATAGATGGAGTTGATCTAGGATTTGAGCCTGGTAAAGTAGTTGAATAATTTTATGAGGATAAAGAGGAAATTTTGGTGAAAATATTAAAATGAACCATCATTAGATATAGGGAGTGATCCTGATTTGTCACCCAAAGCTTCTTCCATTACCTTTGGTGTTCCTAGTCCACCCAAGAGGATTCCAAAAAGAGAAAAATTAGTTAAAAGTGATGAAGAGGCGACTGAGGTCTCTAGAGAGGAGTAGTATAAGAAATCCAAATCAACTAAATTAGATTATGATGATGATAAATATGAATAAGAAAAGTATTTATAAGATAAAAAGGAAGAATAATATAATAATGGAAATGGTGAAAAAAATAGTTGGAATGAAATGAATGGATGTGATGGAATAAGTGATTATGGAGATGATTCTGAAACTAATGGTTCTAGTGGAAAAATCAAGAGGAAATAAGCGGGGATACCTACAATGACTCAGGATTCCTTTTTTGATGGGGTAAAACCCCAATATATGATTATTATACTCGAATATTCAACTCAACATGAAGGTGACGCCAGTTATGTTTCCACTGGTCAATATGTTTCTAATTCTGATAGGGATGAACAAATGAAATTTATTGCAACTATAGAATAACATGTATATGAGAATGATAAAATTCAGATGCCTTCTTTTGAGAAAGAATGTGATGTTCAGTTGGATGTTTTACATTATAATAAAACTTTAGTTAATATCCTTTTGGAATTATAACCATAGATTGATATCTAAAAGGATGGTGCTCAGTAGTTAGTAGAACCTCCTGTTGATAAATATATGGAAGATGAAAATAATAGAGTCTAACACACGTTGTCCACACACCGTTTTTCTGGAAAAATTAATATTAAACATACAGTTTTAACTTCTAGTGTGGTTCCTCCTGACATTGCATCTTTCTGAGCTGTTGTTTCAAATCAATAGGTTGATCCACTGGAAGAATTGTGCGGAATGTTTTCTAGTGTGGAAAAGAGTCCACAAATCATGGTAGACATCAGGATCAAATTAAAAGTGATCTTATGGGATCCTTGATTGATCATGTATATCATGAAGAAATGATAGAAAATTTTTCTTATCTTAGATACACTTATCTTGAAATGTTTCTCTATCTACTCTATTTATTCCAGTGGACGTAGTCACTAAAACGGACTAAATTAATTTTGGTTAATATAATCTTTCTGAGTTTCATAAGTGGTTGATGAATCTATCTCCTATGTTGTCTTAACATTGTTAAAATGATGCACGTATCTCTTTGATTTGGTGACCCAACGTATCCATCGTAGGATGATGAATCACATACATTAATTTGAGATTGCGAATCCTAGAATTAGAAGTGAGTTGGAGTCTATCAAGGCTGTGCTTGAGGACGATAATTAAACATTTACTGATTATATGGAAGGTATTATTAAAATTATTGAGGATATATATTCATATCCTTCTATTGTAGAGCCTCCTCCTCCTCTAGTTTTTGAGGTTGATCAGTTAAGGGTTGTTTTTAGAGATGATTTGAGAGCTTCTTCAGCCAGTGCTTCCAATATTAACACTGATCATCCCCCGTACACTCTGAGAAGAATTTGGTATAACATGGAACATATTCTCAATTTTTTTATCTATACACATGAAATGAAATCTTATTGTAAAACTATTACTAAATTTATCATGTTCTATCTCTCACTTATTTATACAATGCATTCAATGGAATCCAGTTTTAAATTCATGGCTGATAACATGACGATGCCCCTATGTCTCAGGCTTTCAAAGCACATGTGTGATTGCTCAAGGAGACGAGTCATGTTTTGAACCAATATTTTGAACCAATATTTTGAAGATAAGTAATTTTTCATTACTGCAATGGGAATAGATGGCCAAATCATAATGGATGATATAAATATCATGAATATGTTTATTCATTTTCATGGACAAATTGCTTTTTATCACGAAGCATTCCCAATTATTCCTCAACTGTCTCTTATAACTACAGTTACTAGAGATTATATATCACCATTTCCTATCATTATATATTCTTTTAAAATGTCTCATATTCAATTTTTAGAAATATGTGATCGATAGATTTTGTGTAAGATCATCCTCAGACTATAGATGGACACTCTTCTAGTGTTCCCTCTATTTTAACCTGAGTTGGTCATGCTTCCATGGATAACGAGCAAGATAATGCTAAGAATAAAGGAAAAAAATCAATGAACCTCTGTAATAAATCTTGAAACTTATTTTTTTTGGCTATGATGGATTTTCTTTTATGGGAATTGTATTGTAATAACTTTTGTTGACTACTGTTTAATGTCTTTATTAACTAATTTTACATATTTTACTATATTTATTATTATTATCCTTACCTTTTTGATAATCCAAAATGGGGTAGAATTATTATCTCATATTTGAATAACTTGTTATATTTAAGATTTATTACCATATTTTTTCTAAGTTATCTGTTTAATAAATTTGTTTCCATGATTTTTATTATAAAAATGGAGAGATTTTTGAAATCCATGTTTTAATGAAAATAAAGTCATGATCATGAAATTTTTAATGAGATACATGTTTCTCTTGAAGTAATATATATTCTAAGATATATGAAAATGTTATCTATATATGAGACCCCATTGATAATGGATCCACCAACTCGAGACAATGTTTTCAATGAGATACTTCGATCATAAAAATCACACTTTGTATGAGATTCCATGAGGATATAACACTACATGAATGTCATACCATTGTATTGAAAAATTGAAAACATCTGAAACACCTTCGGTCATCATACCTCCAGGATTTATGGACACTAGAATTCAAATTTTTCTATGTTAGAGATACCTCCAGATGAGGCATTGTGAATTTTATTCCAGCAACATAGAAAATTGGTTATGTCTAAGACATTATAATACTAGTGACCATGAAACAAAAAACTACTAGTTAATAAAATCCTATTTGATATGCCACTTACATTGTGGAAACATGGCTTTTTCTAAGACACCACTGGTTTTATACAGTCACTGTCATACCTCCAAAAAACATACTACTAGACTTCAACACACTACTAGACAAATATACCACCACGATTTTCGTAAGTTATCATTTTTAATTACATTATTCAAACATATATATTTATTAATGTTAATTAAATTTACTATTGCTATTATTGTTAATTATATTCATGATAAAATAATATAAGATAGTTTCATAATGTGTTGTATGAGGAGGAAGCTAGTCTGGATATTCACTTTGAAACTGCTGATAAATGTGTAGCACACTCCCTCACACAGATTGAGAAGAATGAATGTGTGAGGAAAAATATCAAAAAATAGAGAGATCATTAATACTGAACAAAAAAGGAGCTAAACATTATTATAAATCAAGAAGAGCTCAACAAATACAATAATTGGACATGAACCTAAAATACACATTCTCATTTCCTACATTCTTTTAGTTAAAGATGAAGAGTATGTGACATGTTGTTCTTCTGATGTTTTCAAGAGAATATCGCTCAAGACTTATTCAAGAATTAAACCAGGATTTACAATATACATTTCAAAAGACCATGCATTTCTAAACAATTCACTCTTAGATTACATTTTTTTTATTTCTTACATTCTGAGAAGTGTGTGTGGATACTCTATTTTTTTAAATGAACATTGTCTCTTATGATAAACTAAAAGATACTTGATTTATTTTCATACCATTTTTTATTTTTTTTCTCCACACATATATGATCTATATATCTCCTTACATGGTTTGTTTATTTGTAATCCCTTGTATAACTATGGAGGCATCCACATGGGACCTGGACAATTTTTAAACTATTGTAAATCTTGATAATGGTTGTGGATCATCTTTTTTAATTATATATAAACTGCATGGTGGTATGTGATTACCATGTGGAGAGGAATAAGTCTCAACTTGAGACTGAACCTATTCTATTCAAATATTCTGATGTGTGCTTTAATTTTTTTTACCTTATTTATGCATTAAAATTGAAAATTGTACAATCTATAAACAAAATATATAATTTGATATTGTTCTTAAACTGGGGTCATATACTATATTATTTAAATAAAATTATATAAAAGAGTCCATAAATATTTCATATTATTCATCTCAAACCATAATTATTTAGAGAAATATTTTAAATGATTTATATATATATCATACATCTTATTTCGATAAACTGTGATATATTTGAATATTTGGGGGATTTCAAAATAATTGGTATTAAATTGAATTTTTTATTGGGTTTTAAATTTAAACTCCCCCTATTATATATACTCAATCCGATGAAAAAATGGATACTTATTTATATTTATTCCTATTCAATATTAATTTAAACAATATGATCACACAATCCATCTCACATAATCTAAAATTATGTTATATTGAGGAACCATGGTATGAATCTAAAATAAGATGAAAAGATAATAGGCACCCATACCTCTTGAAATAAATTTAATATTTGTTATCTCATTGATTTAAAGAGGGGTGGGTGGCCCATATGAACATGAATATCTTCAAAAAGAATAATGGACTAAGAGGATATCAGTATTAGCAGTTATTGAACCTAAAAATGACCCATATCCCCATATGGATATAAGAGGAATAGTTTTTTTATGGAAAAATTTCATGCCACTCCCATAAATAGAAACTTTTAAGATTTTATGGAAAAGAATATTGATATTTTCATCCTTGAATCATCATAACAAAAATATTCCACTAAATTTTCACATCATCCCATATTAAATTTTCATACATTGGTCTATTACATGTTTAAAATATAAAGAAGAAAAACACTATATAAATAATTAGTCTATTTCAACCCAGGGTATATTAATTCATGATTATAGATTATTTTAAATTTTGTATCCCATTTAAAACAGGTAAGGAAATAATTTCACTAAATAATCCATCAGATACACCCCTATTTTACATTTGTATTTATAGTGACTAAATTATGTGGTCCAGTAGTTATAAGCTCTATAAATATACCTAGTGTTGATTGGATTTATTTTTTGAATTGATCATATGGGTATTTAATTCCATTCATGTTAATATATACATATGTCTTTTTATGATATCTTCATACTTTTGGATGTGGAAAACCAACTATGTTCATATAAAATATTTAGTTTTTATATTTATTGGAAATCCAACCAAACATTCTTATCATAATAGGTTAATCTTGGAGTAAACATGTTCCTAGAATATGTGGGTTGTTATTTAATCCCAACATAATATAATAACATTTTCATTATAGGAGTGGAGATTCAAGATTGAATCGATGAACTCAAATCCTGAGACTATTATCTAGGAAATAAAGGTTCTCAACCATTAAATAAATGATATTTTGTACTATTATAATTTCTTTACAACCAATTAAAAAGAATCCTCACTTATAAAGTCCCTTAATTAGAAATGAGGGGAGATCACACTAAATATGAAGAGATTTTTTTTTCATGGTGGTTATTTATACCCTACTCATTCTTCATATGAATAAAATAAATAAGTAGATAGATTTATTTTAAAAGATCGTGTGAGTACAGACATTTCACTAATGATATATCAATTTTATTACATCATGATCTAGAACATTTTTCCTCCATTTGATGTTGGATGTTAATGTTCACATATTGTTAGGAAATTCACCAAGTGGGCTAATCTATAGTGTTTTTAGGGATATTTCAATATTGGACTCTCTATAAGATAAATATTCCACTGAGGCATGCCTAGTTAAATATGAAATCCATTTAGTTATTTCAAAAAATTGTACCGAGAGTTCCTAAAGTCCTAATAATTTCCCAAACTGATTATTCTTTCAATCCTTATCAATAATCAAATAGAACCATATCACAATTATTCTATATTATTTATTTTGGTTCCCTAAATAGATATATTGTTAATATTAAACATTTCATAAACACCATTATCCTATAAATAAAACATTTTCATCACCTCCAACCTATTATTATTTTCAATTTCATATAAAAAAATAATTTAAAAAATTCATATGAATTTCTACTGGCATTGATTCCTTATGTTGTCTCATATGGGAAATTTTGTTCTCATTGGGATATGAGTTCATTGAATAATGGAGATTTATAAGAAATGGTCTTTTAAATCAATATCAATGTTTATTGGGGTAATTTTATAATTAATGAGGACATGGAAAAGTACTATGATAAAATTGAATTGGGGTACATTTTTTGGGTTCTGAGAAGCCTTTTTTGCTCGATCTTGCATGTGATTTGGTTTTGAGGTAAATTTAATATCAATATATATATATATATATATTTATTTTTATGGAAGAAAATTTTGATTCTTAAAAAAAGTTTATATTATATAGAGAAATATGATTTAATTTTTTTTCATTAAATAGAATCAATTTAGTCAAATTATCACCATATAGATGATTAGAATATGGATTTAAGAGTTCATAATTAGTCTAGGATTTCCAGGAATTTTCTAACATAACATTATAGAGAATTTTATGTTATTTATCAATTTAAATAAGAGTTTAGGGAAAGCCTTCTAGAAATTTTGCATTCTCATGAAGGTTAGAGTTGAAAACTAGTTAATGTATTCCTAATTAATATATACTTTTATACATCTATGACTCCCAATATATATAAGATAATTGAATCTTGGTCTCAATTTCAAAGGTGTTCCTTCCCCATGCTCTGCCTTGATGTTAATTTCATTCATGGATGTGTTTAGGAATTCAATTTTGACCCACTGGTGTATTAGATCACCTCTCTTAATCACAAATAGAATAATTACTTTCCCTCTTTTCAAGAAAAAGACACCCTAATCCAATGCTCATTTGTTTCTCTATCAGTAAAGATTATCTCAACATTATAATCCATAAATATGTGGTAAAATACATTAATAAATTTATTATGAACATCCTCTAGGATACACACTCAGAGAAGTAGCTTCACAAGGTGAGATAGATGAGGCTCATGGTCCTAACAACGATAGTTGGAATCAAACATATATTTTGATAATATAGACATTATTCTTGTAAATTTTACATATGATATAATAAATGTAAAATAGTTATGGATTACATTATAAATGGAATAATCAATCAACTAATTGTACTTATTTATAAAACCTACTAATATCATAACTTTCTTCTCACAAAATGGACTACTAATGCTCTCTGATCAATTTTGTCTAACTCAATATCATTTTTTGGATGAGGGAATATTTATTCTAGAAGGATTATTGGCTAGAGACTCTCCATTTTTCCTAAAATACCTATCTCTTGGATTGTATAACATGCTTACATTATAACACTTGGGACACATTTATTTGCTATTGGATATTCCCAATAATGAGTTAGTGGATGTTTTAATTTTTTTTAAAAACTAAATCTCTTGGTATTTTTCCAATATATTTTGAGGTATATTTTATTATTATTCCTTTGGAAAATATTTTTTGATATTCTACAAATATATTAATGGTACGAGGAAACCAAAAAAATATTTTATCGAAAAAATTGATTTATATATTATAAAATTTATAATAACGCAATATGTACTAATTCTAAAATCCTTAGGTGTGGAATTTTATTTTCCTCTAGGTGTATCTTATGTTGGAGGTCAATATTTGGGACTAAAATCACTTTTCACTTCTAAACCAATCGGTAAATTAGATTTATAAAAACATTATTAGGATGATGTATGTTCACATTAACGATTTTTACTACGTCTAGTCCCTATTTTTAGCATTCCACATTAAATTTAATAAATCTAAGTGGATACATTTTCCTTATAATATTCATATTGATATATTGGAATCTTTGCACTCCTATATTGATAAAAATTTAATCCCACCATTTATAACTACAACTTCATATTGAAGGGTTTTCAAAAATACATAAGGATTGTAGATCCCATCATCAATTATGTGAAAAAAATAGTATTTCAAATGGTTAATATGGTAGACTATGCATATCAATTTTTTATTCCGGGTTACCATTATGTAATATCGATCCAATTGGAACACCTAGTATCCAACGATAAATTTAATTCTAACCATTCATTCCTAAATTCAACCATGTCATCATAAGGGGTGGATCATAATATTATTTTATATATCATGATTCATTTATCTATCACTTAGGTTAGGGAGAATATCTCACACATGAAGATAAAGACCATCGGTAGGTCTATCCATTTATTCATAGGAGGGTATTTGTCTCCTTGAAATTGAATTGGATTCAACTATGGTTCATTTGTTTTTTCTTCACCCTAGTGTGAATACATTGTCCATCACATATACTAAATATAATTTTACAATCATTTTTAGTCAATATCACCCATCAGCACAGTCTTATAGAAAGTAACAACCCTTTTCATTCCTTAGAATGTTGGGGGGGGAGATTGAAGGTGACCAATATTTTCCCTAGTTTAACCATTTACTTAGATGATTATAAGAACAATTCGACAACATATTTCATAGGGATTCATTTAATACAGCCAAAATTCCATAATATTCTCATTTATAATAATCATTATTATTAGAAATATTTATAGTGAATAGATAAATTTATTCTAGATTCGGGCATCCCACTCTTTTCTAGGGCGACACTAGTATACCTTTATATGTGATTGAGGAATACATGTTAGTCTAGAAAGACATGACCTATAGTTTTTTGGTTGAATCGCCACTCAGATTCTAAGTGTTTCAATAGGGGTGACAACGATATATGAAATCTAGTTTTAATTTTCCTAGTGGATTAGTATCATGGGTTTATTATTAAAAGAGTGGTTGAGTTTGTGAGTTGTATTGTGAGACGTCCATAGAATATATCAATACTAGAAAACATGATGGAACCAGATGAGATTATATAGATAATGTTTTATCTAAAGGAACAAATTTTATATGGTTCTTTCTTACAATCACATTACCTTGTGGTGTACCCATTTTGTTCCCAAAAGGATGAGGTTAGTTTTTTATTTTTTTAGATTACTATGAGATTAAATTAGGTGAAAATAAAGAACTAGTATCATATTTGATACATTTATGACTTATTTTATTGGTTTATGGGAGGAAGAAGACTCTCTAATAATTATTTAGGGTCCAGTTATCACATATTATGCATTATGACAATTAAAATTCCATGGAATTCTTTTATGAGTAAGTATATCATATACGAGATTCTTTTAATCTCATTCGGTCTAATGAACAATCTATAAATACAAATGGGATAAATGAATATGATTTTACATATGTATCTTAATTATTTTATGTTTATATTCATCATTGAATTATTATCATATTCCAAAAAATAAGAAGACCATAGTTAGAATTTGGATATCACACTGAAAAATTTGAGGGCATGTCAACATAATATCAGACTCTTTATGTGTCACATTAATTAAAGGAAGTGATATTTTTGGGGAAAGTGACATCTGATAATGGAGTACCATTATACCCTAAGAAGGTAAATGTTATTTTTTCATAGGAGTATCTCTAAAGATTTTTAATTATCTATATAAATATAGGATTGGTAGTATAGATTCTGAAAACAAAAATAAATATTATATCATAACTCTTGACATTAGTTTCTAATAGATATAGAATGTTGATCTTGAGGTCTATTTTCTTTAATAAATCATACGTACACATACAACATATTAATTATAAAAAAATTCTTTATTTAAAAATCCACATAGTGATCCTAACTACCATAAATAATCTAAAACCGTGATGGATATCCAGTGACAAATATGTAAGGAAAATGGAGAGATAGAAATCCTAGTAAGGTAATAATCACCGAAATAAATCATAAAAAGAGTATCAGGAAGCATAACATGAAATAATAAAAAGAGTATCAGGAAGAATAACATGAAATCATAAAAAGGATGATCATAACAATTGAGACATCAAATGTGGATATAATGTCATAATATCATAAACATATGGAAATAAAATTTAACATGATATCATAGACCTATGACAATGGTCATTCCTATGATCATTTTCACGGGGTCATGTAGAGATGTAACTTAAGGGAGGCAACTCTTCATACCACCATGATGAATCTTAGTCACATCCCAAATGATCATAATTAAAAAATGATCCTAAAATAAATTTTGGTACCAAGTTGCTTATTGTGTTGTGTAATTTTAGGAAGAAACCTTTCATGGATGTTGTCACTGATGTATAAATAGAAAAAATCAACATCCTTGAACACTCACATTTATTGTTGATGATATTAGAATGTATATCATCAAAAAAGAAATAAATGATTTATCACTTTTCTGAAATGGATCCAGAGAATGAGAGGATTGATAATTTAATGTTTAATATTACCTCTTGTATGTCTTTAAAAATACAAGTAACCCCTTATGTTTTAATGATCTTTTTAAACGATCCACATTCATTAAGAGTTATTCTTATTGGAAGTTAATTTCAATGGGAATTTTTTTTCATGTCATATTTATCTCTGATCATATTAATAGAAGGGAATGGTTATTCATATCTAAGTAATTAATGTGAAGTCTTCTCTACATACAAGAAGGGGATTCACTATTTAATCCTTTTGAGTTTAAGAATAAATTTTTTACTCATTCACATAAAATTTATTTATTGGTATCAAATGATTCAATATTATATTTTATTTATAATTAAAAATAGAATTAAAATAGATAAATAAGAATATGTATAATTTATTGGGATTTTTTTAAATTTTAGAGAATTTTATCTCTAAAATAAATGGATTAACATTGTAGTTTTGTAAAAAATGATCATAATGACAACCTAAATGTTGTTTCTGGAAAGGTCCCATGTTTTTTTTCAAATTATAATATTTTTTTACATGACTCATTGAAATGAAGGAGGTCCAATGTGTGTATAGGTTTTTGTGAAATGGTTAGATATTAATTGATACATTGAAGGAAGAAAAATCATTTTGATAATAATAAGATGAAAAAATTCAATACTGTGCTTACACCTATGATATATAGTAGGAAAATATGAAATGTGACATCAAATGGAAGGATATTTGATGTTTTTTACAACCAAAGGCAAAGAAGTCGTCATGTAAATACGAACATTTCTACATATAACAATACAGTTCATAAAAATATTTTCAGGGTTACTAATGTAATAAAGGGGGGTGATGAAATACTATGTGATCAAACATTGTCACTATAAAGTGAACAATAGATAGAAACTGAGAATATAGAAACATATAAACTAATGTACCCAATGATAAATATCATAAATGTTAGGAGGATGTTATGTCTCTATTGTAAAATAATATTGATATCCAATATGATGAGTTATTAGGATGTAGTACAGATGAATAAATTGATAAAGATAAACATTAATACTATTATTGTGCTTCTAATGGGAAAATGGTCATTATTGTGGTTGATTTTATCATTTCAAAATTAAAATTAAAATAATTAAACACTCTAACATACAGAAAAATATGGTGAAAATATCACTAAAATAAGGATCTAGTTTTCTTTAATGATATCTACCAAAGAACACACCAAATGATTGAAATAATTCATTAAAAATACAGTCGTTCTCAATGATGAATTAAATAAATGTATTGATTTTTAATATGAAAAGCAACTCAATAATTGTAATTATTTCTTGACTACTCCTCATACTTATATTGATAGCTTATATCAAAACGTATCATAGATTTAATATGTTACTATAATTAATCTGAATTTGGATTATAAGTGTAACACCCGAGACTTTTATGTGAAATATTTTGTTTTTATGTTATATAAATCATCAAAGGAATCTTTCACTACGCACAACACTATCTTGGCTTGCTTTACACGCAACTGCGGCCTTCCTCGATAGCTTGCGTCGTACGCAATACCGAGTTTCAGTAAACAATGATATTCTATTAAAATATTATTAAAACTAACCGTTATGAATAGTAATAACCAATTTTTGAAATTTTATAAATTTTATTTTTCAAAATGGACTTCATTTTTGAACTCGGAATATCGAAATTAGCCTAGGGTGAAATTTTGGTATTTTTCTGAAAACATTCAATTTTTGATTAATAGTGAAACTACTAAGTGGCCGTTAAAAAAACTGAATTTTTCATAAAACATAATTTTACCACTTCTGTGAGTGGAATTTCAAAAATCCGAGAGACACGGTTGATTTCAGTAAATAAAATGTGGTTCAATGAGATGAAAATAATTTTTTGGTGAATAGTAACTTTTTACTTTTTTTTACCACGGTTAAAAATAAATAGGGAAATTAAGGGTAAAAAGGATATTATTATTACCCTAACACATGTTCTAATTCTATTGGACAAGTGTAATTAGACCAAAAACAAACTTAGGAATAAAATATGACCATTTAGGCCCACATGGATTAGATTAGGACATTTATTATTAATTTATTTTAAAAAGGGTTAAAATAGTTAAAATCAAAGTTTAATAACTAAATAATTTTTAATATGGGGGTATACATAAGATAAATTCGACAATAAATATTCATTATAAATCTAAAAAGATTTCATACATAATGGTATTTTATTTGTAATTTTTAGACATTTAATAATTTAATTTATATATGACACAACGATGATGCAGAAATTATCTTATTAAGGAAATATTGACATAATTGATGTTATAAATTCCCAAATAAATATAATTTGAGACTTTTTATGGATTCCACTAATTTTAAAGGTTAATATGACATGTTAGTATTGATTTAATTAACTTTTTCGAACTTATCATTCTGTTATGATTTTTACAAAAATCTATTACTAAATAGTGTCAAAATTGACATAAAATAGTTTTTAAAAACAATATTATATTATTAATTGTTATTTTATTCTAAAAAATCTAAGGTTCGGCCAAATGACTTAGATAAGGTTATATATATTAATAATAAAAAACTTGGGGTTCGTTTGGCTTGATATAGTATGTTTATTAACCTTATAGTATAAGAACACAAGAAGACCTGGTAAAAGTAAATTATTTAACTTAATGTTAAATCTAAATGATAAGGTTAAAATAGAAACCTAAACTTTTCTAAATTCTATTGGATGAGAGGATTTCGACCCATACCCACCTTATCCTCGAAATAAATCAATTTAGAGCTATTTAAAACCGAACTTGACTTTATAATAAAATAATATTTTTAGTTATTCCAAAGGTGCCCCTCTCCTCCCTTATAAAAGGGAACCTCCTCCCTCTCTTCCTCACACCACTTTGAGCCTTCAAGATCAGAAAACCCCTTCCATTTTCTCCTCTACACTTCTCTAGAGACATTCTGGAGGTCATGGTATTCTTCAAAGACCAATTGTAGTGCCCTAAAAGGAGGTCTCAAAGAAGCACTTCAAAGAAGAGGTAATACACATTACCGATCCTTTCCAATTTCATTATTCTTAAACTTCTTCTTCTTTAGTTGTTTCATTATGAACTAATAACATCAGTATCACTCATATACTGATATGTTATTATAAGTATGAAACAACCCTATTTAACCATCTATCCATCCTATAGAAAATGAAATCACCGCGCATACGTACGTACGTAATACCGTCTCCACGCCGTGGTGTAATCTATTTTCCACCACCACCTTACTTGGATGGGTATAATGGTGTAAATAATGTCTATATATGACTATTATAAATTGATATTTATTCTTTAATAGCATACATACACTCCAATACAATTCCATGATCATAGGAATGATATTATCACTCGTGCGTACGTACAGAATACCGTCTCCATGATGTGATGCGACTCGTTCTACATGATATTCATTTCATAATGATTATATAAATGAATTTAATTAAGTAATATGATATATATTACACTAATAACATTCTGGAAATGAGGTATCTATAACCTAAAGATAAGAATAAGAATTTATTCGACAAAACACGCATAAGAACAAAAAGTTATAAACACCTGAATAACAAGTAGCAATGAAATATTACTACTAAGAAGCTAAGAATATGACCATATATGATATCATAAAAAAAGGTATTATTATGGAATAAGTCAATAACATTATTTAAATCATTATACATGAGGTTCGGACACTTACAATGCAAGTCGGACCTAAGGTAACAGAAAATATCACAATCTCATTTTTATCTGAGATTGTTTATACTTCGGTATTTACTGGGGTGTATTTTATCATCCACATCAATGTTTCCTCAATATGTAATATTTATATCCTTATACAATAGTTTATATCCAATTTTACCCTTCGGTGAGTTTTTATTAAAAGATATGAAAGGAATCTTTTGTCGTTTTTCATACGAGGTACTTTTTGACTTTTCTGACAAAAGTACGAAGAATGTTTTTTTTAACTTATACGGCATGAATGGATTATTAAAAAATTATTTCCAAGAAGCTTCCTTTACAATTTTTCATGTTTATTTTTAATCAACTTCCTTTAGTTTATAATTTTACGACATGTTAAGAAAGGAAAAGAGTTTTTGAAGAAGAAATGATATATTCCTCAAGAATGGAGTTCAAGTGTTTTATCAAAATTATTTTACATCTAAGATAATAAAGGGGTTTGTTTCTATCCCTATTATTACATTGATTTGATTATGTTGTGATGGAATTATATTTATGAATTCCTTTATCTTATATGAATTGTTTTATGATGTCACGATGTTTAAGATTCCCATTTTTATTACATGGGTTATGCTATGATGTATGGTTTATGATTTTGTGGCACACATAAGAATTGTATCATTAAGATATGGGTGGGACCTATATCTCCCTCCAAGGCATTGGGTAAAGATTTTATATCTCATGAGATAGACATGGCTGGAACCGTAGGTTATACCGGTTCAGTGAAATAGGACAGAAACGAGGGTGACTCGGTTCAGAAATGGACTTTGTCCACTAAGATAGTCTTGGAAATGAGTCTTGACTAATAACAAATGATTCTATATGATTAAGTTTGTATTCCACAATGTTTCAGGTTTTATATTATGATTATTGGTATTACATTTCACTTCTATGATTTATCCCATGTTATGATATTTTGATCTCTTTTGCAGGATAAGATTTCCAAAAGTTATGTTCTTATGTAAATGATGTGATTGATATTTATTTTGTTTACCCTTACTGAGCATTTGAGCACACCCTTTTGTATGTTTTATTTCCCCAGGTTAGGAAGAAGGTTATTAAGTAGAATATGCCGAATAAGGACTCTAGATATGATGAAATAAATGGGAGGCAAAGTAGATGCTTTATGAACCAGTTGTTTATGTTTCCCAGTTTCTAAAGACAATATACCTATATGGTCCTTTCTTGGTGTTGTTATATGTTGTAATAATTGTGCTTCAATTCTGATGTAATAACAATGTATGTAAATTATGGGTCGTTATAGTTGGTATCAGAGGAAAGGTATAGTCAACCTTTGGAAACTAGGATGTAAAAGCCTTAGTAAGAAACCTAAGGATAATTCTAAGCATAGAACACAATTTTAGTGTTTTAGAAATGGCCATGAATAACCTAGGATAAGACCTTAAGTGTGAAATTTTATTCTTGATTATGTGGTTTTCCTATTATAATTAGTGTTGCTGACACTATTCTTCTTGGTTTAAGTCAATGACTGGAACCCGATGGAAGCGTGTTAATGAGGAATGCGACGGGCAATGTAATGATTGTCCCCCTGAGCAACCAAACGTTATGGGAGCTGGAATGCAAAATCTTGTAGCCATGCTCACACAACTTTCTCACGCTATGAATCATGCAGGACTTCCATGCGAGCAAAGGAAGGAGCAACATTATGTTGAATCCTTCATGAGACAGCGTCCACCTTCATTCAGCGGGTCTACTAATCCATTAGTTGCTGAACAATGGATTAGTACTACTGAAAAGATATTTTCAGTTCTTCAATGTTCTGAGCATGATAAAGTCATCCTATCCATGTATCGTTTGGAGGGTGATCATGATAAATGGTGGAATCTTATTAAGAATACGAGGCAAAGGGATGAAATGAGTCCATGGAATTGGATGAGTTCAAGAACTTATTTTTCAATAAGTACTTCCCTCGTATTCTCCGAACAAAGATGGAGAAAGAGTTTCTTGAACTGAAGCAAAAGGATGATGAATCTGTTGGTACCTATGAAGCAAATTTTACAAGACTTGCAAGGTACACTTCTGGTATTATTATCCAACCTGAGATTAAGATCGATCGATTATTTAGTGGCTTAAAACCAATTCTTCGAAGGGCCTTAGCCATAAGGGACTTCAATAGTTATTAGGAAATCATTCGATGTGCTCTCAAAGTTGAGATGGAGATTGGAGTAACCCATCAGTCATATGGGTTTGATAAGAAGAGGAAAATGGAATTCAAAGGAAATTCTAAAGAGAACACTGAAAAGAAGATGAGATTTCCCTTATGCACAAAGTGTGGAAAGAAACATGGAGGTAGTTGTCTTAAAGGGACAAGTAAATGTTTCAAATGTAGAAAGGAAGGTCATCGGGCATTTGAATGCCGCGATGATGGGAAGAAGATGTTTAATGATGCAAACAAAGGAAGGGATATATAGAATGAACCTACTAAACTTAAATGTTTCAAGTGCAAGGAGATGGGTCATTATTCCAATCAATGCCAAAATCCAAGGGTTGATGATGATGGTCAATGTCAACAAACTCTTAAGGCTAAAGACAAAGGAAAGTCACATGCAATTTCTATCAGCGGTGTGGAGTATGATAAAGATGTGGTGAAAGGTACACTTACCATCCACTCTAAAGTAGCAAATGTTTTATTTGATTCTGGATCCTCCTGCTCCTTTATTTCTGAATAATTTTCTAAGGATATCACCTTATTACCTCAACAGTTAGATGTTGAGTTAGCTGTGACAACCCCTAATGGCACAACAGTCGCATCAAAAGTTTATAATTCTTCTCTGATTGAAGTGTGTGGGAAAGTGATTCCTGTAAATCTTGTGATCCTTCCTATAGTGGAATTTGATGTGATTCTTGGCATATATTGGCTTTCTCTACATGGAGCTCATATCAATTGCCAAAGAAGGGAAGTCACATTTCATATTCCAGATCAATCTATGATTGTCTATCGATGCAAGGATGAACATAACCTACCAGTGGAAATTTCTTCCATTTTATGTGTATTGATTCCACTAAATGAAGGTTATTTATCTCAAATGGTTGGTGAGAAATTCACGATTAAGAATATTCCCATTGTACGGGAGTTTGATGATGTCTTTCCGGAGGAATTACCGGGTCTTCCACCGAATCTTGAAGTTTAGTTTTCAATATAACTCGTACCGGGTTCTTTTCCTATTTCAAAGACACCTTATAGAATGGCCCCAATTGAGTTACAGGAATTGAAGAAGCAACTCCAAGAGAATCTTGATAAGGGGTTCATACGCCCTAGTGCGTCACCTTGTGAAGCACCTGTTCTGTTTGTTAAGAAGAAAGATGGATCAATGAGCCTCTGCATTGATTATCGAGAACTTAACAAGATCACTATCAAGAAAAAATATCCTCTCCCACGCATTGATGACCTATTTGACCAACTACGCGGAGCTCAATACTTTTCCAAGATTGATCTTCGTTCAAGGTATCATCAATTAAGGGTCAAAAGTGAGGATATACCAAAAACGGATTTCCGTACAAGGTATGGACACTATGAATTTATAGTGATTCCATTTGGTCTTACTAATGCCCATGCTATCTTCATGGATCTGATGAATAGAGTCTTTAGAGACTATCTTGATCAGTTTGTGGTAGTCTTTATAGACGATATTCTTGTCTATTCAAAGATCAAGGAAGAACATGAAGATCACTTGAGAATTATATTGAAGACCCTGAGAAAGGATAATCTTTGTGCCAAATTTACCAAGTGTGAATTTTGGCATCAAAAAGTTGCATTTTTGGGTCACATAATCTCAAAAGAGGGGATATATGTGGATCCAGCAAAAACAGAGGTTATCGTAAGATGGTCGAGACCAAAAACAGTAACAGAGATCCGAAGTTTTCTTGGTTTGGGTGGAAATTATCAACGTTTTGTGAATGATTTTTCACGATTATCTAATCCACTCATCAAGTTGAGTCTTTAAGGAGTTAAGTTTGTATGGACGGAGGAATGTAAAGAGAATTTCAAGGAGTTGAAAAGAAGGTTATCCAGTGCACCTGTGCTCACACTACCTTGTAGTGGAGAAAAGTTTGTGATCTACAGTGATGCATCCAAGAAGGGATTGGGGTGTGTTCTTACACAAAATGATATGGTCATAGATTATGCCTCACGATAGTTGAAAATACGTGAGCAAAATTACCCAACTCATGATTTGGAGTTAGTTGTGGTAATCTTTGCATTAAAGATTTGGAGGCATTACCTTTATGGTGAAAGGTGTGATATTTATACTGATCATAAAAGTATAAAGTATATTTTCACACAAAAGGAGATGAATATGCACCAAAGAAGATGGTTGTAGCTGATTAAGGATTATGACTGCTCAATCCATTACCACCCTGGGAAAGAAAGCAAGGTGGCAGATGCATTAAGTCGACAAGACCATTCTAGTTTATCCATGATGAGGATCACAAAAGATCCAATATTTATGGATTTACAAAGGATGGATCATGGAATTATAATGGAAGGGGAAAAATCGTATCTTTCTCAAATGAATGTTCAACCATCTATACATGTGAAGATTAAAGAGGCACAAAAAGAAGATGTCGAGTTACAAAAGAATGTGAGAAATGTTCCTGAATTCAACCTTGATTGTGATGGGATAATAAAGTTCAGGAATCAGGTTTGTGTTCCTCCCTTCCCCGAATTAAAGAAGGAGCTTCTGGATGAGGCTCATAGTTCTTCATTCACTATTCATCCTGGAAGCAAGAAGATGTATAGGGACCTGAAAGAGTACTTCTGGTGGGATGGCATGAAAAGAGATGTTGCTAAATATGTCTCTCGATGCTTGGTTTGTTAGCAAGTTAAAGATGAGAGACAGAAGTATAAGGGGATGTTACAACCATTACCCATACCCGAATGGAGATGGGAAAACATCACTATGGACTTTGTCACAGGACTTCCTAAAACATCCAAAGGCAATAATGCTATCTTGGTCATAGTTGATCGTCTTACAAAGTCTGCACACTTCATTACTATTAGAGATGATTTCCCTCTGGATCAGCTTGCCATGATATATGTAAAGGAAGTGGTAAGATTGCATGGAGTACCACTTTCTATTATATCTGATCGGGATCCGAGATTTACCTCGAAGTTCTGGTGAAGTTCTTATCATACTCTGGATACAAAGTTGAGTTTCAGCACTGCTTATCATCCTCAGACAGACGGTCAGTCTGAGAGAACAATTCAAACTCTAGAAGATATGTTGAGAGCTTTCTCTACGGATTTCAAAGGTGGTTGGGATCAACACCTACCTTTGGTGTAATTTTCGTATAATAATATCTTTCACTCTAGTAATCAGATGGCTCCTTATGAAGCTCTCTATGGAAATAAATGCAGGACTCCAACTTGCTGGGATGAAGTTGGGGAAAGAAATCTATTATGACCTGATCTCGTTGATGAAATGAGAGAAAAGGTCAGATCTATTCAACAACACATAAGAGCAGCTCAGAGTCGACATAAAAGTTATGCAGACAGCCGAAGAAAAGGCCTAGAGTTTGAAGTGGGCGATAAAGTGTTCTTACGGATATCTCCATAGAAGAGAGTCATGATATTTGGAAAGAAGGGGAAGTTGAGCCCTAGATATATCGGTCCTTTCGAAATACTATATCGTGTTTGGAAGGTAGCTTACCGATTGGCGCATCCACCGAATCTCTCTCAAGTTCACGATGTGTTCCATGTATCTCTCCTGAGAATGTACATACCTGATCCTTCACATGTACTTAGCTCAGAATTTGTACCGCTGGAGCAAGATCTTTCTTATGAAGAACAACCGATAGAGATTCTGGATCATAGCAAAAAATTCTTACGAAACAAGACCACTCGTTTGGTGAATGTTTTTTGGAGGAACCAACAATTAGAAAAAGCTACATGGGAGCTTGAGGATATGAAGAGGGAGAGGTATCCTCATCTGTTTGTTAGAAAGTGATGAATTTCGAGGGAGAAATTCATTTTAAGGGGGGTAGAATGTAACACCCGAGAATTTTTTGTGAAATATTTTTTTTATGTTATTTAAATCATCAAAGGAATCTTTCACTACACACAACACTAGCTTGGCTTTCTTTACACGCAACCGCGACCTTCCTCGATAGCTTGCGTCGTACGCAAAACCGAGTTTCACTAAACAATGATATGCTATTAAAATATTATTAAAATTAGCCGTTATGAATAGTAATAACAAATTTTTGAAATTTTATAACTTTTATTTTTCAAAATGGACTTCATATTTGAACTCAGAATATCAAAATTATCCTAGGGTGAAATGTTGGTATTTTTCTGAAAACTTTCAATTTTTGATGAATAGTGAAACTACTAAGTGGCTGTTAAAAAAAACTAAATTTTTCATAAAACTTAATTTTACCACATATGTGAGTGGAATTTCAAAAATTCGAGAGACACGGTTGATGTCAGTAAGTAAAACAGGACTTAAAGAAGGAGCTTCTTTATGATGTCACGATGTTTAAGATTCCCATTTTTATTACATGGGTTATGCTATGATGTATGGTTTATGATTTTGTGGCACACATAAGAATGGTGTCATTAAGATATGGGTGGGACATATATCTCCCTCCAATGCCTTGGGTAAAGATTTTATATATCATGAGATAGACATGGCTGGAATGGTAGGTTATACCGGTTCAGTGAAACAGGACTGAAACGAGGGTGACTCGGTTCAGAAATGGACTCTATCCACTAAGATAGTCTTGGAAATGAGTCTTGACAAATAAGAAATGATTCTCTATTATTATGAGTGTATGCAACGAAGTTTCAGGTTTTATGTTATGATTATTGGGATTACATTTCACTTCTATGATTTATCCCATGTTATGATATTATGATCTCTTTTGCAGGATAAGATTTCCAAAAAGTTATGTTCTTATGTATATGATGTGATTGATATTTCTTTTGTTTACCCTTACTGAGCATTTGAGCTCACCCTTTTGTATGTTTTATTTCCCCAGGACAGGAAGAAGGTTATTAAGAAGAATATGCCAAAAAGGTACTCTAGATATGATGAAATAAATTGGAGGCAAAGTAGATGCTTTATGAACCAGTTGTTTATGTTTCCCAGTTTCTAAAGACACTATACCTATATAGTCCTTTCTTGGTTTTGTTATATGTTGTAACAAGTGTTCTTCAATTCTGAAGTAATAACAACGTATGTAAAGTATGGGTCGTTATAATAAGAAACTCTCTTAGGAATAAATTTATTTTTTATTTAATGATATTATTTTTTTAGTATGGAAATACAGGAGGTATGCTGGATTCATTCATGTTATTTCTAGTAGGGGTTTACATTTATTTCTAGATAAGATATTTTTCTAAATAAATAATCAGTTGTGTTATCTTTCATGGTTCCTATGGGTATTGATGTTGTAATCTAATATTAGGTCTAATATTTTCATATGTTACATATCCATGATCTTTTAGGTTATGTCTTGTCATAGGGTACCTATTTTATTTATATTTGTAGCATGTTAATGACTTGTTTTATGCTACTGATTATAGGCTCATTGTTCATATAATATTTTAGCTGAATTAGAGATAGTGGTTTTTCGAATGTTGTTGGAGTGAAATTCCATATATGATACAAAAGTTGGAACAAAGATAGAGGTTTGGTGGTACAATATGGTAGTTTGTGTCTCTATATTTCATTATAGTTTTAAAAATTGGGCTATAATCCCCATTTTGGGCTTGGGGAATATAATCATTCATCATATACATTAACTTATCGTTCATTAAATTTTCACAAAACCATATATTTGTTTTTCAAAATATGTGATTCGTATCCATTTTTCAATACCATCATCATAATGTTGAAAAATTATCATGGTGTGTTAGGTTCACTTCAAAATTCCTTACATAACATGATAGGAGATTAATGATTTACCCAAGGCATTGTAGGGCTTTTAAATATTGTCCCTACAATCATAGAAATTTATAAAACGTTCTAGATGTGTACAATAAAACATAAATAAATGATAATGACGATGAACCACAAAATATCTATGTGTATTTATTAATTATAAATCAAGACATAACTAATGGATAGATAATAAGGATTCCAAAGAGAATAAAGAGTGAAAAATTTTAGAATTTTATATTAGAAAATGATAATATGTCCATAACCTAGAGTCCCAGTATAGAAAATTCATAATAATGTCCTAGGAAAATAAAGAATAAAATATAAACATATTGGGTGGTTTTTTGTGAAGTAAGTAATGGGAATTTTTGAAGAAGAAAAAATATTATTATTTTCAATAACACCATAATTGAACCAAGAGTTTTATCTATAAAATAGTGAATTTTCTATAATTTAATAATGTTTAATAACATATGGGGGGGACTTTGAAGCGAGACAAGAGATAAGAAAGTTCCCTTAAATCGGATTTATTTAAAAATGGGAATTCTTGGGGGAAATAAGATAAGTTATTACCTCAAATATATAATGTATATTTAACTAGGTATATATTTTTGGTACATAATGTCAAAAAAATTAGTATATGAAAAAATATTTCATTAAATGGATAAAAAAATAAAATATGGAAATCTCATGTCATGATGGTGGTGTGGATGTTTTTTATCCATTATTGAAACCCCAAATCATAAAATAATGATAATAAATATCAATTTTAAATATAAAAGGTAAACAATATTATTTTCTCTTGATAAAAAAAATTAAATATTTTTTCAATTGAAAAGGGAAACATTAGTGTTAGGGGAAATTATAGACAAGGAGTATAATCTTTAGTTTAAAAGGACATGAATTATGCATAACATGGTTTCACAATCAAGAAGGGAAGAAAATCATTAATATAGAATATATGATTCAAAATTGCTCTATAATGCTATAAATATGATATATCGTATGAAATGAAATATTAAACTAAAAAATAAATATTATAACTCAGGAAAGAAAATTGAGTAATAAAATACCCTTATATTTTAGGAAAGATAACAATTGTAGCCCATAATAATGAAGTGAATGGATTTACATGAATTACATATTTACAAAAAATGATATGAGAAATAAAAGGTGTAGTAGATACACCATAAAAATAATGATTGGTTTATAATTACAAAGCATGTCTCAATGAAGGGAGATTGTGGGAAAACCCCTTATAATATAAGAAGAATTTTAATAAAACACCATTGGAAGATAGAAATTTTGTATTTTAAGTTAATATATGATGAATAAAGATAATGTGTGATATTAAATATTTAATTGTAGTGTGCAAACCATTTATCAAAAAATTAGAAGCATTAATAAAATTATTCCCCAGAGAAAGCAATTTTGGGATGAAACAATTACCTAATTTCCAAATGTACTATTAACTTATACATAACCTTATTATTCATCAAATTAACTTCTTAAAAACATTAAAAATAACATTATCAGTATGTATTTATTTATTATATATTCAATTTATCGTCATTTATCACTAATTTATTACATTGCCTCTACTTATGTTGAATACATGAAGTGTATTGGTCAATTTCTCAGAAATATTCAAGGTATGTTGACCAATGTCAAAGTGTTGGAATTTTATTTATTAATTTCTATAATAATATATTATTATTGAATTTTTTATTCCATTATAAAATAAATTATACACGTAAATATGTTTTCCAATAATAGACTCAAATTAGAATAGGAACTTTGATATGTCCTTTTTAGATGTTAAATTTACTATATCTATTTCATTATAATATTTCTTATCTAATTGTGATATTAATATAAAATAATGTTAATTCATATATAAATTAAATTATAAAATCCACCCCCCTCAAATTTTTAGTTATGGAAAACTAAATATGAAACACCATCATGTAAAATCGGTAGTGTGCACGTACAAATGAAGGACACTCTCATTTTTAATGAATATAAAGAATCTATAAAATGATATATTGTATCATTTAGAAATCATTAACATGATATAAAAATAAAATTACAATATGAAATATTCTTTTTGAAATAGACATGAAATGCGATGATGTTAAATCGAACACATCATTCATGGATGTGATTGTCTAAACACACGCATGATGTTGTTCTAATTTTTTCAATGATATTTGATGAAGGTATAAAATGAATGTTAGATTAGTATAACAACATAATAAAATATTATTTATATTGGTTTTATCACTCTCTTAGGGATAGGAGATGTTTGTTGTGGTAGAAAGTGTATAATAAGTTTGATGTTGTGGTGGAAAATAATACATCTCGCTTTGGATGTTATCATTTGGTCACTAATTTATGGAAAATTAGTTTGGAATTTTAAAAATATAAAATATTTTATAACATGGTTAGAGTGTTTTGGAGAGAATAGGATGGTTTTTGGGTAGATCATGAGTTTACTTGGATGTGTGGATAGGTGTAGGGGTGGTGGTTCATTTTATAATTGAAGGGATATGTCATTTTTGGCTCTATAAACCATTAATAAATGAAGAAAAAATGTTTAACAATGAATGAGAAATAATGGAAAATAATAGATCTTAATATGGGATAATGGTTAAAAATCCTTTAACATTATTTTTAATATATTTTTAACATTGTTTTTAAATCTTTTACTCTGAGATTGTTTCTTTTACCAATCATTGTTTTTTTCGAGGTAACAAATTTTTACAATAGTAAATTATTTTTGGTATATATATAAAAATTTATCCTTATTAAATAATTTGAAAAAATTATTATGAATAATAAATAAAAATTTTCAAATAAAAATTGTATGCATATGAAAAACATATTTTTTACGATAACGCACATAACGTTAAAAAACCCATTTATGAAAAAAGTTTTTTTTATCAATAAGTGTTTTTTATGATAAAATTATAAATGTTTTTGATCTATTGATATCAAAATATATATATTTTTAATATATTATTTCTAAAACATTAATATATGTCCAACAATTAATTACTCTATGTGATAATATTATTAAAAGAAATAAATGTATAAATAATTTTCATTAAATCATTACCAAAAGTTTATAAAATTTTATTTGTGGGTCTTATATAATATTTCTTAAAACAAATATTTTCTCTTTATAATGTTTATATTTTTAATTTTAATAATGTATTCAAAATATTTCATTGATTTCTTATATAATTATTTCATAATAGTTACCATTTTTGTAAAATTTTTATTTTTAAATATTCACCAAACATAAATATTCATTGATAAATAGAAAAATTTCATGTTATGAAAATTTTGACATGATGAATTCAAAAATTATGCTAATTTTAAAAATTTCAAGTCATTAAAATTCATAAATTTATTTTTTAAATTAATTTTTTATATATAATGAGAAAGAACTTTTTTTAGAAAAAATAAAGTTTTAAAACATTTATTCTTCTTATTATTATTTAATATCAATTTATAAATAAAAAATTTTATTTTATTATATCATATATAATCATATATTAAAATTATACAATTTAAAATATTATAATAAAATATAAAATACTTAAAAAATAGTTCATTGAAAAAAATTACTTTTATATTAAATACTCTTTAAATTCATATATTTTTATTCTAAATTTTTATTTTACTATGCCATTTACAATAAAGTATTTATTTTAATATTATATATACATTGTATCATATTTTAATAATAATATAATTTATTACATAATATATATATATCTAATATTATAATATAATATTTTTATTTCACTCTGAGTTATAATATTTTAAATGTACCACTGAAAATTACATAACTTCTATATTCTTATCAGATATATTACCAATGAACATAATATCAATGAACATAATCAAAACAACCATATTTTCAAAGACTATATTTTTAATGAAATGATTTTGTTCCAATATATATAAACATACCAAGTGATTTGTTTATTCCAATATGACATCACAAGCCATATTTGTTATTTCATATTATTTATTTTCCATAATTATTTATCATTTCTTGATTATATTCCTCATTATTGGTGTTTTTGATGTTGGTGATCCTCATGGTTAATGATGATCCATGATATTTCATAGTCTTGTATATTTTATTAATTTTTTTCTATTTTCCCTTATTGAAAAATGAAAATTTAATAGATGCACATCAACTATGGGGAGTAATAAACCATTTTGTGAAATATAAAATGTAATATTCTTTTATGTAATGCCCCACCTATGAAATAAAAATGTTCATTTTCATGGTTCATATATTGTATAGAACATTTTCTAGTCATGTTTTAATCATTTTGAAAGAATAGAAAAATGTTATTTGAAATTATAGACATAAATAATGATGATGATGATGATGATGATACTAGATCCTAAAACCTACAACATTATAGGTAGGAAATTTTAGATTTTTTTTTTGATATTTATACTAATTTACATTTTGTATGATGACCCTGTGAATAAATTGGGTGTTGTTTGAGTGGTCTAATCAAGGAAAGAGATCATATTATGAGATAAAAGTAATTCTTAAATCTACAATGATCTAAAACATAACAAATTTTTGTAAGGATATATACAATAAAAAAATAATGAGTTATGTATTGATACAGGATAAGTAATTTGTAATTTTTTAGTCTAGGAATTTGAAATCCCATTTTTAAAATTACCTAACCATGATCGAGAGTTAATTTTTTCCATTATTGTGATAAAGCTATAATGATTTAATCAGCTGGTGTATATAATTTTGGTTTATAGTTACTAAAAATGTCATGAATTTATATTCCCAAATCACAACATCATCCTTCTATAGATAAATATTGTTAAATACCACTATTCTTTTGATATTGACACGGTTTATACCTATTGTATGGGAAAAGTGTGTAGGACACACTAAATAGAAATAATTAGTAATAAAATGTGTGATAGTATAGTAGTGGCTATTAACATATGATATTATTTTTAGTGTTCAACCTTGTTTTTTAGAATCATCAAGGAAGGGACACCTTTAAAACTATGAAGATCACATAATCATTTTGGAAAAGGTAAAATGTGATTAAAACGATTTACATTGATTACAATGTTATGTGAAAAATATATATGTATTATATCCACATCCTGTAATTGAATGTGGTATTATTTTCCTGAGGTAGAGATGTAAATGCGACCCAAGCATAAAATTCATTAAATTTACATAATTTTAGTTGAATATTGAATATATTTCACAATAATACATTCCAAAAAACAATAAATACATTTTCTTTAGGGATAATATATACATAATCAACTTATTTCAATATAATATTCATTATTTCCTATATATTGATTGTCTCATAATACCCTCCATAAAATTAACATACAAAATATTATTCATAAACTGGGGAAGATAGAAATATAAAAAATTGAAATCATATATTCCTAGTAAGGGTAATTCTAGGATATATCAAGAAGATGTAATATATAAGAATAATATAATTATAAGTTTATGAGGAAGTGATCAAAATTTATTGAATTTTTACTGGATAAGTTATAGATCATAAATTATGATACATGTAATAAATCATTATAATTTTAAAATAAATGAGTTATTTGAGAGTGTAAAATCATGTTCCAATCAGGACCCATGATAACATATCCCAATCATAATAACATAAAATATTAATTGTGGCTCAATCATGAGAATATAAAATCATTTCATTAGTACATGATCACTTCCAAGACCATCATCACAATGCGGATAAACTCCTATAATGGTTTAGGATCACTCTATAAAAAATTTATTATATAGATTTGGTTTACTCCCCAAAATAATTATATTAACTAATGTCATATAAATCATTTTTCCATTCACCAGATGTTTTTAATTGACCCAAACACCAGATAATGAAAATCATATATATCTGTACCATAATATCATAAAAACATTAATCAATTCATCATACCATAACCATAGAAAAGAAAACATTTTCAAAAATAATTTTCAATAAAAAATTTTAATCCATCTATAAAATTAACATGTGTTATATCATTATAAAATTCCCCAGGCCAATCATGCAAAAAATTAATGGATACTGACATAGATGAAACATATCTTTAAAGAATATTTGAAAATTTCGTTGAAAACTATGAAAATATCATTTTCATTTTACATCTCAAAAAACTAAAAATTCTCATAATTTTAAATTTATCTATTGAAAATAAGGATAATACATATAACATAATATTTAAATAAAAATATATTCTTGATGGCATGAAAAGTCGTTTGTGTGTAATTGCTAAAACAAATATTCCATTCACAGTTTTTGTAAAATGTCAAAAACTACATATTCTAAAAACAAATTAATTATTAATTTTAGAGAAAGATGAAATATGTTTGAATACTAATTTACATAATAGTTGGATTATAAATGTAACATTCTCAAAAAAAAATTTTAAAGAACATGGATAAGGAAGATAATTCATTGATAAAGTGGATATAAGGATGGATTTTCATAAAAACATTTTTTTTCATCATTTTATGTTATAATTAAAGGATAATTAAGGAAAAAATTAAAGACCTAAAAATATACATATGAAATTCAAATATATGGGTTTTAAGGGATAAAAAATATATAATTACCACAATAAAAATTTAGGAATAAATAATCATGATTAAAAATGAGACTGTAACATAAACCCTTACCTCAAGTCCGGAATTTCATTCTTTGTGCTCATATGTTTCTTTATAAAAAAATTATTTTAATTATTGTTATTAATGTTATTTTATTGTACATATATTAAAATATAACATTTTTTATAAATTTTAATTACCAATTTATTAACAATTCTCCATTAAAATGAATATTTAGGTGAAAATTGGTCTTTTATTCATGCATGTTCTGGTTCGATGATTCCAGTCCATTTAGCTTGGACAAGGTTTCATGATCTCAAAAATTTGAATCATGTTATAAATATCTTATTTAATTAATATAAAACATATTACTATTATTATTTGAATTTGATGAAAAATGAATTACATCACTTCATTGAGACAGTAGACCGTACGTACATAGGAGTATATTTTTCCAAAAAGTTTAAAGAAATAGAGACGAATAATAATATATCTTTATAGAATAATAATAAAATAATTAATATCATATATATTTATAAAATCCATCGATATTACTATACATGTTTAAAATTCATTATAAACGAATCATATCATTTCTTGAAGGTGGTAGTCCACTTGTATGCACGAATGATGTTATTATTTCAAATATTATATAATATAGAAATAAAATGGTTTTATCATAAACAAAAATATTATTTGTCTTGAAAATAATAATTTAATCATTTTAATATGGAAATACATAATTTTGTGGTAGATATAGAATACATATACTCAATATAGATTGGTAATTACAATTACTACTTCTTTGGGAAGCCTCATTTTGATTATGTACGATCTTGTACATCATGGAGGTGTTTGATTGTTTAAATATTTGTTTTAGTCCCTTATTGTTTGGTTGTGTAATGTTTACTTGGTGTGTGAGGAGGTTTGGGGTTGTTCTGAGGTCACAGTACCCGAAATGAAAAATAATTTTTGGCCTTCTAGTGTGTGTTTCATGGTTGGCGCATGGTTAGAGAGAACCACGTGCTAGGACTACGAAAACCCAGAAGAGGATGTGTGGTTATAAAAAATCATGTGATTGGGATATTAAAACTAGGAAACCATGGACAAAGGCATTCCTCATGGTTTTCGGATTGGTATTCAAGCTGTGTGGGCTTCCCTATGAAACCGTGCGACTAAACCACTCTTTAGTTGAGGTTGGTGTATAATTTTCATATAGTATATCAAACACTACGGATAAACCATGATACCCATTAAAAATTATAAAATTATCAAACTACCACCTCTAGATTTTAAGTATCCCAACTGAATTTCCTCCTCCTCCTCCTTCCTTTTGACTTAGTGATGATCCAAATTTTCCCATTCTTATTAGAGGTTTATCTCCTTTGATTATAGGCTATTTTATGTTTTGATGTCTTCTGATTGATCTTCCATGAATTTAGAACACTCAAATTATAAATATATTTTGTATTAGGGCTAGTAGATTCGTTCTTTTTCTACCAAAGCCCTCAAAACCATTTTTCTAGTGGATCACAGGATGGAGATTCAAAGGGCATTTATATCCATATCTAAGGCTATTGTTAAGGGTGAGTTAATCAATGGATTTGAAGTAGTTTGTGTAATACTTATATCCTATAGTTTTTTATTTATTTTTTCAAGTGTGGTTATGATATTTCTACAATTTTGTTGTAAATTTTCTACCGATATTTTGAGTTTTTAATGTGGTGGGATAAATGATAAATTGAGCCCCTCATGATCTACATGGAATCCATTAAGGTTACCAAGGCTGATATGTGTCTTATGATAAGCTAGAGCCCATGGAAAACATGTTTATAAGATTAATTCAATTGGAAAAGGTAATATTAATGGTCTTTTCTATACCTTGAAAATTTCATAAGGAATTATTTGAATTAAAATTATATAGGTTAGAGGATGAAATGTGATTGGGCCTAATTGTCGTATGAATTATACATGAAGTTCATAAGTGGGTAAATACATGAGAAATGTGAATGTGTTAAATGGGTAAACTCATATAATATGTTGAATGATTTAAATAGGTTAAGGAATGGGTGTTTATGAATATTTAAATGGGCTAATATAAGGTACATTTTCATTTTTGTAAATTATTAAAGGTATAAAACATAAAATGGGTTTAATAGACTATGTTATTTAAATGGTAAATGTGATAATGGGTTAAGGATTGATGATGGATTATGTATTGATTGAAATTTAAATTATATATGTAATATTTATTGATTGTGAATGGTTTTGTTATGGTATTAATGGGTAATATATATATATATAAGCATGTGCACACTGATTATTGGTATATGGGGTATTGTCTTGGGGTTTTAAGACCGAGGGTTGGGTTAGACTAAGGCTCTAAAACCCACCTCTAAAAAACATAGGTTTGAGAGTCAGAATGTGGCTATACTAACCTAACAGTTTCATTGGATGATATTGACTACACTGAAACCCCACGGTATGTGTGATATAAATTTATTGTGCAATGGTTTTCTCTAGCCAGTTATCACATTTGACTTATTTTATTTATGATTAATTCTTGGAAGGGTTAAGATATTGGGTATATAATGTAAATTCCTAAACCATGGAACGTGTGATGGAAATGAATTTATTAATAAAGAGGGTTTAAGTGATGAAAATAGATCTAATGATAGACATGGAAAATGTGTACTTTTTTAACTAATTCCTCTTGAGTTATGTTTCTTTTATAATTTCATTTATGTTGTACTTTCATGAACTATCTGTTCGAGTGAATATTATTAAGAAACCATTGGTTGTGTTCTATTGAGTTATACTCACACCCTAATCAATCTACCATTGGGTACCTAATCATAATTCATGGTTTTAGGTCAGAACAATGTCAAGATATCAATGGTTGGAAATTATATTGGGCATGTTATGTACATTAATGATGATCAATAAATGGAGTCACAACCATTTTGGGGATTTGACTGTTTGTATTTATCATGGAGTTTTATTAAATTTGGATTTATTTTCATAACGTGGAACATTCATATTTTGGATGTGGTTTTTATACTGTCTGGAAATTGGTTAGCAATGCATGATCTGGTTTATTCTTTATTATTCCTCTATTTCTCTATTTATCTATTATGTATTACCCTATTAAAGAGCATATAGTATCCTCAAATGATCAATTAGGCCCTCACTACTAGTTTCAAACCTCTAGTGTATAGGGATGCATTCTTGGGTCATGAGGTGACTCGGCTCTAGGCATCAGTTTAGTGGCTTATTGGTCAGGGAAGTTACAATGTTGGATCATAGTGGTTATCATCTACAGAATTAGTATTTGGGTATGGTTGATAGAGTATTAATATGTGTAGGGACATGGTAATGAGCTCCTTCTTGGGAGTATCTAACCCATGAATGGGGGAAAACGATGTTCCAAGGTTAGTAATTAGTGTTCATAGTTTTGGTTATTACAATTGAGTGATATTTCACCATTGTGTGTTTCACTTGTTTTGTGATGTGGCGGTTTTATGATATTTATCTTTTGTACGGAATGGAAAAACGTTGCGCATTCAATCATTTTTATAGGAACCTATTGATATTGGGGGGATTCATCATAATAGGAAAACATGGCATGAGTGTGTGGGATGTGAAGGGTGGTAGTCATTTTACTTCATTAAAACATGATGAAAATGGTTTCTAAAAAAATTATGTAAATTAAAAAATAGAATGAATGTAAATGAATGGTTAATGAATAGTTCTCTTAATGAAATGTTTTAAGAAAGTTATATTTCTTTATTGTGACAAATTTTTAATATGGAATGGTGATTAAAAGAGAATGAATTACATTGAGATGGTTAAATGTTTTAACATATGGTTTCTCACATGTTTTGAAAAATGGATATATTTCTGAGAGAAATTAATAATTATGAGTGTGGAAATTGTTTTTAGAATGATTAAAAATAATTGAATTATAACTACGTGTGATGGTTTTCCACATTTTAGCCATCATCTGTGTTTGGGATGGGTTAGGGTATTGTTATGGGTCTGGTAATGTACATTGGGATGTTGTTTGTATGATGATTTGTTATAGATAGTGAAGAGACTTTCTTTTTGTGAATTCTCAATGTATTATTGTATGTGTTCAAAAAATCCATCTTGACATTGTAGGAAGTTGTTACCACGACGATGTGTCCTGGTTCGGTGACAAGGGAACTACACCGAGAATGCACCTCCTGAAGTGGGGATTTTTTTGGAAGAATAGGGTAACATAGGGGAGTAGATTTTCTATGAGAATTGTCTCATTTTATACAAATGATGGAATATGATACAATATGGGTTGGGTTGAGTGTGTTGGATATGAATAGAGAATTGTAACTGCACCACCCTCTAATAGTAGTTGGAGAGAGTGCACCTAAGGAAGTCATGCTTTGGATAGAGTCCGTCCAGAAAATCCTTGATCATCTTGAGACACCCATAGAGGAAAGAGTCATGTTGGAAGTATAAATTATGCAAGGGAAGACAAAATACTGGTGGTACATCTTAGTTCAGACTGATAAATTAGAGGGTATGTTTTGATTGGTATTCCAATAGAACTTCCAGAAACACTTCTATCTAGAGTCCTTAAGTCGGTAGAAGCCTATAGAGTTTAAATGTTTGGCTTGGGAGACCATGATATTGGAGTATTATGTTATATGTTTTATTAAATTGTAATGTTATGATCCATATTTGTCAGGGGATGAGGTTGTAATTTTGAGGTGTTAATAGAATGGACCTCGGGATGAGATTACATCCCATGTGAATATCTTCTATTTAAATTGGTTTTTTGAGGTGGTATATCAGGTCCGTATTTATAATGGAAAACTCACGGAGGCTCCTAGTAGTGGACATGTTGTCTCAATTGGGTGACCAAGTGGTGTGTCTTCTGATGGTAGGCTATTCCTTTTAGTTTTTTTACCAGGGAAGTTATGGAAACAATATTTATAAAAAAGGAACCATCTTTACTATGATAGGACGGGACACCTAACCTATAAGTACCCCTGGCCACCAATTGGGTGCCGAGAAAGTGATAGAATGGGGAATGTGTAGTGGTTAAGAAGGAATCCAATATATGGGTAATGATGAAGGCCTGATTCCATCACCGAATACAGGAAGGGGGTACGTTACCCAATACCATGATGGCAGTCATAGCATTACAAGTCAAACTGGTATAGGTGGTGTGAAGGGTATATTGGGCCGAGAGAGTTTATATTAGTAGGGTAGTGCTGCACTGGGGACTCAGACAATGTCCTAGGGTATAGAATATGATTATATTCGGGTTGTTCAGTCTACACCTGGAGGTGGAGAGGCTGGACCATCAATTGATCAAGGTACTATCATTATAACTTCAACACTTCTTAGTTCATTATTTGAAGCAAGTACCGCACATGATTTTATTTCATATCATTTTTAGTGGTACTGGGTCTAGCAGTGGAACATATGAGTGATTTTTTGTTTAATTTTACACCATTACGTGTGTAGGAGGAAATTATCAGGTGATGTAAGGGGTGTGCACTCGAGGTTGGTGGGTAAAATTTCTTATGGGACTGTGTAGTGATTGAGACGTCGGGTTTTGATCTGATCATGGGTATGGAATGGATATTTTATAAAAATTTTATATGTATACTTACCATCATAGGGTAAAATTCACATATGTTGGGGAAGAGAAATATGGTCATGAACATGAATGGGATGTTAAGGTAGGGCATGCCGGGCCAGTTTGTAAGTGGTTGGGTGAACTCATAGCCCGAGTGGCTTGTCTTCTTCTTGACGATGGAGGATTAAAACAACCATTTCCCATAATTTGGTTGATTAGTTTAAGGATGTGTTTTTTGTAAACAAATTGTGGATTCCTATCTAGAGTGATGCGATTTTCATGATAGTGTTGTTGTTGGGAGAAAAACAAGTCTCTATTCTACATTATATAATGGACCCATAAGAACTCAAGAAAAATAAGACTCAACAAAATTTGAAAATGTAGGGTGTATAAGTCATAGTAATTCCTCTTGGGGATATCCAATATTTTTTTTCCAAGAATGCCAATCGATCCTTACAATTATACGTCAATTAGAACAAGCTGAATCAAATGATAGATAAGAATTGTTACCCTCCTCATAAAATTTATGATATATTTTTGTAGCTGAGAGTTTAATTAGTTGTTTGTAAAATTGATATGAGATTAGGGTATCACTAGATAAGGGTGGGGCCTTATGATTTATTGTTAAATTCCTTTCAGAGAAGCTATAGGGTGTATGTGGTTATTGTGATGTCATTCATATTGACCAATGTGTCGACGATGTTTGTGGCCCTAAGTAACATAATATTTCATCCATACCTATGTTATTTTGTAGTTGTTTTTGTTGATGGAATTTTTATACACTCCAAAACACATGAAGATCATTCCAATCATCTTGACGTCGTCTAGATTTCACTGAGAGGGCATAGGATTTACGGAAAGTTATCAATGTGTCCTTTATAGATAGAAAATATTCAATTAACAAGCCACATACTTTATGAGGAAGGTTTTCTAGGGGATATAGATAATGTTTTGGTAGATGTGTCTAAGGAGTAACCCAATAATTTATCTATTGTATGATGTTTTATCAATTTATATGGATATTTATGAAGTTTCATTAAATTATTTTCTCATTTTGAATCACCACTATCAAGCATGACCATGAAGGGGGTCATGATTGAGTGATTTTGGGTGTGTGGGAATTATTTTAATGAGTTAATGTAGCAATCGACATCCTCAAAGATTTTTATCTTACATGAGATAGGTAATAAATATACCTTCTTGTGTGATTCTTCTAGTGTTGGGATTGGGGCAGTTGTAATGTAGGATGATCGGACTATAGAAAATGTGTCACAATAGTTGATACCTCATGAATGAAATTACCCTACAGATGATCTTGAGTTGGCTGTGGTGGTTCATCACTTAAAATGTTTGCAGCATTACGTCTTGGGAGAGTGGTTCATAGTGTATATCGATCATAATATTCTGATGTACTTTTTCTCTTAGCAAGATTAGAATCTTCATATATGAATATGGGATGAATAAATAATGACTTTTAACATTGAAATAGTTTACACCTTAGGAATGTGAAATATTGATGTGTAATATTTAAATCAGAAGGAATAAAATCTGCATTTTATAATTCAGGTTAATAATTCTTGATGATTTTGTTGTTTCTGAGATTCACCTTGAGGTATAGAAGGAACAATGGTAGAAAACCCTTGAAAACCTATTAGTTGATTCTATACTTCTATGACAAAATAAGGAAAAACATTATGAGGATCTTCAATGTTTTCTCTTGAGGGAAAGTTTTAAAGTTGGGGATTCACAGTCTGGTTGGACCATTAGAAATTATGGGATATTTTATATTTGTGGTTGTGTGATTGAGAAATCATGTGTACAATAAGAGTTGATGTGTGAGTTATGTGAAACAATGTGGATAGTGGATCCTAGTTTGACAAATAATTATCATGATCTTCAAATGATATATTGGTATCTATGAATGAATAATGTGGTTTTCGACATTGTGGAGTGATTCATTACCTGCTACAAGGTGATTGTTATGCATCAGCAGTTAAGTGGTTTATCGCAGACTTTTCCCATTATAGAGTGTAAATGGGATGACATGACACTGGTTTTTATTTTGGGTCTTCCAAGTATTCTAGATAAAAATGATGTGATTTGGGTAGTGGTGGTTTTATTTACTATATTGGCTCACTTCTATTCATTTTAGTATACTTACACCATTGATCATCTAGGTGAGTTGTATTTTCAGGGGATAGTACAGTTCCATGGGGTGTCACAATGGATATTTTCATATCAAGATCTATGTTTTTCATCGTGCTTTTGGAAGGGATTATTGAGGGATCTTGGTACCCATGTGATTTTGATTATGTTCTTTAACATGTAGACATACAAGTAGTTAGAGAATACCATTGAGGTACTAGATGTCATGTTGGGGGCTTCTGTCCTAGATTTACATCGACCGTGAGAAACAAATATATAACTGGATGTGCTACTAGAATATAATATCTCACTATATGAGTTCTTCTATGATAGACTATGTAGATCTATGTTGTGTTAGATAGAGGCTTAGGAATCATAATTATTGGGACTGAGTCTTGTGTTAGAGTGTTCAGAATAATTTTAGTTTGTTCAAAAAATAATGGTAATGGTATAGAGTAGGTAGAATTCATCTGCATATCGGTGTCATATAACTCTTGATTTTTTCATGGGTGATCATGTGTTTCTTTAGGTTCTTACAAGGTTTTGTCAATATCTTATTCATAAATAGGGTAATTTATCACCTAGTTATGTGAGTATATTTGAGAATGTGGAGAGGATCATACATGTGGAATACTAATTGTATCCTCTACAGTGGTATAGTGGTATTTATGATGTCATTGATGTGTTTATACTTTAGAAGTATCACCCTAACTCAATCTCTTTTTATTGATGTTTAGGATGTTGATATTGAGGCAGGTGAATCTTTTGAAAGATTTTAGGTATTATTTTGGATCATAGTGTGAATTTATTGTGGGGAAATAATGTGCCTTTGGTTTGGGTTTTATGACAATATGGTAATGGTTAGAGACAATCATGGGATAAGGAGTTAGATATATGGGCGTAGTAGCTTGATATATTCTCTCTGATTGCTAATTGATTCATATTATAATGGCACAAGGATGATACATTATATGTTTGGGAGGTTATATGTTCCCAAATATCATTTAGGTATTTATTATTTAAATTCTGGTTTTAATAGTTTATTTTTGGTTAATGGAATATTTAGTGAGTGTATGAGGAGGTTCGGGGGTGTTCTAGGGGTACTAGACATGAATGAAAAATAATTTTCTGTCATCCAATTCATGTTTTTCAATTGGTTAGTATTTCATAATATGGTATGTTGTTTATTTTCCCATTGGTTCTCTTGTTATATATTATGGATCACCTTATTAAGGATCGTATAGTCACCTCACATGATCTATTAGGCCCTCACTTCGATTCAAAAACCTTTTGTTTATCGGTAGGTGCGCTTGAGGACATGTGGTGACTCGGCTCTGCGCACCAGTTTAGTGGATTCTAGGTCTGAGAAGTTTCAAAGTGGTATCAGACTAGTTCTTTTTGGTGGTATTACAATTTTGGGATGTTTTGAATATATTTGTATTAGTTGGCCTTGGAAATGATCTAATTCTAGGGGGTATCTAACATGGTATGGGGGAAAACCCATGATCCAAGATTAGTAATTGTTGTTCATAGTTTTTGTTGTTACAATGGAATGACAGTTCACCATTGGGTGATGAACATATTGTGTGATATAGCGGTTTTATGATGTCTTTCTAATAGAATGAATGGAACAAGGTTGTTCATTCAATCATTATTATAATAATGTAGTGGTATAGGTGGTATGCATCATGATTGGCACAAATGGAATGGGTGTGTGAGATGTGAAGGATGGGATTCATTTTTCATTAGAATTTGAAGAAAATGATGTTTAATAAAGTTGATGTTAATGTAAAAAATGAATTAATGTAAATAAATTATTAAATAATAGTTTTCTTAATAAATTTTTATAAACATGTTCAATTTCTTGGTTGTGATAAATTTTTTATTTGGAATCATAATTAAAGGATAATGAATTATGTAGTTATGGTAAAACGTTTTAACATATGGTTGGTAACAAGATGTGAAATAATGTAAATGTTTTTGAGTGTGAAGATTCATTGGGAGTGTGGAAAATGTTTTTATTATGTGTCTAAATTAAATACTAGTAACTATGTGTGTTGGATTTCCCATTTAGGCCATGACTAGGGGTAAGGATGGGTGAGGGTACTCATCCAGGTCAGGTAATTTTTATTGGAATATTGTTTGTATGATGAGTAGTTATGGAGAGTGAAGTTCCTTCCATTTTGTAAATTGAAAAGGTTTTATGTTATGTGTTCAAAAACGCATGCATGAAAGTATAGGAAGATATAACAATTATGATGTATCATGGTTGAGTGATAAGGGAACATCTCTAAGAATGAACATCCAAAAGTTGGGAAAATTATAGGTAGATTTGGATAATATAGGAGAGTAGATTTTCTATGATAATTTCTCTCATTTTATAGATACGATGGATTAGGATTATGTGGATGTTGTGTCATGTATGTTTGACTAGAATAGGGAGTTTAAACTGAATCACCCTCTAACATTTACTAAAGGGGTGGACCTAACTTAGTCATGTTCTGGATAGAGTCTGTCTAGACTATCCTTGATCATCTTGAGACCCCAATAGAGAAGAGAGTCAATTTGCAAGCATACTTGTTGGGAGGGAAGGAAAAACACTCGTGGGAAATCTTATTTTAAACTGATAAAGTAGATGGAATGTTTTGAAAGGGATTCCAAGATAATTTTCTAGAACACGTAAATATGGAGAACATAAGTTCTAAAAAGGCTGAAGAGTTTATATGTTTGGATAAGGAGACCATGATAGTGGTGTATTATCCTATATATTTCACTAAATTGTAATTTTTTGTTTAATATTTGGTAGGGTATGTGGTACTAATGTTGAGGTGTTATCAGGATGGACCTCGACATGAGATTATATCCAAGTTAAATATTTTATATTTAAATAGGCTTGTTGATGTGGTATATGTAGCCCTTATTTATAAAGTAATCGTCTTGGAGTATCCTTTTAGTGGATGTGTAGTCTCAATTAGTTTTTACAATGGTGTGGCATTTGATGGTAGGTAGTGCCATTTAGAGGGTTTTTACTAGCTATGAGGTGGAAAGAGTGTCTATAAAAGGGATCGACATTCACTAGGACAGGGAGGGACACTTAACCAGTCAGTACCACTGGACATTAGTTGGGTGCTGAGCATGTGTTAAAATAGTGCATGTGCATTGGTTATGTTGGAACCCTAGATAGTGGTTAACGATTGAGGCCTAAGAACATTACAGAGTAAATGCATTGGGTATATCACCCTATACCATGATCAATCGGAACATTACTGATCGTACCAATAGAGGTGGTGGGCGGGGTAAGTAGGGGGGAGAGAGTTCATATTAGTAGGGTTGTGCAGCACTAGGGAATCTGACTAGGGCCCAGGGTATAGGGGAAGGTCAGCTTCGTGCAGTTCAGTCTACACATGGAGGTGGCATGGCTAGAGCATCAACTGTTCGAGGTATGATACTTGTAGCTTCCACACATGTTACTGCATTATTTGAAGAAAGTACCACACATGATTTTATTTCTTATCATTTTTTGGTTGTGCTAGGTCTAGTATTAGAACATATGAGTGGGGTTATGTTTATTTATACATCAATAGGGGTGCAGAATGGACATATTAGATGATGTAAGGGGTATGTGCTTGAGGATGGTAGGGACCATTTTCTATGGGACATTGTAGAGCATGATAGGTCATGATTTGATTAGTTATTTGGTATGGAATTCCTAGTTTTATACCAATCCCATTTTTACTGTTACCATCATATGGTAACATTTACATATCTTGAGGGAGACACTAATTTTCATCATGTTGAATGGGATGTTTGTGTTGGCCATGTAGGACTAGTCTGTAAGCAGTTAGGTGAACTCATAACCTGAGTTGTTTTACTATGCATGATGATGGATGATTAAAAAAACATTTTCCCCTCATGTTGTGGATCAGATTTATGATGTGTTTCTTACTTACTTCTTGGGTATTCCACCTGAGAATGATGTGAATTTCATGACAGTGCTACTTTTGGAAGAAGAACTAGTCTCTATTATGCCATATGTAATCGTCCCATAAGAACTCAAGAGACCTAAAACTGGAGGAAATTTGAGAATATAGGGTTTATTCCTCCTATTACATCACATTGGGTATCTCCAGTGTTGTTTTCCATGAAGGCCAATGGATATTTATGGTTATGCATCATTTATAGGAAGTAGAATCAGTTGACAACTAAGAATTTTTACCCCTTTCCTAGAATAAATGATATCTTTGACATGATGATATGTGATTTAGTGTTTTGAAAAATTGATCTTGGATTAAGGTATCATTATCTAAGGTTGAGGCCATCTGATATATTGTGAATTTTTTTCAGAGTAGATATGGGTTGTATGAGTTTATTATGATGTCATTTGGATTGACCAATGTGTCTATAGTGTTTATGGACATTATGAGCTAAATATTTCATCCTAACCTATATTATTTAGTAGTTGTTTTGTTCATGAAATCATTAATTACTCAAAAACTCATGAAAATCATTCCAAACATCTCGACATTGTCCAGAGTAGATTAATGGGGAATATTATGTACACCAAGCTATCCCAGTATGATTTCACGATATAAAATGATGAATTCATGGCCCATATCATTTAAGAAGAAGGCATGTAATGGGATCCATATAAAATATATGTAGATGTTTCTTAGGAGCACCCCACGAATCTTTCGTGTGTCTAAAATTTTATGGGTTTATCTGGATATTGATAACGGTTAAATAAAGTCTTTTCTCATTAAGAAGCACCACTATCCGGCCTTATAATGATGGGTGTCAAAATTGAGTGATTTTGGGAGTGTAATAATTATTCCCATGAGATAAATATGTGATTGAAAACCTCACAAATTTTGATCTTACTTGAGATTGGAAATAAATATGCCTTGTTTGGTGATTCATTTGGTGTTGGGATTGAGTTGGAGGTAATGTAGGATGATCCACCTGTAGTATATGGATCACGATAGTTGATATCTCATGAATTAAATTACCCTACACATGTTCTTGAGTTGGTTGTGGTGGTTCATGAAATTAATCATTGGTGACATTACTTAATGGGAAATATGTTCACAGTGTATACCAATCATAATATTTTGAAGTCCATTTTCTCATAGCATAATAATAATCATTAACTTTGATTATGGGTTGAATAAATGAATTCATTTACATTGATATAGTTTTTTCATTAGGAAATTGAAAATGTGTTGTGAATTATTTGAATCATAATACATAAAATCTTGTAGGTTAGGAATAATGTTCAGATTTGAAGATGATAGCGTTGTTATTTAAGATTCAACTTTAGGTACATAAGCCCTATGGTTAGATGAACGTTGCATCCTTATTAATTTATTATATGCTTCTAAGATAGACGATGGAAAAATAGAATGAGGATCTTTAATTTTTGTCCTGGAGGGAAATTTTTAATGGTGGGGAGTCACCTTCTGGTAGGACCATTGGAAATTATGGGATAGTTTATATTTGTTGTTTTGTGGTTGTGAAAACATGTATAAATAAATTTGGATGCATGAGTTTCATGCATCTATGTGGATAGTGAATCCTAGTTAGACAAATAGGTATTTTGATCTTTATATGAAATACTGGTGGTAAGGGACGATGAAAGAGGTTGTAGGATTTGTGGTGTGATGCATTACCTACTACCAGGTGAAGGCTATGCACTAGAGTCTAGGTGGTTTGTATCATCCATTTCCCATTCTAGAGTGTAAATGGGATGACGTGACACTGGATTTTATTGTGGGTCCTTAAAGGATTCCACAAAAGAATGATTTGATTTGGGTAGTGGTGGTTTGATTGACTATGGTGGCTCACTTCTATCCAAATCAAGATACTTACAACATTGGTCATCTGGTTCAGTTGTATTTTCGGGACATAGAACAGTTTCATGGGGTGTTGCAAATAATATTTTCATATCGTGATCTAGGTTTTATGTCATGCTTGTGGAAGGGATTATAGAGTTCTCGTGGTACCCATGGATTTTTTTATTATTTTCTTTCACCCGTAGAAAAATAGGAATTTAGAGCATACCATTCATGTACTAGATGCCATATTGAGAGCTAATGACCTAGATTTTAGTGGATCATGGGAAAAGAATCTGCCACATTGGATTTTAATTTTCTCACCTGAATTTCCTTCTCCTCCTCCTTCCTCTAGTCCTAGTAATGAAAAAACTTCTCCAATCTTTACAAGTGTTAGTATCATTATGAAAAAGTCAATTTAGATTTCATTTTGTTGCAAATATATATACAAGTTATGTATAAATCTCCTCTTTCTTCTCTTTTCCAGATTAGTTATTGTAGATTCATTCTTCTTCGTCTTAGTCCCTAAAATGCTATTTTTCTAGGGGATCATAGTTTGTGGCTTCAAATAATGATTGTATATGGTTCTAATAATATGGTTATTGTGTCATTCATCTTTATATTTGAGTTTGGTGGTCTAAAATTTATATCCCATAGTTATTTCAATCATTTGTGCATGTGTGGTTGTGATATTTTATCCCCCTTGTTGTGCATTTTTTTCCTAGAGTATGATTTAGTAATGTTGTTGGATAAATGATAAATTGAATCCCTTTTTATCCTTTTGGGATGAGTTAAGTTTTAATATATGGATTTGGGCTACCCATATGGTGTTCCAATACTCCCCCACATGGAAAATTGAAATATTAAGTGAATATGTGTTGTATAATAAGGTATATGCTACTACAAACATATTGATATGATTAGTTGAGTTTTAAAATGGATTATAAAAATTAGTGTTTATACCTTTATAGTGAATAATGGATTGATTGGATTAATATGAAATGGGTTATAGGAAATAAAGTGATTGTGAAAATTTCCATACTAAGTGTACTTGAATTGAATAAGTGGGTCAGCACATGAGAAATGGTGAACGTTTTAAATAGGTAAATAAATTTATGTTGTTTAATTTGTTAAATGGATTAATGAATAGGAGTTTATGATTAATTTAAATGTCCTAATGTGTGGGAGTTTTTTTATTTTTTTAATGGGTAATTTTATATAAGATAAAATGGGTTTAATAAACTATGCTAGGTAAATGGTAAATGCAATAATGGATAATGACTTTCTGATTAATTATCTGTTCATTGAAATTAGAATTTTAAATATTATGTGTACTGGTTTTGAATGGTTGTGATATGGTATATGTGATTAATGGATCTATATATATGTGTGTGTGTGTGTGTGTGTGAGCTTGTGCACATGGCTTGGCTGTATATAGGTTATTGAATTTAGCTTCTATACCCATAGGTCGGGTCGGACTACAGCTCTGAACCCCACCCCTAAAATTCATGTGTTAGAAAGAAATACTGAGGCTCTATAACCCTAATGATTACATTGGATGATACTATTTGGAATGAGGAACCTAGGTATGTGTTACATAAAATTATTAATAAATGGTTTTCATTAGTGAGTTAGGTAATTAGATTTATTTCCTTATGTATAAAATCTTATAGGCTCAGGATGTCATGTAAATGATGTAAATACCAAACCCATGGAACATGTGATGAAAATGAATTTAGTAATATAGTGGGTATAAGTGAATAAATTTGAACTAATGATATAAATGGTTAAGGTGTACAATGTTAACTAATGGAACCCGAGTTAAGTTTTGTATATCTTATCAAATTAAATTATAAATGCATGAATTATATGTTAGACATGATATTATTTAGAATCCATTGGTGGTGGAATACTAAGTTTTAGTAACACACATCTTGGGCATTCATTGAGTACCCGATCAGATTTCATGGTTGTAGGTCGTGAAAAATGCAATGTCCCTATGCTAGGAAGTTGAGTTGGGCATGGGATGATCATGGATTAGGATCCAGACGTTATATGACGAAAATTTTGGCGATTCAACTGTTATTATTTAATTTTTGTTTTTCGTAACATTGGACATGAATGGAACAAAGGACTTTTTTTATTATACATAATCGTCCATTTTAATAGTTGAAGGGGAACCCAGACATGACCCGTAGGCCCATGGCACAAGGCCCGACATGACCCATAATACAGGACATGTAGTCCTAGAGGCATACCATGCCCATTACTTGACCCGTAGGCCCAGCCCACTAGAACTCCACTTCCCAAGAATTTTCATCATTGAATTACATTAGCTCCACACCTGCATTGCTGATCGACTAGACTTTCACTGTACAAAGCTGTATGGTGCCTGGTCCCAACTTCGGTTGACATACCCTCTCATTTTTTCAATCTGGCTAGCTCTACTTCTGGTGATAACTATTGTTTCTCTTGATCCTCTTATAGGACCTACTTTGTGTGAACTGACTACATCATGGTCTTCAATGGCCCGAAGGCCCTGTGGATTGAAGACCACTGATGGCCCGAAGGCCCATGAGACCCGTAGGCCCAAACTGGTGGCCCGAGGACCGAATCGGGTGAATAGTTTCTGCTGCTATAGTACCTGCTACAGAAACTCTACCGTAGTACTACAGTAACCTCAAAAATTTATCCCTGCTTGGTTTTGAACCTGGGTCTCTTGGATTCCATGCAGAAGCCCTTACCAGTTGGGTACGAGCTCACTGAAAAAATGTGTTTTTCTAACACCGACTCCCAGAGGGGGCCCCCACCAACCCAAGTGCGCATCATGCTCCACATCTATGGAATGGATTTGAATCTATCTATTCATAATATGAACTGTGTTTGATCCTGGTGGGACTCGATCTTATGATAGTTCCCATGGAGAGTGAGGGGTACAACCAGCGGGTACCACTCGGCTAACACCCCATGGGAAAAACATGTATTTCTAACACCGACTCCCTGAGGGGGGCCCACCAGCCCAAGTGCACGCCATGATCCCCATCTAAGAAATGACTTTGAATCGGTCTGTTCATAATACAAACAGTGTCAATCTTGGTGGTAATCGATCATGTGCTAGTTCTCATTGAGAGAGAGAGGGGTATAACTAATGGGTACCACTCGACTAAAACCCCATGGGAAATGAATGTGTTTCTAACACCAACTCCTAAAGGGGGCCCCACCATCCCAAGTGTGCACCATGATCCCCAGGTAAAAAGTGGCTTTAAATCACCCTATTACTAATACGAATAGTGTTTGAGCCTCGTGGGATATGATCCTGCTCCAATTCCCATGGAGTGTCAGGGGTATAACCACAGGGTACCACTCAGCTAAAACCCCATGGGATTTCTTAACATTGTAACTATTAGCATTCAATGGAATATTTATTTTTTGGTAGTTTTTTGTACCTTGTTTGGGAATTGGTTTGTAATTCATGATCTGATTTATTGTTTGTTATTATTTTATTTTTCTTATTATCTATTGTGAATAACTCTATAAAAGATAGTATAGTCTCCCCACGTTATCTATTAAACTCTTGATTCTAGTTGGTATCCTCTAGCATATTTTTAGGTGCACTTGATGTCATGTGGCTACTTGTCCTGATGCACTAGTTTAGTGACATCCGATTTGGGGACATTTTTTATTTGTGGACTCACCTATTTTGAAAATTCCCAATCATGTTCCATTTATGTGATAATCAGGTTTATATTATATAATTACCATGTTTAATTAATATTTTTAGTCTCCATCAAGTGATACTTATTTATATTTAATATCACTTTTCTATTGTTTAATCTTACATTGAAAAAATTTTCTATATAAAGGTCACCGATAGAATGGTAACCAATGAAAGGTCACCGATGAAAGGTCACCGATGAAGGTCACTGATAAAAGGTCATCGATGTAAGGTCACCGATGAAAGTTCACTGATGAAAGGTCACCAATGAAGGTTTCCGACGAAGGTTATCATTGAGAAGGCCACCACTGAAGGCTACCGATGAAGGCTACTGCTGATGGATACCGAAGAACACCTGATGTTGAAGCCTACCATTATGAAGGCTACCGTTACCAGTCTACTGATGCTTACCGTTCCATATTTTTTCAAATTATTAATATTATTATAATGATTATATTGGGTAAATTTAATGCTTCTGACATTAATTAATGCTGATTATAGACATATATAGGGAACATATCTGGGGATAAAAAGAGGTACGAGGAGAACGACGCATGTTTTACTTATTCCTATTGTCGAATCAAAAATATAAAAGAGAAGTATAAGGAAGAAACCATTGATCATGAATCATGAAACAAAATAAGAATTCATGAGAAAAACATATTCACTAGATCAAGGAGAACAAGGAAGAATCAATCAAGCACTTACACTATGAACTCAAGAGTCTCAAGATGATCATTTACAGAGAACAAATTATAGGATGCCTTTTTTCCTTGGTCAACTCTCAATCAACACAAGAAGAAAAACAATCCATTTCTGAAAGCTAGAATCTACAGTTGTGACACTCTGTTTTCTGAACAACTTCCATAGAAATATTCCAACAGAAAATGTGTCACACCAAGGAGTCGAGTGCTGAACTGCAAAAACATAGAGCTTTTGATACTCTGTATTATAATTTTAGCACTATTGTGTTCTTTTATTTTACATTTATGAAAAGTGGGTGGGTCAGTATGTTACACACACTCTCTTCTATGCTTTAACTAGAGGATACTAGAAATCCACACATGAAAATTCAATTACACATTGTTACCCACATACAAATGTGGAAGAGACCGTTTTTGGTCTGTATTTCCTGTTTTTTCCACAATCAACTGTGGTAGAGGGTGTGAACATTGGATAGTTGGTGAAAACTATTATAAAACCTGATATAGGATGTGTATTAATTTTATCATTTATATAAACTACTTGGTGGCAGGTGATCACAAAGTAGATGGTATTTTGTCTTGTATTGAGACTGAACCTCTTGTATAACTTAACTGTGCATTATATTTTGTAATTATTTTTTTTATTTTCCATATCATATAATTTCTAAAAACATAAAACGTTTTAGCATTTTCTATGATCATTAGTTCTGGTTAGTGTGTGTATATTTTTAATTCAGTATGCTAGTTTCAAAAATTGAAGAAGTGTTTTAAACTGATTCAACTGAGGTCTAATCACCCTCCAAGAAACCCATTGATGAACTAAACATTTATATCTCTACACCCTTATCTAACTACGTCATTACAAAATTGTGTGTTCTTAATAATAATGTTTTGAACTGATTTTTTTAATTTGGAACTCAATTCCCCCCCCCCCCCCTTGAGATTCTACTCCTACCAACATTTGGTATGAAAGGGTATTTTTATTGCAACTATATGAACTGTTGTGTAGGTTGTCAAATGATTTTCAATTGTGATTTTTGTCTTTATCTTAATGATCATAAAATTTCTGTCATATCTAAATTTCTAATTCGTTAAAATTATAATTAAAAATGGGTAAAATAGTTGAGGGTGCTTCTACTAACAGACCACCTTTTTTTAATAGTAATAACTATGCTCTATTGGAAATTAAAAATGAAAATGTATCTAGAAAGAATGGGTCCTAAAATTGGGGACACAGTTGAAGAACAACATGATTTTCCTCTTAATTATAGGGACACATGGTCTTAGTTGACTAAAGCTACATATAAAAACAACTTTAAACAATTAATTCTTTATAATTTTCACTAAGTGATGATGAATTAAATATGATATCTACCTGTAAAACTGCATATGAAATTTGGGATTCTTGGGGTGTTTCTCATGAGGGAACCAACAATGTTAAATAAATAAGATTAAATACTTATACAATGATATATGATAATTTTAAAATGAATATTGATTTAAATATATCAGATATGTATCAAAGGATCAACAAAATAGTAAACACTGTGAGTATTCATGGGAAACATGTAGACTATAAGGATCATATTATGAGGTTGCTTTGATGCCTACCTGGCCGATGGAGAGGAACTTTTGTCTCTATCTGAGAATCTTAGGACATTGGAAAGAAACCAGTGAGGAAATAATTGGATAACTTATTATTTATGGATAAGAACTTAAGGTAAATCAAGAATCATATGAAGAACCAATAAAGAAATCTGTAGCATTAATGACTGTAACCTCAAAAAAAAGTTAAGGAAAAAGTTCATGATCATGTAGAAACTTCTACCAATGAAGAATCAGACTCTGATAGTGATGATGAGATGGCTCATCATGCAAAGTGATTCAAGAAGTGATATAGTAATTATATGTTCTTTAGAAAATAAGACTATGAAGGACGGTAGGTTAGTAAAGGACTGTGGAAAAAATGATAGAAAATGGAATGAGAACAAAAATGAAATTGTTTTCTATGAGTGTAAACAAAAAGTCCATGTGAAGGCTGATAGCCCCAATATAATGATTAAAAAAAATATGAAGACAAGAGAAAGGAATACAAAAAGGATATGAACGCTACGTGGAGTGCTTCAGAAGAGCGCTCCAGTGGATCTGAATCTTCTGATAATGAGAAGAACTAACATGAAGACCTATGTTTCATGACAGAAAAGTCTAAGGTAACACAAAATTCTCTTATACATAATGATTTTTTTATGGGAGTGAAATTGAATCAAATGATGAGTAGAATTTGACTAAGGATGAACTATTTGAATATTATGGAATAATGGAGGACACTATTAATGAACTCAAGGATAAATATAAATTATTAAAATGACAAGATGTAATAAATTCTAATTATAAGTCTGTTATGGATTTTGAGAATGAAAAATGTGTTCATATATTAAAAAAATATTTAACATAAATTATCAAATGAGCAACGAAAGTAGGATCTTGATAAGTTTACTGCAGGTAGAGATACCTTGATTTAGTTTCTAGGGAAACAAATTGCTCTAAAATATACAACTGGTATATGATTTCACCTGGTTCAGAGAAGGATTATTAAAAATAAATTTGTTCCAATGTATGGACAATTTACTACAAGTTCATTTTAATGACCTTCTTATGAAAAACAATTTTTAAAAGTACCTAAAAAACTGATCTTGTCACAAAAAATATCTATTGATTATAAGAAACTTGTGATACAAGTATGGGCTCAAAAAGTTAGACTTTCTAACCTCTCTGGACCCATGAAAATGAGGGTACCAATGTTACCCTACACTTAATATGTTTTGCAGAAAAATTATCTAAAGAGCTCCTATAAAACTCTATGGTACTTGGACAATGGATGTTCATGACATATGGCAAGAGAATATTCAAACATCAAGATCCTAATTATAGTGGATGGTGGACATGTCAAATTTTGTTATAATGGTAAAGTTAATATCGTCAGCTTTGGCCATATCTATATTAATTTCCAAAGTACTATTTGTTGATAGTTTAAAATACAATATACATAGTATCTCTAAATTGTGTGATGATGGTTTCAATGTTATATTTGAAAATGATTCATTCAATGTTTTTAATTATAAATATGATTTAATATTCACTAAACTTTGAAATGAAATTGTATATGTTATTGATTTAAATTCGTTAGCTAAGAAAAAATGGTTAGACTATTTTTATAATGAAATTGTATATGTTATTGATTTAAATTCGTTCCCTGAAACGCCACCCACGATCACAGATTCCAAAACCTCCATGCCTAGTTATTTTATATTGCGCCTAGGTAAAACACCACATCTTGAACTCAACGGAAGTCTTGGATTTATATTCCAATAATTTTTTTATATGTTATTCGAAAATAATGTTAGTGTTAAAAACAAATAACTCATTATTTCAAAATGATGATTTTTCCCCTAGGAGACATCTCTCACAACCGGACCATTTCCATGACTTTTACAACCTTCCTAGGGTAAACAACATACTCTTGATGCAACCACTCCCTCAAATTTCCAATCCAATCTACCGCTTAGGAAAAAAACAACCACACCATGTGAATAGTATAAAAACCCTTAATTTTTTTTATAAAATTTATTCCCGGCACATTGGGCCTCAGAATCGCACACCGTCTCAACTCCTAGGTCTGGAAATATATTTAGAAATATTCCAAAGTATTTAAAGGAACAAAACATGACTCTAAATCATTCCCTCCGTCAAGATTTCCATCCAAGAAAAGAAAAACTAAGAAAAAACATGGGATACAGAGCGCACACCTAGATCTCCCACTCCAAAGAAAACATGCACAACACTATGTTGTCACAACATGCCAACCAATGGGATTGTTTGTACTCATAATGTCTGCTACTTTTGATGAAGTGAAAAGGAACATTCATGCACCTCATCAGATGTGGTACATGGATGACACCATGCGCCCACGCCTACTATTTGGATGGTAGGGAAAGACGGTAGGAAAAATCAACATCTCTTGCATGATTCCTGAATAGCCCAAAGAAACTTTGGGGACTTCCCCGGCTGAACCTCTACTTTCCACATTGCGACCAAAATCAGAATTTTTTCCTAGAACATGGTCTCATGATTCCGTCCATCATAATACCCATATGGTGAAACACCCAAGGATATCCGGTCACACAAGTTTTCATAGTTGGGGCATCACCACCGAGACTCTCTTAAATGCTCAAAAAGTTGATGAGTCAACACCATCGACTGAAGAAAAGTCGTACCTTCCTCCTCCACCAAGGTCAACTATAGAGAAGCTAACTACTACAAAACATAATGCACCAGACAAGTCTAGGAAATTTTACTAATAGAACATGCTACAACACGTCCATTTTCTAGAACATAAACTATGCCAAAGAAATAGTCCCGCAAGAAATTTCAACCAGCACCGTCCCCTCAGGTTCAAGTCTCTCTAGACCACGGCGCACCTGAGACATTAGTGGTGTGAGAAAACCACAATGTGCTCTCCCAGAAGATAGTGTCCCCACATTTTCAGGGTAAATACTACCACAACCCGTACCACATAGTGAATCGTGGAGTTCTGTTTATTTGGTGTCCATCACCTCAACCTGTAGTTGATAACGGTATCAAGATTGACGTTGATCACACAAGGTACCAATGAACAGGGTAGGTGAGAAACTCATCCAACCACTAGAGGCTAGTCATGGAATGCACCTGGCATACCCCATGTGTCCTTTCCCCTCTTGGAAGATGATTAATCCCCAAAACTGGCACTCTTCCAAACCAAGTAGTGTCACCTCAATCATAAAAAGGGGGTGAAGCATAAAATCCCCAATAGAAAAACCATAACCTGCTCTAAAACTCCACCACAGAATCCTCTCATGAATTCACATGTCATAGGGACTCATCCACCACACCTCAATACTATCCTCTTTTGGTGGTACTGACTATCCCTCACGGTTTTGGTTGCATCACAAAAAAGAATCTCGGTGAGGTAAGAATCTCTCTTTCCCAAGAATTTAAAGCTACATCAGACAACACCAACATATGGTTACACCAACGCCCTACGTCACCCTCGGTAACCCCTCGAACAAGGAGTTATACGAAAAGAGTACCTCTCGCAGTGTCTAACATGTTCTACTGAGAAAAGTAGAAAAAGACATATAGCATACCTCCTATCATCTCATGAATTGCAGAAATGTAGACATCCATAGCACCCAGCCGCCCGCGACCCCATCTGTCAACTCCCTAAGCCTGAAAAGGGCCGCATAGTGGTGTTTTACGGAACTCGAAACCTCATCTTCCAGCCATAGTTCTTCTTGTTTTTCTTCCAACACCGCCTCCCTGGGGACCACACTGTCTTCACCTGGGAGTTCTCTGATCACGACACTACTTCTTCCATGGTGGTTCATCTAAGAACTATATGGAAAACTCATCACATTTGGTCGATTATTCTCACACCATGTGACCTCATACATCCCAAACATAGCACTATTAATCCTTGTGTTGTCTCGATGATCTATGTTTTCCCCGACCGTGTTCCTGAGTCTCTTAAAGGGGAGACCTCTGGATTCAAGGACCTGCCAATCGACGTCCCTCTACCAGAAAATTCATTATCACTAGTGCCTGCTCCAGCACCATGGGATAGGTGACGATGCACAAGGGAACTATGCTGGAACAAATATCCTCTAAGAGACCTCGCTCAAACTTCTGTGCTCGGAAGTTTCTATCATGGACCACATCCAATGAGTACCGAGTAAGGTCTATGAACCTAGTCGTGTACTCAGCCACTGCCATCACTCCCCGCTAAACCTCCAAAAGCTCCATAAACTGTATAAAGCGTAAGTAGGAGGGTTAGTACTCCTCACGAAATAGCTGCTAGAAGTCATCCCACAAGAGTAACAACTCATCGTATATCCGAGTAACCCTGGATCTAATAACACCAAACTCCTTGTTGGAAAAGACTGGATTTCAAAGACACCATTTACCTGTAAATGTCTGAACAAGCCTGAAAAGGCAAACCACAGACTCTAGAAAACCATTCATTGTATTAGGGTATGGCTCACTGTGGAACCCTTGAGGTCTCTGATGCGAGAACTCACATAGTGCGCCCTGCCTCTGCTCCTCATCGACATTCGTTGCCGGTACTATCGGATACTCCATAGGTGGAGGTTCTACTGCATGTCCTCTAAGAGAGAGGGTAACCTTATGATGGATTTTGAACTAAGGTCTCTTTGATCATAGAATCGTCGTCACGAACCAGAGTTAGAATTCTGGCTCACTATCATCGCGAAGTCATCCTGAATCTAATCAAGGAGTTCCATAGTCAAATGAGCATATATATATATATATCAATAATGATGGGGAGTTGAATCAAGAAGGATAGTCAAATACTCAATCCTATATGATGCACGAAAAAATTCCATGCCAGATGGGTCTCAGTGTGCCAAGTCGACAAGTGGGTTATCAGGGTCCTAGTGAAGGGATATGTCAGCCGCCACACCATCTCTAGACTCCCTAGCCTAAGAGCCACTCTCAAGACACGTTGACACTGATCCACCAAATCTCAACCAATTCCTTTTTAGAGATGTCTGAAAATTCCCCAAGGAACGAACCACCTATGATACCACTTTTTCATGACCAGACCCTACCGGTCATGAGCCGCAACTACCCCCGGGCCGCCTCCATATGCTTGGGGCTGGCGACAAGTGCCAAAGGCATAACGATCTCGGGGAGGCCATCACCTGAGTACCTATAAACACACATAGTCCACTCGATGCAGAAGTGCAGAGAAAAAAATAAAACCAAAGGACAAAAAACTATGACACATCCACAGTCATACATAAACTTAAAAATAGAACAAGTAAAGTGCTGAAAAGTACATATCAGAAAACTGAATAGAAAAAGGGAAAAAACACACACCCAACTAGAAAGGTGCCACAACCCAGCAATAGGTAATCAGAAGTAAATAGAAGTTTATTCTCACACCCAGAAATCCCCCCATGACCACTGAACGCAACATAAGATCATGTGTCCTCTACGCTCCTCTATAGTCTCGATTGAACTCTCTATCATCTGTAAGGGAACACCAAGTGCGGGCAAAGCCCAAGCATGGGTGAGTATAAAGATACTCAGTAGGATGCCCTGAACATTCGATGGAGAAACAAAGAAGATACTAAAATGGTGAGCAGTAGATTGAAAAAGAATAGTGTAAAGGTAAAAAAGAGAGTATAGCTCAACCCGACAAGAGAGAAAGCAGGCTCATCCAACCAAGAGGAGCTAGACATGGAAAGAACGTGGCATACCCTACGCATCTTCACCCTTCCTGGAAGGAGAGTAACTAAACCCAAGGAGTGGGAACAATGGTATATTGTATATATATCCTCTACAAGAAACCTAAACGAGTGTGTAAGGGGATCATTGTCTCCATCTCTACCCAAGAAAACTCACCAACAGTTCTATGGATATCCACCATGGATGCCCAAAAGTCCCACACGCCAACATTGTCTCATCGATGAACCGTACAACCAAGGGTCCAACACTGGTAATCATAGAGAATGGTCACTGACTAGCCTCATAGAAAGGTACGAGTCTGAAAGAAGTAATCGGGTAACCCACTACCTAGCCTAGCTAGACGGTAAACCCTAAGAGGTCGTTGGGTAACCCACTGCTCAGCCCAGCTAGAGGGTAAACCCTAAGCGTTCGTCGGGTAAACCACTGCCCAGCAGCGCTAGAGGGTAGACCCAAAGGACAATGGGTAACCCACTACCCAACCTCACTGGAGGGTAAACCCTAAGAGGTTGACAAATAATCCACTGCCCAGCCTCGCTGATGTGTAAACACTATGGTCAACGAGTAACCCACTACCCAGCCACGCTAGAGGGAAAACCCGAATACACCGGCGGGTAACCCACTTTCTAGCCCTACTGGAGGGTAAACTTGGAACTGGTCCGATATCTCAACACTAAATGTGCCATCACTAGGTGTCACTATCATCGCTACCGTGTGTTGGTTCGGAGTGTGTCAAAGGAACCTCTGGCCAATTCCCTTTCATGATTCCACATTTAATGAGATCTTGAAAGAGGCTCCTCTCACCCAAATTGATTACACCGTTGTATTCCTCGAGGAAAAACACGCGTGATAGACTACTTACTCACTGGAAGCGGGATCCCGATGAAAAATTTATTCATCACTACTTTATGCTCATACGGAGTCTCATGGGACCGACACCTCGGTCCCAAAAGCGGTTGGAAGAACTGTTGCAACACGATGATCATTGAAAAACACACCAAATGGACTACTCATTCACCACAAATGAACGTCTGATGAAACAGTCGTAGTACGTTGCACACAACATAAAATACGCCCTGTGGAGCCCACGCCTCAACACCGGTTTTAACGCCTAAAACCACCCCGGTCAACTTTTCCTTAATGACAGGGTTAAAACGCCGCTAATGGCACCTAAAACGGACTCCAGATGCAGAAGATGCAACTCCCCGCGTTATGAAAACGGGGCCCTGTGGGTCCCACACCTCAACCCTGAAACACATCACAAAGATCATGCCATTAAATTACTTGAAGATAACCACAAGGCATAGGATATTCATTTTACATGAATGAACATATGATGCATTAGTCGTAAAAACACAACATACGTCTGAAAGATACCTGATGGGGCCCACGCCTCGGGCCCAAATTTGGGCAGGCGGATTGCGCCGTCGTAATCCCTTCGGTCAAAACAAGTACTCAAACACCCCAAACTGATGTCGGGTGAAAAGTGGTGTTTCACCATTAAAAAATTGAGCACGAATATTTTGGAACCGCACCTTGTCTCCAACTCGAATGCTTTGGAAAGCATCATAAAAATCCCAGGGTAGGACTGGGGTCATGCTACCATTGACGACGCATTAATCAGACATCATAATCAAGAGTTAGGTCCGACGAAATATATATATTAATTATTTTTTTATTTTTTTATTTTCATTAAGCATTTTGTGCCACCGAGAAATGAAACAAAACCGCTAGGGTTCCGAACCAACATTGGAAGGATCATCTCAACTCCAGGGCCATATCACCTCTGACGGTTCATGAAACGAACATCCGACTCGCGAACTAAGTCTGTCTTGAGCTTTAATAATAATATTATATTATTAAATTAAATCATTCTGAGTTACCATCCATCGGGATTAGAACACCAAATTCCTGAAACCCACTTCAAATTGTCCACCTCATCGACATGAACCCACAGCTTCAGATAGAGCGTCCAACCGAAGAGTTGTTTAGAAGTTACACCCCCCCCCCCCCCCCCGAACGCAAGGGGCCTAACCGGGCCAGTTCACTCCGGCTGACCCGGTCTGAACCGCTGGCCCGAGGACCCGCTGTGGGTCCAGCCTGACACACCGCGGCCCGCTGGCCGTGGCCCGCTCCAACAAAAACGGACACCCTCAGTTCGGGTTCTTCAAGAAGACCGTCCCTTTGGCCGGTCTTCATCACCCAGCAGGACCCGCAAAGCGTGGGTCCTTGTCTTAATCGCACACCTGAAATTAGCACCTCGAGTGCCCCCCTTATTGAGTGCGACCGGCCACTGCCAGACGCCGGCACCTCCACCACCCGTAGTGCACCGCCGCACTGCCCTGGCTACACACCGTGCTGCTCCTCCGGCCACGCACCACCCGGTCAATGCAGCTCGCATCGCCTGGTCCTCTGTTCTTCACCGTCCAAGGTTTCATCACCGGCACAAACCCGCATCGGTGCTCCCTGCTGCACCGACCGAAGTTGTCGGTTCTCCACCACTCGATCGTGCCCCGGTTTGCTACTTTTGGCTAATGTCGTCGGATGACACCGGCCGTCCGCGCCGGTGACACCCAACACCACCACCTCATCCAAACCCCAGACCGAACCTCACCGGAGCACTGTGCTCCCGGCTGCACCCACTTCCTGGCGCTCGAACCCCGATGCGCCACCCCGACATCTGGACACCTCCCTTGCTGGAGTTGGGGCTTCCGAAAACTGCCTCCACCACTTGGGTGGTCCTATTTCAAAACTAAATGCGGGTTCAGGATCCTCCGGAAGAGGCCTTCACAGATCCTACCACCGATCATCTATTCGACAAGATTTGAGCGTCTGATAATTGGAACGAAGAACGCCCAACAACAGGATTTTGGATTATGCTCGGATGATGGTCATGTTCGTTCGGAAATCTTCCCAATTTTCAAAATTATAGAATTAAAACTACAAATACTGAAAAAAAATCCTGAAATTGATGAAGGTTCTAAATTAATCAGAAATCCTACCTCAAATCGATCATGTGTCATTGGTGGTGTGTCCACGATGATCCTACATTGATCCGCCAAGGTTTCGGCAGAGGTCGCTCCTCGATTCGGTGATGAATAACAAAGAATGCCGAAGAACAAGCGAGAAAGAGAGAGAAGAAGGATGGGTTCTCCCCCTTATCTCAAGAGAATTTCAAAAATCACCCTGAAACGCCACCCATGGTCGCCGATTCTAAAACCTCCATGACTGCTTAATTTATATCGCGCTTGAAAAAACTCCGCATCTCAAACTCTACTGAAGTCTCATATTTCTATTCTGTGACTTTTTTTGAATTTTATTTGAATATAACATCAGTGTTAAAAATCGATAGGTCATTATCTCAAAATGATGATTTGTCCCATGGGTGAAATCTCTCACAGCAGGCCCACGCCCACAATTTTTACACCCAGCCTAGGGTAAACGACATGCTCTGGATGCAAACGTGCCATCGAATTTTAGATCCAAGCTACTGTTTAGGATAAAATACTACCTTGCTGCGTGCATTGTATATAAACACCTAATACTTTTATAAAATTTCATTTGGGCACACCAGGCCTTGGAATCGCATGGCGTCTCAGCTCCTAACTCTGGAAATATATGTAGAAATATTCCAAAGTCTTTCATGGAAAAAATCGGGTCTCCATAGTTAGTTTAAATGCCCGTAATCCTTATAAGGACTGAGGGTACTGTCTTCTGACATAGAGAAAAGAACCAGTGTACCCATGAAGAATTATTTTGGAAAATAAATCCTTTCGCCTATAGATTCTCCAATTTCTTCTTATGTTTCAAAATCTATTTAGATGTCATCGTTTATGGAGGAATGGTGACTGGTTCGGCTACTAGACCAATATCAATGGAGAACTCTACCTCTCTCACCAGAGGTAGACAAGAGAAGTTATAAGTAAATAAGTCTCTAAAACACTCTACTATATGATGAATTGTAGTGGGTTGTAACCCATGGTCAACAAGGTAAATACTAGAAACTTGCAATGTAACACATCCCAACCACAACTGCTCAGGTCCAGGCTGTGTAACAATGAAATAATATTCTCCCTTATACACACGATTAATGTCCACTGGTGATGAAAATGTCACCCACTAATGAAAATAGTCAAAATGGGATATTTTTTGAACTATCCAGTCGATTTCAATGATTACATAAATGTTCATCATGTTGAGGATAAATAGATTCCATAACAAAATGTAATCACCTATCTCAAGGGGAAAATTATTAAATTCGAAAACTCCATCTAAAAGGAAAACTAATGTTGTATCTAGTGTCATAATTCCATGACAATATTCAATATAAAATCCCAGATTCTCTATGATTACCTCAAATATAAATAACTGAGATACTCTTATGTCAATAAAATACACTAAATTAGAGACAACTAGAATATTACCTCGATCTGTAGAAGGTCCATCACTCTCTCCCTATGGTGTAGGCTATAATATATTTAACTGGCATGTACCATGGCCTCGAGGAATAACATTACTACCCAGAGGAGGTGTGCTCTGTTCGTGCTGAGAATCATAATTCTGAATTCATCTTCCTCAAATTCCACCTCAACCTAGTCATTTGGAGGTATTCTATCTAAATTCTTAATTATATCCTACTAATCCCACTCCTAAATGAGGAGTAGATGCATATACCCATTTCCTTGACACTTGAGGGACATTCATAGAGAATTATTGGAGATGGAGTATCCTATCACAACATTATCACTTGACTAGATCACACAAGCACTATGATTTAGAATGACCCATATTACCCAATTGGGAATATATAATAACGTTGTCTTCATAAGGAGAATAACTACTTCTACCATAATGAGAAACCTTAAATCGCCTCTTTTTCATGGAAGAAGAACCACTGATAACCCCAGGCGGTGAACCACCATTGTTCAATCCTTCATCATACCTCATATTATACTATATGATTAGGGACTAGTATACTATTTCATATATCATAGTTAACCTGAACACATTTAACTGTGACAGAATGGCATAGGGAATCATATCCTTGAATCATTGAGAGGTCAAAATATCATCATCACCTATATAGGAAAAAATCATTTCATCACTGTTAAATGGGATGATAATTAATAAAAATCATTCTCTCTTGTGGTAAATTTATAAATTCTCTAACTCAGTTATTCTTTAGAGACTAGGGAAGGATTTAGTCATAATAGGCATTCTAAAAATCCACCAATACTACGTATCTATTACGTTCTACCTTGGTGATGCCATACCCCCACCTCATTATTGAGTCATGTAGAATAAAGGATAATATCTTGACTCTATTTTTTGGGACATCATAATATGATTGAATATAGACAATACATCCTTAATTGATGACTCTAAAACCTAAGGTCTGACATCCCCTAATAAGTTGGGATGATGCTACTTCTGAAACTCACGAGCAACTATTATATGCTCCAGGAAGGTTTATAAACACCTTGAATGTTATAAATTATATGTTTAAAATGATCTCAAAATTGTGAATCAACACCCATATCAGTAATTAGAATAAGAGACACATGTTTCTCAAAAAGAGGAATGACTAGTGGATCATGGCCCACTATCTCAAGAACTTGATCATCACTATCTTCAGGTTTTATGACAGTGGTACTTCATGGTTTCATGATGCTACAATGAAATATGAACATCTTAGAAGGGTTTAAAAAATTAAAAATATTTCATTTATGAAACAAGGATAGGTACAAATCCTTCATATTGAAAAAATCACACCTCTCTGCCTACCCCAAAAGCCAGGTCTAGATGGTAGAAAAAGTCCATAATAGGTCAAAATAATTCTAAACGGCAGTCAAATACCCACTTCAAGTTCTAGTTCAAGTATAATTCGGTGTGTTAGGAATATTCAAGATAGCCATTACAATTGAAATGTCATTGTAATTTTAAAAACACATTTCCCATTTAAATTAATTTTTGAAAACATTAATACACTTTAGAGTGGTTGAATCAGGTGATTTTCCATTTTATGATACATAAGGTCCCAAACACCTTATGAACCAAAACATCACATCCACTGGACCCACACCAAAACATGTTCCTTCTCATGCGACCAATGGTCCATCATTCAATGTACTATAATTTTTTGATTAAGGTGCCTTATATAACATATTCATGAAACAATTGTTAGGTTTACGTAGAAACATTAAGTAACAATTATTTTTTCTGATGAATACAAAAATCTTCATCACATTTTAAAACATATCAAGGAACAATCATTATTTAGTAAAAAAATTCTGCCACAAAATAAACATGTCAGTATAAAATTAATGGAATATTCGTGTTACTATACCTATAGAGATGAATGTCGTAACGAAAAGACCTCAAATCATCAGGACTAATAATGAAATCATAGTTTTAACATCACCAATATCAATATGATCAAAAATAATGTCTGTCACTCGATGGTGAAATGATATCAATATTAATGGGAAAAAGGATATCAATAATTATAATTCAGAAAACCCAACATTTACCCCATAAATGGGTTTGAGATTCCCAAGCATGACTTATGACTAAGTCCCATGTATCCCCAATATTGAATATATTATCTCTAAATAGTAAAGTAAGAAAGAAACTCACAGAGATACCACATTGTAACAGCCCGACCTTGGGTTTAGTCATACGATTTCCTGAGCTGGGAGGTCACATGGCCTCAAGAGTGCCTCTCTAGAAGTCGTAGGCTACCAGTGAGATTGTAAGAGTGGTAAATTAAAGATACTATATCCTCATGTCAGAGTTGAATAATGGAAACATTAAATAATAAATAATAGTGGAAGCATAATGTTAAAAATTATAACCAACAACAGTGGAAAAGTAAGCATATAACTAAACAAGTAAGCCTCGAAAAATATATATCAATGAATAACTAATAAATATATCAAAAGCCACAATGGAAGTGTCACTAAATGATGCATGAAATGATGGTAAAAAAAGGGGAATAGGGAAACATTTATAAAATAATGCTAAAAAACCATTGCTAGTATCTCGAGCCTATGATTGAACTTTTACATCTAATATACAATTATGTAGTACATATTAGCAACCTGTAAAATATTTCCTACCCTTATAGAAATGTAGAGGTAAATAGTCTTCTCAGGTGCCATTGGCAGACCAAGTTGGGTGTGAGAAAAAAATCCAGGTATTCCACCACCAACTGTGTCTATATGTATTCTGATTAGCACTCATAACTGAATAGTGTGTAGGTATAAGCAGGAAAGTAAAGAAATGATAAATTAATAAATAACTACCCAACTAGGTTCATAAAGGGAACCTGGTGGTTATTCTTGTTTCATCTTGTGGTTGGAATTTCTGTCAGATCATTTAACTATATATATAGTAATATTTTTTACATAGTTTTGTTTTATATTTCTTCCACCTATATGAACTAAGTGTGTGTCGATTCTTAATGGTCGTATACTCGGAATACAAGTGCTATTTAGATTCGGATGTAACATACTAACAACAATCACTAGAATAACAAGCCAAAAATTTCTAATGACATGGTACATGTCCTACATCTCTATAGAGTTTGAGATTTTATTTTACTTAACTGGGATAGTGAGTGTGAATGCCATGGAAACACTTTGATATAGAATGTAGATCAAAAAATCTCATCACCCATAATGTATCGGTGATGTGAGATTCCATCATCATCATTCTATGTAAGGAGGTGTGATTAACCTATGGGTTCATCACCCCTTACCATCTTAAAAAACCACTTTAAAGGTGTATAATATGTATAACTGGCATGGGGAATTGCCTCTCATGCATTTCATTTCATATAGTAAATATATATATTTAAGGGGAAGACTCATTTATAATAAAATACATAAGGAATAACTACTCATGCATATTCATTAACTATGTCCATTTAATCCATTTAAGCCATTACAATTCAGAATGTGCATTTCGAAAGCATAAGTAAAGGGCATGGTAATAATTAAAATAACTACATGAGGAAAGGACCTCTCATGCATGTCATTAGCAGATCCAAATCCTTTTAATGATTTACGTTTCAATTTAATCAATTCATTCAATTTAGAAAAATAAGGAAGGTTCATGTTATAAGTCCTATAAAGGAACTTAGGGGCCATCCAATATTTTTTGTGAAATTACCTATATGGTTAATTCAATTAATTAAGCAAGAAAACAAGCATAATATCTTCCTTTCACTAATTCATTTCATTTACATATGGAAAAAAAATTTATAAGACTCAAAGGTCAAGGAAAGGTGTCATGCGAAATTAAAATTTTGAGAGAACCAAACAAATATGAGATGCCTTAGTCATAATTGATTACCAATGAAACAAAGATAATATCAATTAAAATATGACCCAAGATCTATAAAATAGTCACGTTCAATTAGGATTAATTATCCAAAATGGCCAATTTCATTTCCACACCTATGGGGTGGCCATATGTGGTCGGTGTGTTCTTTAAACAAGTAAACAAGGTCCATTTATAATTTATTAGGGCGAAAGGATCAACTATACATGAAGAAATAAACTTATTATAGAATCATGAAAATGGACAACATATATAATGGTGATATAATAAATAAATGTCTAAAACATAAATGGAAATCAACGTGACCACCATCATTAAGGATGTAGATGACGACTTGCTCAATATCAGCCTTATATTTGATATTGGTTGGACGATAGGTAATAAATGGTCTAATTCCTTGAAAATAGGGGGAATGATCATACATCTAAAAAGAATAATGGATGGAAAGATAGTCTTTTATAGGAGTATAGAGAATATGGGAACTTACCTCAAGTGATCCAATGCTTTCAAAATATCAAAATACAGACAGAAGACATAAGTACAGAATTGAAGCCTATGTTATGTTGGTTCTTTAGCTAAAAGAGGTGGAACCCACTAGTTTAGTCATAGGGGGAATAAGTAAAGTGAAAAATAAATTAATGTTTATATGATGTAAAATGGTAATTTTACACCAAAACATCACTATGTTTGGTTTAGGAGCATGGTTAGACAAACCGTGTGTAAACCATGAAAAATTGTCTACAGGGAAAGGGAATTTCACATGGTTAGCAATGTGGTTTGAATAATTTTTCCCAAACTATAAAAATAATCCTCTATTCTCCATCAACAATAGGTAGCACGACTATGCACCCTGGGTCTCAATGTTTTCGAAAAATTGTGGGCACCAGTTTGTTTTTCCAACATCAGAACTCCAAGCTTTGAACGAGCCTCAGAAGCCCCTAGAACCTCTGCAACATGATTATGAATTTTTATTCGTTCCATTTGAGTAATTAAAATAAAAAAATGATATATACATTCTTCAAAAAGACATGTTGTTACCATCAAATTCACTATAGTTTTTTATGAGTAGTGATAAATCATTCACCCTCTTCTGATGATAATACTATGGGATAATCAACCCATTTTTAATTTTCCAAAATATTTATAATCATTAAACTAGTTGGATATTGAGAACAATATGATACAATTATTTTTTTGTAATTATGTTTCTTTTTCAATTTAATATTTTTCACAAACCACTAACTACTAAATTTGTTAGGGACATAATTTGTGGTTGCCTACCAAGTATATTGCACACACCTTGCCTGTGAATCATTGTGGTCATTAAAACTTCATGATCAGAGATTCATCTAAGTTAATGGGAATTCAGATAAAAATATGAGATAAATATATAATTGTATTGGGATATATAATTTCATACATATCAACATAACTATTTTTATAGAGGGCTTCATTAATTTTCATATTTTGCAACACACACACACACATAATCATCCCATTAAGTTATCATGATTATATATTTATGATTGTATGAATTCTATATTGTGTTCATCATTTTTTATAGAATATTATAATTATTATGGAAGTATTATCACTAAATATTAAAGAATATGTTTTCATATTGTGGATTATAGTTTCTTATCAACACATTAATATTAAGATTTTATTAATAGAGGTTATTAATCTTCCTATATTATTAATAGTCCCATGTTGTTATTCTTTATCCTCTTGAATACATATAATTGTCATGAGTTTAGGAAGTAACACCACTCAGGAACTATTAAGTTTAACAAGGTTATTGATGTTACAGATGTGTAAAAATCTTCTGAAATCCTCCTATAGATGAATTTGATATTTCAATCAATAATAATATTCTTCCATTATCAATATTTCATGTACTTATACATCATTGAATTTTTTTTATCTATGTACATTCAAGATTCAAATTTGGTTTTCGATAAAAATCTTCAAAAAAATTCCATTTCTAACCACATTGATGTCCTTCAAATGGGCTTCCACAATTATGAAGAATATATTCACTCCAACAAGGGACACTCTATCTCTAACCACCCTTGACCATTATAAGAAATCTTCTCTTCTGTTTTATTTAAGATCATCTCTTAGATAATTCTATGGGTTCTAACTATCATCATCCTTTACTCAGAAAATGTTTACTCCTAGAAATGAAATCCCAATTGACGACCATTAAAAATATATTGAAGTTGATAAATTTATCCTAATGTTTAATATATTTTCTTAATCCATTCGTGAAACATACATTCTACATGTTTTTATCACTTTATACATTGAATAAAACTAAATTAATAAAATGAATAATGTAATATACTCCATCATTGAATTATATCCCAACCTACGATACATAAAATCTTAAGCACAATCCATCTATAGAATGTCATGGAATAATTTATAAATAAAATGGATTAAAATAAACTCGGAAATAAAACCAAATGAAACAGGGACACAAATATTACATTCAACAAGTTCAATAATTGTCCCTATAATATGATGGTCACCAATGTAATCTTCCACTACTCTGAGGTATCTATCTTCTCAAATAAAACTTCCATCCCATCAATCATGTCCACTTCACCCTATAGTACACTACTACCTCAGATGATGGGTGAATTCTATGTTTTGAACTCCATAGTGAGATGAACTATTATAGCCTCACCATAAGTGATCCCCCCATTCTATTTAATAAATAATTAAAATAGATATATTTGAGAACTAATCATCAATCAAGGGCCCCTAATATTATATGGTAGTATCATGATTAAGATCTTACTCTTATTAATCTATTAGACACTATCACATTGTCATGTATTTAAAATAACCCATCCCTTATTTAAAATAATTTCATTTAAAAAATTAATATTCATATGTTATTTTAGAAATTATAGGATGAATCATATCACTACATAAATAAAATACAATAATCCATTACTCATAGATCATGTATCATTATCAATATAATCACCCACCTAAAACATGTATCATATTTCTTAAGTATGAAAAAACACATTTCAGGAAGTAATGTATATGTTTTACTTCCCATAAACCCAAATGGAATTTCATACCAATGCACCTATATTAGGATTCTCGTCCACAATAGGGAATCTCTAATACCATTACACCATATCCTTGGTTTAACACACAATACATGTATATTTTATTTCAATTTCATTACCAATTAAATAAAAAATCCCAAAAGTCATCACCACTAGTTTATTCTTATTTTTATATTTTTAATAAAAAATTCATAAAACACCCATGATAAAAACGTATTGATGTTTTATTTACATAATGCTCATTTTTCTCAACAAAACAAATAATTAACGTTCTAGGTGAGCCATGATTCAATTTTGTGGATTTTATGCCTTCTCTCCTTCCATTTTATTTTGAAAAAAGTAAATAAATAAATCATTATTTGATTTTACTAAAAATTAAAAATAATTGAATAGCTATAAAAACTAGTAATTGAAATATAATTCCTTGGTAACATTAGATGTTTCCACATTGGTTATATACATGCACAAGTATTACTTCCATTCCATATTATGTTCTTTCAATATCTATTTAAAAGTACAAAGTAAATACATCAACCAAAATAATTATCAAACAACATTTTGTAGTTTTTTCATCAATGATCGGTCATCCAAACCAATTCTATCACATCACCATTTGAGGTAGGATTATTTTTTGTCATTTTAATGGTTATTTTCTATTCAAGATATTTTAGAAGCTCCCTAGTGGTTTTAAATATTCTCTTTTCTATTTTATGGTTAAACATGGGCTAACCCATGTTTCACTCCAAACCATGTTTCACCTAGAGATCACATGTATCAAATGAGGATGAAAACACACACATGTTGGGTGTGGTCATGATCATGGAGCATGGGGTGTCACGCCATGTATCATGGCCAAAATGAAATTAACAATCTAGGGTGAACGGTGTGGTATTTTTAATCTAACCATGGTTTTTCCACCACCTCATTCCTAGCCATCATGCAATGTCTCCTATGCACTGAGTGATTAAATCCACCATAGTAGTGGTGGATTCCTTCATCCCTTGGTGTACATAATTTTTTAATATTTAATGGATAAACGGGTAGCCTAGTATTATTGATGATGTTACACCCTTTTATGGGTCATGTGTGATTACATAAATATTTTTTTTTATAAATGATTGACTTTTTTATTTTTTTTAAAATCCCTTGTCTCTATTTTTTTATGGATATTTAAATTTATATAAATTTTAACGAATATTCTATGTGACCTAATATTCATTGATACTTTTCCACACATAAATTCCCCCTTCCTTGATTTTCTTCTGTTATAGATCATAAAAAGTGATTGGTCTAGAGGTATGTGGTTATTTAAGGCCTCTATTAATCATGATATCATTGAAATAAATATTCATGAATTCAGTTTTTTAGTCTAGAGATATTTATTATCTCCCTAAGACTCTCACACTCTCTATGTCGTATATATCCCTTCATCATTGAAGAATAAAAATTGTTTTTAGATAGGTGATCTCGATTTATCAATTTACGTCTTGATGCTTGATTATATGTAAATGATTTAGTGCTAAACTGAAATAACTTGAACATGTAATTTTCAAACTATTAATATAATTGGGACACTAAATTAATTTTGGTTGGTTTCCCATTGACCCCATGTGGTTCATTGGTGTTAAATGCATGAAATATATTATATAGTTAAACGTGTTCCAATATTTGAAAATCAAAAATGAGAATTTAAGTGGTGATTGTAGTGATACAAATGACATAACCTAAGATCATATTCATGTGATAAATGAATAACTCTTTGTTAATAATAATAATTTAATGATTTATTTATGTCCCTTGAGTAAATTATTAAATTGATAAATTATTATCCATGTAATTCCATGGGTGTTGGGTATGTTTAATGACAATCCATGATTTTTAATTAGATTAAATGAGTGAAATTTTACATATTACTATACATGAACTTGATATGATTCCAAGGATAAAGTATTACCATATTATTGATTATCATTATAGGGTCATTGAAATGATTCTAAAAAAATATATTATCATGTTATTGATTGTTATTATTTGGGAACCTCTACATGATTCCATAGATCTAGTATTTCCTACATATTGATTATTATTTTTGGGGGTCTATGATGTGACTCCAAATATTTGGTAAGCTTGTATTATTGATTTTTATTTTTAGATGGAAATTGATGTAATTCCAAGGAACTGGGGTCTCATCTTATTAATAAATTTTACTATGGTTTTTTGGAAAGAGACACATGGGAATGTGTAATGTAAGTATGGTTGATCTCGTGTTCCAACCAGGACCCAAGTATTGATGATAAACATTATTTCTTTAACATTATATAACACTTTATTTCCTTACTTCCACATCATTATATATGTTACTCAGAATAAAAATTCTTCATACACCGTTGGTGATGGTCTTCATAGTTTTACTCATACTCAACTAGGGATACAATTGGTACCTGAGTATACATCATGATTTTTAGATATGATAAGGAAATGTACTTCTATTTGATGGTTGGATAGTTGTGTCAAAACATTACTTGGATAGTGGTACCATGCATAGACTCAAAACTAGTTGGAATTTGTATTTCTATTTGTAATCATTTGTGATCTTTATAAATACTATATATCATATGGATGAAATCATCCCTTCCCTTCTCTTCACTTCCATGGGTATGACCTAACCGCAATGGCAGAAACCCCAACCTCCCAAAATTCATGGGAATTGGGCTGGTTATTTTCATCCACCCCCTTCTCTACAATTTCCATTTTTCCTAAATTTTAACAACTCTTTGATGGCTCACCCATAATCACTCTTTTGTCTTCAGAATTCAAAAAATATTAATTCTTCTATATCTAATTTTTTTCATGTTTGGGGCTTCGAGGAAAGTTAGTTCCTTCTCTTGGAAAGTTGGTCATTGATTCGTTGGGTTTACAGGGTCATGTGACTGTGGGGATCCTCGATAAGGGGAATTTTATGATCTATTTTTCTTATATGAAAACATTATTTGTGCTTGGTCAAATGTGACACGACTCTGTTATGGTAAGCATTACATTCTCTTCTAGTGGTCATAGGAATTTTATATGAAGCATGGGAACTATATGACTACATTGATGGTATGTTTCCTAGAACTTATCTTACCCTTTTAAAATCATTCGATTATTCTCATACATGGGAATTTTATGGGTGGTTCTTGTGTTTGGAAATCAGAATTGATTTTTTCTATAATCTGACTTCTCCTCACATTTTTATTAAATTATTTACTAGTAGGATATCAATTTAATGGATTTAGATTGACGTTAGGGAATAGTTTCATTATATGCATCTATTTTTTTAATACTGGATGGATTATTATGAATATTTCAAGTGAAAGGGTCATATTCCATCAACATATCTTTGAGGAAGTAATGAGGGTTTATTGGCCTCTGCATCATTGTCCCAACAATTTCTTGGTAATGATATAGTCTCTTCCATAATAGTGGACAAAGTGGGGGATATTGGTTCATGTCTTATCAATTTTCTTCATAAATCCATGTAATCATTTTTTTGGCTTTGGGGAGGAAGAGTTGGTTGTGGTCCAAGGTGAGCCTATTTATTTTTTGTAGGATATGAATGTTTTTCCTAGAGATGATCCATGTGGTGAAGAGTTTATTTTTTTATGAATGTGTGGGGAGAATCTTAGTAGAGAGTTGTATAGTCTGTGGAGGAAGAAAAGGAATAAGGGTGGTAAGGACTCAGGGAGTTGCATCGAGACCTAGGGAAAGAAATATAAAATATGTAATGATTATTATTTCATTCCCAAGACAACTGATAACAGATCATCAGAAAATTCTACGGTCATGGAAATGCATAGTTTATGTATTTTTTATTTATAGAAACCTGATGGTGGAGTTTTTAAGTTAAAATAGTATTCTAGTGGGGTGATGGGAGTCCCTAATATAATATATGGAAACTCATTGGTGAAGGATCTTGATAATAGTTAGAATATTGATAAGAAATTTGGTCATCACCAAGAATAAGTAGTTCATTAAGATGCTATTAGTAAAAATCAGTCAATATCGATGGTGGTGTATCCTTCTTCTAGTGTGGTCACCTTTGATTAGGTTGAGGCTGCATATCTTGTGGCCCCTTCTTCTAAGGGTGCACTAACTGGACATCAATGGGTGTGGGTGAAGAGGGTTTTATAAATCTAGATATGCTTATCCTTTTGATGGAATAAAATTTGGAGCGGTTTCTTTTGATTAATGTGACAAAAGAAGAAGTAGATATTATGATAGAAAACATATTCTGGCAGATACTAACAGAGAATAAATGAATATATTAATAATAAATATCTAATAATGATAATAGGACACAATTAAGGGAATATTAATGGAGAAGAATATATCAATGCTTTAGATAAGATGGTGTATCACATTTAAGACCTTATAATTTATGATGCACACCTTCAGGTAACCAATATCTCTTAGAAACTATTTAGGTAAATGTTTCCAATAGGATTAATTTATTTTTCAATATATTTTTTTGTTTGTTTTAATTCATTTTTTGTTCAAACCCTAGGGATTCTCAGTTTTTCCTTATAATCATTTTTATAAAAAATAAATTTTTACACAGTATATCATTCCAATATTTATGAAGGATAATATATTATCGATTTTTTTTAAATTTTAATTGTATATACTTGTGATGGTATGTGTTGGATGATATTATTTTGATTTATATTTCTATTTATACATTTACCAATGGTTTTAGCCTACCCATGATATCATCATAAACCCTCTCCACTAATCTGTAGCCTCTTGCATATATATAGATTCCCGAGAGTCTATGTAGAGACTCGATTTTGTTACTTATGAGTAAACATGGTTGGGGACACTATAAATGGTATCAAAATAAGTTTTTCTTTTATGTTACTCTTTCGCATCATTATATATGAGATTGAATGTTTCTAGAATTGATACAAAACTCATGCACGAGAGAATGAAACATATGCATGAGAAAAATATATATTACTAAGGGTGGGATTAGAGTTTAGTTTTAATTGTTACTATTGATTGATTTCACCTCAACTAATGTAGTTAATTTTTTAAATTATTGTTATATATGAGAAACAACTACATAACATGACTTTAAGAGTATTGATATATATTATCACTAAAACAAAACGCTAATAAAGGAAATATTTATCTACAATAAAGATTGAATTGATAAATAAAACATTTTATCAGCACTTTTATTTAGGCACTGATAAAGGAAATTGTTATTAGTGCCTTATTTTTAGTGCCGATAAACAGTATCCATTATTAGCACTTTAGTTTTAGCACTGATAAAGGGTATTCTTTTTTAACACTTTATCTTTTGCACAGATAAAGAGTATGCTTTATGAGTCGTTTTTATTTAGTGATGATAAATATTTCATTTATCAACGCATTTTTATCGCTGATAAAATACAAAATTAAATAAATAAATAAAGAATAAAGAATGTGTTTATTAAAAAAATTATTACAATTTTTTTAATTATAAAATTATTGAATCAAATGTATTGATTGATTATACATTATTAAAAATTAAACATTTTATTAATTAGATAACTATGATAATTAGTGTTATGAAATTATATATATTACATATATAGATATATGTTAATATATGTAAATATGACTATATATTACAAAATATTTATGCTATTTACATTAAATTATCATATATTTATTGAATAATGGTATATAATTAAAAATTAATATTACTTAAAAATTCTAACTAATTACATAGTACTCGACATATAATTGAATCTCGTTTTATTTTTCAATTTAATATATTTCAAATATGTGTTATACAGATTTCACATATATGCATAATTAATGAATTTTTATATAGAGTATGCACACATACAAAACATATCCATTTATTTTGTATTGTTAAAGTGTACAGATATTCTTAATTTATTCGATTTTAATCATTTTGTACAAATATGCATGCACTTAAAATTAGATATTCATTAATAATATTAAAAATATATCCATAAAAATATATTTATAAATTAAGAAATTTATAAATGTTCATTCACTATATTTTTACAATTATATCTTTATAATTACAAGTAAATAAATATTTTTTAAATGTATTTATGCAATCATAAATAAATAATTATGTATAATTTAGTAATTAGTAATTTATAGAAAATTTACTTAAAATTAATAAATATATTTATTATATTTTTATTTTTATATATTTATTAAATATATGTATGAATAATTATATAAATATATAATGATATAAATAAAATTTTCGTAAATTATTTCTATATTTATAAATAAATAACAATAAAATTACAATACATATGTTTAAAAAGTAATATATCTACTATATTTTTATTAATTATTTAGAAATATTTAAAATTTTATATTTAACATTGTAATTATAAATAATTTTACAATGCTTATTTAATAAGAGTTTATAAAAGAATCTTTAACAGTGCTTTTCTCACACTGATAATGAGGAGGATTTATCAGTGCTAAACAAAGCACAAATAAATTAATATTTATCTATGCGATAAATTTTTCACTGATAAAGAACTACCATTATAAGTGATAAATAAACTTTTATAATGGTATCCTGATCTATTTTATAAACCATAACCATTAGTAGGACTGTATTAATATAGAATCTTTCTATAGAAGACACCCACTGCTAGTGGTCCTCCAAGAGAAATAAAAGGATGAATCACACCACTCGACTACCTTTGAACATCCCTACTAACATCCTAAGAGGGTCTCAAATTTTCTTCAGACAAGTGAGGTAGTCCATATTATTTTCATTGTTTATTTTTTGGTTTGTTTTTGATTTATACTTCTACGATTTGTTTATGATATGTTGTTTCATCTTTGTTGGTGATCTATTGTTTAGGGAACAATTTTTTTCGATTTTTTATAAAGTGTTTGTGATCTATTGTTTAGGGAATGATTTTTGGTCTATTTTTTGTATTGACTACCAATGTATGATCCTCTGTTTTTATCTAACAGTAACCCTTGGATTTATTCATTTGTATTTTTAGTTATGTTTTATATCTTCTTACTAAATAATTTTTTCACACATATATATAAATGTGTAAAACTTTACATGCATATTGTTTTTTATTGACTACTAATTTGAGCACATTGGTGGTACCCTAATGATTACTTATATTCTTATACCATTCATGGACACCCAAGTGAATATGCAGCTTCAAATGCTATTTTTTAGGAACCAACTTAGTGGAGGGATGCATGTTCCTCTATTAGATATATATATATATATATCATAGGATCTACTTCATATTAGAATTCACTATGGTCCTAAGTTTGCATCTGAAGCATATTCATAGGGGCCATCCGTTGTTAATACCCTGAGGTTTTATATCATTGGTCCTTCAATTTATGAAGCATTATGGGTCCTTCAGTTCATGATATATTTGAATATCATGTTTTTATATATTTGATATTTTTTGTAGACTATAATTGAGTGAATTTTTATACTATTGGGACATGTTTGTGTTTCTATGTAGTTATATCATAATTTATTTCTATAGTTGTTTGTCTAACAAGTATGCCTATATCAGGTAATGATGATTTTGAGTTTTCAGGTCCATTGACCCCAAGGGTCCTGCTAGAATTTTGTTTGACCTCTGGTTCTAATTAGTTGTATATTTCAGGGGTGGAGGGACCACCTACCATTTATGGGTTTCTATCCCCAATGTTTAAACTATCCTTTAATGGATTTGAGGTGTGTTTGAGGTCATAGTATGATCTCACATTTTTTTGTTTGAGTAATTAAGGCAAGGGTCATTACACAATCCATCTTCCGGTTTAATGCTATAATTATTAGTGATAATATCATTTATTATCTGCCTTTATGTCCATTTATTTTTTCAAATTCCAACATCCCTTATTATTGTATTTGGAATATCTCGGTGCTCATAAATTCTAGTTGAAATGATCAATATTTCCCTTATTAGAATTGTCTATAACATTTAGTTTTGATAACGAATATCACATTTAAATTTATTTATATATTGTCTAAAATTAATCTTTTATGAACCCAATAGGATGGATAAGAACCACAAATTGATGCACGGAAATCATTTGAAAAAAATGAATATGGAGTTAAACAGTTCATTATGTTTTCAATAAAGCATGAAGAATACACATATACAATTCTCAATCAATTTTTACACTATTGTTTTAAGTAAAATTATTTTGGAAGAGTTGTAAGAATGTTTGATTTTTCATGGAATAGATCAAAGCAATAAATTTTGGACTAAACATTGGAAAAAACTAAATGTGTTCGTCGATTGGAATGATACTATGTCTTATGAATCATTTGATATTAATTACATTGTAAAATATGATGGAGATTTCATGGAAGTAATGATAATGACAGTTGTAGATGACATTTTTGATTGTTCAAAGTTGTTTGAGGAGTTAAAAAGTTGTTCCAATAAACCATTGTATACCAGTTGTCCTAAATACACATATTTTCAGTTGTATTGATGTTATATAATATGAAAACTGTAAATAGATGGAGTGACACCATCTTTTCAGAACTACATGGTATTATAAAAGATTTGATACCATAAAAAATTGTACTATAATTCCAAACATATATTTCTAAATGAATGTTACATTCAATGGGAATGATCCAAAAAACACACACTTGTCTAAATGATTTCACATTTTTCCTCAAGGACTACGAATCACCCATCAAATACCCTATGTATGGAATATATTGATACATGAAAAATGAATCAAGTTCATCGAACGCTTTATGGAAATTTCATATCATTACATGGTTTAGATGACTATATGGATGTCCGGAAACGGCCCGATAATTAACATGTCTTCCAGATACAAGAATTAGAGATGGTAACCTGTACCATCCAGAAAATTCTCATTAGTATAAGAATATTGATTACTAGATTCCTAAATTTAGATATGAGATGAGAAACATTCATCTTGAATTATCTATAGACGGAATAAATACTTTTGGTGTCCAGACTAGTATATATAGTACATGGAACGTCATGATGGTAAATTATAACTTTCTACCATAGTTATCCATGAAGAAAAAATATGTTATGTTGCGTTTGCTTATATCTGGACCAAAGAAACCCAGAAATTATGTTGATGTATATTTGGCTCCATTGATCGATGATCTGAAATTAATGTGGGCTACCTTTGTTACAATGTATGATTCTCATATGAGTAAAGAATTCACATTGAGGGCCATGTTTTATGGATTGATAATTGACTTCCCTGCTTGTGGAAGTTTATCAGGATATAGTATTAAAGGCTTTTTGGGGTTTCCCATTTTTGAAAAAACACACATACATAGTTCAATTAAAGAATTCATCAAAGAATATGTTTTTATGACATCAAATATTTTACCTCGATGGTATAAATACTATTCTTAGTTGACATCATTCGATTGGAATATCAATCAAGGTACAACACCGTCTCTAGAAACGAGTGTTCCACACTAGAAAAAAGAAAAAAATATTGACAATCTTTTTGTAAACAATATTAAAAAAACATTCGAAAATTAGGTTGTAAGAAGAGATAAATTTTATTTGAATAACCATTTTGGAATTGTTTTTACGTCATAAATTTTCATTATGTTTGGCAAGTAGAAACAAATTTATTTGATATGGTTATTGTCACATTACTAAATGTTCTTAAAAACACTAAAGTAGGAATCAAAAATTGGTGGGACATGATTGAATTGGGGATAAAGGAATATATGTAATTGGTGATGGTTAAAAGGTTTACTTTTCGTCCTCCATTTGCTTACACTATTCCCAGATAGAGAAAATTTCAATTTTTCATTTTTCTTTTTGAGTGTAAAAGTTCCACATAGGTATTCATAAAATATCATGAATGTCATTTCAATGACTAATTTGATGTTAAAAGAAAAATATTCACATCATTGTCATGTTATGATATAAGATTTAATGCTTGTTGATTTCCATTGGATTCTGCCTCATAATGTACAACATACATTAACCAGACATTACGTCATTTTCAAAGCCATATGCAGTAATGTTGTACACCTGACAAAACATCCTATCATGAATAAGGAGGTTTCAATTATATTATGTGAATTATAAATGTTATTCCCACCATAATTATTTGATATAATAGTCTATCTAATGGTTAACATGGTCATAGAGGTTCAACTATGTGGTCTTATCCATTATAGATGGTTATACCCCATTGAATAGTATATGAAAATTTTGAAAGGGTATGTTAAAAATTGAAGGTGGACAGATGGTTATATTGAATAATGATATATTGTTGATGAAACAATTAAATTATACACTAATTACCTATCATATGTTGAAATCAGTGTTCTCCTAATGTCTCTTCTTATCCAACGCCTTATGGGTGAAGGGATTTTCGGATGAGATGTTGTTACAATTACCTTAACAGAGCGGGAACAAACACATCTTTACATATTACATAATAGAGAAGATTTTGATCCATATATGGAAGTCCAGAATGAAATTATTAGATATCTGGGTCCATAAAGGGATGAAATATGTATATAGGATACACACAACCAACAGCTTATAGGATGGTTTAGAGATTAAAATTATATGAAGTTATTTGAACATTTGAATTCAATTACCAAACGACTTGAATATCTAGCCATTGAACTGTATATAAATGTTATATATTACATTGGGTTTATAAAAAATGGTTATATGTTCTATATAAATTAAAATGATGATTTTTTTACAATAAAAAATAGTGGTGTTACTCTTGTGGCTGAAGCGATTAACATATCTGGTTCCATGAATGAAAATCAAATTTCTGAAAATATATAATATTTTGGCATTATGTATTATATTTAATAGCTGGATTATAAATCATATAATGTTATGATTTTTTGTTTCAAATGGGATGAAAATATCAATGGAGTGAAACTTGATGAAATGGGATTTTTGAAGGTGAATTTATGTGTTAAAGGGGAATGAGGCGAGTCGTTCATGATGGCATCACAAGTAGTGTAAGTATTTAATATTTCTGATCAAAAAAAATAAGAATTGGTCAATTTTCCTTCTGAATACTAAAAAAATTATGAGTAAGATGAAAATTCCATCAAGTTGGAACTATTCATTAGGACATCAAAATTAGTTCATGTCAGTCCCACTATATGCAATGTATTGTATGTTAGAGGGGACCACAAAGAGGATATTTGGATTATCGAAATAAGAACCAAATCCTTAAAACCATTAAATTAATAAAAAGTGATCAATGAGAAGGTAAACATATATTTTAATATATTAGGTTTTCCCCCATAATATTAGATATTATCTACAAAATTAACATAATATAAATTAAATGTTTGATTACTCATGAATATAATGTATTCTTCACATGATAATGTTCCAAAACCCTTATAAGAACAAACTATAATGTAGAAAACCCTTTGGATATTTGTAAAGGTAATGTTATGATATTAATTCGTTATTTTTGCAAAAAATTATATAATGGAATGTTGATTCAATTTTCATTATCCCTTAAAGAGTTTGTTTAATTAAGACTATTATAGTCAATGTGTCATGCCTTTTCAAGAATATCATTGACATTGTCACTTCTCCATTATAAATGTAATCTTTATATTTTTCATAGTAAAATCATTTTCTCTAGAATTAATTTATTATTTCATATGTATCTTTAATTTAATTATTGTAAGTTTTACTCACATAATAATTATTTTATTTTACAGGTTGATAATTTTATTTGGGTTGGGGGTGGTCTATCAAAATTTCATACTCATTATCCCTTAAAATGTTTCTAATCCTGTAGTGGTGAATTTATCACTTTCATTCAAGTTCTCTCCACTATCATTGAATGAAAACCAACGATGCTTCTTCTTATCATTTACAGAGTTAATCATGATGTTTTCAAAATAAAATCATTGTCTATTTAATTAAAGTATTTTTTATATCTATGATTTATTTATTTATTTTTAGTATTACTCACATAATAATTGTTTTCTTATAAAGGTGGATTATTTTGTTCGATTTGGGGGGATATGTCCAACATTCATGCTCCTTATCCATTGAAATAAATTTGCCCCTACATTGGTTCATTTATCACATTATTTATAGTTACCTACACTACCGTTTTAGGAAGATAAATGATGATGTCTATGTTCAATTACAGAGGTAATATTTTTATTTTCATAGTAAAATCAGTATCCATATTAATTTTGTATTGTTTCATTTGTATATTTAATTTATTTTTTATAGTATTTCTCCCATAATAATTGTTTTCTTATATAAGTGGATTCTTTTGTTCATGTTGGGGGTAATCTGTCAAAATCTCATGCTCCTTATCACATAAAATTATTTCACCCCTACAGTGGTTCATTTATCACTTTCGTTCAGGTTACCTCCACTGCCTTTGTAGGAAAATAAACGATGCTACCTCTACTCAATTATGGAGTTAATCATGTCGTTTGCATAGAAATATCACTATCTATATAATTAATGTATTATTTCATTTATATGTATAATTTAATTATTAGTTATATTACTTACATAATAACTTTTTTCATATAATGGGGGATTCTTTTATTCGATTTAGGTGTCTTATGTCCAACCTTCATCCCTTTATGCCTGAAAATATTGACAGACTTCTTCTCCCACAAAAACATTCAATCAAGTAGGGTTGACATTAATCACTTTTTTTCATGTTCCCTCCAATAGTCAATCACATAGGTTATCATGATATTTTACAGTAAAATCTGTGTCCACAGAATTAAGGTATTATTTCAGAAAAAATATTAATTTCTTTCTTTTTAGTATTACTCATAATAATTATTTTATTATATAGGTGGATTATTTTTTTGGAGTTGAGATTGTTTGTTAGAAACTACTCAAAAAATATTGGAAGTTTGACAAGAAAATTTAATGGAAATCATGTAAACCTTGACAATTATTATTGTTTTTCAATGAATGTAAAAATTTATATTTTTGTAATTATATAAAATATTGTTTGAAATGTCTATAATATTGTGTTTTTTCAGTTACTTGGGTTATAAATTTAATTTCATTTAAATTTCATATTATTCTTATTCGTTGATATTTTATGTGTTTTTTGTGTGATTCTAGTGATGCAGTGTGCTATTAAAAAAAATAAACTAGTGATTTGGTGTGCTTTGACAACACATTGCAGTATGTATATTTATCAGAACTTTTAAAAGAACTAATAAATAGAAACATTATCAATGATTTTTTAAAGTTCAGATAAAAAGTACTTTTATCAGTTCTTCTAAAAGAACTAATAAATTTTTTTTATTAGCGTATTTATAAGATCTGATAAAGTATTCATTTAGCTACACTAAATTAATGTTCTGATAAGTTGGTATCTTATCAGTGCTTTTAAAATAACTGATAAAGATCCTATTTATCAGAACATTTAAAAGCACTGATAAATATCTTAGTTATCCACACATTTTTAGCAATGATAAATGACACCTTTATCAGTGCCTCTTCATCACTGATAAAATTCATAGGTTTTGAAAGATGATAACATTGTCAGTTAATTTATATCATTGATTATGGCTATTTTTAGTGTTGTTAAAGGCTAATTTTTTCGTAAAGTGGTTTTACTCATTGGTTAGTATGGAATGAGGGTGATTATGCATTCATCATGATAGTAACATGTGGATTTCTCTTTGTTGTGTGAAAATTTATGATAATTAGTTAAATAAATGTAATTATATTATAAAATGTAAACTATAGAATATAAATATAATGATGTTATTCTTGATGTCACTTCCTATAAATTTTATATTAAATTTTTTCATTAATGCAGTTCAAGGTTTGTGTTCGAAAATATACAGTAATTCTCCCATTGGTGACTTCTTGTAGTATAAAAAAAGGGTGGTATGAGAACTCCCCTCCAGATAAAATAAAAATTCCTTTATTATATCCAAATAATTTAATAGATAACCAATTATATGCCATCATATTTTGAGTTATATTTTCTATGAAAAGAGGAACTCCATAATCTGCACTAACTATATTGGACATCAATAAATTGTTTTTGTTGTAACACCCACTAACCTTTGAATGAAAATGTGGCCATCGGGAAGTGGAGTTCTTGGTGGATTTAGAGTGAAACATATATGTACATATAGAGACTCGGAAATTTTTTGGAGAAAAGATTTAAACATATATTATTCATGGATTAGTAAAATAATAGTTGGACATTTTGGACCAAGAAGACTGGTATGTGGACATATCCTAAAATGAATTCTATACTATGTTATTAAATTATATTTTTAGATACCTTGCTAGTGTATAATGTATGGGAGTTCATGAACCTTGAGTAATAATTTTTCATATTTCTATGATTAAGCAACATTTTAAACTCTAAAATATACTACTACATTGGATGGGGATGACATAACTAGTTAAATGTGATATAATTAAAACCATAGGAATGGAATTAGATCATAGGTTCATTTATTTCAGTTTAAGATCATTTATATGGTTGTTATCAAGTATCTTATCACCAAGATAAATCTAGATAAGGCCTTGGGTGGTGGTAATTGAGTTCAATCTAGATGATATGTTACCAAGTGTTCTAGAAATAAGAATCATCGCTATATGAATTACCATCAATTCACTATACAAGTAAAATTTCACTAGTGTGGTATGCCTAGAAACAAGATAACATAGATTAATTGTCCACAAGTATATTTTCACTGTAGTGGGAAAACCCTTCATGGATGTTTAATAATGAGAATTTCATACCACCACATATTTACAGAATGGTTTCATCCAAACTCGAATAGATTAGTAGTTGGGTCTCTGTAAGACATATGGGATGAGGTTGGGTTGTGCTACCTCCGGTCTAGTGTAGCAGATCTAATATTTTTCTTTATTACTGGGGACAATACGGGTCTTATAGCTATGGAACATGACAATTTAATCTAGTACAACCTAATCCAACCATTTGGGATGTGAGACTCTCCAATATTTAAAGTAATATTCTTTTAGTTTATACAATCAAATCTAATTTATTTAACACAATAACATTACAATATTTTATGGTTGCTCAATTTATTTAAATCTATAATATAATTATTTATGACGGTGACTATACATATTCCCCTAAGTAAGTGTTCATAGTGAAATGGAAACTATAGAGAATGTTCTCTTGAAGTTTGTGGTTATCAGTTTATTTGGGATTTATATATGCTCAAAATCAATGTAACATATATGATTCAGGGAACCCCGGTATATTAGTACATCTAATTTTGGGGAGAGTTTCAATTTTGTTTCATAAAGGCTATCACTTCGATATCATTTTGGATCCATTCCAATCATTTTTTATGTTTCATGGCATTAATGGTATCCCCTTGATCTAGTGTATATAATCAATATAGATGATATCAATCATTTGTCTAATGATTCATTTGAGAAGCGATTGGTACATATATGGGCGTTACAAAAAAAGTCACTATAAGGGTATATTATTCCACTATAACATGTATTATGTTAATAAATAATCATTTTGTAGGAGATGCTGGAGTCAGAGACAGATTTACAGGCATAGGAGACTATGTTATTCCCCTCACTCTCTCAATGATGCATGTGAGGACAACGCCGGGATGAACTATTATATTGTGTAGATTTTTTCATATATTAATTAATGCATGTTTTATTTTTGAGCCTTGTGATGGTTTTATTTTTGTTTGGTATCTATATAAATGTTACAATTGGTATTTGTAACATTACTGGTGAATATAGAATATTACATTTTCAAAATTATTAATATTTGTGAATAAAATATTAATTCTACATCAAATGAGATGCTATGTTTGATGGAGTACCCGATATGAAACAACGGTTTTCATTGAAATCTAATATTGCACACAATGTTGTGTCATATAGAAAAAAGAATATAATATTATTTTAAGTGGTAGTTAACGCATAGCTTTTTTATTGGAAAGAAAGGTCAGAACTAACTAAAATATAAATATACATGTTTTTTAAATGTTTTTACATTTATCCAATAAAAGTTAGAGTCTTAAAATGTGAATGAATCTTATTTTAAACATAAATACTCTAATATTCATTAAATGGATGGTTTACCACCTTTTGATGGATACCTCTCATTAAATCTTGTTTTTTTCACTTTTATATTTTCTATATGAAAAAATAATACACTTCTTTAGAATATGGGCATCAAAATTTACCTAGTAATTTTTTTTGGTATTTTTCTGATGAAGTTATATTTTTTATGAATACAGAAAAATAATGTATTTTAATTCAAAACCACATTTTCATCTAATTTATTTATATTGTTATATTGTCTATATAAATGGTTTTAATGTATAATTAGATTATATTTTTATAATTTGATGTACTGTTGGTCATTGGATGTAATTTAACATTGAAATTGGACATAAATAAGTGTCAATATTTTTATAGTTATTATTTCATAAAAACACACGTTTTGTTTTGACAGTGGGAATTAATTTTAAAATCACCTTTTCCACTTATGTGTTTTTAATTTCTAAATATTTATTAAAAATTTTGAATCAAGAGGTCCAAAATTTTAAAATATTTTACTTTTATATTTCTTCATTACAGATATTAACTTTAGTAAAAAAAATTACCATGGTTAAAGGGTAAATCTGCTAAATAAGGGAAGCAAAATATTATAAGAATAATATTAAATTACCCTAACATGTGTCCTAAACCTATTGGATGATACATTTCCATCTATGGGCATCCTTGGGTCTACTTTGGGACCCCATGGAGCCACTTTTATGTGATAATGATATATTTTATTAATTAATTTAATGTAAAGACAAAATAGCATTAATATATATCTTTTAGTAAATCAGTTTATTACATGGGGTTATATATGTTTTCTATTTGACTATAAAAAATAATTTAAAATATTAAAATATTTCCTACATCATGATATTTGGTTTATAATTTTTAGATATCAAATATATAAGCATAGTTACGACCCAATAATGATGAAGTGTTAAACTCATTAATGAATGATTTAAATAAATAAGATTATAAAAATTAAAACAATATAAAAAACCTGTCCAATTATTATTCGATGATTTTATTTCGAACATTAATCATCTTAACTTAGTATTTAATAAGTTTTGGACTATTATAAACCGAATATCATTAAATAATAAAATAATTTTTTTAATCATTCCTAAATAGCTCCTCCTCCCCATTATCAAAATCCCAAAATTCTAACCCATTCTTCACACTTCTAAAGCCTCATCGAACGTCCAAAATCTTCCTTTTTAAGCTTCCTACATCCCTCTCCTCCTATAATCCATCCCCAAGGCATAATAAAATTCAATTAAACCTTTTTGTTCAAACCAAAGAGAGATACCCGATTTAAAGATATTGTCTTCTCTTAAGTTCATTTGTATTATTTTACATCTCCAACCCCCTTAACTCTTTCTATTCCTTCATTTTATAACAAAACCAGTATCCTCAATATACTAGGATGTTTCTGTGAGAATTATTTGAACTAAAAATTCAAAAACCTCTTTCTAATGGTTAAAGAACATATTATTCTTGTGGATAGAGAACTAATGCCTCACGAATCGATGATTATTCAACATTCTCTTACCACCTATTATGGTTTCCATTATGATGGAACAAAATTTATATGTGATATATATTATATTAATATTGTTTTTATTATTTTGTATTTTTCATTTATAGAATACCTTTATGGTTTTCCACAGTGGGTAAATAAGATAATTTCGTTAGAGGAATTGTGATCATCTGCCCCTTCAAAGTGATATGATTCATTCATTCCACACGTGGAATGTATAAAACATAGAGATAAATTAATTATATCTGATATTATACTTGAATTATTATATACCTATTAATCATTACATTATCATTCCATTAAATATGAAATATAAATGAAAGTATCATGCTTGCGTACGTACGACTTACCATCTATGTGAACGATGCATTTCATTTCATATCTCCAAATGTATGTAATATTATAAAAACAAATTTACTGGATATATATGTTATATATGATATCTAAATCATTAATATCATTTTCGAGATAATTTAATTTTGACCACATGGAATATTTATAAATATAACAATTTCATTTTTAACCCAAGTTCTGAACATCGACAAAATGTACGATATGAACTCAAATAATTAACTAATTGTTATAGAAAGGTAACAGTTGATATAAAAGGAATAATAAACTTCAAAATGTTCTTGAAAAATTAAAAGTTAACTTTAGTTTATTATTCTAGAGATTAAATAATGATCGATTCAAGTCGGATACAAGGTAAGGGGTTTTCTATCTCACTTTTAATTCCGTGATATTTCCATTATACATCTCTTATTTATTGAATGCGGTATATTGTGTACTAAAATTTGATATATATTATCATGATTAAGTTTATAGTCATGGAATTCTGTGATTTATTTGGTGGTTATTAAATATATTTATACGACTCAATTGATTATAAAGTGGTTAGGGGTTTTAATCTCACTTTTTATTCCTATGAGATTCTTGCTATAATTGTAACTGTTTTCTTTGGGTGGTGTATGTACTACCCATGATTGAACTATTTGTGTAGTATATGTTCATTTATGGGTATTTATATATTCATCATATGATTCTTCTTTCATGTCTTGTATGTTTTGTAAGTTACCAAATTGTTAAGGGAACTTTTCAACCACCTATTTTTAAAATACTTCGTTTTATTATGTCGTTTAATTAGGACATTATTATGTTGGGATATGTTATTCTATATCATTATTTCTATAACTTTTAGGTCAATGAATTTCGATACACTTTTTTCTCTCATCAACTCATTTCATGAATTTTAATGTGACATCGCTAGGCTGTCAAATTTTGATAAGAGAACTTCTTAACCCAATTTCAATTCTTTGGGTTAAACATCAACTTCTTGATTGTGTCATGCGATGAATACATGTGAACGACCTATGATTTTTTTACACAGAATTTCCAATCATATTGACTGTATTTATATTTTTCACCCATTTTTATGCAATTTATTATCTTTAATCTAAGGATACCATTTTTATAAGAGATTTCGTCTCAATTTACATTCCATTAAGAATTCATTGTTGTTATGCACCAATTCACTTTTATATGGTGTTAATATGGTCTTTTGGAATATTATATAATTAATACCCTTATTTTAATGATATTATAATGTTTTGATTAATTTTATTCCTCAATTATTTGTATTCAAGTGTCTCTCTTTTGGTTAATAATTCTTTAACTAAAATATCATTATGAATGTTATAAAGATTTATTCTTCTAAATATTTACAATTAATGTCCATGTTTTAAAAATAGTTTTATTGATTTATTTATATGGACATGAATGTTTTGAAATTAAAATTTCGTTTATAAGTTTCAAAGTGGCATGGGACACATTGATTCAAAAGTTTATTTATTAAATGATTTAAATGGTTTTGAAAATGGTTTGATAAAGAATTGATTATGTTAATATCTTGAAATGATATATTGTGATTACAATGCATAAATGTTATCATTCCTTTATTCTTGTTTTCTGTTTTATGAATATTTTATTGTTATTGGGCATTTTTTACGTATACAGGTGGTTCCATGATAATCCTAGTGTGGGTGGGGCCGAGATTTCTATCCAATGCATTGGGTAAAATGACAGGGGTAAACATTAATGTTTCTCTTAAGAGATTTAAAGAATACATTGTGATGGGTATTCCAACGTAACTCCCTATATAGTTGTGACTGCTACAATGTATGTTTGTTATGTATGCCATAAATTAACTTTTTGATTTATTATTTCTATGTGTTATTCCTAAATCATAGGATTTTATAAGGTATGTTATGATTGCAAAGTATGGTTTTATTATTTTGTATTTATTTTATGGGATAATGTTTTAATTCATTATTTTATTACCCTTACTGAGATTTTTATGCTCATCCCATGTTTTTTGAAATGTTTTCTACATGAATTCAAGATGTATAAGGTTCAATGATTGGATCATGGAAAATTCATGTTTTCTAGAACATGGAATTAGACACGTTCCTTTTAAAGAGTTTTTATTTTATGAAAAAATGGATACTGATTAGTTGTGTCTACATTTAATATTCATGTTGATGTGTAATAGTTATGTCCTAATTCCCTAAAACTGTAAACATGAAAAGATACTAAATGTGAATTATTCATTTATTTTAAGATAGTGTAATGTTTGACGGTTGGGTCCTTATAGATGGTATCAGATGATGGTTTAGACAACTTTATGGGTAATGTGTTTTTGTTAAGCACCTGGTTACTCCATATGTCTATAATTTCAGTTAAATACTTGTTTTATAAACTTTTCAGTTAAAGTAAAGTTAGTTAACAATGGTTGGAGGAATATCTTAAACATTATTCATATCTCTTCCTGATGACGTACTTGTAATAATTATTTCAAAATCATGTTCAAATGATTGTGAAACATTATCTAACATTCAAATCGCTTGGAAAGAGTTGTTTGAAATATCAAGAAACTCTACTATACCTTGATATCATCATGGAACAAGGGTTTTATTTAATAAAATCATATTTTCTCAATATTCTCATATTTTCAATAATGGTTAATATTATCAAGGGATTTTTAAATATTTTAGCTTATCACATTATTTTGAATCATATTATGACTTTGAAAAAGGATATGAAGAATGAGAGACTTTTACAACTTATTTATATTTAATTTTACAATTTAGTCTCTCAACACATACTTATGGTATTTTTAAAGGACAATTGATTGAATATTTTAACTCAAACTCATTCTGACTGTTTTTTAAAAATCATTTTTTATCAGATGTTTTGAAATTATAATCCATACATGATTATTTTCCAAAACACTTTTTCTATGAACACCCATATAACAGAAGTTGTACAAGGTGTATTGGGAAGAAGGAAGAAAATAATTTGTGAATTATCTCTAAATCATTTTTGTAATGCACGGTCCTTCTACCTACTTGAACAATTTGATGATGAAACCATATGGACACCATGATTATGGTATGATGTTCTTTCTATTGGGAATAGATTTATTTTATCACGTGGAGGTAAAAAAATGACAATATATAAGATTCTGAGGTCTTAATGTATTGGGGTGAAAATGAATGATATGAGAATACCATTTAGGTTAAAAAATGTAAGGGATATTTTTGAGTTTTATAAAAAGTAAATCCCGTAAGATGGGTGATGTCCCGTCGCATCTTACAAGGCCATAAGAATCAAACCCACAACTGAAGGGTGACAAGAGCGCATTGCCTACCACTGTCCAATGTGACGTCCCTGGTTAGTATGACATATACATTTAAGTTAACTGATATTATGGATCAGGAATAAGTTTATTTTGGAACTTATGTTTTATCAAACGGACATCCTTAGTATAAAAAAATGATTCGGTGATTAAGTAATAAAGGTTATTTTAGAAGACATTCTCTCTTTTGGTAACACTATATACTTAAGGAAAATAAAATAAAATGGTATTTAATTTGTGGGGTAATTGTTGAAATATTATCTCATAAGAATATATGTTTTTATTGTGGAGATAAAGTGATTTGGATTATTTATGTAAATGATTAATCTATCATAGAGAATATGTGTTTATATTAATTACACTTCAGTATGATACTTTAAGAGTAGTCGATGTTGTTGAAGATAAATGTTAAGATTTAATGTGAAATACATTGTGATTAAATCCTTTGGGTTTTGGGGTTCAATCATATTTTAGATTATTTTGAATAATTTTATGGAATATTGTATATTGAATGGTTTTTCTTGATCTTTGGTTCTTTTTTTGAATTTTGGAGACTAAGAGTAGATTTTATTTTTACAGGGGATTATCTTTTGTGGGATTATCTGATCTTGTACAATCAAGTTTTTGTTTTGGTTGAGGTCTAAAGATAGGGGAAAGATATAGTTCTTATTTTGTATATTATGTGATACTATAGAAGTTTATTCAAACACTTCAGGTGTGACCAAGTCATCTTGAATACATACCATTTAAAGAGAAGATGAGTTTTTGGAAGAATTTTATTAAAGGAAGACACGATATATGATAAGTAAGTATATTTTATTTATGATCATAGTCTAGTTATTAATACAATTCTTCAACTCTATGAAGAGGATCTTGAAAAAAAATGTTTTAAGCTCTCTTTTATCATCATAATTTTACCCAACCACAAATTTATGGTATTATGGTGTTCAACAATTTGTGATCACATTCTCTATCACTCTCTATTAATCAATGAGAGTTATATTCTCTTCCATATCCATGTTTTCATGGAATCCTATTATCTTTTATCTCGGGTGACCTTTGTACATCTCTTCCTTTATTATAAAGTGATATTTGTATTGACTCTTTTACTGATGTAGGACTTTCAATGATGGTTATAATCCAAATTTTGAAATTGTGAAGATGCAATTCCTAAAAGGGGGGAATGATGTAACATCAAGGGTAAATAAAGAATGTGACATATTCATATTTATTAATATTTGTGAATTAAATATTAATTTTAATTAAATGGGGATGCTATGTTCGATGTCTTACCCAAAATACAACAACGGGTTTTTTTGAAATCTTATGTTGCCCATATTGGTGAGTCATACTGAAAATAATAATATAATATTATTTTAAATGGTAGTTAATTCCTAGCCATTATATTGACCGGAATGGAAATAACTTACTACAATATGAATATATACATTGTTTTAAAGTGTTTTTACATTTATCCAATAAATGTTAGAGGCTTTAAATGTGAGTGAAATCTAATTTTATGTCGAAATACACTAATATTCAATAGAAGATCGATTTACAGTCTTTTGATGGAGAACCCTATTAAAATCTAGTTTTGGTCACTTTTATATGTTGTACTTGACAAAATAATATATTTTTTATAATCAGGACTTCGAAATTTACTTTGGATAACGTTTTGATATTTATTTGGTAACGTTCATTTTTTATGAATAGTGAAAAATACTGTAATTTAATTCAAACCTCTCTTTTACACTAATTTATTTATGCGGATATATTACCATTATAAATACTTTTAAATTATAATTAGATTATATTTTTAACATTTAATCAAATTTAGGTAATTGGACGTAATTTCACTTTGAAATTCGACATAAATAAGTGTCAATCTTTTGATATTTATTATTTCTTAAAAATAGGCTCCTTGTTTTGATAGCGGGATATAATTTTAAATTAATTTATTCTACTTCAGTATTTTGAATTTGAAAAAATTGATTCCATATTTTGACATTATGAATATTTACCTTAGTAAAAATTTTAATTACCATGGTTAAAGAGTAAATATCGTAAATAAGGGTAACAAAATATTTTTATTATAATGTTAAATTACCCTATCATGTGTCCTAAAACTATTAGATCATACATTTCCGAATATGTGAATCCTTGAGTCTATTTTGGGACCCCATGTTGCCACATGGGAGTGATAATGACACATTATATTAATTAATTTAATGTAAATACACAAATGACATAAACATATATCTTTTAGTAAATAAACAATTACAAGGGGTTATATAAGTTATCTATTAGTTTATAAATATTCATATGAAATTTAAAAATATTTTATACATCATTATATTTTTTATTAATTTTATACATAAATAAATAAAAATATTTATCACATAGTATTGATGCAGTGTTCACCTCGCTGATGAATGATTTAAATAAATAAGATTATAAAAATTAAAACATTATCCAAAACCACTCAAATTATTATTGGATGATTTTATTTCTAACATGAGTAATATTTTATTATACCTTAATATGTTTTTGTTGTTTATAAATTGAAAACCATTATATAATAAAATAATATTTTTAAACATTCCTATAGAGCCCCTCCACCACTTTATAAAAAGCACTCACTTATAACCCATTCCTCACCCTTCTGAATCCCCTTCGATCATCCAACATCAACACAATTAATCTTACTACATCCTTTTCATCCACCTAGATGTATTATCCTATGAAAAAGTCAATTTAATGAAACCATTTGGATCAATCCAAAGGGAGATACCGAATTTAAAGGTAACATCTTCTCTTAGGTTATTTTGTTTTATTTTACTTCTCCATCACCCTAAACAATTTTTATTCCATTTTTTATAACAAAAAAATATCATAAATATGCTAGTTTGTTTTTATGAGATTTATTAGAACTAAAATTACACACACCTTTATCTAATGGATAAAGAACATACTATTTTTTTCGACGGTGGACTACTACCTCACGAAATGATGATTGTTCAATATTATCCTAACACCTCTTATGGTTGCCATAAATATGTTATTCTATTAATATATGATATATATTATATTAATATTTTTTCTATGCTTATGTATTTTTCATTCATATAATACCTTTATGGTTTTCAATATTGGTAAAATAAGATAATTTCATTCGAGGAAGTGCGGACTGCCGCCCCCTCAAAGTGATATGACTCATTTAGGACATACGTGGAAGGTATAAATGATTTTGATAATAAAATTATATATGATATTATTCTGGAATTATCAAATACTTATTTATCATTATTTTTTCATTCCCTTGAATATGAAATTGAAATGAAACAAGGGTTCATGTGTACGTACGGCTTATCGTCTCCATGAATGATGCATTTCATTTCTTACCTCGAAATGTTATGTTCTATTATAAATACATATATACGAGATATATATTATATATATGATATCTTATGAATTTATATCGTTCTGTATATAATGTAATTTTGAAAAAATCGACAATTTATCTTATAACAAGTTAATTTTTAACTCATGATCCCAACAATGACAAAATGTTCGATATGAAGTCAAATAATTATCTAATTATTATATCAAGGTAATAATTGATATAAAAGGATTAATAAACTTGAAAAAGGTTCTTAATAATGTATAAATTAACATTATTTTATTATTCAAGAGAATAATGAATGTTCGAGTCCTACCGGGCATGAGGTAAGGGGTTTCTTATCTCACTTTTATTTTTGAGACATTTCCATTGTTCTCCCTTATTTATTGAATGTGATGTATTGTTTACACCATTTGATATATATTATCATGATTATCTATATTTTAATGTAATTATGTATTAATTTTGTGGTTATTAACTTTTGTTGATATGACTCAATTGATTAGACCATGGTTATGGGTTTTCATCTCACTTCTTATTCTTATAAGATTCATGCTATATTTGTCACTATTTCTTTTGTGTGGTGTATGTACTTCCCATTATTGTACTATTTTTGTAATATAATTTTATTTATGGGTATTTACATATTCATCAAATGATCCTTATTTCATGTGGTTTATATTTTGTACATTACAAAAATTCGTAAAGGAACTTTTCACCCTCCTCTTTTTCAAAGACTTTTTAATGTCTATTGATTTACATCTTCTTATGATGGGATATATTCATCTATAACCTTATTTCTATAAATTTTATGTCCAAGTAACGTGATGTCCATTTTTCTCTAATTAACTCATTTTATGAATTTTAATTTAACGCCATTAGGCTGTTGAATTTCGGTAAGAGAACTTCTAAACCCAATTTCAATTCCTTGGGTTAAACATATACTTATTTATTATGTCATGCTATGAATATGTGTGAATGACATCTGATTGTTTTAAACCTAATATCCAATAATATTGAGTGTATTTATATTTTTCACACATTATTATGTAATTGATTTATCCTTAATCTATGGATACAATTTTTATAAGGGATTTCGTCTCAATTTACATTCCATTGAGACTTCATTGTTGTTATGCACCTATTCACTCTTATATGGTGTTAATACTATCCTTTGGAATATTTTATCATGAGTCCCCTTATTTTCATGATATTCTATTGTTTTGATTAATTTTATTACTCTATTATTTTTATTCAAGCATCTTTCTTTTGTTATGGAACTCTTTAACTAAAATATCATTTTTAAATGTTTTAAAGATTTAATCTTCTAAATATTTATCATTAATGTCCATGTTTTAAAAATGGTTATAAGGATTTATTTATATATACAAAAATATTTTGAAATTAACATTTCCTTCTAATGTTTCCAAGTGGTATGGGACACTTTGATTTAAAAATCTCTTTGTTAAATGTTTTAAATGGTTATGAAATTTTTTGATAAAGCATTGATTATGTTAATTTCTTGAAATGATATATTGTGTTTTCAATGCGGAAATGTTATCTTTATTTTATTCTTATTTTATGTGTTATGAATATGTTATGGTTATTGGGCATTGTGTATGTATATGGGTAGTTCTAGGATAAACTTACGGCAGGTGATCCCAGGTTAGCTCCCAAATGAATTGGGTAAAGTGACAGAGGTAAACGTTCATGTTTCTCCTATGAGATTTAGGGAATATACTATAATGGGTATTATAACATAATACCCTATGTACATGTGATAGATACAAGGTATTTTTATTATATATTCCATAAATTGCCTTTATGATTTATGATTTCATTGTGTTATTCATAAATATTAAGATTTCCTAAGGTATGTTATGATTGAAAAGTATGGTTTCATTGTTTTGTATTTATTGACAGGATAATGTTTTCATTTCATATTTTATAACCATTATTGAGATTTTTATGCTCATCCAATGTTTTCGAAATGTTTTCCTTAGGACTTAATGATTAATAAAGTTCATGGATGGGATCATGGAAAATTCATGTTGTCTAAAACATGGAATTAGACACGTCCCATTTTAAGTGTTTTTATTTTATGGAAAAATTGGATACTGAGTAGTAGTGTATAAATGTTATATTCAAGTTGATACGTAATAGTAATCGTGTAATTTCTAAAATACTAAACCTAAAAATATGTTCAATCTGTATTATTCATTTAATTCAAGAGTATGTAATGTTTTAAGGTTGGGTCCTTATAGTATTAAATTTGGTTTTCATCCTTTTACGGTGGAACATTGGTTGGACAACGCCACGGTCTAAGCCACATTTTTCATTGATAACACATTTTTGAAATAGGAAAATCAATAAAACATGGATGTGTGTATTAATGAGTGCAGATTATATGGATTATCTCTATATACCATGGCCAATATTACCTCACCACTCCATGGTTCATGTAATGGTGCCTCTAAAATGAAAACGTTTTTCTACCACACTATATTCAATGACAGTGATCAGTGTATTGGCCATTGTATGATCAAATCCACCATTATTTTGGTGTAAAACTCAACACCATGTCTTGTGTTGTTTTATAATTTGGAATATCCTAATCGACCACCTAACATCCATAGGAAGTTACACACTTTTATAGTGGTGTTTGTTATAGTATAATAATAGTTTTTAATGAATCTTTCACTCATTTAATTTTATAAAAACCCCTCACCTATCAAATTTTTGGATCCTTAACAATAATATTCTAGGTAATTTTTTTGATGAAATCTTATTTATTGAGAAATTCCCTCACATGTTCTTATCCATAGATTATTTTATTTGTTATAGTATATAATATGAAATTAGTCTAGAGGTATGTGTTTATTCCTTCCATGTGTTAATAAATATCTCTTTAAATTATAGATTCATGAATTAGGTTAGCTGTTCATGGTATCTTATTTATCTCTCATGTTCTATCTACTTCTATATCCCTTTATCTATGTTATGAATCACCTGATTGCTATAGAATATCATGTGTTTTGAGGTAGTTGGTTTAGTAGATATTTCTTGTGGTCTGGATATTTTATCATTAATGTATATTAAGTACAATCATGAAAATATAACATCTTATTGACATTTTTAAATTTATAATTGAATTTAAATCCTAAATTTTATTTACCTTACTTCTCATTACCCCCATGTTTTCCTTTGATGTTTAGATTCTAGGACATAATCTATTGTGTATGGTATATCAACCATCGAAAAAAAGTGAATTGATGTGGTAACACTAGAGATTAATAAGAAATAAATTAAGACCTGATGAATGTGATAATTTTGAAACTATTAATTAATTAGTTTTATTTAATGATGTATTTATGGAAATGTATTAAATGTGATAATTGTTAAATTATTTACCACAGAAGTTTATGGATTTTGGGTTAGGAAAATGATAACCCAAGATTAAGAATTTATTTAAATAAATAATGTTGTACATATTACTATTGTTGGACCATGATGTGATTCTAGGGATAAGAAATTCCCATATTATTTATTATTATATTTTGGGGAATTATACGAAATTACAAGGATCTAGTATTTAGAGAAACCTTCTTATTTAATAAAACCTTTATTACATGTTACAACATTAAATGATACGTGGGGTCTCATGGAGTTTAGTGTCCTTGAAAATAATAACATAATACATAAAAAACATAAATATTCATCTAAACTAATTAATATAAATATTCATATGTTCTTCCTATGTTACTTTTACTACATCACATTACCTAGGGGCAAAAGTGAAAAAATATGTGAACATAATGTCCTGTAAGGGAATAATCATCGGAGATCTATAGCATGTGAACGAGAGAAATATAAATAAGGAATGAACATATTCACATGATGAATTTAATAATAAAAATAACTATATTAATAACTTTTAAATTTGTCTATAACATAAAATTGATACATTCATATGCATATCCCCAAAGTTTAACACATGGCTGTCACAAATAATAATTTCCAAGGTTATTCACCAAGGTATCATATACATGTCACACATATAGATTAATTGTCTAACCGATTCATTATATATCTATTAGGAAACACCCTCCATTTATAAACATTCATAAAAGACACATTAATATTAACAAAAAATTTCACTAATAACCTTTGGATAATAATGAAAAAGTTTAATATCAAAATCAATTCCTATAAAGTGTTAAAATACTTGAACAATATGCAATTTTTAACCCAAATAAAGGGAATTTGGGATTCATAAATACATAAATCACGGAATAAACAAGCCATGTTTCATCTAGGTGTATACCAATGGTAATGGAAGCGGTTTGGTTATTCACAATTTGATAATCTCTCATGTAGAAAATATAACTTCTTGAAATGAACTCTTCCTCATGATAGTATACGTTCTGGTGTTGAAAAAGAAGTAATGGGAGGGAGGAAAGGCCTAAAATTAATAGAAAAAAATAAAAAATTTAGTATGTTTTGTATCGAATTTTTAAAAAAACTATTTGGATTAATATTTAATAAGTATACACAAAATGGGTTCTTCGTTGGGATGGAAAAGATGGTAATTACATTACCTTGAAATTTTTATTCTAAACCATTATTACATAAACATCAGACCTTGAGGGGACGTTAGATGGAATTTTTTGAGGTTAAATGACCATAAATCTGTTATTACATTTTTTTATTGGATTTGGTGGTGGGAAGGGAGAATGTATACTTGAAGAGGGGTGACATTAAGTGATTAAATAATGATTATTTTTTAGTTAGGTCAAACCACTATTCTGTGGAATTAATTACAATGATTTTGGTTGATAATTTTGGTTTCCAAGGATGCATAAGGACATATAATACAGGAACCACACATTTAATGTTTTATTTTTTAGGTATATTAATATTTTACCATTTACCTTTTAACTGCTATATTATTTTCCTTGTACCGCGACTACCCAATTTTAACATAGTAAAATTATATTCGTTTTAAACTGAAATATGGTTTTTTACTTATTTTTAAACATCTAATACAAAATATTGAATCCATTTCAATATTTTTAATTTATAATGTGATAAAAACAATTATAAATATGATTCGTGGTAAACTCATAAGACCAATGTTTCTAAAAAGGATAAAATCACATTTTTAAAACATGATAAGCATGTCTTATTAAATATAATATATTCTGTACTATGTATTTACTTAAATAATATTTGATTAAGAATATGTATTGAAAAGCATTAATTCTTGATCACATTCTAATTATATCATAATAATTATCAAATTCAATAAAAAATATTATTTTTTCATTTAACATAAAAATTCATTTTTGAAAATTTAAAATAAATTGACTCTAAGATAATTTCATGGTAATGAATCCATATATCATATTTTTTTGGGAAAATAATTCCCAGATTATGATAATATTAATTTTATAAAAAAATATTTTGAAATTTAGAAGCCTATTTTGTTATAATAACCGGTCTGATTCTTATAATTTAGTAGTATTATGATGATTTGTATTATAAGATAAATCTGTGAAAATAATATTTTTGAAATATATAAATTTATCGTAAAAAATATATTTTCTAAAATTAAAAAATATTTATATAGTTTCTAAATACACAATTATGAAAAAACACTAACTATAACATTATAATGCTAACAAAAATAATAATGAAGCATTGTATTATTTATTAGTGGTAATAATTCCCATAGTCCATATAGGATTAATTTCCTCATTCTTAACAGCCATGTTTTCTAATAAATACACCATTATTATCACATTAACACACACACACCACATCTCGTATGATAGTTCTTCAAAATAATTTTATAATGTTAATTGTTTTCTAAATCCTTCCCTTTTTTTATGATCTTTATCGAAGGGGAGATATTCATAGGGAAATTCAAACCAATTTATTTTTTAGGGAATTTATTATTCATAAAATTGTATATCACCTTACTATTCATCATTTAATTATTCCATATCAATGTATGGTTATTGAGATTATTATGAAATTTAATATTATTTCTATAAGCTTATATAGTGAAAAATAATAAATAGTTCATTAGAGGTTTGAGATCCACTGTAATAGAACAATAATATTTAGTTATTTACAGTATTCCATAATTAAAGTAAAATTTCCCTCTAAATTTCAACTCATATTCTTAGTTGGAACTGATCAGGGTACTCATGTTAATTTTTTTCTATGATTCTCTCATTTACACTTCATGTTTATGGTTCCTCGACTACAATTAGACAAGGTAAGTTGTTTTATAGAATAAAAAATTGTTTATAATGTCAAATATTTTCACCAGATACTCTTCATAATATTTTCCATTCTATAGTTGTACCCCCTCTTGATTTAGTACAAGTGAGGGATCACATATATACATTCAAGAGAGTGATACGCGGGACACACCATGAACATATTCCATGTTTGTTATAAGTTATAGTTGGGAGGACACTAGAAAAATGAGGTCACGAATCTAAAAGGGCCCACTGTGTATATGGATTAGTTTTCCTATCTTTCTAAACCATATGACTCTCCTATATGGTGACATTCGCTGGAAACATTTGTCCTCTACATCAAATTACAAGTCCCTTTGACAGTTGTCAGAATAAGCATTCTCCTGAATCTAAGAATATTTCATGCCATTTTACATATAACAGACATTTTAAGTCATCATATGAACAATATCAGGACAATTTAGCTTCTGTAAACCATCTTCATACTATATATTATGAGTTCTACATCGCTTATCATAAATATATTCATATAAAACCATCTAATTTTTTTTCAGAAGTTGTTGTTTTATGAGAGTTAAAAATTTTAGATATGTTGATATCATACAACTTAAATTACATTGAGCAGGCTATTAGAATTAATTCATGTGTTTGAATGGTCCTTTTAGATTTTCCATTAATTTTGGGGTGATAGGTCATATTAAAATCTATTCAATATTCATAGAAAATTATTGAATTATCTAAAATTTATTTGTTAACCATAGAAAAAAAATAAATGATGGAAAATCGAACCCCATGAATCCTCACCATATCCTCTACATGTATCATCACATGTTTTTTAAGGGAGAGATAGTCTTGAATAGAGATAAATTGGGCAATCTTGGTGAGTAGATCCACAAAAACTCATATTACACTTCTTTTTTTAGATGTACTTTGGTGGCCAATGATGAATTACATGGTGATGTTCTCCAATATTCATGTGGGTATGGGAAATAGTAGTATCATATTCTTATACTTCAATCACTCCACTTTTAATCTCTGTAATACAAAACACTTTATGGTATACTCATCGATCACCATATACATGTTGTCCTACAAAATGTGATTTAGAAGATCAGAACATGTATTCGTATTTCCAAGAAGGATAAGTAAATATGACCTATGTGAATAGTCCAATAGCAATTTCTTTATCTCGTGTGATAAAGGAACACAAAGTCTAAATACAAACTAAATGAAATCGTCTACATCGACATTGAAATCACGAAGCTTACATTACATTATTTGCTTTACCATATTTTGATGTCTTAAATAATCCCTTTTTGTCTCCTTAATCATCTCTTAGATATATGGTGGGGAAATAATTTGGGACATATATGATGTATTTCTTTCCATTATGATTTTTTGATCTATGATTTTCTTATCTTTGATGATATGGTTTTGTCAATATGCATCAAAGATAGAGTTTTAGATTCTTTTATTCTCAAATCATCAGCAATTTCATTCTCCACTACAAGATGGTTGTTAATAGGAAAATAGAAGTCCTTTATTGGATATATCTTTATTCATTGGTACATTTTTACCTGGTTCTATGTGAATATATACTTTATAAATTTATGGTTTACATATATAAACCATCTCACTGAAAAATATATTGTATCCATATCGTTAATGAAAATATAATTTCTACTAACACCAGATAATGAGTAATATAGTTCTATTTATGAGACATTGACTATCATGATGCATAGGAAATCACATGATAATTTGGTATGAGTTCAAATCCAATTCCATGTAAGGAGACATCACTAAAAATGAAAAATCGTTACCTATTACAGGGTAATGTTGGGATAGGTTCAATAACTAACCAATGTTTTAATTAATGAAAACTCTCATCACATTCATTTGTCTAGATAAACATAACCAACTTTTGAGTAAACATTTTTATTGGATTAGATTTTTTTTCTGAAACATTATATTGTTTAATTATAGTCTATGTAAACCAGGAATATTAGTTTCAGTTTTTGAACATGGCCACTCCTCTGTGGCCTTTATCATTGATAGATCAATTGAGATCCCTTCACATGATATCCTGTGTTCCAAGAATGTGAATTGTCTCAACAATAAACCACATTTTATAAATTTACAAAACAAATTATTCATCATTAGATTTCATAATAAAATACATAAATTATCTCCATACAACTAAAATAATATGGAATATATCATAACATAGCTAATCACATTATTCATGAAGTTATCAAGTCATTCCTTAGAGACTCTATTCATCAATTCCATAAATATGGAATGATCAATTATTAAGATGAAGGTAATAACAAAAAACTCATAATTCCCTTATATTGTTCATAATGAACTCTTTAAGATATCTTATTTCATCAATGTCAATTGAAAATACATAGGAAAATTAAAATTCATTGAAAATAATTTAGATCTATATTGCTAGTCAAAAAATAATCAATCCTCTAAAAATAATATTTTTTCATTCTTATCCCATTATGTTCTCTATAATCACTTCATAGCCACTCTGATCCATCCTTCTTCATTAAAAAGTGAACAGGTTTTCCCCATTTAGACACACATGGTAAAACCAAACCCTTCTCAAATATATCTTGATGATTTTTATTTAATTCCATGAACTCCACATGTGCAATTCATTATGGGTTTTTAGATATCAAAAAGGATCTAGGTAAGAGATCAAATGTGAACTCTACCTCTATATCCGACCAAGTTCCAAGTAACACGTTAATAAATAAATCAATGTATTATTAAATGACGATTACCTCTCATATCATTAAACATTAAATTTATTCTTCTTCATCGCCAATAATTTCCATAAAAAGGAAATTGGAGTTGGTTTATGTAATGACATGCTCTAGGAAATAACTCCATTTAAAATCATCATAGGTTTTCCCTTAAATAATCTAAAAGTATTCTTGATTATTTAGTTGATATTTTTATTATAATTTAAAAACCTATCATGCCAAAATTTTATGTCAAACTCCACCATCAAAATGATCATCCTGTTTTTTTAGAGATTATACTAACCATATTTAATTTATAATTCTTATATTTATTTGATTCTAGAATAATTACTCATATAATTTTATCATACAACTCTAACAATGGTAGATAAGTGATGAACATGAATTTATTTTCAAACTAGAATGTAATAAAAACATACATAGAACTAGAATCGAACAACATAAAATCTCTCTTTTAGTGTGTGATGAGTGCACTCACCATAATATAATTTAGATAATCGATAATAAATTGTGTAATTTCAAAAAAATATTTTTTTATCCCATGGCCTATGTTAGGGTTGATGGTGGTTTCCCTCCATTATATTCTTATTTTGACATTGATTTTATAAATTACAATGTTCCATGCACTTTTAATATTGCACAAGAGGTTCTAATTGAACAATCATACCTTTTTTATTTTTAGAAAAAAAAATTATTTATATATTCACAATAGTTTCAAGCTATATTTCCTTTATTTCAAAACATATTTACCATCAATATCCAAGAAAATAATTCTCGGAATTGTTAATACCATGTTTGTTTCACATAGTATGTTTCACTTTATTCTTTTTTTGATTAGTCCCAAAATTGTTTTATATATTTCTCTTATTATAATTATAACCATGAATGTTGTGGGAAACATCTAAATCCATTTCATCATTTAGTGTTAATCATACAATTTTTTAATAACTCCCAACATCATGTATTTTTAAATCCAACAATATATGGGGTCTCAGTGCTGTAAATAATAGATCCATCTTCTCAATAGAATCGATGAATAATCATGCACCATAATGTCATATACATGTTAAGTACATCTCATAATTCTTTAAAAAACTCATTATCTATTTATTGAACAACAGGAATTCCATCTCAATTTTTTTCTCAATTTTTTAATAAAATTACATAATGAAAATTACCTTTATGATGTATTCCCATCCCATAGAGTAAATTTCATCCCTTGGATTCTTGTTCTAGATTAGTGGTAACCACTGATTGGGTTCTCCCTATACTCTATACATTATCAATGTATAATATTCTTTTTCAAAACAATAGAGTACAAAAATATCTTTTCTATAATATTGATCTATTATTTTAAAATTAATAGATCATAGGTTATATTAATATAGGTGGTCGTTGATGTATAAAGGATTCAAAGACCAATTTTTTCCATCCATGGTAAAGCATGACTCTCCACATGTTTTTTTGTTTCCTTTTATGACATGAGTTAACTGATCAATCTACATAATGGAGTATTCAACTCCAACTCACCCTATATTGGGAAGGGCATCATCACATTGGTTACTGAATCCTTATTTTTCATGATTCATTCTATTTCATTCCATTGTATTATAGGGGAAAACCTAGGTGACAAATGTTTTATATTTTTAATCATATAATTAAATTTCTAAATCAAAACTTACTCAAATATTTTTATAATATCAATATTCTATGATTATAGAATTGACCATTAATAAATGGTTTATATTATCTTTATATCCTTCATAATGGATTGTAAAATTTTTTCATAAACAAATGAATATAACTAAGGAGTATCAAACCATGTATGAAACAATTAAAAATTTCATACACTAGTTCATGATTATGTCATTTCTTGTATGTTGTTTTTGATGTTGTTACTGCTAGGTACATCTATGACAGAGCCACAACTAATTTTTAGTGTCTAGAAATATAATTATTTACTTAGAAACATCATAACATCTTAATTAATACTAACCAAATTTAAATGTTGTTTTCCCATATTTATAATTATTCCTATGGTTTTTATAAATTTTTTCTAGTCCTATATTCTATAAATTTCAAAATTATTCTTTGATACCGAATATTGTGAACCACAATTTAATTTCATAAAACATTCTTTACATGGTACATCATTTAATATTAATGTTGATATTATGAGGTTATGTGTCTTGGAAATAGAGACATAAGAAATGAAGAAACTAAAAAAAAATCCAATACACTTTGAATAATTCTTCATAGGTTCTTCTATAGTTAAATTTACTATATCTTATATCATAGGGACATACATCAAAGAAAGTTGTGAGAGTAATTTCCACCAAGGGGATAAAAATAAGAGATAATTAATATGTGAACTAAATCAATATAAATAAGTAACAAATATATGAACAAGAGGAATACCCTATGTGAATGAAAATTCATCATAAAATGAAAAATTTTCTACAACATAAATATAAGATATTAATAATCAAGTAACAAAGGTTTATAAGTAGGGTGTCATAAATAAAAATTTCCCAGGTTATTAATCATGTATCTTAAAACGTGTTATATTTATATATCAATTATTTTAAAAATAAATTAGAGTACTTGTAGGGAAAATCCTTCAGATGTATTAAATTATGTGAGACACATTTATTATAAAGAATCAATTTATAAATTACCCTTGTTAAATAAATTACATGTTTCTAATAAAAATAATTAAATACAAAGTGCATAAATACTTGAACATAACATAATTTTTAAACTTGGAAAATGAAAATTTATTTTATATATGTCAATACCAGAAAAAGTCAGAAATTATTTCAACTAGGTTAATACCCATGGAAATTGAAGAGGCTTGAGAATTCACACAATGATAATAAATCATTTAGAAAATTGAAATTCCCAAAATGAATTTAGAATATTGATGATACACATTGGGTCTTATAATAATGGAATAATGGGATGGAATGAAAGTATCCCATTGAATAAATATAATTTTTTTTGAAATGGTAATATAAATATTATAATAGAATAATTTGGATTAACATTTAAAAGGTATGGGAGGAGGACTTGAAAAAAAATAAGAAGTCACGAATTCCATTACCTTCAATATTTTCTTCCTAAAACATGTTGACAGATCCTAGAGATCTTTAAATAACCTTAGAGGGACTCTTTGGGATGTTCAATAATCAAGCACATATTTCTCATTATATTTTTAGCAGAGATTATTGGTGGTAAGGGGTTATTTATACTTGAGGTTGGGGTGGGGGCATTAAGGTATAAATATTGATTATTTTTTATTTAAGAATAACCACTATTATGTGGAATTTAATCTAAATAATTTTTTTAAAAATAATTTCAATTCACATTACGGCAGTCCAATAAATAAACCACTACTTTATTTTTTTTATGGTTTTACTATTTAACTTTAACTGGCTATATAATTTTAATTATATTGAATCTTCTCTTTTTTTCCACTGTAACATTTTTTGTCTAAAGATGAAATTAAAATTATTACCTAATTTTGAAATTATAATTCTATATATTCAATCCATTTATCTTTATTACATTTATAAAATTGATAAAAATAAATTCCAAATATGATAAACGTATAAATCGTGAAAATATTTGTTTAGAAAAGATAAAATCATGTGTTTTATAAAATAATAAGCATTTTTTAATTAATATAACACATTTTGTAAAATGTAGTTAATAAATAATTTTTTATATAGTAAAAGTATTAAAAAATTAAAAATATTAATCATATACTAATTACGTCATTATAGTTATTATATTATGTACAAATGTAATTTCACTTTTTAACCCCAAAATTATCTTTTTAGAAAATTACTATAAATTCACACTATGATAATTTTGATGTATTAATTCTGAAAATTATATATTTTATAAAAACTATTTCCCAATATATGATAATTTTATCATTCTAGAAAATAGTTATTAAATTTTAACATTATTTTATGTTCTTATAAAATATCTGGTCGTTATAAAAATTACATAGGGTATCATGGATTTGTATTATAAGATACCTCCATAAATATATCAATTTTTAAAAAACATATTCTTTAAAAAACAATTTTAACTAAACTTAAGATATTTATATATTTCTTGAAAAACAATTATATAATAATCCCAACATTCACATAATTTCACTGACATTAATAACAATGACGCCCTGCCTTATTGATTAATGGTAATAATTCCCATTAACATTATTGGCCAACATTTCTCATTCATAAAAGACATATTTCAATATTAATGCACCATTATTTTAACATTATTGAATACTACATTGTTTATGATGGTTCACACAAATCCTTGGATATTTTTAAATATTTTCTTAATGCTTCTCTTTCTTTTTTTATCATATTTATAGTAGTGTTGGTCTTTATAAAAAAAATAAAACTAATGTGGATTGATTTAGTGAAGGAATTATTTTTCTAAGTGTATATCATGTTTCTATTTTTCATTGTACTGTTACTTATTAATTCATGATGTGTAATGTTCTAATGATATATAAATGTATTTTTTTTTGTGATTACATTGTAAAAAACAATAAAAATTTTAATGAGTGTTAAAGGATCCATTTTTGAAAGTGTAAATTTTTTTAGATCCTTACATCTAGTATGAAGGTATTATTGATTATTATTATTGGGGGGCCTTGATGTTATTTAAAGGATATGGGGTTCCCATCTTAGTGATTATTATTTTTTAAGGACTATGAAAAGACTACAAGGATTTGGTATACACATACTATTGATCATTATTTTTTGTGGATCATGATGAGATTTTAAGGATATTTTGTTCAAATGTACTTATAAAATGGACTACTGTATTGGAGACAGAGGCAACCAAATTTGACCGAAGCACGTATGGTTGATCCCATGTTCCATATTAGAACAAATAGTTTACGGTATATACTATTTCTATATCATTACATCAATTATTGTTTCTATACTTTTACATCATTATATATTTTACACATAATGAATATGATTTTGTAAATGTAATAGCCTATTATGTATTAATTACACTATTCTTATGAAATCATTGGATCCCACATACACTTCACAGTTGGAACTCGAGGTAAGGGAAGGGCCCCTATGTTTGATAGTTGACCGTGTGTGCCCTGATTGGGGCTTGGAAGGTGGGATCAGAAATAGAATCAGAACCATTTGGGATTTATCCTTCTATTTAGGGTTTTTTGGATTTCTCTATACACCACATAGAATTATTTTATTTCTATATTGTAATAAATGTCAAATTATATATAAGAAAACATTTTATGTATTTATGATTATATGTGTTTGATTTTTTGGATCGTGTTTTTATTTTTATAGCTACTCTGAACATAGGCTATAGTCTCTCCCTGATATCCTCTTATACCCTCACTGATTTTCAGTATCCTATGGCGTATGGGGAGGTAAACATAATTCCATATTGTGAATCAATTCCGTTACTTATGTGTAATAAATTTTAGGGATGTTAAATATTTAGTGTGATATATAACTATAGAATTCCAAAATAAATGAAAAAGTGTTATAATTTTTGTAAAGGGTATATTCCTTGTCATTATGATACTATAACCATAATTATATTACCCTTAGTCATAATAAATAATGGAAACCACCAAAACATGTAACCTCTCATTATAATATGGATTCATAGTAGAAGGAAAACATAATAAAATTCATATAACCATGTCATAGAAAATGAAACTTATGAAATGTCATAAAGGTAAAACATCAAAATTAGGACTTCCCATTAGTATGATAATATGAATTGAATATAAAAAAGTAAAAAATAATATAGTATATATTTCAAAAATGTTGTAAGACTATCCCAACAAAATCACTCAATCCTGATCAAATTTATGCATCTCAGCTATCCACCATTGGATCCTTTCCCAAGAAAATGATAGTAATGATGATGCATACACATTTTTGAGGTACACAAGCATGTGTGTCTAAAAGATAAATAGCACAGTGCTAAAAATATAATAATATAATCCAATATATATTATCATGCATGTATAATATAATTTTTCATAATAATAAATAGTATGCATCAATCAAGACATATCAAAAAAAAATTATCAAGCCACACTTATATGTTGAAACTAGTAGCTTCAACTAATTCTGATGAGTATGGTTGTTCATTTCACAAATCATGTTCAATACATTATTATAGAATCACATCTATATTTGATGTCCCAAGATATCCGAAAATTGACCTCATATATATGAGTCGACATGTATATATCAACTTCTGGGAATTTTTCATTTAATTTGATCATAGACAGCTCATGTCAATCCTCAACAAGAACCACATAACTAAAAAATAGCACACTCATATTGAGTACATCAGTAGTTTTTATTTCTAATATATTGTGTAATCAATCTTTTGTGGGGAGGGGTTAAATGATGGAATTCTTTTTATTGAATTCATATTATATTTTTCATCCAATCATGATATTAAATAACCTATCCCTTTTAATATTTATAGATATTTTTATGAATTCTCAACACACACCACCACATTCAATAAAATTAATAAACAAGAGACAACAACATGAAATATTTTTTATATTGTTTAATCCAAATCTGAGTATTTGAAATTTTATTTTTTTGGGTTATGTTTGATACATTGATATTCAATATATTAGTAAGGTGTATACAATAAAAGTATAGTGTACATATTTTACTCTTAAGATGTTATCTTTGTGATTACAAGATAAGGCAAAAATACATACATTACTTTTTAAAAAGATACACCAATTATTTCTGAATTGATCCTCAATAACTCAACTGGCTTGGGTAGATTATACTAGAACCCTCTAGTTTTCTATACTCATACAATATCCTCCCTTGAAAAAGATATTTTTTATACTAATGGATGTCATTGAATCAATAATTAATTATTATATTCCCATGGAACATGTCGTTGACTGAAAATCATCCTCCTGGTACAAGAACACACACATTTAACTTGTTCTCATTGTATTTTATCTACAAATTATCAATGTGTATAGAAAAATCATTTCTTAACATTGTTTTCTTCCTCAATATTCTTATTATTCTAGAAGATCCTTGAAAACATGATTAAGGCTTTTTTTAGTTGGTTCTACCATTCTCAACACCTATATTATTTATTATGAATTTTCATCTTTAATTTTCGGATATCATATGATATATATTAAATCCTTCATTAGGTGCCTCTTATTTCATAAATTAATCATCTTAATTGATCCACATGGTCTTTTATCCATAGATTATATATAAATTATATCATTCCTTTATACAATTAATATTCTTATATATGAAATATCAGTTTTACTATAGGTTTCACTCCCCTCAATCTCTTCTTTTTTATCTTTATTTCCTATAATTATATGTTTATATTTTCAATATTCAAATATGGAAAACCCTTCTTGAATTTTCAATTTTTTTCATATCTATAGTGATGATTATTTAATTTTTTTTAATAAAATGACCATGTCTTTTTATTTGAATTTTCATATCAATCGTGATAATCATAATCTAGATGACCAGTTTTCACTATGGAATATCTATCTATTTAATCCACGATAAATTTCATATTCTCATGTAGGCCATTCAATGCCTTTTCATACATCTATTCATGGTATGAATTAGAACATGTTATTCTCTAAATGTAGTTTATTTTCAGTGGGAGACTCATTCATGGTGTATAAGCCTCATCAAAACATAAAATTCTTCATCAATTATCACATTTATTACTATCATATAATATCTCGGATCTTTAAAACAACCCGATGTTTTTGACTAGATGAAGATCTTAGCATTATTAAATTTTCATCACTAAAAATATTACACTCATCTAACTGAAAACCTTTACATATAAACATGAGGACACATATGTGTTCTTTTATTAACATCAATATATGAATTTAAAATATAGATTTTCTCATAATTTTCACAGTGAGGCTTGGATACTTTATATATTATTTATCCCTGAATGTAAACTTATGAATATTCTAAGATAACCTTTATATATCTGAAATATGCATTTATATATCATAGTGTGTCTCAAAAATTTATTTATTTCCATTATATTACATGACCTTTATGTATCTTTATTTATTGTCTTGAAGATACACTTTCATATGAATATAAGGATTTTTCCTTCTTCTAAATTCTTCTATTTTTACTCACAAGTACTTCTATGTATCATGGGATGTTTAGGCTTTTGATAAATTATCCAAATTCTACAACATATAGAAAGTATATCTTGGGTTATTAACTCAAAATAAAATATTCTCAGGGAATCGGTAATCACTTCAATGTGTATCAAAACAACGTAAATGTGTTTTTAAAATTTTTAGAATGTTCCCAAATTCATCTAATTAATTTCTATAAAAATTCAGTATATGATCACACGCCATTATGTTCTTCAACAGATGATCACTAAAAAAACTCATAGATTAAAAATAAATCACCTTCAACCTATTATCCAATAGATATTCTCCATTTATTATAGAAATATTTGTGCTATATAATCTGATGATGGATTCTCACTCTTTAAACTACCTATGATGTTGATTTTAGTAACTATATTATCCACCAATCATAGTCAACTTATGAAACATATAAATAACATGTTATAAAAATATATATGATATTTTAATCGTCTATTTTATTTTATTTATATTTTTATCGTATCAATTATTAATTGATTTATATATTTCTTCATTATATCTGAATATACAAGATCTCTTAGAAAAAACTCGATACATTTATTTCTCCAACATAGAATTAGATGTTAATCATAATGTAAAATCATAGGTAATACATAAAATTATCATACATACTCTTCAAGATCCTTATTACACATTCAACATTTTCATTAATTGAGAATTTCACCCTCACCCAATACATATTAACAGCTAGATAAATTATTAAACGAGATTAAAATCATCATAATTCATTGGTCTCATCATTAATATAACCCACATTTGAGTTGTAATATATGTATCCAACTCCCGATGAGACCTTATAAAATAGGTATGACATAAACATAGAAACCTATAAATAAATGAAATAAAAAAAAGGACATGACATACTCATAATTATCAATTATTTTTTATTTAAAAAAATCTATACTAAAAGTTATGGGAAAACAGAATAAAAATATTTATTATGGACCATCATATATATCCCTAAACTACATAGTTATATCCCAAGAATCCCATATAATTATTTACCTTGTACCTATCTTGAACACCCTATGAATAGATTATAACAGTCAATAGTCATATATATTATGAATAATTATAACTTAGTCTCTTAATTACCCATTCATTATTTACTTATAATACAAACCTCTCTATTAGAACATTATACATATTATTTCTCATGATGTGTATAAAATCTTATCATATAATTCCACCTATGGTCTCTCATATGTTTACCAAATAATTAGAACTTGTTATGGGGAACTCACAAGTGTTTATCAATAAAAAACAAGAATGATAATGATTATAATATCAAATCACTACAAGTGGATCACCAAATATAACTAAAATATGTCTTAATTTTTTCCATAAAAATCCAGAAAAATAATTTTCCCATTTGTGTCTATCACACCCAAAAACCCATTCTTTCATATCGATTATCATATAAAAAACATATACAATAACTAATAATGTTAGAAACTACCTACCATTATCCAAAATAAGATAAATTGTCAATGATAATCACATAATTCATATATAATCATAATATATCGAAAAACCTAACAATAAACTCCCAAATTAATGATGTTGATAGATACCCCACTAAAAATTTATTGATAACAGTGATTAAAGTATACAAGTAATTAAACATAAATTTAGAAGTCCAACAACACTTGTGATGGTGTAATCAACTCATGATGGTGATGTATAGAGCTCTTCCATAAATAAATAATAAGAAAGATATGATAATATGAATTAATGTTGATTGGAAAATGAATATAATTGGTTGTTTTTATATAATTTAAAACTAAAATAACTAAAACAAACCCACTTAATTGGGGGATTGGGTTTCTATAAGAGGTATGATGGATCACCATTGATCTTTGATTGGGAAAATAAACTCTATATTCTCTCCAATGAGGTTCTAGTAGGGTAGAAAGTACAATACTTACCCAACCTCACCCACCTGAATCTAATAGAGGGACTCCTTGAGTTTCAGTGGAACTCTTTGATTTTGTAATAAAACTAATGAATATTTAGTTACATATATTTATCATACTATCCCCCAGTAAAGAATTATTCCAAAAAAAGAATACATAAGCTCATATATAAGTATATAAATTAAATAAAATAAAATTACAAAATTATTTGGTAATTATAATTTTCATGAGGTCATTATAGAACAAATTTCAATGAAATATTAGTTATGATTTTTTCATCGAGCATATAAACATTCTTGCATAAAAATATGTCATTATTAGGGAAAAATAATACTAGTGACTATATCTTACAATTAAAAATTAATGAAAATAGTTGTGATCTTATGGATGTGAATTATATTTTTTAATTAATTTTTAGAGGAACCTATTGAACAATGGAAACCCATTGTGGAGGAGTTTAACACAATATTGTTTTATATAGATTTGAATAAACTTTTTCTTTTTTTTAATATTATTTTATACTCTTTTAGGATAGTAATTTTTTATTTATAATTAAATACATAATTGAGTTTGGACATATTTTCATGGGATTGACACATGGGTAAATGATTTATGATATACGCAACACAAAGGGTATCTTTCCATTGTTACTCTATTTGAAGGTAAAAAAACAAATTATATTTGGTTGTTAATGAAAAAAGGGGGAATATTTTTTAATACTCAAGGTGTATACATATCATATATAATTTTTAGATTTATATGTGGAGTCAATATTAATATATTACATGTTAATTTTTCTAAAATTTTAAATGACAAAAAAATATTGTTAGTGATTTGCTCATAATAGTAAATTTTTATGTGTGTTATTTGGATTATCCTACCAATATTATATGGTAAAAAAGTAAAAAAATATTTAATTATTTATTGATTTCTATATTTAAATGACTTTCTCTTATAAAAGTTTTTTTAGATTCACGTCATGAATAATATCTTCAGTAAAATAATTGTTACTCCATGAGACATATCCAATAAGGGTATTGTAATCTTATTTAGAACATTGATTTCATAAAATTGTAACATATAAAAAATTACAATCATGTAAAATTTGTGGACTAATGTTACCCAGATCAAATATATGTTTTCGTAGAAAATATATTTTATTTAAATGGATTATTAATCTTTGACCAGATAAATTATCATATTTTGAGGAATATGATGATACTATTTCTATGATAACTTGTAATTTATGTTTCTTAAAAAAATATTCATTTTATTCATGTTTTTTGTCCATTGGGGTCTTCATTGATCAATATAGATGAAAATTTATTAGTAGTTTATGTTAAAGAATAAAATGAATTATTCAATAATAAATCTAATTAGTAGTAAATTAATATTATAATCTAAATCGCCTATAAATATTTTTGGGTATTTTTTTAAAAATAATATAAATTGGGATTAAAAGTTGAACTTGGATATGATACAAATATTATGTAATAGGTTTAATGAAATGATTATGTTGTTGAACATGGTATTTTAGAAATAATTTAAATTATCATAAATTTTGTTGGATCAATTATTTTTTATCAAAATATTATAAGTAATGAAATCATAACGAATATTATGAGAATACTTCTATATTTATTGAATGATTTTTTATTCATGATTATAGAACACAATACCCATTCTATTAATTTTTAAAATGGGTTGGTTTTAAAGTTAACTAACATATTATTTATTAAAATGGGAAACATTTTGTTACACTAATGAAAGGTATCAAAGATAATGTAAAAAATAATTTTAATATATTATTCTCTTTATATAATGTAATATAGTAATATTATTTTAAATAATTTGAACATTACTTTTTGCAACACCCATTAATTACACATGTTCACATTTGGCCAAAATTGGCAAGATAAGAGACCATAATCATACCTCCATATATGCCAAATGCTTCTAACTAGGTATAGGGGTTTGATGATATGGCAGGGAGACTATAACAATTGGTGTGTAGTTACCCAATATCAGAAATAAACACTATAAATAATATAATCAGAATTATGTACAATCATAAAAAATATCTTATATAATTGGAATATAAAAGATGAAAAAAAATTAAAAATAGTAATGAATCATGTAATGAAAAGGTGGGATGTATCCAAATGTAAATTTGAAAACCATACAAATAAAGGATCATTATATACATGTAATCTAAAAAGGCTTTGGTTCCGAACCCCATGTTCGTCCCATCTATAGTCTTCCACCCAACCAGCAAGAAACAAAATCATCAATAGGGACTTCTTCCATTGTAGAAAATTATATCCATGTAATATGATCAAGTATCAACGACACCCAAATAATGTTTATGTATAACTTAGTAGGATGACACCAACGTCTCTAAAAAATAATCTAATAATATGTTTATTAAATAAGCAATAACACAGTGTATTAATTAATTACTTAATGAAATATGACAATACACCTGCAATGATACCATGCTCGAATGTCTCTAATCATGTAATACAACCATGCCATCCATAACCACATATATATATATATATGTAAAATCTCACAAAACTATATTGATACTTCTAAATAGGTATTTCAATACATTTTAGGACATAGTCACATATATAATCATTTTATCATTTGTCAGGATATAGTTGGGTATATATGTATTTCAGAATGTTTCATGGAATAACATGGTATAACATAATTTCTTCATGTGTTTGGGAATATCCCACTATATAATAATTCCAACAATTGTTAGAGAATAACGTGGTATATAATCCTTTTAGAATGGGTTAGGATGTAGCCCTATATCTGATCAATTCTGTATGTGTTAGGAAGTCATAATAGCAAGAATATCACAATATAACCTCAAATTACTCAATTGTTAATTATGAAAATTACCATTTTTCATTATGTTTAACATTATTTATATATTAATTTGTATATAGCCACATCAACAAACAAATACTTTTCCACGGTGAATGAATATCAAGAAAAATCTTCAATCTCATTTCACTGATAAACACACTACAATCCATTATCCAATTCGTATAAATATATGGTTACCTCAACCAAAGAGATTCTATAAAAAATGTCTCATCAACAATTGAATCCAATGTAATCTAACCAATATTATTTTCTGTGATTTAATTTTAATCAATAGAAAAATTAATTAATTTTGAATTTTTTTCTACATAATAAAAATATTTCATATACATCTCAATTTAAATAGATCATAGGTTTAAATTCAAACTTTATACCTTCCTCCAGTGATTAATGCATCACTTCCAGAGGAAAAAACAATAAAGATGAGGCATAAAAGTTCACAAGAAGAACATAAATAAACCCATTTCAATATTAAAAACATCAAAACAAAACCAAGGTCAAAATATTACCCTGTAATGAAAAATGGATGATGGGAGAGAAAATAAACAAAATAAGAAACGCATACGAGATATTAGATGTGTACTCAAGGAATCTATAATGGGAGAGGAGACTTCAAAATCACATAGAGTTTTCCCAAGGGTTGAGAGGAGAGGCCTTTATTCATTGGAATGATGGAAAATAATAGTAAATACCCATATAAAACTACTTGCCAGGATAAATACACAAAAATAAATCAATTTAAATTCCATATATTTATTTTTAAATATATTCACTGGAAGGCCCATCACCTTGGATTTATATTGAAACCTGGTTGAAATTTACTTGATTTTAATGATTTATATAATGTTTTACTACTTCACATCTTCTACTAGTTAAGAATATATGCTTGGGCGTTTACACGTCATTTATCGTGTTCAAAATTTGTTAATGTAAAAATGCTTGTTCACATAATATATTATACTTCATGGATGGAAACTTCTCTAAATCATTCCAAACTAAGGAAAACATATATTAACTTGTTAATCCTTCATATAACTAGAATCCATTAATTCAAATTAGAAATCATCCCTAGAATTTAGGTCTTGTTCCCCAAAACAATGATCTTAGTCATTGAAAAATACCTAGCCATCAATGTATAAAAAGAGAGGAACCCCAAAAATTCCGTTTAAAACAAAAATCACAAAGGTAAATTCCTGAAAAAATGAGGGACCATAAAACCTCCCCACCATATAACATATCATCGCTATGAATCTCCAAGAAAAAATGTGGGGTATTAGGGCTCAATTTTATCCAATATACTCACATATTAGACTCCCAATCCCAATTATTCAACTAAACACACCCATGATGACATTGTACTCGAACTTGATGCATATTTCTACCCTGGAGATACTTATCACTATAATCCAACATCTGTATCAGATTCTCCTCAAAGGAAGAAGTTGAACTATTATTGGAATCCTCGGTTTCTATCACATGATAATTCTAAATATTATATCTTCAAATCAGTGACAAAGAAAACACATCATGAATGGAACTATAGTTTCATGGAAGGAATAATCGGTACACCACTAGACCGACCAGACCCACTTTGTAAAACAACCCAAAAAGCTAGGATGGTGACTTACCATTTTTTAGATATGGTGTTTACTCAACCTAGGTGACACCTAAAATAAAAGCAAGATGACTAACCATAAACACCATAGGTCATATCTCATAGTCAACATACAATTTATCCCTACTCTACAAGATCACCAAAACCATTCAGATCAACAAAACATGCTCAGATGTATCTCGAACAACACAAGGTCTAAAAATTGATGACTAACATACATCCAACCAAAAATAAGGATAATGGAACTGTAACACCCGAGACTTTTATGTTATATAAATCATCAAAGGAATCTTTTTTCTACACAACACTTGATTGGCTTGCTTTACACGCAATCGCGACCTTCCTCGATAGCTTGCGTCGTACGCAATACCGAGTTTCACTAAACAACAATATGCTATTAAAACTAGCCGTTATGAATAGTAATAACCACTTTTTGAAATTTTATAAATTTTATTTTTCAAAATGGACTTCATTTTTGGACTCAGAATATCGAAATTAGCCTAGGGTGAAATTTTGGTATTTTTCTGAAAACTTTCAATTTTTGATGAATAGTGAAACCACTAAGTGGTAGGTTAAAAACTGAATTTTGCATAAAACATAATTTTACCGCTTCTGTGAATGGAATTTCGAAAATCCGACAGACACGGTTGATATCAGTAAGTAAAATATAGTTCAATGAGATAAAAATAATTTTTTGGTGAATAGTAACTTTTTACGATTTTTACCGTGGTTAATAGTAAATAGGGTAACTAAGGGTAAATATGATATTAATATTACCCTAACACATGTACTAATTCTATTGGAAAAGTGTAATTAGACCAAAAACAAACTTAGGAATAAAATATGACCATTTAGGCCCACTTGGATTAGATTAGGACATTTATTATTAATTTATTTAAAGAAGGGTTAAAATAGTTAAAATCAAAGTTTAATAAGTAAATCATTTTTAATATGGGGTTATAAATAAGATAAATTCTATTGTAAATATTCATTAGAAATATAAAAAGATTTCCTACATGATGGTATTTTATTTGTAATTTTTAGACATCAAATAATTTAATTTATTTATGACACAAAGATGATGCAGTAATTATCTTATTAATGAAATATTGACATAATTGATAATATAAATACCAAAATAAATGTAATTTAAGACTTTTTATGAATTCCACTAATTTTCTAGGTTACTATGACATATTAGTGTTTATTTAATCAACTTGGTTCGAACATATAATTCTGGTATGACTTTCAAAAAAATCAAATATCAAATAGTGTCAAAATTGACACAAAATAGTTTTTAAATCAAATATTATATTATTAATTGTTATTTTATTCCTAAAAATCTAAGGATCGGCCAAATTACATAGATAAGGATATATATATTAATAATAAACAATTTGGGGTTCGTTTGGCATGTTATAGTAAGTGTATTAACCATATAGTGAAAGAAAACAAAAAGACACGGTAAAAGTTAAATTAATTAACTTAGAGTTAAATCTAATTGATAAGGTTAAAATAATACCCTAAACTTGTTTAAATCCTATTTGTTGATAGTATTTCGACCCATCCCCACTTTATCTTCGAAATAAGACCCTTTGGAACCATTATAAACCGATTTTGACTTTAATATAAAATAATATTTTGAGATATTCCTAAGGTGCCCCTCTCCTCCCTTATAAAAGGACACCTCCTCCCCCTCCTCCTCACACCAATTTGAGCACTCAAGCTCGGCCAACCCCTGCCATTTTCTCCTCTCCACTTCCCTAGAATAATCCTAGAGGTCCTGGTCTACTCCAAAGACCAATCTTAGTTCCTTAAGTGGAGGATTCAAAGAGGCGTTCCAAAGAAGAGGTAATATCCATTACCGATCTTTTCAATTTCTTTCTTCTTCAACTTCTTCTTCTTTAGTTGTTTCATGATAAAGTAATAACATCAGTATTACTTACATACTGATATGTTATTATAAATATGAAAATACCCTAATTCACCTTCTATCCATCCTACGGAAAAATGAAATCACTGCGCGTGCGTACGTACGGAATACCGTCTCCACGCCGTGGTGTAATCTATTTTCCACCATCACCTTACAAGGATGGGTATAATGGTGTAATGAGTAACTATATATGATTATTATTAAGTAATATTGATACTGAAATAATATATATATATATATATATACTCCAATACAATTCCACGATCATAGGAACGATATCATCACTCGTGCGTACGTACGGAATAAAGTCTCCACGATGTGATGCGACTCGTTCTACATGATCTTCATTTCATAATGATTATATAAAAGAATTGAATGAATAAATATGGTATATACTACACTAATAACATTCTGGAAATGAATTATCTATAACCTAAATATAAGAATAAGAATTTATTCAACAAAACACGCATAAGAACAAAAAGTTATAAAGACCCGAGTAACAAGTAACAATGAAATATTACTAACAAGAAGCTAATAATATGACCATATATGATATAATATCAATATGTATGATTCTGGAATAAGTCAATAACATTATTTAAACAATTATACAGGAGCTTCGGACACAAACAAAGGAAATCGGACCTAAGGTAAGGGAAATATCACAATCTCATTTTTATCCGAGATTGTTTATTCGTAAGTATTTACTAGGGTGTATTTTATCATCCACATCCATGTTTACTCAATATGTAATATTATTTCCATCCTCCTAAAAATTTTTAAATCCATTTTTACCCTTCGGTGAGTTTTTAGTAATACGTATGAAAGGAATCTTTTGTCGTTTTTCGTACGAGGTACTTTTTGACTTTTCCGACAAAAGTACGAAGAATGTTTTTTTTAACTTATACGGCACGAACGGATTTCTACTGTTTTATAAAGCCTTATTTTCATGAAGCTTCCTCTAAAACATTTCATGACTATTTTCAATAAAATCTCTTTCTTTTAAAATCGCATGATGTTTTGTGAAAAGAAATTGATTTTGAAGAAGAAAGGATATTTTCCTCAAGAATTCAATTCAAGTGTTTTATCAAAATTATTTTCCATCTAAGATAATAAAGGGTTCTGTTTCTATCCATATTTTTACATTGATTTGACTATGTTGTGATGGAATTATGTTTATGAATTCCTTTATCTTATATGAATTGATTTATGATGTCATGATGTTTCAAGAATCCCATTTTTGTTACATGTGTTATGCGATGATGTATGTTTTATGATTATGTGGCACACATAAGAAAGGATTCATTATAAGATGGGTGGGACCTATATCTCCCTCCAATGCATTGGGTAATGATTTTATATCTCATGAGATAGACATGGCTGGAACGGAAGGTTATTTCGGTTTAGTGATACTGGACTGAAACGAGGAGTGAACTCGGTTCAGAAAGGGACTTTGTCCACTAAGATAGTCTTGGAAATGAGTCATGACTAACAAGAAATGATTTTCCATGATTATGTGTGCATGCCACAAAGTTTCAAGTTTTATGTTATGATTATGGGGATCTCATTTTCACTTCTATGATTTATTCCATGTTAAGATATTATGATCTCTTTTGCAGGTTTTGATTTTCATAAAGATATGATATGATTTTTATTTCCTTTATTTGACCTTGCTGAGCATTTGAGCTCACCCTTTTATGTTTTCTTTTCCCCAGGTCAGGAAGATGGATATTAAGTAGAATATGCTAAAAGGGACCCTAGATATGATGAAATAAATGGGAGACACTGTAGAAGATTTATGAACCAGTTGTTTATGTTTCCCAGTTTCTAAAGACACTATACCTATACGGTCCTTTGTGGTTTTGTCATATGTTGTAATAAGTGTGCTTCAATTTTGAAGTATTAACAATGTATGTAAAGTGTGGGTCGTTATAGTTGGTATCAGAGGAAAGGTATAGTCAACCTTTGGAAACTAGGATGTGAAAGCCTTAGTAAGAACCCTAAGGATAAGTCTAAGCATAGAACACAATATTAGAAATGGCCATGAATAACCTAGGATAAGACCATAAGCATGAAAAAAAAAATTCTTGAATTATGTGGTTTCCTATTATAATTAGTGTTGCTCACACTATTCTTCTTGGTTTTAGTCAATGGCTGGAACCCGAAGGAACCGTGTTAATGCGGAATGCGATGGGCAATGCAATGATTGTCCCCCTGAGCAACCAAACGATATGGGAGCTGGAATGCAAAATCTTGTAGCCATGCTCACACAACTTTCTCAAGATATGAATCATGCAGGATTTCCAAACGAACAAAGGAGGGAGCAACATTCTGTTGAATCCTTCATGAGGCAGCGTCCACCTTCTTTCAGCGGGTCTACTGATACATTAGTTGCTGAACAATGGATTAGTACTACTGAAAAGATATTTTCAGTTCTTCAATGTTCTGAGCATGATAAAGTCATCCTAGCAGTGTATCGTTTGGAAGGAGATGCGGATCAATGGTGGAATCTTGTTAAGAATACGAGGCAAAGGGATGAAATTGAGTCTATGGAATGGGACGAGTTCAAGAACTTATTTTTCAATAAGTACTTCCCTCATATTCTCCGAACAAAGATGGAGAAAGAGTTCCTTGAACTGAAGCAAAGGGATGATGAATCTGTTAGTACCTATGAAGCAAATTTTACAAGACTTGCAAGGTACGCTTCTGGTATTATTATCCAACCTGAGAGTAAGATCGATCGATTCTTTAGTGGCTTAAAACCAAGTCTTCGAAGGGCGTTAGCCATAAGGGACTTCAATAGCTACGAGGAAATCGTTCGATGTGCTCTCAAAGTCGAGATGGAGATTGGAGTAACCCATCAGTCACATGGGTTTGATAAGAAGAGGAAGATGGAATTCAAAGAAAAATCTAAAGAGCACACGGAAAAGAAGATGAGCTTTTCCTTATGCTCAAAGTGTGGAATGAAACATGGAGGGAGTTGTCTTAAAGGGACAAGTAAATGTTTTAACTGTGGAAAAGAAGGTCATCAGGCATTTGAATGCCGTGATAATGGGAAGAAGATGTCTAATGATGCAAACAAAGGAAGGGATAAACAGAATGAACCTACTACACTTCAATGTTTCAAGTGCAAGGAGATGGGGCATTATTCCAATCAATGCCCAAATCCAAGGGTTGATGATGATGGTCGACGTCAACAAAATCTTAAGGCTAAAGACAAAGGAAAGTCACATGCAATTTCTATCAGCGATGTGGAGTACGATAACGATGTGGTGAAAGGTACACTTACCATCCACTCTAAAGTAGCAAATGTTTTATTTGATTCAGGATCCACCCACTCTTTTATTTCGGAAAAATTTTCTAAGGGTATCACCGTATTACCTCAACAATTAGATGTTGAGTTAGCTGTGACAACACCTAATGGCACATCAATCGCATCAAAAGTTTATAATTCTTCTCCGATCGAAGTTTGTGGGAAAGTGCTTCCTGCAAATCTTGTGATCCTTCCTTTAGTAGAATTTGATGTGATTCTTGGCATGGATTGGCTTTCTCTACATGGAGCTCATATCGATTACCAATGAAGGGAAGTCACATTTCATATTCCAGATCAATCTACGATCGTCTATCAATGCAAGGATGAACATAACCTTCCAGTGGAAATTTCTTCCATCTTATGGGTATTGATTCCACTAAATGAAGGTTATTTATCTCAAATGGTTGGTGAGAAACTCACGATTAAGAATATTCCCATTGTACGGGAGTTTGATGATGTCTTTCCAGAGGAATTGTCGGGTCTTCCACCAAATCGTGAAGTTGAGTTTTCAATAGAACTCGTACCGGGTGCTTTGCCTATTTCAAAGACACCTTATAGAATGGCCCCAATTGAGTTGTAGGAATTGAAGAAGCAACTCCAAGAGAATCTTGATAAGGGATTCATACGCCCTAGTGCGTCACCTTGGGGAGCACCTGTTCTATTTGTTAAGAAGAAAGATGGATCAATGAGACTCTGCATTGATTATCGAGAACTTAACAAGATCACTATCAAGAACAAATATCCTCTCCCACGCATTGATGACTTATTTGACCAACTACGCGGAGCTCAATACTTTTCCAAGATTTATCTTCGTTCAGGGTATCATCAATTAAGGGTCAAAAGGGAGGATATACCAAAGACGGTTTTCCGTACAAGGTATGGACACTATGAATTTATAGTGATGCCATTTGGTCTTACTAATGCCCCTGCTATCTTCATGGATCTAATGAATAGAGTCTTTAGAGACTATCTTGATCAATTTGTGGTAGTCTTTATAGACGATATTCTTGTCTATTCAAAGAGCAAGGAAGAGCATGAAGATCACTTGAGAATTATATTGAAGACCCTGAGAAAGGAGAAGCTTTATGCCAAATTTACCAAGTGTGAATTTTGGCTACAAAAAGGTGCATTTTTGGGTCATATAATCTCAAAAGAGGGGATATCTATGGATCCAGCAAAAACAGAGGTTATCGAAATATGGTCAAGACCAACAACAGTAACTGAGATCCGATGTTTTCTTAGTTTGGCTGGATATTATCGACGTTTTGTAAAAGATTTTTCATGATTATCTAATCCAATCACCAAGTTGACTCGGAAAGGAGTTAAGTTTGTCTGGACAGAGGAATGTGAAGAGAATTTCAAGGAGTTGAAAAGAAGGTTATCCAGTGCACCTGTGCTCACACTGCCTTGTAGTGGAGAATGGTTTGTGATCTACAGTGATGCATCCAAGAAGGGATTGGGGTGTGTTCTTATGCAAAATGATATCGTGATAGCTTATGCCTCACGACAGTTGAAAATCCATGAGCAAAATTACCCAACACATGATTTGGAGTTGGCTGCGGTAAGCTTTGCATTAAAGATTTGTAGGCATTACCTTTATGGTGAAAGGTGTGATATTTATACTGATCATAAAAGTTTAAAGTATATTTTCACACAAAAGGAGCTGAATATGCGCCAAAGAAGATGGTTGGAGCTGATTAAGGATTATGACTGCTCAATCCATTACCACCCTGGGAAAGCAAACAAGGTGGCAGATGCATTAAGTCGACAAGACCATGCTAGTTTATCCATGATGAGGATCACAAAAGATCCAATATTTATGGATTTACAAAGGATGGATCTTGGAATTATAATGGAAGGGGAAAATCTTATCTTTCTCAAATGAATGTTCAACCATCTATACATGTGAAGATTAAAGAGGCACAGAAAGAAGATGTCGAGTTACAAAAGAAGGTGAGAAATGTTCCTGAATTCAACCTTGATTGTGATGGGATAATAAAGTTCAGGAATCGGGTTTGCGTTCCTCCCATCCCCGAATTAAAGAAAGAGATGCTGGATGAGGCTCATAGTTCTTCATTCTCTATTCATCCTGGAAGCACGAAGATGTATAGGGACCTGAAAGAGTACTTCTGGTGGGATGGCATGAAAAGAGATGTTGCTGAATATGTCTCTCGATGCTTGGTTTGTCAACAAGTTAAAGCTGAGAGACTGAAGTCTAAGGGGATGTTACAACCATTACCCATACCCGAATGGAAATGGGAAAACATCACTATGGACTTTGTCACAGGACTTCCTAAAACATCCAAAGGCAATAATGCTATCTGGGTCATAGTTGATCGTCTTACAAAGTCTGCACACTTCATTGCTATTAGAGAGGATTTCTCTCTAGATCAGCTTGCCAGGATATATATAAAGGAAGTGGTAAGATTGCATGGAGTACCACTTTCTATTATATCTGATCGAGATCCGAGATTTACCTCGAAGTTCTGGCGAGTCTTCACCATACTCTGGATACAGAGTTGAGTTTCAGTACTGCTTATCATCCCCAGACAGACGGTCAGTCTGAGAGAACAATTCAAACCCTAGAAGATATGTTGAGAGCTTGCTCTATGGATTTCAAAGGAGGTTGGGATCAACACCTACCTTTGGTGGAATTTTCTTATAATAATAGCTTTCACTTGAGTATTCAGATGGCTCCTTATGAAGCTCTCTATGGAAAGAAATGCAGGACTCCAACTTGCTGGGATGAAGTTGGGGAAAGAAAGCTATTAGGACCTGATCTCGTTGATGAAATGGCAAAAAAGGTTAGATCTATTCAACAACACATAAGAGCAGCTCAGAGTCGACAGAAAAGTTATGCCGACAACCGAAGAAAATACTTAGAGTTTGAAGTGGGCGATAAAGTGTTCTTACGAATATCTCCCTGGAAGAGGGTTATGAGATTTGGAAAGAAGGGGAAGTTGAGCCCTAGATATATCGGTCCTTTTGAAATACTGGATCGTGTTGCGAAGGTAGCTTACCGATTGGCGCTTCCACCGAATCTCTCTCAAGTTCACGATGTGTTCCACGTATCTCTCTTGAGAAAGTACATACCAGATCCTTCACATGTACTCAGCTCAGAAGTTGTGCCGCTGGAGCAAGATCTTTCTTATGAAGAACAGCCGATAGAGATTCTGGATCGTAGTGAAAAAGTCCTACGAAACAAGACCACTCGCTTGGTGAAAGTTTTATGGAGGAACCACCAACTTGAAGAAGCTACATGGGAGCTTGAGGATATGATGAGGGAGAAGTATCCTCATTTGTTTGTTACAAAGTGACGAATTTCGAGGGCGAAATTCTTTTTAAGGGGGTAGAATGTAACACCCGAGACTTTTATGTTATATAAATCATCAAAGGAATCTTTTTCTACACAACACTTTCTTGGCTTGCTTTACACGCAATCGCGACCTTCCTCGATAGCTTGCGTCGTACGCAATACCGAGTTTCACTAAACAACAATATGATATTAAAACTAGCCGTTATGAATAGTAATAACCACTTTTTGAAATTTTATAAATTTTATTTTTCAAAATGGACTTCATTTTTGGACTCAGAATATCGAAATTAGCCTAGGGTGAAATTTTGGTATTTTTCTAAAAACTTTCAATTTTTGATGAATAGTGAAACCACTAAGTGGTAGGTTAAAAACTGAATTTTGCATAAAACTTAATTTTACCGCTTCTGTGAATGGAATTTCGAAAATCCGACAGACACAGTTGATATCAGTAAGTAAAATGTGGTTCAATGAGATAAAAATAATTTTTTGGTGAATAGTAACTTTTTACGATTTTTACCGCGGTTAATATTAAATAGGGTAACTAAGGGTAAATATGATATTAATATTACCCTAACACATGTCCTAATTCTATTGTACAAGTGTAATTTGACCAAAAACAAACTTAGGAATAAAATATGACCATTTAGGCCCACTTGGATTAGATTAGGACATTTATTATTAATTTATTTAAAGAAGGGTTAAAATAGTTAAAATCAAAGTTTAATAAGTAAATCATTTTTAATATGGGGTTATACATAAGATAAATTCGATTGTAAATATTCATTAGAAATCTAAAAACATTTCCTACATGATGGTATTTTATTTGTAATTTTTAGACATCAAATAATTTAATTTATTTATGACACAAAGATGATGCAGTAATTATCTTATTAATGAAATATTGACATAATTGATAATATAAATACCAAAATAAATGTAATTTAAGACTTTTTATGTATTCCAATAATTTTCTAGGTTACTATGATATATTAGTGTTGATTTAATCAACTTTGTTTGAACATATAATTCTTTTATGAATTTAAAAAAAATCATATATCAAATAGTGTCAAAATTGACACAAAATAGTTTTTAAATCAAATATTATATTATTAATTGTAATTGTATTCCTAAAAATCTAAGGTTCGGCCAAATGACTTAGATAAGGATATATATATTAATAATAAACAATTTGGGTTTCGTTTGGAATGTTATAGTAAGTGTATTAACCATATAGTGAAAGAAAACAAAAAGACACGGTAAAAGATAAATTAATTAACTTAGAGTTAAATCTAATTGATAAGGTTAAAATAATACCCTAAACTTGTTTAAATCCTATTGGTTGATAGTATTTCGACCCATCCCCACTTTATCTTTGAAATATGACCGTTTGGAACCATTATAAACCGATTTTGACTTTAATATAAAATAATATTTTGAGATATTCCTAAGGTGCCCCTGTCCTCCCTTATAAAAGGACACCTCATCCCCCTCCTCCTCACACCAATTTGAGCACTCAAGCTCGGCCAACCCCTGCCATTTTCTCCTCTCCACTTCCCTAGAATAATCCTAGAGGTCCTTCTCTTCTCCAAAGACCAATATTAGTTCCTTAAGTGTAGGATTCAAAGAGGCGTTCCAAAGAAGAGGTAATATCCATTACCGATCTTTTCAATTTCTTTCTTCTTCAACTTCTTCTTCTTTAGTTTTTTCATGATAAAGTAATAACATCAGTATTAATTACATACTGATATGTTATTATAAATATGAAACAACCCTAATTCACCTTCTATCCATCCTACAGAAAAATGAAATCACCGCGCGTGCGTACGTACGGAATACCGTCTCCACGCCGTGGTGTAATCTATTTTCCACCATCACCTTACAAGGATGGGTATAATGGTGTAATGAGTAACTATATATGATTATTATTAAGTAATATTGATACTGAAATAATATATATATGTACTCCAATACAATTCCACGATCATAGGAACGATATCATCACTCGTGCGTACGTACGGAATACCGTCTCCACGATGTGATGCGACTCGTTCTACATGATCTTCATTACATAATGATTATATAAATGAATTGAATGAATGAATATGGTATATACTACACTAATACCATTCTGGAAATGAATTATCTATAACCTAAAGATAAGAATAAGAATTTATTCAACAAAACACGCATAAGAACAAAAAGTTATAAATACCCGAGTAACAAGTAACAATGAAATATTACTAACAAGAAGCTAATAATATGACCATATATGATATCATATCAATATGTATGATTCTATAATAAGTCAATAACATTATTTAAACCATTATACCGGATCTTCGGACACGAACAATGCAAATCGGACCTAAGGTAAGGGAAATATCGCAATCTCATTTTTATCCGAGATTGTTTATTCGTAAGTATTTACTGGGGTGTATTTTATCATCCACATCCATGTTTACTCAATATGTAATATTATTTCCATCCACCTAAAATTGTTTAAATCCATTTTTACCCTTCAGTGAGTTTTTAGTAATACGTATGAAAGGAATCTTTTGTCGTTTTTCGTACGAGGTACTTTTTGACTTTTCCGACAAAAGTACGAAGAATGTTTTTTTTAACTTATACGGCACGAACGGATTTCTACTGTTTTATAAAGCCTTATTTTCATGAAGCTTCCTCTAAAAGATTTCATGACTATTTTCAATAAAATCTCTTTCTTTTAAAATTGCATGATGTTTTGTGAAAAGAAATTGATTTTGAAGAAGAAAGGATATTTTCCTCAAGAATTCAATTCAAGTGTTTTATCAAAATTATTTTCCATCTAAGATAATAAAGGGTTCTGTTTCTATCCATATTTTTACATTGATTTGACTATGTTGTGATGGAATTATGTTTATGAATTTATTTATCTTATATGAATTGATTTATGATGTCATGATGTTTCAAGAATCCTATTTTTGTTACATGTGTTATGCGATGATGTATATTTTATGATTATGTGGCACACATAAGAAAGGATTCATTATAAGATGGGTGGGACCTATATCTCCCTCCAATGAATTGGGTAATGATTTTATATCTCATGAGATAGACATGGCTGGAACGGAAGGTTATTTCAGTTCAGTGATACAGGACTGAAACGAGGAGTGAACTCGGTTCAGAAAGGGAGTTTGTCCACTAAGATAGTCTTGGCAATGAGTCATGACTAACAAGAAATGATTTTCCATGATTATGTGTGCATGCCAAAAAGTTTCAAGTTTTATGTTATGATTATGGGGATCTCATTTTCACTTCTATGATTTATTCCATGTTAAGATATTATGATCTCTTTTGCAGGTTTTGATTTTCATAATGATAAGATATGATTTTTATTTCCTTTATTTGCCCTTGCTGAGCATTTGAGCTCACCCTTTTATGTTTTCTTTTCCCCAGGTCAGGAAGATGGATATTAAGTAGAATATGCTAAAAGGGACCCTAGATATGATGAAATAAATGGGAGACACTGTAGAAGATTTATGAACCAGTTGTTTATGTTTCCCAGTTTCTAAAGACACTATACCTATACGGTCCTTTGTGGTTTTGTCATATGTTGTAATAAGTGTGCTTCAATTTTGAAGTATTAACAATGTATGTAAAGTGTGGTTCGTTATAGGAACTGCCTATAATATAAATCCTCCAAGGTTCCCATCCTGATCGATTCATGTAAGATGTTATTTTATGAAAACTAAAATATTTCTTTATAAAGCTCTTGTAAACAACCTAATTACAAAAAAAGACTCATAATATAACCTCCAGAACCTGAATAATCCATTCAACTTTACCATCAGTTTTAGGATGATTAACCAAACTCAAATGAACAAGAAACCCTAGAGCATTATGAATACCTTGATAGTACCACGATGTAAAATAATGATCTCTATCTAAAATTATACTCCTCGAAACACCATGTAACTAAACTATATCATTCTTGTAGAGACTACCATGTTCATCAATAGTGAATATCTCCCTAACTAGAGAGAATTGGGATAAAATCCTCAATTGATCCATGATAACTTATACTACATCATTCATATGGGTTTTCATAGAGAATCATATAACAGAATTATACATAATCAGAAAATTTTACAGAATCCCAGTTGGCCTCAGTTGTTCATCTTTCACCTAATAATAAGGGAAACATCTCACCATATAGACAATGAAAAATCTTTCTCAAACATAGATGTACTAGTTATATAGAATCATAAGAATATCTCATTATCTCTTTGTGCATGCCTATAGGAACTCATACTCACACACTAAAATGAATAGATTTCAACATCCAAGAGAAAATAATGATTTTTTCTTCCCATAGTATATGTTCTCTCTAAAAACAATGACATCTAGATTAGATAACTCCTCTATCATGATCAGGTCCCAAAGCATGGGTGTAAAAGTTAATGATGTCAAATCTACTCATCTGTGAGAATCCAATAAATCTATATGCACGTCTGCAAAGAGTTCCATAAAACAACACTCTTTTAATTAATCCCAAAATATGTATATCTTCATATTATATCTACAATTATTAGAAATTACATTTATCTTAACAAGATTATATTAACAATTAAAGACGAAAGACATCAGCTACTCAACCCACATCTTCTTCCGAAGGTTCATGTCCTTTTTTGAAAAGAGGAACATGAGGTTATTATGATCTATTCATAACACAAACATATCACCCTAAAGATAATTTCTCCATAATATTAGGGAATTTAACACTATAACAAACTACATATTATGATGATGATAATTCTTACCGTGCAGTCTCAGTTGTATAGAGACATAAGACACCACTCGATCACCCTACATCAAAACTAGTTTGATTTCAAATATAAATACATCAATATAAATGGAATATGAATTACCTATAACTCACATTCATCTGAAAAACAAATACCACTCCCTTCGGTATGGACATGGGTTCCTCCACATGGTATAAGTCATGTATAATGAGCAGATGATAACCTAATAACCCCAAAAATTCCTTAATCTCGAAGCCATTCTTTGATTGCCTCCAATATAACACATCTTCAAACATCTATAGTTCCACTAAAACTTCTACCTCTAATATTAAATGTCCCAAGAAGTGAACATTTCCCATAAAGAAACATTATTTGGTTATCTTGGCATAGAGTTGATTCTCACTCACTATACTAAATGAAATGCAAAGATATTCGGAATGATGATCTACCGACTTAGAGTACACTGTGATTTCATCAACAAAAAACACCCCAAGATGGTCTATAAAGGGATGAAAGATTTGATTCACCATGGCCATGAAAACTTTCATTTAATTTGTTAATCCAAATGAAATCACTAGGGAATCATATGAGCCATACATGCTCCTAAAAGTAGTCTACGTTTTGTCTAACGGTATCACCCTCAACTGGTGGTATCCATATGTCATTATGATATTTTTAGATATCTCATCAACTCCCATTCGATCAAGGAGAAAATTTATATGTTGAAAAGGATACCAGTCCTAGACCTTCATCTGGTTAAATTTATGATAATTCAAAAAAAATTGTGAATGAAAAATAAATTTAAATGGGAAAATAAATAGAGAACCCCATGGAGATATACTCATATTTCTGAAACATTTTTTATCGAGATCATCCGTCTAAAATTTCAACTCTAGAAGCACTTATTGTAACATTATATAATATGAAATGAAAACTAGCACTACAACCGACACAAAATTGACCATATATTTGATACATCCCTCAGGAGGTAATCCATAAATTTAATAAAAAATGATTCCAAAATTGGTATACCACTTGAAGAGAATAATCATACTATATGAAAACATCATCTAGAAGAAGACCATATATCAAATCTATGAGATAATCTAATCTGTACAGAATTTGTTCTATAATACCTTCATAAAGATCCAAGTCACCCTTGTGAGAATAGATTCTTTCTTTTGGAGATATGAAGGTAACTATCCTATGGTACCAGCCAATATGAGTCAGATACAAGACTATCCAATCCATATCTAGTTTTGAATTAAAACATTTCATTTCTAGTAATAATGGTTCCCAAAATAAATGGTAACCACAAATATCTAGATAAACTGTTGTGTAATGCTTGATATTTTATGACGGCACTCATAATGGTGTGTTAATGACAAAAACTCCATCCAATATCTCCAGAACTATTCCCAAAATATTTTAAAAAAGATTATAGAAATAATAATTTGACGATCCTATATCAAAGTAAATAAAAGAATGGGTAGATGATATGAGAATCATACCTCTAAAGGAACACATTACTTATTCAAAATTGGATGGAGTAGTCTGTTTAATGTGCAACTGAATAGCCCGTTTACTTTGGGCTCCAGTCTAACTCCATTATTCTATTATCTCTAAATAAAATTTTTGATCAAACATTGGGTACTATGTCCATTGTCTTGGCCTTTACGTCCAGTGGAACTCCATATACATTTATTTTAATGAGTTGTTGAACCCTTCCCAAAATCGGGTATGTGTCCTGGTCTCCTTATACTACTTGGATACTATATGACCCTACAAAACATCATCATGTGTATATCCTTTGGCAAGAACAACACTCCAAATCAGAGTATTGACCTGGAGTATTCTTGTAAATCATCCATCCTTACTAAAAAAACTATATAAAAATATTGTTCTGAGATGATTTCCCACTTTTTTGACTGATCGGTCCACAATTTACTTATAGATAACTATCATAACAGCTCTATTTTACACTAGAGGAAGAGTTCATAGTTTTCCATACTAAATCAATTTGGTTAATTCTTGGGGCCTCACTCATATTCTCTTCCTTGATGATTGTTTGATTTATTACATCATCCAAACTAATCAAATGAAACGAATTCACCTATGATATGATCCCAAAGAAAATTTCATCTTGAAAAAAAATATCCATATATATTTCATCACCATCAAATGATAGAAAAAATAGATTAAATTTAGTGAAATGTTCAACATCGTCCATCAACAGACTTACCTCCTTTGTCAGATTGAAAAACAATAGATCATTCTCATCTCTCAATAAATCAGGATATATGTGGCTCAAAAAATACACCTAATCTTTTTCCAAGATAATTCATCTTTCTTCCCATCCTTCTCTAGAATATACCATAAGGTCTTGGAAGTTCTATGATGAATATACCTAGTATGTTTCACCCCACTTAGTTTTTATTGTAAAAATATGGTTACAGATTATTTAGAATTACCTAATCCAGAACTCGGATGCCTGGGGGTATCTCCCTAGTGAATGTAGGTAGATGGTACAACTATAATTTTCCCATTATCCAAGACATAAATGGAACATTTTGAACTAAATTCCTTTAAATGGATCGCATGACCCTCAAAATGATGCCAAGAATAGAAACATCTATCTGATCATTAGGAGATATAGGAATCTTTGATTCTATTCCATAAAAAACATGTGGATTTCCACTCATTAGAATATCAACTCAAAGATAATGAGGAGTAATTTTTCTACAATACAAACAAAATCCATAGAACACTAGCTATAACAAACAATGTAAAACTAAACATGTAACAACAATAGTAAAAAACATCACTTGGTCCCTCTAAAAATGTTTTACAAGTGTTTTAGAATTACATATCAATTCATTTAATATAATTTATCAGTTATAAGAGTATATCATATAATATTTCGTACAACTAAGTATACATGACATGAAATAAATATGTTCATATCAAGAAAAATTCATTTCAATATATATCTATATGTCCCTGTCATGATGAATTCATACTCATCCCATTCCATACAAACCCACAAGTGGAAATAACGTGAAACAATATCATCACACAACATGTGAATCATTCAAGGTGAAATAGCATCAACTGTAACATGAACATAACATAAACATTCATCACATCCCTAGTAACTCATATCAGACCCCGTATATGAGTTGGCTACTCCAATGAAGATGATCAACACAATGTCCCAACATATCCTATTCTCTATTTTACATTTCCCAAATAGTAAATTATTAAAAAAATAAAAACCAAATACAACTAATACCACTTTTTATCCACCCCTATCATGTGGTTGAAATGGGTTTGTTCTATTACCATAAGTGTGTGTCACTATATTCTAGAGACTTTAGACTAGAAGTGATGGTGTGGTGATATAGTGGGGAGACTATTCCCTCTGATGTGAAGTTACATAGATGTTTAAATAATAATATTAATTAATATAATTAGATTAATATATAATGCCAAGAAATATCTCATACAATTGGGAAATAAAACTTGAACAAATAAACCAATAGTGATAAATCATGTAATAAAAAATATGTGTTGTATATAAATGAACAACATAAACACATATAAAGAAATGGATCAGTAAAAACAAGTAAATGCTAAAATATGTTGGTTATAAACACCATGTTAGTCCCATTCTAGACATCATCCCAACAAATAAGTAAAAAAATCAACTATAAGGTCCATTTCCATTGTCTAAACCTACAACCATGTATTCTTCTTGGGTACTAATATTTCTAGAATATTGGGAGTGTATAACTTTGTCGGTCGACACCCCCATTATAAACAATACTAATTTGATAACATCATCATCTAATAAATAATATATCGGTGTATTAATTAATAAACTAATATAATATAACAGTCCACTTACTTCAACAACATGTTTAAATGAATCGACATATTATATACAACCATGCCAAACCTAATAAAATATTTATTGAAAATAACACAAAACATTGTCAATATTTCTATATATACATTTCAAAATTTGTTAGATAGTGACACGATATATAAGCATTTCATCATGTGTGAGGTCATAGCCTGATATATACGCATTTTAGCACATGTTATTGAAATTTTTTGTACACATTCATTTCAAAATGATTGATGGAATAGTGCAATATATAATATTTTAAACATGTTTAAATGAGTACCCAAGTATATAATTATTTCATCATGTGTCATATTATATCCAAGTATATAATAATTTCAGCATATGTTAAGGAATCACTTATTATCAATGAATTTTATCATGTTTCTACTAGTCATAATAGTAAGGATATCACAATATAACATGTTAGGTCTCAATGATTAATTATTAAAATAACCACTTGTCTTTCATTTTCAATTTCATTATATATAAATTTATCAATAGAAATATCAACAAACAAATCCATTTCCATGGTGAATTTATATACAAAAAACCACATGAATCTTCTATAATTTCTAAAAAAACATTAACACATTAACCAATTTATATTAATGAAGGGTTCTCCGACCCAATGTGTAGCAATTACCATGTTACAATACTAATTAAACACAAAGGGATCCAACCAATATTCTATCCAATTATTTTCTTTTAATCAGTGATTAAATTAATTAAAGAACATGTTGCATCATCACAATCACAATATTTTATATACTTCAGAATTTAAATATATCATAGGGTTAGGTTTATACTCCCAACCATTAACTAAAAATTAACTCAACTCTTCAGATGGAAAACAACAATAAGGATGATGCAAATATGATCACAATAAAAACATAGATCAAACCAAAATAAGATCAAAAACCGCAAAATAAGGCCAAAATGAAATTATAACATTGAAAAAACAAGGGATGATAGGAGATAAAAGAATCCTTAGAAGAATCCCATAGTAATGATCAAATGTGAAATCAGGATGTTCATAAAAGGGTAGGATACTCCAATATTTTATGGAGTTCTCTCTAGGGTCAAGAAGAGAGGTATACACTAATTGGAATGAAATAAAATCAACTTACACTTCCAGTTTAAATTTTTTCTCATAATAAATTGCATGTAATCATTTTTCATGATGTTTATTTCATACTAAATAGATGTTCTTAATAATTGATCACCTCATATTTATATATATACATTCTCATATTTTACATGATGTGAGTGGTTTTCATAGTGTATAATTGCTTCATGAACTATACTGGTTCCTGACATCTTCATGTGTGTTTTCATGATGTGTAAAACATTCATGATGTGTAAAAAGCTACTAGGAATTTTTCAGACTACATTATTTATAAGGTCCCCAAACACCTCTGAACCTTTTCGAACCATGGAAAACCAAATAAATCCATTTAACATGTTTATTCTAAGACACCATTTATTTATAACAAACAAACCTCCTTAAACATGAGAAAATTTCCCCCCAAAAAAATCTATACATTTTGAACAATACTGATCCACTAGGGTTCAAAAACAAAGAAGACCCCCAATGAAATACATACAATGAAATCATTATAGAGGTAAGTTCATGGAAAAATGATGGGATATTATAGTATACATTAACAATATTTTGAAAGAAATTTATACCTATATTATTATGTTATAAATAAATATTTTAATAAATAATTGTCATATGAATTAGTTGAAAATCAATAAAAATATGATTTTGAAATTGTATTAGTTTACAATCTTGATGATGTGAACTATAAAGATGGAAAAAATAATATCATGAAATCATTTTGAGATTTATGTTTGAGTTTTATGGTTTAGTTAAAAAATTTATTTACAAATAATCAATAACACTATGTTAAATTTCATGATGAATTAATATACTAAATATGTTAATGAGATTGATAATAATATATTTTTACTTGAATAATTTTTAAAATATATATATTTAGCTTAAAAATATTCATCAAATGTGGTTAGTTCTAGGGTAACGGTTGATGAACAAGCTAGTAGAGTTTATAATCTTCACGATTGAATATTATTAAAGGAAAATTTGATTTAGTTGATTTAATAAAATTTCATCACACCGAAATAGAATTATTGAATTGAATAAATGTCTATAAATACCATAACAAAAACAAACTTTTATGGTTTAATTGTTAGATGATTAAAAATATTTTTAAGAAACCATCAACGAAATATAATGATTTTTTAAATAAAGAGAGGTTTTATGCTATGGGAATGAGTATACATCGATATGAAGTAAAATAATATTATTAAATTACTATAGAGGATGATCTAATAATATCTATTGGAAAAATATATGGAAAGGTTAAATAAAAAATTGAAAATTTAATTTAGTGTATCTAAAAATCTATGATATTTTTTTCTAAAATTTAGAATAAATCCAAACATATTTCCCCTTAATGACGTATTAATTTCATATAAATTTGGGATATATAATTATATCTTGAAATGAGTCTAATATTTATTTTTGGGTGAATCAGCTAGAATCAAAAAATGATAGAAAAACATACCTTACTCAACAATGGATAAATTCTTTTAGTGGGTATTATTTTTGTTGTTTTAGTTTTGAAAAAATTAAATATAATTTTATGTTAACTAAAGTTTCAATAATGGAATATTATTTTTTATGAAAGATTGAAATAAACTACATTACTTTTATTCCTTTGAAAAAATTATATTTAATTATCAAGCAGTACTAGTAAGATTCTAATGATGAAATTATAAATAATGAATAAAGAATCAAAACAATATCAAATCAATTTGGCCACTCTAATATGTGGATAAATGAAAAATGAAAAGAAAAACATGGATGGATCAGCATTCAATGAATACAAGAATGATATTATATGGATTCTGTATGACATATGCCTTTGTAATATAATGTCAAATTTAAATACTAAATAAATTTTAAATAAAATTATATATTAAATATTTTTATTTAGAAATGATGCATCCCTAAGGAATAAAATAAATATAAATAATATGATATTTGGTAAATATTTGATGAAAAAAAATGTATTCATTATGTATGGATGTCATAACATCGTTATGTGTGGTATAATAATTTGATGATCAACCTGGTTTTTTATTCAAAAATATTGGACACAATATCAAACTTATATATAAATTTTATTTTATTTGTGGAAAAAAGATAAAAAAACAAATATATCAAGTGGATAAAAATAAAAAACTCTTGTTCTATCATTTTTAAATAATATAATAGATTATAGAATCATCAATTATTTAAGGGAAACCAGTACAATATAAAAAATCTCATGAAGCTTAAAGAAGTGAAGTGATTTACCACATTTAAGTAAAAATGGGAGATTATGTGCGATTCAAACATATGATAAAATATATTTTTTACTAAAAAACAAATGGTAACTAAAGGTGATTAATATTAAATATTAATTATTGAATAAGTTTTTAGGATGACATGTATTATGGTGATTTATTAAAATAAGCAATTGATGTGATATATCATATTTAAAAAATTAGTAGATGAAAAATAATATCTGTAGATGATTGAATCTTTAAAACCATATAATGGAATAGTGTATACCTTTATTTTTCATAAAAATTATTTATGAAAATATATTAATTAAAACTAAAATATCATCATCAATAACACTAAATTAAAATGGATTCTATAAAAAATATAGTGAATAAATAATACTCCATTAATCATTGAAATGGGTTTATCATTGAACTGGTGAAAATATTTGGTGAAATTAACTATTTAAAAATTATTATTTCTCTATTTTTGATAAAAAGATACAATAAATGAGTTGTTTTATAGAATGAAACCCACAATAATAAATTATTAAGTGGTTAGAATTATTTTTTAAAACATGTAATGAAATAAATTTTGAAAATATTAAATATATAATATATGGTAAAATTTTTAATTGTTATTATAAAACATGAAAGGAATATATATTTTTAAAAATATATATACCTTGAGTTTTATAAGAATTAATGGTAAATAATTTTTATTAAAAAAAGATATAATTTTGAATAATTTTTAGATTTATTAAATTCATAGAGATAAGTAATAAAAATAATTAAAACCTGAATAAACTCATTTTCATACACATATATATAATTTTGAAGGTGAAATTAATGATAAATGATCATTTTTATAGATTTCACACCAACTGAATCAGTATATTTATGAATTAGAGTTTTAGTGAATGAATAAAACATCATCAGTGACAAAATATCCAATAAAAAACTCATTATAAATATTATTGTGAGGAAAATTTTATTTTCATCAGTATAACATCAAATATTTAAATATTTTTTAGAATATGAATCCAGGTTTGAGGACCTAAATGAATATCTTGATCAAATAATCATGATAAAAACATGATATTTTGTGATGAGACTATATAAAAATAACATTATTAGAACATAATGTATAATCAAGAATAAATTTGATGTAAAAAAGTCGAGATTAATATGATTTTTATATTTTAAATGGTTATTCTCAAATTGATGGTTTTGGTATTAAATAAAAATATCAATGTTTACATAACATAAAGAAATTGTATTATTATTTATGCTGAAAAGAAAAATATAATTTCTCTAAGACTAATTTTATATTAAATAATTGGATGAAATTAATTTTAATAAAAATTATAGGATGATACTTCACTTGAGGAAATATTTCTATGGATTTAAGATATAACCTTGTTCTTGGTATGATGGTTGGATACATAATTAAATAAGATGTAATTTAAATGAGGTATATTTGATCAAGAAAATATATATGAACCTATTAAATAAAGAAAAATGTTTGAAACTCATTTATGTTGACTATATCATCCTTAGTATCTGAAAAAATGAGACTGGTGATATGTTTTTATACTTTATGTGATTGGGATTATTAATGATCATGATTGTGAAACATATAAAATTACTCAAATTTGATTCTAATCAGAGGGTTTTGTATAACTTTTCTTTTAAGTGAACTAATCTAATGGTTTTTTAAAAATATTGTTACATGTTATTAGAGAGAAATTAATCCTCTATAACCATAGAAATGATCCATGGAAATAAAATTTTATATATTATTTGGATCCAATCCTTTACCAAATAATTATTGGAATTTTTATTTATAGTTGGTGAAATGATGGTATATTTTTTTAACTTATTTGGATATAAATTTTACAACTAATCCAAATGAAAAGAATAAATGGAATTTAAATTAATAATAATTTATGTCTGCGTAACACATTTCAATAATTTCTTATTATATCGGGGAAGAATTAATAATTCATTGGATATTGTGATGTGAATTGTACAAAATTTATAATGGATATAAAATATAAAAACTGATGGTCAATTTAGATTAATGAATAATGTGTCATATTTTAAAACAATATAAAAAGGATTACTTATCTTGGTATGGATAATGAGAAATATGTCACAGTAATGAAGCTGTATACCCAATTTATTTTTGAAAAAATAATATTTTGATATCCTTATTGAATAAGCAAAGATGACTATGATTTTTTTGATAATAAATGCATTTTAATGATTTCAAATGAGAATTAGTATAAAAACTCAGATTATGAATATAAAAATTATTTATCATTTAATCAAAGTGAATATAAAGAATGTGGTTATGAAAGTTTTCCATACTCGCAAAAATGAGTAAGAGGTTAATATATTCACAAAACAACTAGTGAAATAATTATTTGAAAGAATCTTTTTAATCTTACATTTAATCCACATCCTTTAGTTGGAAATTTTTTTAAAAATACATTCTTATTTTGTTAAATTTTTATATTTAGTGTATCAACAAACTTTTATTTTAAGCTTAATGGAATTCCCTATTTTTTGATTATTAATGAATTGGGGATATGAAGTTATAGAAAAAGTATAAAATTTAAAAAAATAGAATGTTATTATATGGAGGATAAATAACATTAATGTAAAATAGTTCTTTATATGATCCATGGGGATGATGACATTAAATGCCTTAAATTTGAGGTAAGTTGATTTTTTGAAGGTATACTTTTTTAGGAGTGTTTCTACATACATTATTTTGATACATTGAGAATGAATCAAGAATATTTAGAGTTACTATTTGAGATTTTATTATTTTTATGGATTTTTTTAAATAATTTACTAATGGAAATAAATAATTTCCAATAAACCTGAATGTGGAGGATACTGGAACAAATAGTTTTTAGAATACATTTCAACTAATTCAGGATACAAAAGTATATTATTTTTGTAGTTCTAAATTGGTGAAAAGGGTGTTAATATATGTATTTATAGATGATTTAAAAAATATTTAAGTATAAAATAACATAAATGTATAATAATATAAGAAAAAAATATTATATTTTGTTTTATATGTTTTCTATTTTATATATGTGAACCTAAAATGTATGGAATTTTAAAATGATTTTTTGAATTTGATAGAAATATCAAGTTGATTGAGTCAAATCACACCCATTTTTTATTGGTAAATAAACATTAGGGTAATCAAGATATAATATTATGAAAGTTAAGGAATATATATATATATATATATATTAGATTTAATTAAAAAGTTCGAATAAGAAATTCATGTAAATATTATTTGATTTTAGTTGGATTTGCGAGATTTTTTTATAAACCATGATAAAATTATGTAACAAATACATTGGCAGTAACTAAGAAAATTTTATTTTTTATGGTTATTTGTTATAAAATAATAAATTTTAGGAATAAATTTTTCGTAAATATTATTATATATTCATGGTTAAATATATTTAATCAGGAATTTAATTGGGTAAAATGAAAGAAATCACTAGATGAGAAATAATGTTATAGAAAAATCATTATGATGAGTATATCTTAACATATTTCAAAATTTATAAATGGACTATATTTTGGATATGTGAACATTAATATGGATGTGGTTTTTGGAGGATCCTATGGAAGAAATGATCCATTTCATGGTGGAGTTTATTGTATTATTTTTTTAAATATATCATAATATAATACTGAATTTTTTATTATATAAATTTTTATTTTTTATGGTGGATATTATTCAAGGTGATTTCATGAATATATTTATGTTTTAATGGGTTTAAACATAGAAAAATGATAGATGATATACTCGATAGAAATAGATATTAACATTTCATGATGATTTCATAAGAAAAATAATAATTTTTTATATTGTTTTGAAGGAAAAAAGTGGTGGACTATAATTGGAGACTTATGGTTTGTGAATAATATCGAATAATTATGAAATAATTTAGGGAGCACAAAATAATATGTAATATTTTGAATATTTTTCTATAATAGAAGAGGAAAACATTGTTATTATTGTTTTATAGTTAAATAGATACATAACACATAGTTTAATTATTTACTTTTATCCTATCATTTGAGATCTTGTGTGAGAAATTTCTTTTTGTGTAAAATCCCTAGCATGGGTACCACTATAACTTATTTACCACTATAGATTGTCACATGATGTACTGCATGCCTCCTAATAAACCAAAGGCTACTTAATTGTATTGAAGTTATATTAAAATTAAATGATGAGACTATACCGTCTTGTTAGAGTTAAAACATAGAAGAAATAATATCAACAGATATAACTACTAGTATAAACTAAAAATGGAATAACAACAACATGTGACAATAAAAACCTAAGATAAACATTATATAACAATGATATGTATACTCTACATGATGGGAAGTCATATAGAAAAAACAAAAATACCATAACAATGAATACCCCTGAACACAGCCTCATTTGGAACCCAGTCCTAACACACAATGCTCTAACTGAAACACCACGTCCTAGTCTTGAACCGGTACTAGAAAACAATTTGAATCTTCTTGGGTACCCATGTTCTCTAACAGCCCGATTAGGGTGTGAGTACAACATAGTAGGCCACCACAAAGATTTTCTAATAAATGACCAACATATACAATATTGTAAGCATAAAATCATGTTGCAATAAATATACAGGGCAATAATAGAATCATGGCTCAAATTTAAACAATTATTAACTATATTTTTTATTCTTTATGTTCTATCATGAAGTCAATATATCCAAACAACTTATTGTCTTTCTGATAGATTTTGACATAGAAAATAGGATTAAAAACTTGTAGTCACATGGGGGATTTATTAATCAATTAAATTTAACCATGTACCTTGGAGCGTCAATCTTAGTATGTTAAATTTAATCATTTATCATGGAGAATCGGTCCAAGTAACAACAAAATTTCCATACTCAGTGTGCCTAGATCCATATAATGACATCATAGTCCATGTAAAACATCGGTGGGACCTAGAGCATCTGTATTTCCCCGTAATATATTTGGATCATTAGTCTAATAATATAATAACAGAATACATCAGTGGGTCCTATAGCCTTATTCTATCCAAAACCATTATAGTGGAGCCTCAGTCAACACTACTACAAAAACTGGCAAGGAAAGCACCCCCTTATATCAGTGCGAAGAAAAAGAAATGATGAAGGTTACCCTATATCATCGCTAAAATTTTAGCGCTGATAAACAATCCATCTATCATCACTAAAATTTTACCGTGGATACGGGGTAACCTTTATCAGTGCTAAAGAACCGCTGATAAAATGACCCTTTATCAGTGCTGGAAAAGTGCTGATAAATAATCTCTGTATCAGCGCTAAAATTTTAGCACTGATGGATGAATGATTTATCAACATTTTTTAGCACTGATAAAGAGTACCATTATCAGTGCTAAAAAAGCGCTGATAAAGGTAGTCTTTAACGGCGCTTTGTTTGATCTGATAAAACCTTAGTTCATTTTTTATAAAGTCAGTCGCACAGTGCCCTCGTTTTATCACGGCCTAAAGCTTTCGCATTACTGGAACCCTGAGCCTCCCCTCTGCCTTCCGCTGAGTTCGCATTGTCGGACCTCCTCCACCCTCACATCACGTTGCTGGATCTCTATCGCCCTCGATTCTCGTTGTCGGACCTCCACCGCCCACAACGCCCTCACTTCTCATCATCGGACCTTCGCCGCCCGCAACTCCCTCTTCTTGTTTCCAGACCTAGATGGCTTTAATCTCATTTATTTGGTTTAATTCTTTATGGTTATGGTCTTTAATTGCATCCATAGGTCATTTCCATAGTTTAGTTGGTGGTTTCATTCTAGTTGTGTGAATATATAAAGAAATAGGTAGGTTTTTCCAATATTTGACATTGTTTTAGGTGTTTAATATGATTTATTTGGTTCTAAAATGTTTTTATAAATTGTCTGCGTTGGGGGAAACATGTTTTCTAATTTTTTTTGTTGTGCGTAAGGGTTTGATAATGATTTGACTACTGTAAATGGTTGTTTGTCATGTGTGTTTCTATTATTGGAAGTGTGATTTTATAAAATAGATATAATTTTATATACGGGTGGAATTGATCACAATGGAATCCTAGTTATCTAGGTGGGTCAATTAGGTCAAGTATATTAGGTGAATTAGTCAGGCCGATGATTTGTCTCCTTAATAGGGATATACATAGAAACAATTACTAAATATTCATGTGCTAGGGATTTGAACCTTAAATAGGACCTTCATGTCTAAGAGATGTGATCACCAAGTGTATGAGGATCTTAGGACCCTAGTAACCCTAATACCATAGAGATTTTCTATAGTTCTCATACTATTCTTGCTATTATCTTGTCACATTTACTTTCTCTTTTATTTCAAATAATGTTTTATTTTAATTGTATCTTCCTTTTTCTTAAAAATTAACATGTTAATGTTTATCATAATGACATTACATGGAATCTATTTTTGTTGTGTGCTACTAGGTATGTTGTCTCACACCTTATATACACCCTCATGTTTATGAAGACCTTATTATGTTTTACCTAGTTAAAGGCAAGGTTCCCTTGGTGGTGATAGTGGATATATGTTCGAGTAGTTCCCCTTTTGGTGACTGTTGTTGGTTGTGGAATGGGGATGTTGACCCTCATATTTCATGGAGGCTTGGATGTATAGTTGGTTCCCTTACCTTTTTTTATTTTTGTTTTGGCTGAAATTGTTAAATGCTTATCCCATATTGCAATGTTATCTTTTGGTCTATTATATTGTAAAATTTGGTTATGATATGGTGTTCGATTGTTATGTAATATTTATAGTTTTTTACATGAAAAACCATTCCCAAAGGTGTTACTCAATTCCTAGGAACTAGTTACAACCCATGGGGATTGGTAATTCCCTTAGGACCTTCCCAGGAGTTGGGTCAGGTGTCAAGTGGGATGGAAAACTGGCCTAGTTCATGACAAGAAGTCTACACCATAGTATGGTTGTCTAAATCCTTTCTGTACCGTGTCCATGGGAGGTTGAAACATTGTATCTTTTTTATAGTCTTAAATTCCATGATCCCCATTTAATATACCTTTTTTTACTACAAAATTCTCATTTGAAATCTTTATTCTTTATGTCTTACAAGAGTCATTTTAAATCCTCCAAACTCCCCTCTTCTCAGATAGAAGCTTCAGTGTATGCGTTTGGTTTCTCTCTGATAAGGGGATGTCTCATCGATTGGAAATCCTCTATCTCCTCTTATATTTTCCTTAAAGAGGGATATATCATCATCTTTTTAGTGAATCTAATATTCTTTTTTTTTAATCATGATTATAGGTTAGACTACTTGATCTTCTACACCTTCATTATTCATTGACAGATCACATTATGGGTGTTAAATTGGGTTGATCACTAATTAAAGGCAGGTGGTTCCACAATGTATCTTCCAAAAAATTCAAAACTTCTTTTCTTGATTTATTCAATATGAATTATAAAAATAATTTAATATTATTTGAGTTAAAGTGGGTTTTATTTGTGATTTTAGAGGCATGTATTTTTGAAATAAATCCCCTTCTTACTTGTTTTTTGTGTCATGGAATTATTTGAGAAAATATATATTTTATTACCAATATTTTAAAACATAATTATCCTTGATTTAAAAAAAATTATTAGAATGTAATATTATTTGAAAAGGGAATATATATTATGTAAACGAATGATTTGGTTTTGAAATAAAAATTCATGTTGAAAACTAAAATTGGGTATTTGAATGTAATAAATGAAATTATTTGTAATGATTTATTTTCCCATGTTTGGTTTATTATTTGATTTAAAGTATATAAATCTAGGTTATTTAGTGGTAGTTTTTATAATAATGTTTGGATATAATCTCATAGCACTATATTTATTATTAAAATATTATCTTAAACATTCTATGACATGAATTTTTCCCCAATGGTAATTTGAGTCCCGATGACCTGAGTCATGGGATGTGTTAACACATTGAGCCAATATCACAGATTGAGTTGTATGAGGATAATATTACTAGAAACTAACATACCATAGGGTTTGATACATGTTACTATGATATAATTTATTTATTATTACAAGACATTGATTATAGAACTATTTTGTTCATGCAAACTAATTTATATAAGATTTTTATATACATTGTTCATTTAAGTATGTTTTTGTATATCTTCCATCTTTTTGATTATGAAATTATGTGATGTTGGAAATATGTAAATACTAAGATACCATATTGTTACATTTTAACAAGGTTTATGTTTGACTATATACTTATTATATTTTCTTATTATTTCTTACACAGCACCAATTGAGTCGTGTAACCTGATTGAAATCCATATTGGTACTTTGGTTCTGATGTGGATATGGTTTTTTATGTGTTTGTAAAATGTGTATGTGTGGATATATGGGTACTTTGGCATGATGATATTGAATGTGGGGCAGAGACCTAGGAGTTGTAGATGTATCATTCTTGATTATTCTTGTGTTTGGTATGGGGTGATTTGAGGAAACTATAATGAATCTAAATTAATAATATTTAATGACGATGAATAAATACTAATGGTTAGTCTCTATTAATAACTATTTTTATAAAGAATTGGTTCCCTTCTACTGTATTTGGAAGTCTAGTTTTGTGTACTTGAACCATAAATACTAATATTTGAGATTCAAATAGGATGAAGATTAATAAATATTGGATGGATGCTAATCGTTTAACAATATAGTACGAGAACAGAGTGAAAGAGTTCATCATGTTTGTAAAGAATCACGAAAAGGATCCTTCTCAAATCCTTTTTCCGTGTTTATGTTGCTGTTATTCTAGACTACTTACTCCAGAGGAGTTTGAAGAAAATTTGATATGTCACAGAATAGATCAGAGTTATAAATGTTGGAATAAACATGGAGAAAAATGTGAATGTAGCTACTGGCTGGGATAAAACTGCGTTTTATGGATCGTCAGATATGAATAAAAATATGGATAATGAAGAGGACTGTATGGAGGATGTGATTACAGATGTCAATGATGATGAAGGTCGTATTGAGGAAATGACAAAGACAATTCAAGATGAACTCCGCGATTTCCCAAAATTGATTGAGAAGTTAAATAGTTGTGAAAAGACGCCATTGTATACTTCTTGCACTAAGTATACAACATTGTCATTTGTACTAAAGTTGTATAAATTAAAAGAAGGCAACAGATGGAGTGATGTCAATTTTACGGAACTAATTACTCTCTTGAATGACATTCTCCCGGAAGATAATGATCTCCCAAGCCGGACATATGAAGCTAGTCGAACGTTACGCTTGATGGGAATTATTTTTGAAAGAATACATGCCTTCCCGGAAGACTTTATATTGTTTCGCAATGAGAGAAAATCACTTACAGATTGCCCAAAGTGTGGTTCTTCTTGATACAAGAACGATAAATCCAATCCTATGAAAGTTGTATGGTATTTTCCAATCGTTCCAATATTTAGGTGTATATATGTATGTGAAGAAACTGCAAGGCAATTGTCGTGGCATGCAGATAAAATAAATAATGATGGGTTATTACGTCATCTAACTGACTCTCCTCAATGGAAGAAAATTGATCATGAGTATTCTAAATTTGGAAAAGAGCCGAGAAACCTTCTTATTGCGTTATCTACAGATGGAGTGAATCTTTTTGGTTTTCAAACCAGCACTCATAATACATGGCCTGTTATGTTGGTAAATTATGACTTTCCACCCTGGTTATGCATGAAGCAGAAATTCATCATGTTATCTATGCTTATATCAGGACCAAAACAACCAGTTAAAGATATTGATGTTTATCTGGCTCTTTTGATCAAGGATTTGAATTTATTTTGGGACTCGGGTGTAATGTTGTATGATGCTTATAAAAGTGAATACTTTACGTTGAGAGCGATGTTGTTTGGGAAAATAAATGATTTCCCTGCTTATGGAAATTTTTCAAGATATAGCATTAAAGGAACTCAAGGGTGACCTGTGTGTGAAGAAGATACAAAATCAATTAGGTTTAAACATTTATCCAAATATGTGTATCTAGGAAATCGTATATTTCTATCTCGTTTGCATATGTACTGATCTTGGACGACATCTTTCAATAGAATTTTAGAAAAATGCGCAACACCGTCTATACTAACAGGTGATCGGCTGCTTGAGAATGTAAAAGATCTGAACACTGTTATTGGTAAACCATTTTCAAAAAACCTTATGAAAATTGGTTGGAAAAAGTTATCAGTTGTTTTTGAATTGCCATTCTGGAATTGATTGTACGTAAGACATTTTCTTGATGTGATGCATGTGGAAATAAAAATATATGTGACAATGTTATCGGAACGTTGCTAAATTCCAATGGAAAAACAAAACATGGAATTAAGGCAAGGTTGGACATGGTTGACATGGGAATACGAGAAGGTCGGCTCCCATGAAGGGTGAAAATAGAATGTTTCTTCCTCTAGCTACTTATACTCTTTCTAGGGCGGAGAGATATCAGTTTTGATACTTCATCAATGATGTAATGTATCCATAGGGGTACTCATCAAATATCAAGAACATTGTTCCAATGAATGATTTGATGTTAAAAGGTTTAAAATCAGGTGATTTCCATGTTTTGATGCAAGATCTAATTCCTATAGCTTTATATTTCATTTTCCCCAAGAATGTTCACAATACGTTAACCAAACATTGTATCTTTTTCAGAGCTATATGTAGCATAGTTTTAGACCTGGGGAAATTTCTAGCTATGGAAAAAAGAAATTTTCATCATATTATGTGAATTAGAAATGTTCTTCTCGCCAACATTCTTTGATATGATTGTTCATTTGATGATTCAATTGGTGAGAGAGGTTCGACATTGTGGTCTTGTGCACTATAGATGGATGTATCATGTTGAACGGTATATGGAGATTTTGAAAGGGTATGTCAAAAATCAATGTCAGCCAGAGGGTTATATAGTGGAGAAATATATTGTTGGGGAAGCCATTGAATTTTGTACTGAATACCGATCTAATGTGGAAAGCATTGGTCTCCAAAAATCTCTTCACACTGGACACATTGAGGGTGAGGGAATTTCTGGAAGAGAAGTTGTGACAATCAGTATTACAGATCGGGAGAAGGCCCATCTTTATGTTTTTCATAACAGTTTAGAGGTTGCTCCATATATTGAATCTCACAAAGAAATTCTTAGGTAGTTTAATCTATCAAGGGATGAAAAATGGTTATCAAATACACATAATCTCCAATTTATAGGATGATTTCAAGACCATATTTTTAAAGAGTTGCATAAAAATCCGAATTCAATTTCAGAACAACTTTGATGGATAGCCGATGGACCAAGTGTGTATGTATTATCTTACAGTGGTTATGTAATTAATGGTTATACATTCAGTATAGATGAACATGATGAATAATGTACCATGCAAAATAGTTGAGTTACACTAGTGGCTGAAGCGATACATGTTTCTGGTAGTAAAGACAAAAATCCAATTAATGAAAATATGTCATACTTTTGCATTATCAAACTAATATGGGAGTTATATTTTACGACATTACAATTGTCGATTTTTCAATGCAAATGGATTGATAATAATAGTGGTGTTAAAATAGATGAATGGGGATTGGTGAATGTTTTTTTAGTAACGAAGGGTACAAAGACGAACAGTTTATAATGGCATCACAAGAAGTACATCTTTTTTATGTTCCAGATCCCGTAAATCGAAAGTGGTCGATTGTTCTGTTATCATCCAAAACTACTGATGGTTATGAAGAAAATTCAATTGAGGACAATCCTTTTATTGGTTCGTCGCAATCATTTCGGAGTGGTCCCAATGAAGATGATGTTTTCTATGTTATAGGAGACCACAATGATGGGATTTGGATAGTAGATAGAGGTGTCAAATCACTCCAACATTTGAAAAAAATAATGAGAGTTTAGTAAAAAGGTTATATTTTGTTTTTAATAGAGATCCTGTTATCTCATTTTATTATCTTATCATTACTGAATTTATGTAATCTGAATTTACTGTTCAACCACTTTTGTAGATAATGACTTCTACACATTCTGGTGCTCCTAACCTTCAGGCTGAATAAGTCTCTCAAGCTGCTGCTACTGCTACTGCTCCTGCAGCTCATGCTGCTGCTGCTGTTGCTCTTGCTACAACTCCTGTTGCTCCTGCTTCTCCTCCTGTTGCGGCTCATGCTACTCCTACTGCGGCTGCTGCTTCTCCTACTACTACATCTCAGGCAGCTCCTAGTTTTAAGGTCCAACCACCATCAACACATATTGTTGATACCATTCCATATAAACATATATATGATGTGGATATCAATGAAATGGTCAGGAATTAAGGATCGACATCGCAGAAAACACAAGTGCGTCGTAGTTTGATGGTGTTATCCAAAATTCTTAAGGGAAAAAGCAAAGCCATAAAATTTGAAGTCGGATGGAATGCACGAGGCCAACATGTGAATCCCAACAAGGCTATGTTTAGCAGCTACATTAGAGTTTTCACTCGGCAACGCGTGATTATTGAAATAGATTTATGGCACCATGTTGTGTCCAGGCTGAAGGTCGTGATCTAAGAAGAAATTACAGTTACATTATGAATTTATTTCTTGAATTTTCTCGAAAATAAAATAATGAAACAATGTCTTACTCTTCTCAATCTCTTGTAGGGTACAGTTATAGTAGATGATTCACACAAGGATTATGTACTATGGCTTGCAGGAAAGATTCATCGAGTTTTCCCACTATTTTAACAAGATTCCACCTGAAAGATTCTAAAGGTAAAATAAACATACACCCACCCATTGTCTACACTCACCAAATATCCTAAGAAGCATGGGATGCATTTATTGGCCGTCATGGGGATGAGAAGTTTCAGTTACATTGTGGGTGATAATACGTTGTTTGAGGATACATGTATTCATCACATTGATCATCAATATTTCATTTATGAAACTAAAACTTTGTACTGAAAATAAGGAATGTGCATTAAAACCAACATACCCCTATCTTAATGAAAGGATGGGGTATGCATCATTAGAAATGAAAATGGTACGTATTTTAAATTTATAGTAATATTGTTAGGTTCCAATAAACAACATCATAATTATCTTTCTATGTTTATATGTACATTGATGAGTCTAAAACCAAATGCACTTCCATCCCACATCATGTGTTATGGAAGGAGGATTGTGTGAACAAAGAAGGGAAGTTAGTAGATGAGAACACAGAGAAAGTGTGGGAAATATGTTTAAGTATGACACGACTATAAAAATATTTGTTTAAAATTGCTATTACATAAAAATAATTAGTTATTTTCCTATATTTGATAGTCACCAGAATCATCCACTCCTGTAGCGGATACAGACCTATTATCGATGGCTTTGAAGCAGCCAGAAAAATATGGTCGTGTTAGAGGTGTAGGGTTTGGGGTGACACCCTGAGTATATTTTGAGAAGAAGAAAAAAATAGATGATACAGATGAAAAATTGGAACAAATGAGAAAAAATAGCAACCCTTGAAGAATGATTTCAATGGCAGGGAGAGTTTCTAGCAACATTTATGGGTGAAAAGCAAAGGGAAGACACAACTCAGGAACAACCAGCAGTTGAACATCCCACCCCACCCCCAGTAGCTTTTAGGTGAGCCATTCACCTCAAAAAACTGTCTTATCCATAGTAATCAATAATCTAATAATTGTTCCCATGAAATGTGAATTAGAAAAAAACTGATAATTTTTCTATACTGATATTATGCAGGGTGATAATGATTGTGATTTATATCTATCAACACCCACCTATCACCTTGCAGTGAGGGATACAGTGTTCAATATCCCAGATGCCACACTACATAATAGACAACTTCTGAAAGATCATCTGAAAGTGATGATTACTGTAGCTCATGAGCCAAATGAAGAGCTACCTATTCCACTAGATGACGATGGTATTCATACGATCCAAAAGGCTATTGGGACATTCATTTCATGGACATCACAACTTGAAAGAGTACATGCGGACAAGGAGGTATTTATTTCCTCTCTTTTCAAGAAGAACCCATAATAATTAATGAAAAAAGGGTCTGAACTGATGATTTTTTTTACGGAGAATGGGAAGGCGGTGAAAAACATCAGCTCGAAACCCTCGAAAGAATCAACCAACTGATCCCAAGGAGATAATAAAAGCATAATAACACCACATGTTCTCTATCCACATTTACTAGCATTGCAGAATCATGTGGATACGAAGCTAAAATATGGTAATAGTCACCTAGTGGTTTTCAAAGACAATATATACGAAGAGGAAAGTCATGATTTCATTGCTACTGAAAATGTAAATCAAATCCTTGAAAATGGTAGGCTAGGCATCACATTTGTAAATGTATAAATGAGGTATGTTTCCATGAATTGATTTTCTAAAAGCTGATCTACTGTGAAAATTATGGATGAATACATTTTATATTGTCGACAGATGCATTTATGAATAACAGACGAAGGAATTTTCTGATGAGCCATGATTTGGAATCGTTAGACCTCATATCACATCAATACACCTAATAAAAAATATAGCCATAAAAAAGGGATGCAATAGTGAACGACTTACTGAAAACATTCAAAAGCAAGATTACAGATGATAGGCTTTTCCTAATACCATCCATGCAGGGGTAATACACTATGATTAAAGAATATCAATTATATTTTCACTTCTTTTATTACTTATTCCTTTTTTTATTTTTAGGCAAAATTGGTTACTAATTGCGGTGAACTTGGATACTCCGAAGATTTATTTTTTGGATTCAAAGCATGGATATCCATCAAACTGACCACACATGATGGAGTTTGTGAATCTGTAAGACACTCAATATTATGTTTTAGGTATAAAAATCAAGTAATATAATTTATATTATCTTTTACTAAGGATTCTATTATGAAAGGGTGGTGTATCATTATCTTCTAAAATGGAATGAGGACAGGCGCTAAGCATAGGGAGGCAAGCATGTACTACGTCTGGAGAAATATCAGTGTATATATAATAAAATTTCACTATCCAAACACATCTCAACACAAGTTACTTATTCTCCTAATGATCAATTTTTTTTTGCAGTGTCCAAAACAAACCAACGATAATGATTGCATTTATTATGTTTGTAAATTTATGAAATAGATCACTTTCATCAGCAAACTTGCGTCCCTAAAGAAGTATTTTCAAAAACAAATACTAGTTAGTTTAAGTTATTTATTAATTCGTTATTTTTATATTTTGTAGTACTACTCTGACTACTGAAAAGACACATACTCACTAGATGATATAGATGTGTATAGAAATGAGTGGGCCTCATACCTGATGGAAGATTGTACACAAATACATTGAAGATCTGACTTGGGGACATGTACAATTGGTGGCCATTTTTGAGAGGGGTTAAGGGGATCAAAAAATGAAACATTGTTGTATGTAAATGTTCATAGGAAAATTGCAATTATTATTAAATAAAAATACTTTCTAAAATGATTCATTTTCCCATTTTAACAGATGATATGTATCAGCAACATGCATGAATGCGGAACCACTCAAAATGTATATCTTTTGTTGAAAAATGGACACTGATTTAAGTGAAAAAACAACATACCTATGGAAATCTGTCCAAACAAATTCATATTGCCTTGATCCTTTAAGAGAATGATCCACATGTCCTTTGTGACATGTACGAGTCAACCCTGCCTCAATCCGTGGCACGGTGTGACCGCTACCACTCAAAGGGTCTCTCTTTTGATTAAAATGGGCACGTTTTTAATTGAAAACAACAACTGACCTATGAAAATCTGGAAAAATTCATTCAGATTACCTTAATCATTTATAAGAATGATCCAAGGGTCCTTTGTGATGTGTGTAAGTCAACACCACATCAATCTGCGGCACGTTGTGGCTGGTACGACTCAAAGTGTCTCTCTTTTGTTTAAAATGGACTCGATTTTAAGTTAAAACAACAACTAACCTACAGAAATCCAACCAAACGCATTCGGTTGCCTTAATTATTTAAGAGAAAGATCCACGGGTCCTTTGTGACATGTACGAGTAAACCCTGCTACAATCTGAGGCACGATGTTACAGCTACCCCTCAAAGGGTATCTCTTTTGTTTAAAATGGGCACGGTTTTAATTGAAAACAACGACTGACCTACAAAAGTCTGACCAAACGCATTTTCATTGCCTTAATATTTTATAATAATGATCCAAGAGTCCTTGGTGACGTGTAAGAGTCAACCCCTCCTCAATTTGAGGCACGTTGTGGCTGGTACCACTCAAAGTGTCTCTCTTTTGTTTGAAATGGACACGATTTTAAGTGAATACAACAACTGACCTACGGAAATCCAAAAAAACGCCTTCTGATTGCCTTGATCCATTTGTAGAATGATCCAAGGGTCCTTTTTGATGTGTAAGTGTCAAACCCACCTCAATCCGAGGAACGGTGTGCCCGCTACCATTCAAAGCGTATCTCTTTTGTTTAAAATGGACAGGATTTTAATTGAAAACAACAACTGACCAACAAAAATCTGACCAAACGCATTCGGATTAACTTGATCTTTTATAAGAACGATAAAAGTTCATTGGTGACGTGGAAGAGTCAACATTGTTTCAATCTAAGGAATGGTGTGGCAGGTACCACTCAATGTGTCTCTCTTTTGTTTAAAATGGACATGATTTTAAGTGAAAACAACAACTGGCCTATGAAAATCAAACCAAACGCATTCATATTGTGTTGATCATTTAGGAGAATGATCCACGGGTCCTTTGTGACATGTACGAGTAAACCCTGCCTCAATCGGAGGCACGGTGTGACCGCTACCACTACAAGCGTCTCTCTTTTGTTTAAAATGGACACGATTTTAAGTGATAACAAAAACTGACCCATGGAAATCAAACCAAGCGCATTCGGATTTCCTTGATCATTTTTATGAATGATCCAATGGTCGTTGGTGATGTATATCAGTCATCCCTACCTCAATCTGAGGCAAAATGTTTCTGGTACCACTCAATGTGTCTCTCTTTTGTTTAAAATGGACACGATTTTAAGTGAAAACAACAACTGACCTACGGAAATTCGAACAAATTCATTATGATTATGTTGATCCTTTAAAATAATGATCTAATGGTCCTTTGTGACGTTTATGAGTCAACCCCTCATCAATCCGAGTCATGGTGTGACCGCTACCACTCAAAAGGTCTCTCTTGTTTAAAATGGACACAATTTTTATTGAAAACAACAACTGGCCTATGAAAATCTGACCAAACGCATTCAGATTGCCCGGATCATTCATATTAATGATCCAAGGGTCCTTGGTGATGTGTACGAGGCATCCCACCTCAATCCAAGGCACGGTGTGGCTGGTCCCACTAAAAGGGTCTCTCTTTTGTTTACAATGGACACAATTTTGTGTGAAAACAACAACTGACCTACAGAAATATGACCAAACGCATTCGGATTGTGTTGATCCACTAGGAGAATGACCCATGGGTCTTTTGTGACGTGTAAGAGACATCCCTTACTCAATAAGAAGCATGGTGTGACCACTATCACTCAAAGGGTCTCTCTTTTGTTTAAAATGGACACAATTTTAAGTGAAAACAACATCTGACCTACGGAAATCTGACCAAACGCATTCATATTTCCTTGATAATTTATCATAATGATCCAAGGGTCCTTGGTGATGTGTACGAGTCATCCCCTCCTCAATCTGTGGCACGGTGTGGGCAGTACCACTCGAAGGGTCTCTATTTTGTTTAAAATAGACATGATTTTATGTGAAAACATCAACTGACCTACAGAAATTTGACCAAACATATTCAGATTATATTGATCCTTTAGGAGAATGATCCATGATTCCATTGTGATGTGTAAGAGTCAACCTATCCTCAATCTGAGTCACTATGTGACTGCTACCACTCAAAGGGTCTCTCTTGTTTAAAATAGACACATTTTAATTGAAAACAACAACTGACCTACGAAAATCTGAGCAAACACATTCGGATTACCTCGATCATTTATAATAATGATCCAAGGGTCCTTTGTGACATGAATGAGTTATCCCTGCCTCAATACGAAGCACGGTGTGGCCAGTACCACTCAAAGGATCTCTATTTTTTTTTAAAATGGACACGATTTTAAGTGAAAACATCAACTAACCTATGGAAATGCAATCAAACGCATTCAGATTATGTTGATAATTTTGGAAAACGATCCATGGGTCCATTGTGACGTTTACGAGTCAACCCCACCTCAATCCGAGGCATGGTGTGACCATTATAACTCAAAGGGTCTCTCTTTTGTTTAAATTGGACACGATTTTAAGTGAAAACAATAACTGACCTATGGAAATATGACCAAACGCATTCGGATTGTGTTGATCCTTTAGGAGAACGATCCACAGGTCCTTTGTGACATGTAAAAGTCAAACTTTCCTCAATTTGAGGCATAGTGTGACCGCTACCACTCAAAGGGTATCTCTTTTGTTTAAAATGGACACGATTATAATTGAAAACAACAACTGACCAATGAAAATATGACCAAACGCATTCGGATTGCCTTGATATTATATAAGAACGATCCAAGTGTCCTTGGTGACCTGTACGAGTCATCATGGCCTCAATCCGAGGCACGGTGTGGCCGGTACCACTCAAAGGGTCTCTCTTTTTCTTTTAAAATGGACACGATTTTAAGTGAAAACAACAACATTCTTATGGAAATCCGACCAAAAGCATTCGGATTGTGTTGATCCTTTAGGATAACGATCCATAGGTCCATTGTGACCTTTAGAAGTCATACCTTCCTCAATCCAAGGCATGATGTGACCGATATCACTCAAAGGGTATCTCTTGTTTAAAATGGACACAATTTTAATTGAAAACAACAACTGACCTATGAAAATCTGACAAAATGCATTCGGATTTCCACGATCATTTATAATAATGATACAAGGGTCCTTGGTGAGGTGTACGAGTCATCCCCTCCTCAATATGAGGCACGGTGTGGCCGATACCACTCAAAGGGTCTCTCTTTTGTTTAAAATGGACATGATTTTAAGTGAAAACAACAACTGACCAAACGAAAATCCGACCAAACGCATTTGGATTGTGTTGATACTTTAGGAGAATGATCCATGGGTCCTTTGTGATGTGTACGATTCCATCCTTCCTCAATCCAAGGCACGTTGTGACCGCTATCACTCAAAGGGTCTCTCTTTTGTTTAAAATGGACACAATTTTAAGTGAAAACAACAAATTACCTATGGAAATCCGACCAAACTCCTTTGGATTGTGTTGATACTTTAAGAGAATGATACACAAGTCCTTTATGATGTGTAAGAGTTAACTCTGCCGCAATCTGAGGCACAATGTGACCGCTATCACTCAAAGGGTATCTATTTTGTTTAAAATTGACACGATTTTAAGTGAAAACAACAACTGACCTCTGAAAATCAAACCAACCGCATTCGGATTTCCTTGATCATTTATAAGAACAATCAAAGGGTCCTTGGTGACGTTTACGAGCCATACCTACCTCAATCCAAGGCACGGTGTGGCCGGTACCACTCAAAGTGTCTCTCTTTTGTTTAAAATGGACACGATTTTATGTGAAAAAACAACTGACATACGAAAATCCAAACAAACGCATTCACATTTTGTTGATCCTTTAGGAGAACGATACAAGGGTCCTTTTTGATATGTAAGTGTCAAACCCGCCTCAATCCGAGGCATGGTGTGACTGCTATCACTCAAAGGGTCTCTCTTTTGTTTAAAATGGACAAAATTTTAATTGAAAACAACCATTGACCTATGATAATCCGACCAAACGCAGTCGGATTGCCTTCATCTTTTATTAGAACGATCCAAGGGTCCTTGGTGACGTGTATGAGTCATCCCCACCAACCTCCTATACCACCCCACCCCCTAGACACTAATCCACCCCCGGACACCCCCCACCCCCTGTAAATCCCCCCGACACCTTGGACACCATCCCACCCCCTAGAAAGCCCCCCCCCCCCAGACACCAATCCACCCCCCGGACCACGCCCACCCCCACTAGACACCAATCCACCCCTTGTACATCCCCCACCAATCTGAACACCCCCACCCCCTATAATGCCCCCCTGACACCTTGGACACCAGCCCACCCCCTGGAAAGCCCCCCAGACACCCAATACCCCCTCTTGGACAGCCAACACAAACCCTTGAACATCCCCCCAACCCCCTGAATTCTGAATTGAATTCATTATGTACTTAATTAAATTATGAATAATGTGTTAATGGTGTACGGGTATACTTGTTGTATGGGAATACATGGTCTAATTATCTTATTATTTACGAGTTATGTTTGTATTGGTATAATTGATTTAATTAGAATATTGAGATGCTGATTTTTCTTGCACGTGTTCAGGTATGCTCCTGCAGATTTTTTCATTGCAGTAGAGAGGGCATTTATCAGCACTGATAAACTACACCTTTATCAGCGATAAAAAAGAGATGATAAAGGATAGTTTTATCACTGCTAAAGGAGCACTGATAAAACACTCATTTATCAGCGCTGATAAAGTCTACCTTTATCAACGTGTGTTTAGCGCTAATAAAGGTTTCATTTATCAGCGGTTTTTTAGAACTGATAAAGGACCCCTTTATCAGTACCGAGCTTTATAGCACTTTTTTAGCGATATTAAAGCCTATTTTTAGTGTTGTTAATGCCCGTATTTGTAGTAGGTAAAATATCCCACTCATAAAAAAATATCACATGGAAATTATTTCATTACCATTTTTTACATTTAACCAAGTTATCATTTCAATAAAAAAAGACCCAATGGACCCATCAAGCCACGTCATGGGATAAATAAAACACATCCATTTTCTTATGGAATAAAGCACACAGACCAATTAATCATTATAAAGTTGTCAATAATACCCCCTTTAAACATGGGTCTTATCTTAAAAAATATATAACATTCACCATGGATTTCATTTCCATTTCCAACAGTTTCAAAGATCTGTTCAAAAAATTTCACAAAAAGGGAACTACACAACCCATTTTAATTCAACATTTGTCATATAAATATAAAAGACTTTTTCAAATCACTTTGAGGTCAAATCTTCCCTTTAAAACATTACCCATTATTAAAACATCATTTTCAATCCATGAGAATCATAAGTGGATAAAATAAAAAAACATCATTTAAACTATTTAATAAACCTCCTAGGAATTTCAAAAAAGACACAATAAGAACCTTAAAATAATTACATTACCCATTCACACATACCAATTAACATTTACAACCAATTTAGATTCTTAATTACACTATCTCGACATCTAAAAAACCATTTTACCATTCTAAAAGGTTGGTAATACCCCATCAGTAGCCCTATGTCTAGTCTATCATCATCAATGAACCCAATAGGGTCCATGAAGGGTCTATCACCTCAACATCAGGACCAAAATTTCGTTCCTCATGAAAATATATTAAAACAAAATAAGGTAGTACATAGGCACAACCATATAGACATATAAACATCATGATTATAGGAAAAAATATAAGACCGCGTACCTCATCCTTCTAGACCACCACTCATCAAACCTTGGCCATGGATCCTATCTCAAACCACCATTAACATTCAACCATAGAATCTATTGGAATAAGATGGTTCTATGGATTCATATGAAGAGATAATATTCAACATATCCACTTATAAAAAATATAAGGAAATATAATTTAATACTGGCATGGAGCTTCGATTCACACTGACCAAAACACCAAACACCTATGTATCAATGAAAAAACACACATGTATAAGGTGGAGGATACTTGTTGATCACCCTATCAATAGAGGGTCGAATGGTGATAAAAATTAGGGTACAAATATATAATATTTGGAGGAAAAATAGTAATAATATACATTATATAACATACACAGTATGGTGAACTATTTTCCAAATGGCATTACATGTGTGGGGTGCCCTCTATATAAGAGGAAACAGAGCCACATTGTTTTCCAAGTCACCAAAATTGTTTGAAAAACCATGTGGTGTTGGTTCCCTCGATACTATCCATGGGTCCTCGATTAGAAAGGTATACTGGTCCACACTATATGGTTTCCCCAACCGTTCACCCCTATTGTAGGCCAAATAGTTATTGTGCATATGTAGAACTAATCTTGAGCCAACCATGGTCTCACCACATATTAGCCTATTTTCCATATTTTAAATTCCATAATCCACTTGGACACCCAATGACCATTCCTATTCATTGTAATCATTTCACTAACCCATTAAAATTATTTAATCCAAAATTTTTACTAGGGGTTTTTTTTATGTTTTGTGGTCAGAAAACCTCCCCACCACTCAATATCTTATCCTTGAGATGCACTTTTAAACATTATTGAACACCCAAGGATAAAATGTCATACACCAAGCTCATATAATGGATTAACTCTCCAAGTCTTCCTCATTAACATGACCATGCCGCCACATCAATTTAAACAAAACATTCTCTTACCCTATAAACCATAACAATGTGATTCATAGCCCAAACCAATGCTCCTCAAGAGAAACATCTACATTGAAACCCAAAATTACCAACATCTAACACAAGAGGGAATATAACATTGCTAATACCACTAAAACATCCAAACAAAGGGGGGAATACAAAATATCACTCCACCTCTATTGGAGAGCCAATATGAACACCTCTAGTATAATTCTCCCCACAACCCCACACAACCCGACAAAAATGTTTCCATCATGTATTTCTTTCGATAAATGATGATTACTAAAACCTATAGTCACCCAACGAAGAATATGATATCCCATCTACATTTCCTAATCTACATTGGTCCATAACCCAATACCCAATGGACTCATTCCACATCTAAACACCCAAAACAAAACCAAAGAACAACCATTAATTCAACAAACTAAATGGGTCAATACCTGAGACAAATATCATTTCCAAAACTAAAAACACCAATATAAAACATATCATTTCCTATCAATCCTATACCCCTGATCGCATCATAATCCGACCACATTCCCTCAACTATGCTTCCTAACATATACAAGACCTCATGTCCCAAAATATAAAGTATTTGGCCCCTCCATCATTGGAAAAAGGACCCCTATGAAACTGAAACTCCTATTTAAATACATAACTAATTCATTTATCATATAACCATTCCCAAAATCCCAAAATAGTTTCAATGTACATCGGCACATTACCATTCCATTGAAACCTCTCAGAATAAGAAGCGCATCCTTTGACCCTACAAGAACTAAGGAAAAATTGTATTTTACTCAAATACTAATTATAGTCCTAAAACACACAATCCATTAAAAAATAATTCAAATGTGTATTTAAACTCAATATCATTATTGTTTTTTATCATTCCATGGAATCCCATCACAGACTAATTATCCATGAAATACACCACTCCCACTATTGGAATTCCACCACTTCACTTTTAAAGGATACCTTCTCAGGTTAAGACATCCTAGGATCACCCATGAATGAAAAACATAGTCTATAACAAAAAGTTATTTAGATTCAATAACCCAAAATCCATTTCTCATGAACCGTTTTCATTGCATATTGTGCCGATAAAATACCCTAACATGCAACACAAATATCATTTATAACCACCATGAGTCCGATGAAAACACAAGTTTTGAACAACCACCGAATCCAAGGCCCACATGGCTTTCCTGAAAATCCAAACATGTACCCCACATTTTGATTGTCACCATATCAAACTTAGATTCCGCCCCACACACCTACAATCCTACAAGAACTAGGACATTATCCCATGACTAGTGCACCAATCCCCACCTTTGGTATGTTTCTAATATCACATTATTTAAGAAATAAAACAATAAAATCTCAGACAACCATAATGGAAGAGCCCATGAGTTTGATGTGACCATCTCACCCTCACATAAGTGGAGAAAAAAATTTACCTATCTTCTATGCATGACATCGAAGAATGGAACCTGCATCATTTTCCAATGTCTTTATTATATAATTTCATCTCCCACAAATGGTCGGGGGCTCACCTCCCATGTCACAAATTCACATAACTTGGGTGTACCCTCCAAGAAGACCCTTTATTTTAACTGAATTGAAACATTAAGTGTCTCAGTATAGATCAAGTTCCTCATTATTGTACCCAATACAATTTCAACAAATTTGGAATGGCCATATTTAATCTAATAGTACGATAAAAAAATTTCAACTAATCCACAAAAATTGACCCATTGCTGATATAAAATCTCAAGATAAAAACACATTAATCCACATGTAAACCTCGAACATTGTTTCCCATGAATTTATTATCAACACCTGGCCACCATAATTTATGTGGGATTTCCAACCAAAAATCACCACCACTTCTCAACTCTCTACCAATAAGTCATGAGCCAAGATTTTTTTGGGCACCACTACCTCCACACCACTAAATATCTTCTAGAATATCCATATTAATTCAAAACATAATCAAGATTATCAACCAGACCAATATAAAAAAAAGAGTTTCCCACATATCAAGAACTTACCAATTTTATCTCATAGAAAATGGTATGCACTTATCTCTAGAAAAATGTTCACATTCCTCACTAGATATTGTGCTTTTCCATCACATCCCTACAATGATATCTTCAGTGGAAAACATGTATCTGAATGCCTTCCTACAACTAGTTACTGATCACAAATCTAGGACCCACAAGTCGTACATCACTATATCTCGGCCTAATGTTCACTCAGACAAATAACTATGCCACCAGGTCCATCATCCTTATCAAAATAATGAAATTCAAGGCATTTCCATCCAACGACAAAACCTTTCATGATTTCGTGGTCCAACCACAAGAACATCTAAGGTAAACCTTGATACTTGAAAAAAATAATTTGATTATAAATAGTTCAGGTCTCCAAACACTCCTTACCCTTTTAAAGCATGTCATAAAGTAAAACACACGCACTCGTATGCTACCGTAATATAGAAACTAGGGTAAAACCATTCACTTTTCACTGAAAATCAATGGAAAATTCCTTCTATCGATTCCACCTCTAATGAATTCTATATTCTTCATATTCCAGGAACCCATGTCACTAGTCTATCCACGATTGGAGATACCCTCAGTTAACCAATCCATCAACGCATGTCCACCAACCGAGTCATATTTCCCAATAAACACTAGTGCTCCCACATTTCTCACCAAGTCGTACCCACACTAGGAAATGCTATGCATTCTCTTCTATTAATTCAAAAAACATTCACCAATTCTTTATACACCTATGTTCACCCACAAAATAGTCGACCCCTCACACGGGTGTTCCTCGAAATTAAAATGATACCAACTCCCTGAACTGGAGTCATGCCTAGAAAGGAACAATATCTCTCCCTCTAATAAAAAAACATCAATCCTAAAATAAATCACATTTCATATGTTGCATTATTTCCTCCATTCTGAAACATACTACACATAACACACCCAACAACCATTACATCTAGATCCTACACCTAGTATACTCACACACATTCAAAGACACTATAAACCAACCACCAATTATTGGTTCCAAAACACAACTCACTTGGTATCAACCCACAAGTGTCACCACACTAACATTATCAAAAAAATCTATCTCAACATCATGGTCACAACCTAAATGAAATCATGAAAAGAAACATTATACTAACAATCATAACCAAACCCATTCTGATCACATAGTCTGTAACCTAAGGTCTCAAATCAAGGGCACTATCCATAGCCAAAAAAACCCATAGAAAGGGATACATAAAAAAGAAAAGTGAAACTTATTTCCAAATATCATGGTTTCCTTATTTAACATGTCAATATTTAATTAATCCTTTACTTTTTAAAACCAAAAAATTTAAAATTCAAAACATTTTTATTTCTAAAAATATAAAAAATCCCAATGTTATTCAAATTAATATCTAAAAACATTTAATTTTTCAATAATATAATGGGAATGACAGTAATAATTTAGCATAGATATAAAATTTCACTACTTACATATGAATCCCAAGGAACTATCAGTCACAACAATCATATGGCTGACCAACCAATTATTTGTTCTTAGAATGATGTGTGAACACACACACCATATCATTCCCTATTGGTATAAGAGATAAAACCTTATAGATCAATAACATAAAGTTCATGCTTTCCCATAATGGTTTAAATGTCAATAAAATGGTAAAAGTGAGAAAAATCAATTCATTTTCCTGGAACCATGGGGTTTACCTCATATGTAGCGCAGTTCAAACACAGGTACCGGCTCATAACCATTACCAGAAAAAAAACTCATATCATCTCTTTTGTTCTTAAATTATAACAAACCAGTCGTAATGTACATAGAAATTACATCATTTTTCTAATATTTAATAGACTACAAAAACATACCCCCAAAGGCTATACAAGTTTAGTCCCCTTGCAAACATGGAATTATAATTGATGGTACATGAGTGAGCTACATTATAGAAGACTAGATTCTCTAAGACTAGAACCCCTATTAAACATATCATCACTAAAATATATCATCATAATATAGGGAAGGAAGCAGAAAAAAGGACGAGCTCTAATTATTATTACGGGTAGATAATAAATATATGTATGCATAAATATGGGCATAGTGGTATGATATCATGATCCTAACAATATAAGATCATACTCTATATATCTATGATTGTAAACTTGAATCATGGAATAAAGAATGGAAATTTATATGATCTTAATCATGAATAAATAAATAACATAAGCCATGATCGAATAACATAGGATTAAGACATAAAATTTGTAGAGAACACATCAGCATATAATTTTTTTTCTATAGTAGTCAAGGAATCACTACCAAGGCCATCTTAGTAGTATAGGATCACTTCTTATACTATCTTTGTAGTCATGTATTACTCCCATGGAAAACTTAGTAGCTTTATATTATTCATCATAACATTTTATATTCATGTTTTACTCCCATAACCATCTTAGTAGCATGATTATAATCCACATACCATCATACTTATCGTGGCTTACTCCCTTGGCCATCAAAGTATTCAATGTTTACTCCCAAGACTAACTCAGTTTATCTCATGAGATATAAATATGTTCCCAATGCATTTGAGGGAGATATAGGTCCCAACACTCTCATAATGAAATCATACATACATGTTCCAATAGATTATACACTATCATATCTTAACCCATGAAATAAAATGGTAGTCATAAATATGTAATCACATCATATCCTATAGAAAAATATATGATTGATAATCATTTATTCAAATGATAACATGTGAAAAGACGTATGAATCATAGAAATAAAACACATTAAAGATGAAATAGTTTCATTAACCTTCAAAACATGAAAGAGAAATAGGTTTCATAAACATAATTCCATAAAAATATAATCCATTAAGAGAAATAAGATAAATCGAAACATTGAATTAGTTCCCTAAAAATACGGGAGTAACACTAAAAAATTTCATCTTAGATAATAAATAATTTTTAATGATCTTTAAGAAAACATTTATTGATTAAAATATTATTTAATCATTGAAAATTTTTTTAAAACATAAAACCTTTTTAAAAAACTGTATTGGTGGAAAATTTAAATTACATATAATAGATGCATTGAGAACATTCTGAAAAAAAAAATCATTGAAAACATATAAATAAATATTTAATGCAATTTGAATAACAATTCATTAAAAATAAATTGAAATCTTATATAGTAAGCTTGAAAAAGTTTGAAAAAAAATTACTTGAAAAATTAATAAAGAGGAATTAAATATTTTTGAAAACCTTTTTATTTAAAAATACATTAAAAAATTATAAAATAAGCTTCCCAATGTCATGTGAATATATTTATTTCAAAAGAACATTTTGAAAATTTATAATGGAAGTTTTGAAAATCATTTAACAACAATGTTAAAGATAATTTATTTTGAAATAATATTTCATAAAAATAAACTTTAAACCATGAACATACAAAATATTAGGAAATCAGTTTCTACAAAAAAACATTTTAATCTTGCAGAAGAAGCGTCAAGGGAATGTCAGTCATGTCATCGTGTAAATTCGTACATGCTGATAATTTTTTTTCACTGTAAAATTGTAACATCCCAAGTAAGTAATGAATAATTGATATTTTTTTATATGTCTATTGATGAATTAGATAGTTTTTTAGAGGCTTAAAATGAAAATAAATCCAATCTTAAGCATGGAATACACTAATATTTTTAAAAGATTGTTTTACTGCCTTTTGATGACAAACCATTTTTGAATCTATCTTTTTACAATTTTATAATCTATGTTTGTCAAAATATACTTATTCTTTATGATTGGGACATCAAAATTTACTTTGTGTGAATTTTTGGTATTTTTCTGACAATGTTCATTTTTTAATGAACAGTGAAATATACTGCATTTTACATCAAAACTGCTTCTTAATCTAATTTATTTATATGATTAGATTATCATTTGAATCGGTCTCAATATGTAATATGAATATATTTTTACCATTTAATCCAATGGTGGTCATTGGAATCAATTTCACTTTGAAATTAGACTTAAACTGGTGTCAATCTTTTGATACTTATTCTTTTATAAAAACACGCTATTTGCTCTGACAGCGGGAATTAATTATTAAATTAATTAATATGACTTATATGTTTTGAATTTTGTAAAATAGACTTAATTTTTTAATTCAGAATATCAAATATAGCTTAGGGTGAATTTTAGGTAATTTTCTGAAAAACATCAATTTTTGATAAATAGTGAAACCACTAAGTGGTAATCAAGCAAACTGATTTTTCAGTTAAATGAAAGTTTACCACTAATGTGTATTGAATTTTGAAAATCCGACATACATGGTTGTCATTATTATGTAAAATGTGGTTCAATGTCATGAAAATAATTTTTTGGTGAATAGTAACTTTTTTTTTCAGTAATCGCGATTAGAGGTAATTAGTTTAATTTAAGGTAAAAATGATATTATAAAAATGTGAAAACACCATGAAACTTGTCCTACCCCTATTGGATGAGTCATGGCCGACAAAGACAACCCATGGGTCGATTTAGGGGACTCTATGGAGCCTCTTGGGTGAGATAATGACTTTAATGCCTTTTTTAAAATAAAGGTGAAAATGACACTAACATAAATTGTTTTAATAAAACAATTTTTAGAAGGGGTTATACTAATCATAATTTTGTCTATAAATACAATTTGGAAATATAAAAATATTTCCTACATCAGGATATTTTTGTATAATTTTTAGACATTAAATAAATTAATTTAATTATGACATCATGATGATGCAACGATGACCTCATTAATGAAAAGTATAAATAAAATTAAACGATATTATAAACTCTAAGACATAAACTTGTCCAAAAACTATTTGATGGGGATATTTCTAAGCCTTATCATCTTATCTTCGAAATATATCAATGTGGGACCGTAGAAATTCGAAACACTTTTGAAAATAAAATAATAGTTTCATGATTTCCAAAAGTGCCCCTGCTCTCCTCTTATAAAAGGCCCCCACCTCTACCTCATTTCACACACTCCTCAACCCTTTGGCTCAGCCATACCCTACCCATTTACTCTCTCCACATCCCTCTCCTCATCCTAGAGGATTCCCTTTGGGCAGAATCTTTTCAAAGGAATCCTTTAGGCTCAAATCAAAAGGAGTTACACTTTTAAAGGTGATTCATTCTCTCATGTTCATTTGTTTTATTTTGCTTCTCCAACCCCCTAAACACTTTTTATTTACTTCTTTTGTAACAACATCAGTATCTTCAATATACTAGGATGTTGTTATAAGATTTATTCGAGCTACACTCTCACACAACTACATCAAATGGTTAAAGAACATACGGTTTCTGTTGATGGCGAAATTCGACCTCCTGAAATGATGATTGTTCAATACTCATTTAACACCTTCAAAGGTGGCCATTATGATGTCACTATTTTTATATATGATATATAATATGTTTATTATTTCCTTAAGCTTCTGTATTTTTTATTTATGGAATACCATTATTGTTTCCATTATGGGTAGACACGATATCTTCATTTTAGGAAGTGCATACTACCGCCCCCTGAAAGTGATTTGATTCGTTAACACCATATGTGGAATGTAATGCATGTTTTATGATCTAATTCTCTAAAACTCTAAACCTGAAAAGATCCTCAACGTGTAATCTTATGATAACTCATGATTATGTAAGGTTTAAGGCTGGGGCCTTATAGTTGGTATCAAAGGTCGGTTTAGATAACTTTAGGAGTTAGAATTCTATGAAATGATTATCCAAAAGTTTTTTTATGGTCAAATTGAAATGATATAGCATTTAAAGATTACCATGTTGCTTTATCTAAGACATGTTTGTTCAGAATGGTTTTCCACAGAGGAAATAGGGATGAAGTGCTAGGAAGGTATACGGAAGGAAATAACCTTCCGAATCAGCATCCTAAGATGGTTGGAATTGGAACTGAACAGTTTGTTCCAGTAATGGCACAATTGACTCAAGCGATAAATGGTGGTGGTATCCATGCACGAGATCAGCCAGATCAACCGCAGAAGAACATGTCAGTGGTGGAACATTTCATGAGGCAACATCCCCCATCATTCAGAAGATCATCTGACCCTGTGCTAGATGAAGGGTGGATTAAAGCACTGGAGAAGATTTTTGATGTCATGGGGTGTTCAGATAATCAAAAGGTTAGTATTGCTATTTATAGTTTGGAGGGTGAAGCAGATCAGTGGTGGTCGATGGTAAAAAATATCAGGGACGCTGATGAGATTGATGCTCTCGACTGGGATGAATTCAAAGGTATGTTTCTTAAGAAGTATTTTCCTAAGGCTGTTCGACTTTGGATGGAAAAGAAATTCTTGGAATTGAGGAAAGAGGAAGACACATTGGCTACCTATGAAGAAAGGTTCACTCGATTGGAAAGGTATGCTCCAAATATTATTCGAGACCTTGATAGTAAAATCAATCGTTTTTACTCAGGATTAAAGCAAAAATATCGAAGGGCATTAGCTTCTTGTGAGTTTAAAAGTTATGAAAAGCTTGTTCGATGTGTTGACAAGGTGGAAATAGAGTTTGTCGATGATCAAGTGTTCTATAAAAACCAATAGAAGAAGAGACCGAGGTGGAAGGAGAAATGTAATAATTCTTCAAAAAAGTCTGATGGTAAGAAAACTATGTTTCCAGTTTGTGATAAATGTGGCAAAAGGCATGCTGGGGAATGTCTTCTGAATTCTGGAAAGTGCTACCGATGTGGTAATATGGGACATAAGGCTCATTATTGCACTGAGAAGGATCAAGGTGAAGGTAAGATTAAATTTGATTTACAGTTAGTGAAATGTTTTAAGTGCAATGAGATGGGTCACTATGCAAATGAGTTTCCGACAAATAGCTTGAGTGATGGGAAGCAATTAGACTACAAGCAGAAAGGGGTGGTGAAATCCTTTGCACCTACTTCAGCAGATGTCGGTCCATCAAATTAAGTTGTATCAGCTCTAGGGAGCTCATTATTTTTCTAAGATTGACTTGAGGTCGGGGTACCATCAGTTGAATGTAAAAGAAGGAGACGTTCTGAAGACTTCTTTTCATACTAGATATGGCCATTATGAATTTGTAGTTATGCCTTTTGGGCTAACCAATGCACCTGCTGTATTCATGGACTTAATGAATATAATTTTCCATGAATTCTTGGATAAGTTTGTGGTGGTTTTCATTGATGATATTTTGGTGTTTTCGAAAAGTAAAGAGGAGCATGAAAGACATTTAAGGGTTATCTTGCAAACCTTAATATAAAATAAATTGTATGGGAAATTCAGCATGTGTGAGTTTTGGTTGCAAAAAATTTCCTTCCTTGGTCACATTGTTTCTAAAGATGGGATAACCATTGATCCTGCAAAAACAAAGGTTGTTGAAGAATGTCCAAGACCCACAAATGTAACTGAGATTCATAGTTTTCTTGGTTTGGCAGGCTATTACCGAAGGTTTGTTAGAAATTTTTCACGGAATCTAGTCCAATGACTAAGCTAACTCGTAAGGGTGTTAAGTTTATCTGGACAAAAGAATGTGATGATTTTTTTCAGGAATTGAAAAGAAGATTGGTGAATGCTCCAGTTTTGGCACTAGCTTCCAGGAATGGTGAGTTTGTTATATACAGTGATGCTTCATTGAAAGGACTTGGTTGCGTCCTAATGCAGAATGATCAGGTAATTGCTTATGCTTCATGACAGTTGAAAACTCATGAGGTAAATTACCCTACACATGATTTGGAATTAGGTGCTGTTGTTTTTGCTTTGAAAATTTGGAGGCATCATTTGTATGGAATAAAGTGTGAAATATATACCGATCAAAAAAGTTTAAAGTATATATTCACTCAGAAATAATTGAACATGAGACAAAGGAGATGGCTAGAATTAATCAAGGATTATGATTGTACGATTCATTACCATCCGGGAAAAGCAAATAAAGTGGCTGATGCTTTGAGTCGAAAAATTAATGCTTCATTAGAAATGTTGCATTTGGAACGTGATCCTTTTGTTAAGGATTTGATGAACTTTGGAATAGAAGTTCTTGGTGAAGGAAGCTCTTCTGTTTTGTTTCAGGTATCAGTGAGATCATCTCTATCAGATAGAATCAAGCAAGCACAGAAGCAAGACAGTGAGTTGCAGAAAAAGGTAGAGCTGGTTCAGAAAGGTAAGTTACCTGAATTCAACATTGATAATGGCTGCGTTTTGAGATTTGGTAAGAGATTGTCTATGCCTTGTGATTCACAGTTGAAGAGATAGTTGTTATGTGAAGCTCATAGTTCTCCGTTTTCAGTTCATCCTGGCAGTACTAAGATGCACAGAGATCTTCGAGAGTATTACTGGTGGGATGGAATGAAAAGAGATATTGCTGATTTTACTGTGAAGTGTTTGACTTGTCAACAGGTTAAAGTAGAGAGGCAGTTACCGAAAGGGATTCTTCAGCCTTTACCAGTGCCAGAGTGGAAATCGGATAATATATCCATGGAATTTCTTTGTGAGATTACCAAAGACATCTCGAGGTAATAATGCAATCTGGGTTATTGTTGATCTCATGACTAAATCTTATCATTTCCTTTCTATACGAGATAATTTTTCCCTAGATCAACTTTCCCGTATGTAACTTAAAGAGATAGTCAGGTTACATGGAGTTCCTCTCTCCATTGTGTCTGATCGTGATCCCAGGTTCACTGCTAACGTTTGTAAAGGCCTACAGAAGTCTTTGGGTACTGAATTAAATTTTTAGTACAGCTTTTCATCCTCAATTAGATGGGCAATAAGAATGAACAATTCAGAAATTGGAGGATTTGCTACGAGCTTGTTCTATGGATTATCAGGGAAGTTGGGACTAACATCTTTCTTTGGTTGAATTTTCATATAATAACAGTTTTCATTCCAGTATACTGATGGCACCATTTCAGGCATTATATGGGAAGTGGTGTCGAACTCCAGCTTTCTGGGATGAAGTGGGTGAAAGGAAGTTGATGGGACCAGAATTGGTAGAAGAGATAGTAGAAAAATTTCAGCTGATTCAGAAGCACATGAGAACAGCTCAGAGCAGGCAGAAGAGTTATGCGGATAACCGGAGGAAGGATCTATCTTTCGAGGTAGGTGATCATGTTTTTCTCAAGGTTTCTCCTTGGAAAAGTGTGATGATATTTGGTATGAAAGGAAAGCTGAGTCCAAGGTTTTTTGGACCATATGAAATTCTAGAGAGAGTTGGATCAGTTGCATACCGAGTGGCTTTACCTCCGAGTTTATCTCAGGTACACAATGGTTTTCACGTTTCGATGTTGAGAAAGTATATGCTAAATCAATCTCATGTTTTGAGTCCAGAGGTAGTTCAGCTGGAAGATAACCTATCTTATGAGGAACAACCGGTCCAGATTCTTGACCATATGGAGCAACTGTTACGGAATAAGGTGATTAAGCAGGTAAAGGTTTTGTGAAAAAACCACATGATGGAAGAGGCAACATGTGAATCTGAAAATGCTATGAGGGATAAGTACCCCCATTTATTCGATAAGTAAATAAATTGCGGGGACGCAATTTTCTAAAGGGGGGAAGGATGTAACATCCCAAGTAAGTAATGAATATTAGATATTTTTATATATGTCTATTAATGAATTAGATAGTGTTTTATAGGCTTAAAACGCAAATAAATCCAATCTTAAGCATGGAATACACTAATATTTTTAAAACATTGTTTTACTGCCTTTTGATGGAAAACCATTTTTGAATCTATCTTTTGACAATTTTATAAGCTATTTTTTTTAAAATAAACTTATTCTTTATTATTGGGACATCAAAATTTACTTTGTGTGAATTTTTGGTATTTTTCTGACAATGTTCATTTTTTAATGAATAGTGAAAAATACTACATTTTACATCAAAACTACTTCTTAATCTAATTTATTTATATGATTATATTATATTTTTAATTGGTCTTAATGTGTAATCTGAATATATTTTTACCATTTAATCCAATGGTGGTCATTGGAATCAATTTAACTTTGAAATTATACTTAAACTGGTGTCAATCTTTTGATACTTATTGTTTTATAAAAACACGATATTTGTTCTGACATCGGAAATTGAAAATTAAATTAATTAATGTGACTTATATGTTTTGAATTTTGTAAAATAGATTTCATTTTTTAATTCGGAATATAAAATATAGCTTAGGGTGAATTTTATGTAATTTTCCGAAAAACTTCAATTTTTAATGAATAGTGAAACCACTAAGTGGTAATCAAGCAAACTGATTTTTCAGTTAAATGAAAGTTTTCCACTAATGTGTATTGAATTTTGAAAATCCGACATACATGGTTGTCATTAGTATGTAAAAAGTGGTTCAATGGGATGAAAATAATTTTTTGGTGAATAGTATCTTTTTTTTCATTAATCGCGATTAGAGGTAATTAGTGTAATTTAAGGTAAAAATGATATTATAAACATGCGAAAACACCATGACCCTTGTCCTACCCCTATTTTATGAGTCATGGCCGACCAAGACAACTCATGGGTCGATTTAGGGGACCTTATGGAGCCTCTTGGGTGAGATAATGACTTTAATGCCTTTTTCTTAAATAAAGGTGAAAATGACACTAACATAAATTGTTTTACTAAAGCAATTTTTTGAAGGGGTTATACTAATCATAATTTTGTCTATAAATACTCTTTGGAAAGATAAAAAGATTTCCTACATCAGGATATTTGTTTTATAATTTTAGGACATTAAATAAATTAATTTAATTATGACATCATGATGATGCAACGATGACCTCATTAATGAACAGTTTAAATAAAATGAAACGATAATATAAAATCTAAGACCTACACTTGTCCAAAAACTATTGGATGGAAATATTTCTAAGCCTTATCATCTTATCTTTGAAATATATCAATGTGGGAACTTAGAAATTCGAAACACTTTTGAAAATAAAATAATAGTTTCATGATTTCCAAAAGTGCCCCTCCTCTCCTCATATAAAAGGCCCCCACCTCTACCTCATTTCACACACTCCTCAAGCCTTTGGCTCGGCCATACCCTGCCCATTTACTCTATCCACATCCCTCTCCTCATCCTAGAGGATTCCCTTTGGGAATAATCCTTTCAAATGAAGCCTTTAGGCTCAAATCAAAAGGTGTTACACTTTTACAGGTGATTCATTCTCTCATGTTCATTTGTTTTATTTTGCTTCTCCAACACCCTAAACTCTTTTTATTTACATCTTTTGTAACAAAAACAGTATCTTGAATATACTAGGATGTTGTTATAATATTTATTTGAGATACACACTCACACAACTATATCAAATGGTTAAAGAACATACGGTTTCCGTGGATGGCGAAATTCTTCCTCCCGAAACGATGATTGTTCAATACTCATTTAACACCTTCAAAGTTGGCCATTATGATGTCACTATTTTTATATATGATATATAATATGTTTATTATTTCCTTAATCTTATTTATTTTTCATTTATGGAATACCATTATTGTTTCCATTATGGGTAAACATGATATCTTCATTTTAGGAAGTGCGGACTACCGCCCCCTGAAAGTGATTTGATTCGTTAACACCATATGTGGAATGTAATGCAAGTTTTATGATCTAATTCTCTAAAACTATAAACCCGAAAAGATCCTCAATGTGTAATCTTGTGATAACTCAAGATTATGTAAGGTTTAAGTATGGGGCCTTATAAAAATGTTTAGAAAAGTGAATCGACCAAAAAATAATGAATAGTTTTTAACCCCATTGCATAAAAGTGAAATCATGGGTAAAAATTTCTTTTAAATACCATTCAAAAAAAGAATATTTTTTTTCAAATTTTTTTAGAAAACATGGTGTTGAAGTAACATGGATTTCACACCGCAGAGATAGGTGAAGTTAGACATTGTTAAAAAGACATTCTTGATCATATTATTTACCAAGGAGTGTAGAAGTTATACAATTACAAAGATATAACATGAATACATATATTTTAATAAAAATAATGGTATTTATTGAGATATTGATCTTAATATTTCATCAATTTAAGCATAATTATAAAAAATATCAATTAATGGGGTGATTGATTAAATAATCTCTTACCACTTGGGAACATTGACTCATAATACCCATATAAGAAAATGAAATTACATGGAGCTTAAAATTTCTAGAAAAATAAGGATACTAATGATATAAAATTTCAAATTTTATCAAATTCTCCTCCGAAAAGAACATTGGTTCCTAACAAAACATGTGTCTCATGGAAGGTAGATTGAGAAAAAATTACTTTACCGATTTCATAACTTTTGATAGTAAAACCCATGAAATAAATATAATCATATTGATATTAAAATAAACATATATTTAATTGTATGAATCATAGGATACAGTCAGGGTAATTATATACACCACCCAAAATAAATAAGTGGAAAATAAGGCATGAATCTCATAGAATAAAATTGAGATGAAATTCCCTTACCATATGTCTTCATTCATTTTATACTCATACAATCATCTTGTTTAATAAATGTAAAATTATTATACATATTTTAGAGGAAAATATTTTTCTATAATCTAAAATATATGATTTTATTATAACTTAATATTACCCATTTATTAAAAATTACATGTTAAAGATGCACTTTAGGTAATATGCGATTTTTTTCGTATATATTTTGACTTGATTTTCTTCATCATCTGACTTAGATTATGATTTAATTATTTATATAACATAAAAAAAATTTAAATATCATTTATATTCAGAATGTATATATTTATAATAATCTATAAAATATATATGTATGAAATAAAATAAACTATTTATAGAGAAGGTAGGTCGTACATAAGCATGAACGTTCGTTTTGTTTTATTTTTATATAAAAAGAAAAAAAGTTAATGAAATAGAAATGTATATTTATTATAATTCTAGTAGTATTAATATTTCTTATATATCATATATTTTCAATAAAAAATCTTTAATATATTCCATGTAAGGTTTGAACGAATCACATCACTTTGAGGAGGCAGTAGTCCACACTTCCACAGATGATGTTATCATATATACACAAAAAGGATTGTAGAAAGATATATCATATAAAATAATTAAAGAAGAATAAATATATTATAAAAATAATATTTATCATAATTTTGTAGTTTTTAAATCATAATTACCAACTATGAAATGTGGTATATTAACAAATGAACAATATCATTTTGTGAGGGGGTAGTTCACTATACAGAAGAACGGTAAGTTCATTACCCATTAGATGGAAGTGTATGTATGTTTAGGTTGTGAACATAATATAAAACCATCTAAATATATTTATCATACATCTGTTATTATATTATAACTTTAAAATTGTATTTTAGGTGGTTAATAAATTAAATAAATGAAAGGATATTTATTAATGATGTTACCTCTTCTATGGGTAACTCCTTTTGGTTTTCACCTAATGTCTTCCTTTGATGGATTTATTCCAATGGGGAGGCTTCTAGGATGAGTAAACAGATGTTTAGAAACTGTTTGTGTAGGGAGTGTTTGAGACAAAGTGGATTGGGATGTTGGAGGAATTGGGATGAATAGGAGGCCTTTTATAGTCGAATAGAAGTGACACTCTTATAAAATTTGGAAAAGAGAATTCCACCCACATTTTCTCAATTAAAGAGGATAAAATGATGGAAACATTACCTAAATGTGATTATATGGTATAAATATGTATATATAATAGATTTTGGACAAGTCTCACGGTTATTTTCTTCCATATCATTAATGTTTTTTCCCTTGTTAAAATTAATTCTACTTTAACAGTTGTAATTAATTTTAATTAATTTCACTATTATTTTTGGTAAAAAAAATCTATTTAGCTTATAAGATATTATAAATTATTCATATTTAAAATATATAATCCATTTATTTAAATTAAATACAACTAAGTGTTGACAAATAATTTAAATTTAATCCCACATTTGGGGTGATAATACATGTTTTCAAAAGATAAAACGTTGAAATCATTAGTAAATTGCGATAACAAATTTCACCGAGAAATTGGTTCCAATGATTAAAATATCTATTAAATGATAAATTATTTATATAATAATCATTTAAAACAAATTAAAATATAAATTTTCTTTATAAATAAATTTTACCAAAAAGAAATTTTTAATTAAAATTCAGTATTTTTTACAATTCAACAAAAACTAAAACATTATAGAAAAATACAAAAAATTAATCCTACGCAGATTTTTTTGTTTAAATTTTCAATATTAAGTTTATTTGTAGATATAAATTTTCTAAATGTGAAAAACATTGGATTTAAAATAGGTTCTCCATTAATCGGTGGTAAAAGTGCCTTTATAAATATATTGATTTTAATGAAAAATATTGGGCATGTTTTTAGCTTATTTTTCTCAAACATATTGGAAGAATATCACAAATAATGTATTGAATATATAACGTCTATATTTAATAAATATCATTATTTATTTATAATTACTTTTATTTATTCGGTTAAAATTTCTTTTTATTATAAAAATAGTTTTATATAAAAATAATTCATTTATAATCAATTAGATCGTATATGAATTTATAATTAATTTGTAACCAATGAATTTATATTATAATTTCTATAAATCACATGTTTTCATTATTTAGTTAATACTATAAATAAATTCTAATTTAATAGCTTGGTTATATCTTATTATAATAAATAATAATATTTTAATAATATATTATTATTCGATAAAGCCCGATAATATGTTTAATGCAATTCATTAAAGAAACTCATTGTTGTTTGCAACACATGAGAAATCAGTATCGTAAGCATTAAAAAATATATTGAATATATTGAATATACTTAAAATTTTATATATATTTTAAATTCTTAAGATATTATATTCCCTTTTGTTCGTGGGGTTATGAGCAACACAAGATTAACTGGGTCTAGCATATAGTGCAATTAAAATTTATCTCTTTAGTATAATAAATCTATATTGTTGCACAAACTGAAAATATCTAAAATTGATTAAATTAATTAAAAAAATATATTTAGAAAAATATTGTGTTGTTACCTTTTACCACAGATTGAAATGAATTTCTCCCTTGAAATTATTCTGGGTTATTAAAGGTTTAATACATGAATGTTCCTTTCTTAGAAACCTGAATAAAAAAATAAAACATAAATTACAATGGAATATATAGATCTATAATGATTAACCCAAAAGACTCATAACTAGATTCTCACATTGGATAATATATTTTTTAAGTGGAAACTTGGATATGGAAGGTAAATATTACCATAAAGGTCTTATAGAGAACAATAGAGAATTGTGTCAGAAGAAAATTAAGAATCATAATGTCATAAATCAATGATGAAATAAGGGAGCATATGATTCATCAAAAAAAAGGTAATAGATTAAATTATTCAGTTTTAAGATCTTTTTTCCTATTGTTAATTATTTTTTAATAAATTATATACTTATATGATTTCATGACAACCATACCCTTTGTTGTTCTTTGATCAACATCAACTTAATATCTTATTTCATGAAATGCTAATGAATTTTTCATTCGGGAAACATTAACAGATAATGAGATCCAGAAATAGAATGATATGTCATTCTATCTTTCTTTATCACCAAAAAAAGTTTTTCAAAAGTTGAAAAATATGCATAAATTTTTAAATTGTGAGATAATACATTAATAACACAAAATTCATCAAAATTGTTACTTAAGCTTTGTATAAATGGTTATCCTTATAACCCTTCTGAAAGATGAAAATCTGAAACATTGCAAATAAAGTCACAAAATCATCTAAAAATTGATCCCATATATATAAAAAAGTATCAATCTATTTTCAAATTCCAAACCTGTGAATAACCTCATCGTAAATTCTCTTGAATCAAGGTAATAACCCTAATTGCCACACATCCTTTTTTAAGACATGCATTTTTCCTCATTCCGAAGGTTAATTGATATATTCATTGAATCAATGGAATATTAATCTTAATCAATGATAACATAGACCTATTTTTTTACTAATAAATAATTATATTTAGGGAAATCAATGATACAAAGATTATTTTATGAAAATAAATAATCTCTTTATCCATGATAAACTCAATTTTATCTATATATTGGCCATATTAAGGGTTACCTTCCCATAATAAATATATCACTTTTCGACGTATTAAAAACCATTTAACATATCATTTCATATAACATGGGAAAAATTAATATGAAAATACTTATATATTTCATGATCAATGAAATATAATCTTGGAATTCAAAAACACAAAAACTTTAATTATCCAAAATTATACTTAAACCATCACTATAGCTTCATTAAATTATTCATTAATACCTCTTTCCTATAATATGAAATATGAATCATGAATTATGGTTCCCCATAATAAATACAATACTTCTTCAAATCTATAATGTAAAAAATATTTGAAGAAAATCACATACATTTTGCATTACTTTTATAGTCTCATTTTATTTAGAAGTATGTGGAATAATCATACCATATTCTTGATTTTCTTCATGATATTTACACTTGGTAAATGAATCTTCAAAATAAAAATTGTTTCTACATCTAAAAAATTAAATCTATAACATTTTTTCTGGTTATCAACATTGAATATACCAAAAAGAATAGGTCGTGAAACACATATCATAGAAGAAATTTACATTATCATGAATAATTACTTATAGGATGTCTAAACCATGACACCTAATTTTTAGAAACCTTAGGTTTATCTAAGGTTATTAATAGTCACGTTAAATTGATATATATAATGATGTATCCTAAAGATTTTTAAAATATCAAAATCATATCCCTCTGGAGTGTCAAACCAGGTATGTAGCAAGGCCCATTATCATGTACCATGATATGTCAATATAGGACCAATAAAATGTTTCTGAGATGTTACCCTTATATACATTTGTTCTAGAGACACATCCATCTATAGTACCAAGGATGGTATTTATTTCTATACATCCACTAACTCTATCATTTACCAAGATTTGAGGACATTTTACTATACATTAACTCATCTTTATACATATCCATTGGGAAATCAGTAGGCATATCCATAGAAATATAAAAAGGTATTTTAGTAAAGATTTCTCATCCAATTTTCCAAAGGTTTATTATTCCGTTTCTCAGATACCGACTATAATAAACTTTTATGAATGTATATATACAATACATCATTTTTTGGAATACTTATTATATAACCCAAACTGACACCCATAGACCTTACTAGCTTAGTGACTTTGGAAGCATGGAAACATGATTTTGTGTAAATGAGTGTGCTAAATCATATCACACTAGATTGTAAAAGAATAGAACCCCTGTTTTACATATCATAACTAAAATATATCTTCATAACCTGGGGAACAACCCATGTTAAAAAAAGATCTAAGATAATAAATAAGGGTAAATAAGAGAGATATATAAGCATACACATGAGAATGCAGTCTTGATATTGTGATCATAATAATGGATGATCATAGAAAACAAATGAGAGAACATAAACCAGAAATATTGGTTGTTCATATTACACAAATCATGAGGACATAAATAACATAACCATGAATGAATATCATTGCAACAAGATTTGGAATTTATAGCAGACATATAAGCATTGAAAATTATATCCATTGTAGAAATGAAAATGATGCTAATAAAAACATAGTAGTATGATCTTAATCTCCTTACCATCATGGTAGTTATGGTTTATAGCCATGTTCATCTTAGTAGATTCAATTTACTCCTCATATTATCTTCTTAGTCATGCTATAATCCCATATACATCTTAGTAGAAGGAGTTTACTTATCATACCATATTGGTAGTTATGGTTTACTCCCATGGCTTTCTTATTAGTCATGGTTTACTCCCAAGACCATATTAATCTACCTCAAATGATATAAATTGTTAACAAATGCATTGGATGACGATATTGGTCCCAATGATCTCATAGTGTAGAAAAGATCATTAACAATCATTTCATAACCCATTAAATGTAATGGGGTTATTAAACTTGTAATAATATAACAATATCATAAAAAAATATAGGTTTAATATTAATTTTATATAATCATAACTCATTAAAAAATTAGGGTTTCATAAGAATTAGAATTGTGGAGGAGGAATGTGTTTCATAAACATATGACACATAAAATAGAAACAACATTCAAAAACATCATGCAATGAAAAAATAAACCATTCAAATATATAATATGTATTGAAACATTGAATGATTTCTACATAATGGAATTGGTAACATTAATAGAGGCCATCTTAGATGAGAATTAATTTTAAAATGTCTTTTAAAAATATTTTTGTGAGGAAAATATCATATGTTTATTGAATTGTTTTCAAACATTAATCATTTTGAAAAACATTTTCATGAAAATATAATTTAAAAATATATAAAAGAAGCTCTTAAAAAATTATAAAAACCCCCCTCCTTTGAAAAAATATAAACAAATATTGATAGAATTTGGAAAATAATTTCATTGAATGTAATTTGAAATATTTGAATAAATCATGAAAACATTTTGAAAAGCCTTTTCCTTAAAACAATTTAATGTAATCATGAAATAAAATTTAATGCCTTTTCCATTGAAAACATATAAAGGATTCCTGAAAAACATTATAAAAAAAGTTTTCTTTGAAAATAATATAAATAAATATAAAATATCCTTATAAAATGATTGAAATATTTTTCCTTAAATACATCCATTTGAAAACATATAAAGGAAGGATGAAAAATATTTTTAAAACACTTTTTAAACGTAAATTTTTTCTGAAACCCAATCTCCTTTAAAAACATTAAAGTAATGAATTTATATAATATTATGAAAAAAATAATTTTAAAAAATAAATTTTTAATCTTGAAAAGAAATATTTAAGGGAATGTTGGTTATGAAATTGATTAAATCTGTACATGCGGAACATTCCTTTTTCAATGTAAAATGTTTAGAAATGTGCCTTGACTGAAAATGAAAATAAGATAACTTTTTCTAAAATCCATTTTTTTTAAAAGTAAAACCATGGGTAAATGTTCCTTTAAAATAACATAGAATAATAGTTGTTTATTTTTTTGATTCATTTTAGAATACATGATTTTGATGGAAAAGAGATTTCTTATCAAAAAGAGAGGTAAAGTCATACTTTCTTAAAATTATTTTCTTGATCATATTATAATCCAAACAGTTTAAAAATTATACCATTATTTCAATAAACTCTAAAAACATGGTAACCATGAGTCATACAACCTATTTAAAAAAATGAAATAAAATGAAGCCCAAATATAATGAAAGATAACTATTTTCATGATATAATATTTAAATTGGAACCAGATACATCTCTGAAAATAATGTAGGTGAATTACAAAACATGTGTCTAAAAGAATGAAAATTGAGACAAAATTACATCCCCAATTTCGTAACATTTGAAACATAAAAACCATGAAAATAATATAAATATATGTATATGAAAATAACCATAAATTTAATTATAATAATATTGAATAAATTATTGTGTATTATGTATACCACAAAAAATAAATTAGTGGTAAATAAGGCATGTGTCTCACAAAAATAAAAAGTGGGATAAAATTTCATTACCTTATGTCTTGACTCACTTCATACTCATATATTGTTCCTGTATAAAAAATTAAGTATTATTATACTTATTTTATTGAAAAATATTATTATATAAACAACCATATATTATTTGATTATGAATTTATATTACCCACTTAATAATAATTCCATGTTGTGGTTACGCTTCGAGTAATAAAAACTTTGTTTTTCGTATATGTTTTGACATGTAATTTTTGACCATCTGAAAGAGATCATGATTTTATTATTTCATGAATGTAAAACATGGTAAAAATATAATATATATGTGGTATATATTTATTTATATTAATCAACATAATATATATATATGAAATGGAATAACCATTCATAGAGACGGTAGGACGTACATACACATAAATGTTGTTTCCGTTTTATTGTCGTATTATAGAAAATAAATTAAATGAACTATATATGTGTATATATATTATAGTTGTAATATAATTATTATTTCCTATATCTCATATATTATCCCAAAAATAATAATTAATATATTTGATATAAGGTGTGAAATAATCACATCGCTTTGAGAGGCTACAGTTCACTATTCCACAAATGATTTTATGATATTTAAACCAATTGAATGGTATAATGGTATATGTCACAAAATAATTTTAGAAGAATAAATTAATAATAAAAATCTTATATATAATATATTAGTAGTGTGTCATCATAATATCCAATTATTAAGGTGGGTAATGTAAAAAATGAACTACATCGTTTCGTGAGGCGGTAGTTTTCCATACACATGAAATGTATGTTCATTAACCATTAAATATAATTGTGCATACGTATGGTAGATAAATTATTATAAAAAATATTTGTATATTTAGGATAAGTGTGTTATTATATAATCATAGAATAATGATATTTTAGTTGTTAGAGAAATAAAATAAAAGGAAGAAGCTTGAGGAAGGATGCTACTTCTTCTTTGGGCATCTCTTTTTGGTTTGCACAAAATAAATTCCGTAGATTGATTTATGAAAAAGGTGAGAATATTAAATTGAGGGAGGTTATGTTGATGAAATATTTGGTCAGATATTGGCTGAGGTAAATTTGACGAATATGTGTGATTAAGTGGGATAAAATGAGTCTTTTCTATATTGGATGAGGAGTAGAACTCATTTAAATTTTGTAAAAGAGAATTACAACTATATTATTTCAATTAAACTTTTCTCTAATAAAATATAACATTATACCAATGGTAATATTGGGTCTAAATATGGTCATAAAATTTATTTTAGTCAAGTTTTTAGGTCATTATGGCCCTTATGATTATGGTTTAGTCTAATGTTATTCTTAATTTCACTATAATTGTTGTAATTAATTTTAACTACTTCCAATAATATTTTTGGTTAAAGACATATATTAATAAATTATACAATAAAAATTATTTTTAATACAAATATGTATTCTATTTTTTAAAATTGCAATCAAATATGTTTAAAAAATTAGTTTAAATTTCACCCTAGAGATGGGACTATAATGCGAGTTTTTTATGTAATTTTTTTCAAAAGATTACTATGTTTTTACATTCAATTTCAATGTAAAATAAATTCCAAGGACATAAAGTTGACTAATTAATAAATTATTTATATAATTTGACTTTAAAAACAAATTAAAATATAATTTCATAGTAAAAAAATGTAAACAAAATGACTTTTGAATTAAAATTTTCTATTATCACTTTTTATTAAATAAATAAAACATAAAAGAAAATTACCAACCTTTCACTATAAGCTAATAATTATGGTTTTATTTAAAATATATAGATTATATTAAAATAAAATATTTATAAAAGATCCAAATATTGTATTTAAAATAGGTTTTACATTAAAAGGTGGTAAAAGGGTATTTATAAAAATATTTATTTTTATGTAAAATATTGGGCTTATTATTATGTATTTTTATGAAAACTATTTTATTAATATCTAAATTATTTCATTGTATATATAAATTATATATTTTATTCATATAATTATTTAATTATATTTAATTTAATTTATTTGGATAATATATCTTTGTAAATATATAAGTAGTTTTCTGTAAGAATATTTCTCTTATATTAATTTGGTAATAATATCCTTTTCTAATAAATTTGTAACCAATGAATTCATTATATATTTATTGTAAACCATTTATTTTCATACGATAGTTAATACAACTCATAACCACTAATTTAACGACATGGTTATATCTTATTATATTAATTAATATTATTTTAATAATATTTTGTAGTTCCGTAAAACAAAATAATGTGTATAATGCATGTCATTAAATAAAATAGTTGTTTTGGGGGACAAACAGTATCTCAGTATTTAATTCATTACTAGTTGTATTGAATATATAGAATCAATTTAAAATAGTAAACATACTGTAATGTCTTGGGATGTTATATTATCTTATGTGCTTAGTGTTGCGTGTAACGCAAAATTAACTTAGTGTTGTATATAACAATAAAAAACACAATGATTTCATATAAAAAATGTAGATTTTTATCTACTAAAGATTAAATTAATACATAGAAAATTATTTAAAAAAATTTAGGGTGTTACATAAATAATAAGATAAAATACACCAGCATTAATACCACTTTATAATATTATATCCCATGTGCCACTATAAACTATTCCCTCAGCATAATCACCACATGACCAAAATAATGACTCACAAAATTATTGGGGCTTATTAGTATAATTATAGGTATAAAATGGTATTATAAAGAGACAATACCAGTATGTCATTGTAAAACCAAAATAGAAATAATATCAGCATATGTAACAAAAATTGTAAACAAAAAATTTGTTTAACAATAAATATTGGAAATAATAACCCATGGTTAACATGATACAAAAATGAATTTCATAATTTATAATTCAAGAATAAATACAGTAAAACATAAAATACCAAAACAATGAAAAACCTTGAACATGACCCCGAGTTCACCTAGGACCTCAAATCCCATGCTCTAACCCAAACATGAATCCCCAATCTTAAAAATATACCAAAATACAAGTAGCATCAACTGAGGTACCCAAGTTTCATAGTGGCCCATATTGAGTGTGAGTAAAAATCATTATTCCACCACCAATACTGTCTTAATAAATAACCATTTTTTAAAATGGACTGTGAAAGTAATCATGGTTCTAAAAATAAATTGCATAAAAAATGAATCATGGTTCACATTTAAAAAATTATTATTTTACCATTTTTCCTTTATATTCTATATTGATATCCAACAAATCAAACCCAATCCAGTCACAATAATAACCTATTTAGTAGAAAATATGGAAACAACTTTTTATTCACAAGGGGGAATTCTTTAATCAATTCAATTTAACTTGTAACTTGGAGTATCTATCCATGTAATTTTACTTTAATCCTAAATCATGTATCATCAATCATGTTAACCTCATAATGATAATACATTGGGATCTAGGAGCCTTAGTTTGAAATCCTAAACAGTTAAAAACATTGATGGGACCAATAGCGTTATTCTATCATGACCAAAAGTGTGGGAGCCTCAGTACAATACCCTAATCATACAATACATCAGTAAATACTAAATCCTCAGTATATAATAAATTTTGAGAGTATATCCTCATTAAAATACCCAAATAATATTACTAAAAACATGTAAATTCATTATTAACCATTTTCAAATTTAACCATATTATAATTTCCATTATCATAGTATCAACATACCCTTAAATCCATGTCATGGTATAAGTAAAACCCAACCCTTTTTTTATAAAATAAGACAAAAAACCAATTATTCATTTTAAAATAATCTTTAATAATCCAATTAAATCATGGGTCTTCTCTATGAAAAACTAATCCATTCCCCATATATTTTATTTTCATTTACAAAAATTAAAAAGATCCTTATAAGTATCTTTACAAAACGTAAACTGCACCCATCCCTTCCAATTAATCAATTATAATCTAATAAGTATCCCCATTTTCAAATCATATAGGGAAAACACATCCCATTAAAAAATTTACCACACATAAAACATCATTTTCATTCATTGAGAACCATACCCGAATCAAAATCCAAAACATCATTTATACCATTTCAAAAACCTCTATGTTATTTCATAGAACAGAAATAGAACATCACAGTCATACAATTAATCATTCCGACATTCCAATTAAAATTTAAATCCCATTTACATTCATAGTTACCCTCTCTCAACATATAATAATTAATTTCTCCATTCTAAATTGTTTCTAATACCCCACCTGTAGTTATAGGTTCAGTCTCACATCATCAGCGATCCCAACGAGATATGTGATGAGTATTGCACCTCAATATAAGGACCAAAATTTCATTCCTTTTTGAATGATATTAATATATATCAATTAATGTATATATTCAATAACACAAACTCATATAAACATAATTACTATGGGAAAATGATTTATTTTCAGCTACCTCATGCTTTTAGACTACCGCTCGACTAACCATGTCCCTTGATCATAGCCCAAAAACCATTAACATATAAACATATAATCTAATGAAATAATAGCGTTATAGGGATTTAGAAGGAGGTAAAATATTCAACCAATCCTCTTCTAAAAAATGGATATAAATAGGGACAATGATGTGCCCGATGATTTGATTCACACTAAATAGAACTACAAATATCTTATTATTGATGTAGAAACACCCATGTAAGAGTTGTAGTCTATTGTTTCATCATTCTGACTTTAGGAGGTTTAATAGGAGAATTTATAGGGAGAAATAAATATCAGGAGGGAAAAATATTAAAAACCGCACATTTAATTAGCCACATGGTTTTTCCAAATGGTTTTCTAAACAATGAGTTAACCATGTTGTTCTATCTATACAATATGAAACAAAGCCACAAGTTTTTCATAGCCACCCACATGATTTTTCAAACGTTTCATATTTCATGTGATCACCACTCCTTTTGAGTATTATGAGTCTCACAGTCTTCTAGAACACCCTGTACAGTTTCTCCAACTGTGCACCCCATTCTGCAAGGCACGTGGTTATGAGACACAGTTACTGCTAATCATGTTCTAACACTTCTATCAGCACAGATTGGAATCTATTCCATATTTTTCATTATCTCAATGATCGGTATACCCCCAAGGACTTTCCTACTAATGTGAAATCTCTGATTAATCTATATTGCGGGAGTTTAACCAAAATTTTAACTGACATGTACCTTGTCTCATGGCCAGGATCTTGTAACTTGTTTGTTCCTTATAATGAATTAATTATTGGAATGATAATAGAGGGGGTAATCCAAGGAAAAAATAATGAATAGATCCAAAATTTGTAGTAAAAAAATGGAGTTAAGGATATGAGAATAATATAAACACATCTTTTGTTCCCATTAGATTATCCAATCCAAATTTTTTTGTGAACTGCGTAAAATATTTATATCCATACACTTTGTTCTAGTTTTGATAACATGTTAGTTTTGATGTTTGTAATAGAACTGTTATTATTTATTATATAAGAACTATATCCATAATGATTAAATTTACTGAATGAATTTTTATAAATGAATCCATCACATTCTCAAGGTGTTCACATCATATTAGAATCGTTGGTTAAATAAATTATTTATATGATAATACTACAAATAATTCAAATAAATTATTTTTGTAGTGGGGTTTCATGATTTCAAAAAAACAATCTTAAAAAAAATCATAATATATTTATTTTATATAAAATGAGTGATTATGTATCATTGAACAATAATAGACAATATTATGAGAAATGAATGATATTCAGTGAAATTATGGATATAAAAATCAATTATAAATCGTATATATTCACAATAAATTTTGATAGTGAGTATATATTTAAAATGTTTGAGATTAAATTTTTAAAAAATTCCGAAACTTATATCTATAAAAAATATTTAATAAAATTTAATTTATGTAAAAATTTCAATTAATTTTATTAAATATTGATAATTTTATAGTTTTTTCTCAAACCATCATATAATGTACAATGAAAAATGTAATATAGAAGATAAATAAAAATATTCATCTTATAAGAAAACATAGAGAGATAAAAATTATTACAACGAAAGAAATTGAATAATGTAAATGGGTTGTTATTGGAAAAAAATTAAAAAATTTCTATACGAGATAGAAAAGTACAATAATGGTAATAAAAATGAATCGGGATTTAAAAAATCTTTTTTTCAATATAAAAATAATTTCTTATCTCATGTTTTTTATAAATAATACTCCTGAAAAGTATAAATTTGATGAAAATGAGGTTAATGCATGAATTTAGTATATTATTAAAGATTACATTAAGATATGTATCAGAAATAATAATTAAATTCAAAAGGAGATCAATATTTTGAAGGATGTGAGTCAGACTAAAAACTGTGATAATATTTTTCCTACTATGAATAGATCATTTTTATTATATCAAAATTATAATTTTATTATTCCCATGAATAAATATAATAATATTAGACATGTAATTTCCAATAATATATATTTCATATATAAATAGTATATGTATACTTAATAAATAATCATTAAAGTTAATAAAATCTATAATTATTCTGAAAAATTAGAGTGATTAAAGATAAATATGGATATTTACAGAAATTAATCGAGGAATAAAATATTATTAATGTCTGTTCGATCCAAAATATACCAAATTAAATCATAAATAAGGTAGTTTATTAGTTTAATAATATAATAGATAATATTCAGATAATGAAGAAAGAATATTTTATTATTTAAAAGAAAAGATGATTAATATTGGATTTCAAAAATATAAATTTTGAATGAATTTTAAAAATTAAATACAACGATAAGAATTTATAATATATGGATGATAATAATATTAATAAAATATATACAATGAATTTTTTTTCGTAAAAAGTGTTATAAAATATAGAAAGACTAGGTTCATGAAAAAATCTGATATAATTAGGATAGAACATTAACATAAAAAGAAATTAATGTATCATGTGTTCTTTTTAATATTTTTAGCTTATCTACACACTTAAAAACCATGTTGGTATAATAATCATATAGTAATGAAGGTTTAATGTTGTGAATTGATAGGGATATAACCCTAATTAAATATTATTTCACTTACAAATGAAAAAAATATACGGTATAGAAAAACAGTTACATGGATCCAAGGATAATATAGAAAAATTGTTATTGATATATTATTTTTTAAATTAATTTTATTGTTTACCTTCATTTATATCTCAATTAAATGGTATGTAGGAATTTACCTCCCAATAGTTGAGGTATAAAGTTATAAGCCTTTACCATATTAGTATTATTGGATTTTGTTATTATAGGTTTATAGAAATATATATAAATACAAATAAGCTATGAAATAATAAGATGGGGTTTATTGATTCTACTCACGAAAAACCAATATAAGGAAAAATATATATCAAATAATGAAATATTTTTTACAAGATAAATCATAAATTAGTTGTGTAATGAAGGGGTTTTAATGATCAATGATAGACCCCAAATTAAAAATATTTTCTTTGAAGATATCCATATTATATGTATTGTTTTTATCATATCATATTTTTTTGATAAACGAGAAGTATCATTATTAATTCTACTACATCATACTGTGAATTAAAAGTGTCTTATAGATGATGAAGAATAAATATATATAAAATATAAAAGTATCTAAATAGATGTAACATCCCAGGTAAATAAAGAATAAATGATTTTCATATTTATTAACATTTACGAATTAAATATTAATTTTAATTAAAAGGGGTTTCTACGTTCGATAGCGTACTCGATACGCAACGATTAGTTTCTTTGAAAACTTCCGTTGCACACTAGTAATAAAATAATATTATATTAAATGTTAGTTAACACGTAGTCGTTTTACTAGCAGGAATGTATAGAAATAACTAAAATAAGATTATATATGTTTTTAAATGTTTTTACATTTACCCAATAAAAGATAAAGGCTTAAAATACGGAAAGAATTCAATGTTAGGCATTTATACCCTAATTTTCACTAAGGATTCACTTATCACATTTTGACGGCGAACTGTCATTAAATATAGTTTTGATCAATATTATAAATTCTATTGGACCAAATTTAACTCTTCTTTAGAATTAGGACATCAAAATTTACTTTGTGTAAATTTTTGGTATCTTTCCGATAACGTTTATTTTTTTAATGAATAGTGTAAAATGTTTTATTTTAATTCAAAACCTCTTTTTAATCTAATTTATATATATGATTAGATTATCATTTTAATTTGTTTCAAAGTGAAATTAGAAAATATTTACACCATTAAATCCAATAGTGGTCTTTGGAATTAATTTCACTTTGAAATCGGACTTAAACCAGTGTCAATCTTTTGATAATTATTATTTCATAAAAACACGCTATTTGCTCTGACAGCGGGAATTAATTATTAAATTAATTAATGCAACTTATATGTTGTGAATTTTTTAAAATGGACTTCATTTTTGAATTCGTAATATCAAATACAGCTTAGGGTGATTTTTTGGTATTTTTCTGAAAAACTTCAATTTTTGATGAATAGTAAAACCACTAAGTGGTACTTATAAAAACTGATTTTTCGTTTAAATGAAAATTTACCACTCTTGTGTTTTGAATTTCAAAAATCTTACATACATGGTTGTCATTAAGAAGTAAAATGTGGTTCAATGAGATAAAAATATTTTTTTGGTGAATTGTAACTTATTATGTTTTTAATCGCGATTAGAGGTAATTAGTGCAATTTAAGGAAAAATTGATATTATAATAAAATGAAAATACCTTAACACATGTCCTACCCTTATTGGATGTGTCATGGACGACCAAGAAAAGCCATGGGTCAGCATGGGGACCCCATGGAGCCACATTGGATGGGAAATGAAATAAATAACTTTTTATTTAATGTAAAACTAAAATTGACAGACACATGAGATGTTTTACTAAAACAATTTTTACATGGGGTTATACAAGTCATATTTTTTAATATAAATATTCATTAGAAAGCTAAAAATATTTCCTACATCATAGTAGTTTTTTTTATAATTTTTAGTCATTAAATAAATGAAATTATTTATGACATCATGATGATGTAGCGATAACCTCATTATTTAACGATTTAAATAAAATGGAAAGATAATGTAATATCTAAGAACTAAAAATGTCCAAAACCTATTGGATTAGTGGATTTCTAACCCTTATCACCATATCCTCGAAATACATAAATGTGGGACCTCTTAAATCCGAATACCATTTTAAAATAAAGTGACTTTTCTTTACTTTCCAAGAGTGCCCCTCCTCTCCTCTTATAAAAGGCCCCCACCCCTACCTCCATACCCACACTCCCAAAGCCTTTGGCATGGCCAACCCCTGCCCATTTTGTCTCTACACATCCCTCAATTACTCCTTGCAGCCTCACTTTGGGCAGAAGTCTTCCCAAGGAAGCCTTTGAGCTCAAACCAAAGGGAGTTGCCCGATTTAAAGGTAATGTCTTCACTTGAGTCCGTTTGTTTTATTTTGCTTCTCCAACCCCTAAACTCTTTTTATTAATTTCTTTTGTAACAAATCCAGTATCTTCAATATACCATGATGTTTTTATAAGAATTATTCGAGCTAAAATTACACACACCAACATCTAATGGTTAAAGAACATACTGTTTCCGTGGATGGCAAATTTCTGCCTCCCGAAACGATGATTGTTCAACATTCTTTTAACACCTTCAAAGGTGGCCATTAAGATGACACTATATTTATATATGATATATAATATGTTTATTTTTTCCATAAGCTTATTTATTTTTCATTTTGGGCATACCTTTAGGGTTTCCATTATGGGTAAACACGATATCTTCATTTAAGGAAGTGCGGACTACCGCCCCCTCAAATTGATGTGATTTGTTAATGCCATATGTGGGACATGTAAAGGATGGATTTAATGTTATTATATATGATGTTATACTGGAATTATAATATACCTCTATATCATTATTATTTCATTCCATTAAAGTATGAGATATAAATCAAAGTAGAGTTCATGCGTACGTACGGCTTACCGTCTCCATGAACGGTGCATTTCATTTCTTATCCCCAAATGTAATGTACTATTAAAAGTACATGTATATAATAAATATATATAATGAATGATATATCTAAATGATTAATGTAATTATGTATTTAAAATATACATACCTCTCATTTAGTTTTAACTCCATTAATATGACAAAGAAATGAAAGTAGCATTCATGCGTACGTACGGCTTACCGTCTCCATGAATGGTGCTTTTCATTTCTTACCTCTAAATGATTATGTAATATTATAAATACATGTATATGATGGAAATATATGATATATATGATATCCAAATCAGTATTTTCATTCTGGATATAAAGAACCTTTGACCACATGAACAACATGTAATTGTAAGAAGTCCACTTTCGACTTAAGAAGCAAATATCGACAAAACAAAAATTATTAACTTAGATGGTTACATAATGTTTATAACATGGAAATAAGTGATATAAAAGGAATTATGAACTTTAAAAAGGTTCTTAATCAATTATAAATTAACTCATGTTTATTATTCAGGACGTTAAAGAATGATCGAGTCAAGTCGGACCCGAGGTAAGGGACTTCGTCTCAATCTCCTTTCATTGAGGCATATTTCGTTTTATACACAACTTTCTTTTATACGGTGTATAAACCCCTTTTACTTTTACTTTTATACAAAAAGAATCTTTTTCTACGAATCGTTTTTCTAAGCGACAAAAAGGAATGTTTTTTTATCGTACGTGGTGACAACGACCTTTTCCGCCGCCACGAGTATTATTTGGTATTTGGCTTCCTCAACAAGATGTAATGTCTTTAAAATAAAATAAATACCATATACTCTATTATGTATTTTGGTATCGAAAATGGTTTTGATAAAGGATTCTATTATGTCAATATATTTAAATGATATATTGTGATTGAATTGTGGAAATTTTATCATTCCTTTATATTTGTTTTATGTTTTATGATTTTATATTGGTACTTGGACATTTGATGGGTGGTTACGTGATAAACCATTTGACGGGTGGTGTCGTAAATACCATGATGGGTGGTTACGTTATAACCTCCAATGCATTGGGTATGGAAGTCGGCCGTATGGCTATTCCATTAAGTATGTATGGAAATTGGACGTATGGTTATTCCATTAAGTGATATGTGTGGAAGTCGACCGTATGGTTATTCCACTTAAGTATGTTTATGTCCCAAGTTACCATTATATATGTTATGTGTTCTTTTTATGGGTTTTATGGTAATCCTTTGGTTACAAAAAGGTAATTAATGATACTTTATTCAGTGAAGAGTTTTTACTACTTCATGAAGGTGAAGGTATTACTTTGATAGAGTATACATGGTTTACTTGATGTTTGAAAAACTAACAGTTTTCATTCTTTGTGTATCCCTTACTGAGCTTTTTATGCTCACCCCAAGTTTTTTTCAAATGTTTTTCACAGGACTTAATGTGGAATAAAGTCAAGGATGGGATCAAGGGAATGTCATGCTATATAAAACATGGAACTAGACATGTTTCTTTTTAAGAGTTTTTTTATTATGGAAACTTAGTAGAAGTGTCTACTTTATAATCTTTTGAGATGTAATAGTTATGTTCTAATTCTCTAAAACTCTAAACCTGAAAATATCCTCAATGTGAATTATTCATTTAATTCAGTATTAAGTAAGGTGTAAGGCCCGGGCCTTATAGTTGGTATCAAAGGTCGGTTTAGACAAATTTAAGAGTTATAAAATTGTTAAATCATAAGTTAATTTACGGTATGACTAAAATGATATAGCATTTACAGATTACCATGTTGCTTCGCCTAAGATATTTCTATGTTCAGAATGGTTTTCCACAGAGGAAACAAAGCAGCTATGATGGGACAACATCAGGAGGAAGACAACCTTCCTAATCAGCAACCTGAGATGGTCAGAATCAGAATTGAGCAGTTTACTGCAGTGATGGCTCAGTTGAATCAGGTGAAAAATGTTGGTTGTTTTTATTGATGATATTTAGGTGTTTTCTAAAAGTAAAGAGGATCATGAAATACATTTAAGGGTTATCTTACAAACCTTAAAAGAAAAGAAACTATATGGAAAATTAATCAAGTGTGAGTTTTGGTTACAACAAATTTCTTTCCTGGGTCACATTGTTTCAAAAGATGGCATAACTGTTGATCCTACTAAAACAAAAGTTGTTGAAGAATTTCCAAGACCCATAAATGTAACCGAGATCCGTAGTTTTCTTGGTTTGGCAGGTTACTACCAAAGGATTGTTGAAAAATTTTCACGGTTATCTAGTCCAATGACTATGCTATCTCGTAAGGGTGTTAAGTTCATCTGGACAAAATAATTTGATGATTGTTTTCAAGAGTTGAAAAGAATATTGGTGAATGCTCCAGTTTTGGCACTTCCTTCTAGGAATGGCGAGTTTGTTATATACAGTGATGCTTCGTTGAAGGGACTTGGCTGTGTCCTTATTCATAATGATCAGGTAATTGCTTATGCTTCACGACTGTTGAAAACTCATGAGGTAAATTACCCTACAAATGATTTGGAATTAGTTGATGTTGTCTTTGCTTTAAAAATATGGAGGCATCATTTCTATGGAGTAAAGTGTAAAATATATACTGATCAAAAAAGTTTAATGTATATATTCACTCAGAAATAATTGAATATGAGACAGAGGAGATGGCTGGAATTAATCATGCATTATGATTGTACAATTCACTACCATCCGGGAAAAGAAAATAAAGTGGTCGATTCATTGAGTCGAAAAAGTAATTCTTCATTAACCATGATATGTTTGGAACGAGATCCTTTGGTTTTTGATTTTATGGACTTTGGAATAGAATTTTTTGGTGTAGGAAGTTCTTCTGTTTTGTTTCAGGTATCAGTAAGATCATCCCTATCAGACAAAATTAAGCAAGTACAGAGGGAAGACAATGAGTTGTAGAAAAAGGTAGAGCTGGTTCAGAAGGGTTAGTTGACTGAATTCAACACTAATAATGATTGTGTTTTGAGATTTGGGAAGAGATTGTGTGTGCCTTGTGATTCACAGTTGAAGATAGAGTTGTTATGTGAAGCTCATAGTTCTCCATTATCAGTTCATCATGGCAGTACTAAGATGTATAGAGATCTGTGGGAGTATTACTGGTGGGATGGAATGAAAAGATATATTGCTGATTTTACTGTGAATTGTTTGACTTGTCAGCAGGTTAATGCAGTGTGGCAGTTACCGAAAGGGATGCTTCAGCCTTTACCAGTGCCAGAGTGGAAATGGGAGAATATATCCATGGACTTTATTGTGGGATTACCGAGGACATCTCAAGGTAATAATGCAATCTGGGTTATTGTTGATCGCTTGACTAAATCTTCTCATTTACTTGCTATACGAGATACTTTTTCCCTATATCAACTTTGTCGTTTGTATCTTAAAAAGATAGTCAGGTTACATGGAGTTCCACTTTCCATTGTATCTGACCGTGATCCCAGGTTTACTTCTAACTTTTGGAAAGGCCTTCAGAAGTTGTTTGGTACTGAATTAAATTTTAGTATAGCTTTTCATCCTCAATCAGATGGGCAGTCATAACGAACAATTCAGACCTTGGAGGATATTCTATGAGCTTGATCGATGGATTATCAGGGATTTTGGGACCAACATCTTTCTTTGGTTGAGTTTTCTTATAATAACAGCTTTCATTCCAGTATACAGATGGCGCCATTTGAGGCATTATATGGGAAGCGGTGTCGAACTCCAACATTTTGGGATGAAGTGGATGAAAGGAAGCTGATGGGACCAGAATTGGTAGAAGAGATGGCAGAAAACGTTCAGTTGATTCAAAAACACATGAGAACAGCTCAGAGCAGGCAGAAGAGTTATGCGGATAACCAGATGAAGGATCTATCTTTCGAGGTAGGTGATCATGTTTTTCTCAAGGTTTCTCCATGGAAATGTGTGATGAGATTTGGTAAGAAAGGAAAGTTGAGTCCAAGGTTCATTGGACCATATGAAATTCTGGAGAAAGTTGGATCAGTTGCTTACCGAGTGGCTTTACCTTCGAGTTTATCTTAGGTACACAATGTTTTTCATGTTTCGGTGTTGAGGAAGTATATGCCAGATCCATCTCATGTTTTGAGTCCAGAGGTAGTTCAGCTGGAGGAGAACCTATCTTATGAAGAAAAACCAGTCCAGATTCTTGACCACAGGGAGCAGGTGTTACGGAATAAGGTGATTCATCAGGTAAAGGTTTTTTGTAAAAACAATGTGATTGAAGAGGCAACGTGGGAATCTGAAAATGCTATGAGGGATAAATACCCCCACTTATCTTGATAAGTGAATAAAATTGCGAGGATGCAATTCTAAAAAGGGGGAAAGGATTTAACATCCCAAGTAAATAAAGAATAAATAATTTTCATATTTTTTAATATTTACGAATTAAATATTAATTTTAAGTAAAAGGGGTTTCTACATTCGATGGCGTACTCGATACGCAATGATGAGTTTCTTTAAAAATTTACATTGCACACTAGTAAAAAAATAATATTATTTTAAATGTTAGTTAACACATAGCCGTTGTACTGGCTGGAATGGATAGCAATAACTAAAATATGATTATATATGTTTTTAAATTTTTTTACATTTACCCAATAAAAGATAAAGGCTTAAAATACGGAAAGAATTCAATTCTAGGCATTTATACCCTAATTTTCACTAAGGGTTCACTTATCACCTTTTGACGGCGAACCGTCATTAAATATAGTTTTTATCAATATTATAAATTCTATTGGACCAAATATAACTCTTCTTTATAATCAGGACATCAAAATTTACTTTGTGTAAATTGTTGGTATCTTTCCGATAAAATTCATTTTTTAATGAATAGTGTAAACTGTTGTATTTTAATTCAAAACCTCTTTTTAATATAATTTATTTATATTATTAGATTATCATTTGAATTGGTTTTAAAGTGAAATTAGAAAATATTTTTACCATAAAATCCAATAGTGGTCTTTGGAATTAATTTCACTTTGAAACCGGACTTAACCTAGTGTCAATCTTTTGATACTTATTGTTTCATAAAAACACGTTATTTGCTCTGACAGCGGGAATTAATTATTAAATTATTTAATGCAACTTATATTTTGTGAATTTTGTAAAATGGACTTCATTTTTAAATTCGGAATATCAAATATAGCTTAGGGTGAATTTTTGGTATTTTTCTGAAAAACTTCAATTTTTGATGAATAGTGAAACCACTAAGTGGTACTTATAAAAACTGATTTTTCGTTTAAATGAAATTTTACCACTTCTATGTTTTGAATTTCAAAAATCCGACATACATGGTTGTCATTAAGATGTAAAATGTGGTTCAATGACATAAAAATATTTTTTTGGTGAATAGTAACTTATTATGTTTTTAATCACGAATAGAGGTAATTAGAGTAATTTAAGGAAAAAATGATATTATAATAAAATGAAAATACCTTGAAACATGTCCTACCCTTATTGGATGTGTCATAGCCGGCCAAGACAAGCCATGGGTCAAGTTGGGGACCCCATGGAGCCACTTTGGTTGGGAAATGACATAAATAACTTTTTATTTAATGTTAAAGTAAAAATGATACATACATGAAATGATTTACTAAAAAAATATTTACATGGGGTTATACAAGTCAGATTTTTGAATATACATAGTAATTGGAAATCTAAAAAGATTTCCTACATAATATTATTTTTTTTATAATTTTTATACATTAAATAAATTAAATTGTTTATGACATCATGATGATGCAGCGATGACCTCATTATTTAACGATTTAAATAAAATGGAAAGATAATGTAATATCTAAAATCTACACATGTCCAAAACCTATTGGATGAGTGGATTTCTAACCCTTATCACCTTATCATCGAAATAATCAATTTGGGACCTCATAAATCCTAATACCATTTTAAAATAATGTGAATTTTCTTTACTTTCCAAGAGTGCCCCTCTTCTTCTCTTATAAAAGGCCCCCACCTCTACCTCCTTACCCACACTCCCAAAGCCATTGTCTCGGCCAACCCCTTCCCATTTTGTCTCTCCACATCCCTCTATTATGCCTTGAAGCCTCACTTTGGGCAGAAGTCTTCCCAAGGATGCCTTTGATCTCAATCCAAAGGGAGTTACCCGATTTTAAGGTAATGTCTTCACTTGAGTCCGTTTGTTTTATTTTGCTTCTCCAATGCCCTAAAATATTTTTATTCATTTATTTTGTAACAAATCCAGTATCTTAAATATACCAGGATGTTTTTATATGAAGTATTCGAGCTACACTTACACACACCTACATCTAATGGTTAAAGAACATACTGTTTCCGTGGATGGCGAATTTCTGTCTCCCGAAATGATGATTGTTCAACATTCTTTTAACACCTTAAAAGGTGGCCATTAAGATGACAATATATTTATATATGATATATAATATGTTTATGTTTTCCATAATATTCTGTATTTTTCATTTTGGGGATACCTTTTTGGTTTCCATTATTGTTAAACACGATATCTTCATTTAAGGATGTGAGGACTACCGCCCCCTCAAAGTGATGTGATTTATTAATGCCATATGTGGGACATGTAAAGGATGGATTTAAAGTTATTATATATGATGTTATACTGGAATTATAATATACCACTATATCATTATTTTTTATTTCCATTAATGTATTCGATAAAATGAAAGTAGCGTTCATGGGTACGTACGGCTTACCGTCTCCATGAACGGTGCACTTCATTTCTTATCCCCAAATGTAATTTACTATTAAAAGTACATGTATATAATGGATATATATAATGAATGATATATATAAATGATTAATACAATTCTAGAATTAAAATATACATACCTCTCATTTAGTTTTAATTCCATTAATATGACAAAGAAATGAAAGTAGTGTTCATGCGTACGTACGGCTTACCGTCTCCATGAACGGTGCATTTAATTTCTTACCTCTAAATGATTATGTAATATTATAAATACATGTATATGCTGGATATATATGATATATATGATATAAAAATCAGGAATATCATTCTGGATATAAAGAACCTTTGACCACATGAACAACATGTAATTGTAAGAAGTCCGCTTTCGACTTAAGAACCAAATATCGACAAAACAATCATTATTAACTTAAATGGTTACATAATGTTTATAACATGGAAATAAGTGATATAAAAAGAATAATGAAATTTAAAAAGGTTCTTAATCAAGTAGAAATTAACTCAAGTTTATTATTCAGGACGTTAAAGAATGATCGAGTCAAGTCAGACCTGAGGTAAGGGACTTCGTCTCAATCTCCTTTCATTGAGGCATATTTCGTTTTATACACAACTTTCTTTTATACGGTGTATAAACCCCTTTGACTTTTACTTTTATACAAAAGGAATATTTTTCTATGAAGAGTTTTACTAAATGACAAAAAGGAATGTTTTTTTAACGTACGCGGTGAAAACGACCTTTTCCGCCGCCGTGAGTATTATTTGGTCTTTGGCTTCCTCAACAAGCCGTAATGTTTTCAAAATAAAATAAATACCATATACTCTTTTATGTATTTTGGTATTGAAAATGGTTTTGATAAAGGATTCTATTATGTTAATATATTTAAATGATATATTGTGATTGAAATGTGGAAATGTTATCATTTCGTTGTATTGGTTTTATGTTTTATGATTTTATATTAGTACTTGGACATTTGATGGGTGGTTACGTGATAAACCATATGAAGGGTGGTGCCGTGAATACCAGGACGGGTGGTTACGTTATAACCTCCAATGCATTGGGTATGGAAGTCAGCCGTATGGATATTCCATTAATTATGTATGGAAATTGGCCGTATGGCTATTCCATTAAGTGATATGTGTGGAAGTCGACCGTATGGTTATTCCACTTAAGTTTGTTTATGTCCCAAGTTACCTTTATATAAGTTATGTGTTCTTTTTATGGGTTTTATGGAAATCCTTTGGTTACAAAAAGGTAATTAATGATACTTTATTCAGTGAATAGTTTTTACTACATCATGAAGGTGAAGGTATTACTTTGATAGAGTATACATGGTTTACTTTATGTTTGAAAAACTAACAGTTTTCATTATTTGTGTATCCCTTAATGAGATTTTTATGCTCACCCCATGTTTTTTTGAAATGTTTTTCAGAGGACTTAATGTGGAATAAGGTCAAGGATGGGATCAAGGGAATGTCATGCTATATAAAACATGGAACTAGACATGTTTCTTTTTAAGAGTTTTTTTTATTATGGATACTTAGTAGAAGTGTCTACTTTATAATATTTTGAGATGTAATAATTATGTTCTAATTCTCTAAAACTCTAAACCTGAAAATATTCTCAATGTGAATTATTCATTTAATTCAATATTAAGTAATGTTTAAGGTCGGGGCCTTATAATATATATTATTTTTAAAATTATATTACAGTATTAAATAACTCTTAGTTTGTTTTGATGGAGTGATAAATTATTCATGAGGAATTTCGAAGAAAAATTAAGTTGTTTGAAATAATTTCAGATATATTTATTAGGTACTTTTTTTTGAAATAGACACTATATGAAACCATATTTTATCAGTGTTAAGGTATGATGTAATTCCATTATCCGTCTCAAATAGGATTGCGGAAATTGACTAGTAGTATACAGTATTACAGAATAATGAGTGTAATTGTCAGGAAAAAATAGTTGTGATGATAAGGCTCAAAATTGATAAAATCACATAACATATGAAAGATTCAAAATAAAATGATAAATTCATAGACACATGATATAACCACCAATAAAAAAACAATATAATACACAGTAAATTAATATCATAAAATATATCAGTAATGAAATAACCCTAAATAGTGACGTAGACTTGATTATGAATCCAAGAATTAATCTCCTCCAATCTACAAATATATTTCAACCATGAGGAGAAGATGCACTGAAAATATAGTTTTAACACCACAAATATTATAACAAAGAGGCTGTGGTTACATTATTACATTGGTACAAAATACCGATGATTAAATTACATCGGATCCAATTGTTTTTAACTATTGAATACTAAATGAATTCAGGGTCCTTGTATTAGATTTTAATTCATAAAACCCATTATAAAAATAGGATTAAATCTTTATTAATACTCATAGGATATATGTGGCTAATTCATAGTAATAATAATAGATTATTGGGGAAAACTAAATGAAATAAAAGGATGATATTAGTTTTACAATAATCAGTATCAAACATTTGAAGTTATTGTGGAATGAAAATGAATAAATAAAATGGTAGTAATAAATAATAATCAAATGATTCAACATACCAAATTCCAGGAGAATAAAATATATCCACAGATAACATTACAATGGAACAAAATAATCAAATGGAGAATAACAAATGATTGCATAGTGATGATATTCTCAATATTATGTATTATAAAGATATTGTTCAAGGTTCATAATTTTGATATGACACATAAACATGTATGGAATTCAAAAAACTTTTGATCTAGTATAGGACATGATAACAACCAATTCATTAAGTAGATATATATTTTCTAGCCTCCACCCATCACATAATAAGTACAACTTATCCATCATTACAAATACTTTGGGTAACGATTAATATCATATCGTTCCACATATATACATATGCAATGTTAATAAATTCATATTTGTATAGAATTAATGGGTATTATGATTATCACTATTTTCCCGGTCAATTAAATTTCATGGGGATATAGGTGAATATCCATCAATTAATTATGAATTATAGGATATTCACAATTAAATATATTTTATTAGTTATAATAGTTAAATAGGGAGAGATACTTTCATCATATATTGGCGTTAATATGTATAGATAAATAAAATAGTTATACACAATAGAAATTATAGACAAATTTATTACATTAATAAAAAATTTATTTTTAAAAATTTAATATCATATGATTTTTTTATAATAGTATAGAATTTTAATTTATTGACATAATAATGCATTCATAATAAATAATTCTCCATAATTACATAAAAAATTAAATGTAATTCAATGAATTTGAAATAGAAATAATGAAAAAGGTATGATAATACTTACCTTCTTATAACCCACGTAAAATATTTAGAATTAACTCCATATATTTCTAGAATTTATTATATAAATATAAATGCATTTAGGGGTTTAGGAAATCAAACCCTAATAAGTCTCTTGTGAAAAACTATTAGGAAAAAATTATATAGGGAAATATACATAGATTTTTGAACTCTTATCTACCTAAGTATATTTTAATTCTTATTGAGAGGGTCTATTAGAATAAATCTTGGATAAATTGTTTTGTTGTAAAGAGTTATTACAGGATTGGGGTATTTATAACAAAATTATAGGAGTTGTTTATTTGTATTTAAACATAAGATTGGAAATTTAGGTTAGGGGAAAACAAAAAAACCATCGATATTCACATGATTTTGGAAAATTGTATTTGACATTTGGTTCTTGGTCAATAAAAATTAATAGTTTATTAATAGATCTTATTTAAAATATAATATTCTACAAATTAAATTATATATATTCATAAAAACATTATTAAAAAACATTAAAATATTATTCAGGATTTTGAGACTTCTTTTTACGTTGCTAAAATAATTTAATTATTTTAAAATACATATTTTAAAAGAATAAACTTATTTATGGTCATGAGAAATAATATATTAATGTTTAAATCAATTTAAAATCACTGTGACTTCATAATACATACCAAATATTCATACCATAATATATTATTTACTAATGAATTCAGATATCCGATACAATTATGAAAACTTTTCTATTGGTTTATTTTTATTTATTAGTATAAAAATTTAATATTTCTTTTAGGAAAATAATTATTTTTATCTAGGAAATATAAAATTAGTAAATGAACGAACATGTGTTTTTAAAATCATACATTTGACCACAAACATTAACAACTCTTTTCTATCTTATTTTTTATATATTGGAATTTTTTTATTAATTAATAAAAATTATTAATTAATACAAGTTATATCATTACAAAATCTTGTTATATATTTTATGATATACTTTTATGTATAATAGATACCATAGTTATACAAAAACCACATTTATTTTTATAATGGGTAGATTTCAAATGGTCTGATTCTAAAGGTTATATTTTTCTTATAATAAATTATTTTAATTATTACCTCTAATGTTATTCACTTGAATCTGTTAATTTTAAAAAAATTATTTTTTTAATATAATTTTATGTAATAAAAATGTATCTTAATATTTTTCATTCATTTTATATCGTAATCCTCTAAGGATCAATATTTTTGAAGTGCCCTATATTATTATGAGCCCTATAACAGTAGTAGCAGCTGCTTTTTTGTATATAATTTTTTAGTTTTATGTCATATTAATATATGTTGTGAAATTATGACGGAATAATAAAATTTTATATTTTATATAGTAATTTATATTATATAATTATTTTATATAGTAAAATCATATGTCTTATATTCTCTCCCAATCAAATACTTTCATCTGTTTAAATTTTTTGTACATGTTATTCTACAAAAAATATGAGCAATTATTCTTCACTTGTTCCTTAGTCTCCATCATTAGTACCTATGACTTATGATTACTACAATATACATTAACCAGCTGAGTTTTCTACTTGTGAAAGAAATTCTCTCTGGTGTTGTGAATCTAGAAAAGTTCTTCATTAAAAGAAAATTCATGTTACAACTCAATTTCTATAATGGTGAGTATATAAATTGGATCTGGTATGTAGTTAATTAACACAAAGATAAATACACCTTAAAATACTTTTGATTGGATTTATGGAAGGGAAAGATGGTATGCCACAAATTAAATAATATATTGAATTTTGAAAGGCACAATGTACCTTTGATTTATCTTTCCCTTCATAAAAAAATTATAACTCTATACATTTTGATACTATCAAGATGACATAATCCCATAATTTTAATTCTATTTCAGTCCCTTGATTATCCATGTTACCCTATTGTAGGCATTGGTATATCGTGATATGATTATGAAAATTTCAGACATTAACAATGTTCTCCATATTAAGTTTTGATCTAACTAGTTTTTTTCTCTAACATCGTCCCAATCATTTAGGTATAACAACTTTTCCTATATAAATATTTGTATATATCCATTTTAATGCATTGATGTCTGTTATTATTAAATGAAAATTCTACCAAATATAGAAATTATCTTCACATTTCAAGGAATTAAAGTATTGTTGACATGAAGATATACTATAGAGTATTTATATTCCTTTCAGACTACCCATTATTATGTTCCTGATGGGTAGTGCTCAAATTTATTATAGAAATAAATGATTTATAAAAAACCATGAAATAAATTTTATTTGAAAATTGTTTTGTTATGAAATATTATTGAAACAATTTCCTCGTGAAGTCTTACAATATCAATGAAATATAACCGTGTATGAAGACCAAAAGATAGATCATCCCTTATTTCTAATCAATCTTTTAAATTTTAAAAGTGATCCAAAATAACCCATATGGCATCATTAATAGAAGATGCCTCGGGGAGTCTATTAATAGTATTCATTTAAATATTATCTCAAATCCATATTGGTATTGTGATAGGATTCATGATACCCTTAAGATACTTCCTATTAAAAATTACTTATTGGAAAACCAATAACATTGTCCCAAATTAAATAAATTATCAATGTATATTTTCCCACCAGAAATGATCTCTTAAATACCAATGCATTTTAGTTCTTCCAATGTCTGTAGATAAATTTAAACTATGAGAAATATCTTTTGTATCCATCTACATCTCTGGTACTAGCGAGACACATAGTATCATTCAAATTATCAATACACTATATTCATAGATTAAGTTAATCACGTTCCCATCTCATTAAGATTAAATATTTCTTTGTGGGAAAATTTTATCAGTTTAGGACATCATTATCTTCTCCAATAAATATGGTTGGGAAAAAAATTAAAAATGAAATTATGTTTCCCCTTACCTTAAAAATTTTATATCCAAATTTAATTATTTCTTGAATCTTGGATCCTTTCAAATATTAATCGTAAATTGAACACCATGGTCCTTCTTACATAATGTGTCATCCACATTGTTTTCTTTCTCAAGGTAGTAGTGAATGGAATATACATACTCCTTGAGTAGTTTCATCCATATCCATAGTCTCCGATTGATCTTATACTACGTGAATATGTAATTTAATTTTTTTATTTTAATATATATCACATCATTCACCTTAGAGGTGGTTCCACCATATCTCTAAGTCAGTGATTATAAGATAAAAATCAAAATGATGGGTTGAAAAAAATTTATTAGTTAATTTTTTATTATCATTAAATTAATAATCTTTGTGGATATTTTATATACATTTATAGTAAACTCCCATTAACTTCAATAATATCCCTTTTTTTATTCCCATAATCGTTAAATATTTTTAATTCCATTCTTCATTTCTTTTACTTTATCAATATTACTCCAACATGGTGATCAATCATTAACATATTCTTTTAATATCCATTGAAAATAAAATAGCTATATAATTAATTACCAATAGTAATATAACTTTTCACTTTCTCCCTAAATAAGGAAAAAAATTGAGAGACAAATTCCCAATAAAGGAATTTTATTACACCTTCAAATAAGTAATAATTTTTTTGAATTATGTGCATATCCTAAAGCATTTATTACTAGTATTTTAAATCAATCCACACACTCTGTAACATTTAGTTATTCCTTAAGTCATATTTTTAAGAATTTTCAGCTCATATCACCTTCTTCCTTGAGAGGAAAGTACATTTTAAAGAATACCACTACAAAAGAAATATATTCCATATTATTTATCCCCTTTCTATTCTTAGTTTTTAAATAAATGGAAACCTTTGATCATCATCTCCCATAAAATGATATAGTAAAATGATAACCTTCTACCATCCACTAATCTAGAGCATATGTTTTAATGGGGCTTCATCAATGATTTAGTTATTAATGGATTAATGGTTATAATATATGATGGATGTATCTTCCTTATTTATAATTCCATTATTATTACCCCTTGCAAAAGGGAAATATGTTTTTCATTATTGGTATGGTTATTGGTCATAACCAAATTTAACCTCCCTATTATATTTATAATATTCTTTTCTCCAACATTATCATCAATCATACGATCATGATGGAAATACTGACATTGATTATTCTAGTTATCATGGTTTCCATTAATTCCATTAAGATAAATTTCTAGGGAATATCATAGAGTTAATTATATTATAATAATTTTAATATATAATCACAAAATAAAATTCAATTGTTAATAAATTATTATATAAAAATATGTTGAACATCCAAAGTGTTTATCATAATGAGTGTTTTATCTAATTGTATTATTATAAATATAGTTTCCCTGGAATATTCAAAAAATTATAAAATACCAACTATAATACACCAAGTCTAGAAACACATAGCTAGTGTTTATATTATTATGTCGGTAAATAATACAAGAGATCACATTAAAATAGGTCAAATAATTCAGTTATCTTATAAGAGTAGATATATAATGACCCTTACATTAAATTTGGAAGAATAAAATATATCATAAGAAAATAAATGAAAACACTGTCAGTTCAATTTTTATATCATTGTATCAATCATAGTACTATTTTTGATTCCCTAGACAAAATGATAAAATAAAGCGTGGAAATCAAACTCTCAGTTAGAGTTATATTACAACAAAATAACTATAATAGTATAAACATGGAAAGAAATAATATGGAAACAATAAATAACAATCACATATTTTCATATAATCGATAACATGATTGAGAAATATATCTATAGATAACATAACAATAGAAATAAATATTCACTTTTTCTATGAAAAATGATTTCATAGTGATGTAATGAAAAATAATAGACATCATAAACATATCTATAACGCATCATTCTATGACATCATACAAGAACCGATAATGAAAATAACAAATATGTGATATATTTTTTTAGTGGGACACTTACTGATGCATCTTGGGGATGTATAATTTTTATCCAGACCATTCACATAATATGTTGAATGGATCCTTTATATGAAGGTATTTAGTGAACAATACATATAATATTTTTTCACATACATATAGATGTCTCAGTTATTAATACATATTCATATTGAAGTATCAGGTACACAAATTTTAAAAGTATCTTCAGTAAATTTTATTAAATGTATATCTAGGTGAATATTAGTAAATCGAGTAGGAATTATTGGATATTCAAATTTCAATGAAATTCATCCTTGATAATTATTAAATTGGGGGAGACAATTTCATTGTATTGGGGAGTTAATAGGTATAAATAAATGAAATACATATAAAATTAAAATATGGTAGAAATAATGTTTAAAGAAATTTTATGGATTATATGTATGTCAAAATAATAGGTAAGGATAATTTTTTCAAATAATAAATAATTTGTAATAATGATACATAACATCCATATATATATGGAAGTTAAAATGAATTCAGTGAAATTAAAAAGAAAAATAAAGTAAAAGGTATAAAAATACATTCCTTGATATGTCACTTCCAAAATTATGATAATGGATTACTTATAATCTTATATTTTTTATATTAAATGATAAATATAAATATGGGGTTCTTGATCCCTTACTTTACTAGAAAACCTGTAAAAAACTCTGAAGAATGGCTTTGAGAGAGACATGAAGATTGTTTTTCAACTCTTATTTACCCATGTCACTTATTAAAACATCATGAGTTAGAAGATGACTGTAAAACCATGTTCAATGGTTTTGGAGTAGAGAGTAATAGAATGATTAGTTGGTATATATTGAAAATTGAGGGTATAATTTAAAAATTTATAAACATAATTCATTATAATAATTTTATAAAAAAATAGAAAACTATTTTCCTTTCTAATGATTTAAACCATTTTATATTAAAATTAGATTCAGATTTATGAATTTTAATAATTCAATAACTAAAATCATGTTATTTTTTTTAGAAATAGAATGAATTTTATTCATGTAGAGGTTTTTATAAAATTATAAAATGTATATTATGATTTGAATACATCATTATAGTATTATAAAATTAAATATAATATATTAAAAAATGTAGATTAATTAATAAAAATATTTATGGTCGATCCAGCCTTTGTATTTTTAGTACATAAATTTGATGATATTGTGATGTCATATTACTTAACATATATTCATACCATATTTTACTATAAATACAAGAATTCAATTATCTTAGAAAATAAAAAAACTCGTGGAAAATTTAAAGTTAATACACAATATTTTAATACCTTATTATTAAAAAAATCTCTATATTTCATATTTTGTATTGTTAAATAATAACACTTATATATTTAAAAATAACACATTAAATACCACAAATTAATGACTCTTTTATAATGTGTATTTATATGGTTACATCATTATTTATTAATTAATATACATGTTTAATAATTAATAATTATATTCATACCCATTTTTTTGAATTTTATTATAAAAATGTATGTATAGGCGTTACAATACTATTACAACGACTATATATAGTATTGAAATAGTCAGATTTCAAATTAGTGGACCCCAATAGTCATATTTCTCTAACTATAAAGTCACCTCATTCATACCTCTAAAATATTCATTCTTACACTTATTTGTATTCATAATAGTACTATATGTTAAATATTTTTCATTCATTTAAGTGTATGATCCTCTAGAGTTCATGATTTTGGAATCTATCAATAACTATATGTGTTCTGTATTACTAGTTGCAGTCATTATAGTAAATGTAATTATATATTTTTTTATTATACTACTATGTGTTTTATTATTTAGATAAAATAATATAATTTTCAGGGTATAACATTTTTTTGATGACATTATTATTTAATATAGTAAAAATTCAGATCATTTATTATCGACCATTTTCACTTGTAATGTGAAAGATATCCACCTTTCTATAATTATAAATTTCACTAGTTCTCATACAAACATAAATATATCATCCCAAAAAGACATTTAAAATTCAAATAACTATAAAATAATAGAGATTTTGATGATAATAATTAATATAGGTGAAATCATAATATAAATTACTCATCTAACCAGACATCTCCCTTCGTGGTCATTATGGTCATGGGTTAATCTACATGTATAAAGAAATAAATATAATCAAAATCTAAAAAAAGATAAAATCTCCAATGTTATTTCTTGTATAAACACTCATTCAAAAATATTTCCTCAGCTCTATGTCCATAGCTCTTAGAAAATATCAATTAACACCTTAGTTATCATGCAATTTTGAAAGTGAGTGAAACTAAAAGGATTCACTCAACCCTATAATGTAATATCACATGTTTATAAGCATAATTACATTGAGATTCATATAAGAAAATCCTTTTATTATTTAACAGAGTGATATAAGTTGAATTCCAAAACTCTAGGACATTCAATCCACTTCAGTTGGCCACCAGACATATTTCCATTATTATATAGTCCCACTAACAAGAAAAAGAGGTAATAATAAACAATATAATATATAAGGAAATAATATGACTTTATCAATGATCTGAAAAATTATTCCATATATGATTATTATCACCACTATGAGAAATGAACCCTTAAGTACATCTATTATAGATAATTGTTTTCAATTAGATAGACATGTGTCCACTTGTTTTCTCTAGGTATCTTTAATTATCTAAAATGATAGGAAATTCTATGTAATGAATTATATTTAATAAATAATCAATATATGAGTTAACAGCTTTTAATAGTAGATAAAAAAATGAGAAATACATTATCCATCCATCATATCATACTAAAACATCAATCTATATATATCATCATAGTCATCTCTCAACCCATGGGTTCTATTTGGATCCTTATTTGAACTACTATTTCCATCATTCATTATAAAAACTCTGAAATATGTGTTTACATATGATATTATTTTACATAATACTACATCATAGGTGATATAATTGAATTAATTATTGATATTAGTGTATTCTACTTGAGAAAACAATCTTTTCAATATTTTGATAAATATAAAATGTTTATACATCAGAAATGTGTTCTAAGAATTTCTAAAATTAAAATAAAAAAACATAAATAATCCTTTATTTATATAACAACATCACCATATAAGTCTATTTTCAATAACAGATCTAAGTCAACTATTAAAGGTAATTAAAAAAATTGAGTAGAAAAATAGAGATTTTTTTATTTCTAGATTGAATGGAGTTATGCGGTTAGAACCAAACAAAAAAACATGGCATACTGAGGCATAAGAATATGATAATGGGTTTTGAGGCTCATAAGTTCATGATATATCATGATATGTAAGGCCATGATCATAAAAATAACTCATCACAATTCACCATCCACTAAAAATTGGTTGATCATATTTCTATGGATTTTAACAACAGACATCAGGTAAATAAAATATTTGTTTTATAATTTCTAGAGTGAAGGGTTCAATCCATCCAAATCAGGAGACATTATTTGGAATCAAATATTTGATACAAATAATGAGGGCTTGTTTGAAACATGGACACATGAAAGATAATTATAATATAGGATATTCTGATTCTAATCACACTCAAACAATATTTTACCCATCAATTGGAAGTCCATATTATTAGTCTGTGAACCAATAAAAAATTTTAGACAAAAACCTAATATCTAGTATTAATTGATCATTTATTTCCATGTATACTTGGGGTAATTGTTTTTTTATCAATTTTTGTATTGGATTTACCAAGTAATTTTGAAGGTGTGGATCATGAGATTATATATATCCCATAATGTTCGGGTATGGGTGCGTCTATATAACCAACTAAATGGAAATATGGACTCACATACCATTTATTAATGTAACACTATTAGGATTTGGGGGTAGTAACATAGCACCTATTGTACCCCCTCTTCAAAATTAATTACCAAAATCAACCAAACTAATGGATGGAAGTAACATTATTTGACTTTGTATCTCATACCCTTATAATATATTGGGTTCTTTTCCCACCATTTCTAACCCCAAAAAAACATTATAAAGAACATCAATAATCAATATATGAGGTTCCAAAGAAATAATATCTATGTAACCTTGATAATGGTGAGTTTAATTAGTTTTATTAATTATTAAAATTCTCTTTCTAATAATCATATAGTCCTTGAAAGATTAAAAAAATATTAAAATATCAATAACACAACCTTTCTAATAGTAACATTATAAATATAATAATGAGCACAAATTATATTTGTAATATTTTCCTCTTGGGTTGGAGACTATTTCAATTTTATAATCAATAAAATATCAGAAAATTGAATACATGTGTTGGTAAAAATCATCATAAAACCAAATATTTTTATTTTATTGTGATATAGGATCACTTATATTATAAAATTAAAAATAAAAAATTGAAAATAATCATCACTTGAATTCAAAATATTAAAAATTCAATGGATATAGATCATTGAAATATTTATAGTTAAATATAAATATCAACTTTCTTATATGTTCATTAGAAAAAGAATATATTAGGAATAGAAACCTCGTGATACTTCAGTTTATCAAAAAACAATAACATTAAATTTTTAAAGTACTAATGTAGTTACAAAATCACATAAAATAGTATCCCTCTATATATATTAAAATAAAAAATATATTAACATTGATATATTGAATAATTTTAATTTATGGAATACATTAAATATTTTTATATTTAAAATTCACATTAAACATGGCATAAAAAATCTAGGCAATTAATGTTTTAATTTAAAAGAAAATTCATCTAAATAAATTACACACCTTTGACCCTAAAATAAATAAACCATCTCTATTTTGATTTCTTCCAAAATATCATTCAAATAACAATTTTATGACCCTTTATACCTCAGCTAAAATTTATTTAAACATATCCTTTGATAAATATCATAACAAATATCTATCTTGTTTCTCGAATATGAAAATAATAAATCACTGTTTAAATAAATATAATCTTTTTCAATTAAATTTAAAATAATTATTTTTGTTGACTTTCATCATAACCACATCCTCACTATCAAATTGTAACATCGTATTTTCATGAGATGTCTACTGAATATAAAAGAATCTTTCATTATTCAAAAATACGTCAATTATAACAGAAAATATCGCTTAAATTTGGAATTATATAGAATATATTATTACATACATAAACTGAAATGTTAACTATAATCATTCATGGTGACCTCATTAGTCTTGTATAGAAGACTCTAACTGCATCCCTTTACCAAAAAATCAATCGTTATCATCAAAATGAAACTTTATTAGTTACTTTAAGCCCTTGATAGTACAATTTTTTATGAAGGGTCAAATTGGAATAGAATTGTTATCATCACAATTGAACAATACGCTTTACTCTAAGAATATTAGTGTTTCTCTATTTTTATACATGATTAATCATGAATAATTATTTATTAAACCACATCTATATCTAAAGAGTCTACTATTATACCATCACGTTATATTATATGTCCCAAGAACAAAACTTATCAAATACAAAATTCAAACCTATTATATTTTTCATAAATATTCTCCTTTATTTGAACTTAACCACAATTATGAAATTAATATCTTGTTTTTCCATTCTATTTGAATCAACAATAATATCATCAATAAATACTATCCCAAACTGGTCATGGCGTGTCTCTAAATATTATTTTCATTATACTTAGGGAGACTATAAGGGAACTTGTAATACTATGTAGAATCAATATAAATTTATAGTGTCCCTACCTTATATAAATTTTTTTAATGGGTATATCCTCCTTATTTAACATTAGTTAATGATATTCAAAATATATATCAGCCATGAAAAAGTATTGATCTCTATAGTGTTGATAAAAAACTTAATTAATGGTATAATATACTTGTTCTTTATAGTTATCATGTTAAGATTATAATAATCAATTCAGAGTCACATTTGACAATCTTTTTTCATTAAATAATATAATAGGCTTACCCCAAGGTTATGCACATGGAATAAATAATAACTTTTTATGATTTTACAAGAGTTTCCTTTTTAACTGATGCAATATAATTGGTGCCATTTTAAAAGGAGTATTGAAAATAGGTGTAGAAATAGGTATAAGTTCTATTGAAAACTCAATTTCACCATTTCGTGGAAGAAAAGAAAACTCTTTCAAAAATACAAAAATAAACTCTAACACAATATGAAAATATTTGATGTTGAGTTTCTACCCATCCATCTACGATAAATAACACTTTTGAATAGGAATAATATCCAATATGATGGATTTAATTTAATTTAGATGTTCATTTTTTTCATCATAATTATAGATGCTCATAGTATGGTTCAGAATAAAAAAGATAACTTCCCTTCCCTAGAAATTATATGTGGACTTTAGGTAATTAAATCAAATACATGCCTAAAATAACATATAATTCAACTAGAGGATGAATAGAAATTTTTTCATCAAACACAATCCAATAAACATCTACTGGAGAAGGATGATAAACATGGGATATAATCATCACACAATTCGTGGTTTTTACCTCCAACTTAACATCTAATTTATAATGTAGTGTTATTATAACAAAATAAATGTCTTTAATTATAAAATAGTGGGTAGATACAAAATAAAATAAATACATTTTACGTTATAGAGTGGGTGATAAGTGTACTTTTCACCACATAATTACCATATCCCTCATAATAAATATTTATCATGTGGGACTTTCATTTCTCTCTAGGATTTTGAAGTTATTGAAAATGACTATTTTCATTAACCATCATATATTTGGAAAAGGTTAGAATAATTCTGATACTCAAATAATTTAAAACAGAATAGTGAGGGTGGTGATTTTTGTGGAAATTTCTCTATATTCACATAATTAGATAAAATTTTCTCATAATAGTAATTTTTTTACCTAATGTCCATTCATTCCATGCATGAAAAATTTACCAGTTTCTTTATTACAATTTACTCCATATTTTATTCCACATTTTTTAAATATCGGAAACCTATTCATCTATTCATGGTGTTTATAATATTCATTTAATTACATTTTTAACTTCTTTTCAAACCAACGATACTGATGGGAATCTCATGATTCAATCTCTAAAATATTAACTCATTAAAAAATATATTCTAGTTATAAAATTCTATTTTATATAATGAAATTTTAATACTTTATTTTAATCCACTAAAGAATCAATCAAACATATATTCTTGTTAATTGAAAATACTAGAAGTTTACCTCACAAGTATTATAAAATATTCCTCATATGTACCAAATAATTCATCATCCTTATATTTCAACACATATAATTCCTTACACATATTCATACGAATAATATAAAGAACATAATTTTAGAGAAATATGATCCTAAACTTACCATACTCGATAGTGTCATCTTTATATGATATTACACTTTATATTCTTCTCCTTTCAAATAATAATGATCCAGAATAAAATTTTCATGTTCAAAACATACCAGAATAAAAAATATCATTTCATCGGTACATATAAATTCCATAAAATACATACATTATTGGAACCACTATAATACGGTGGGGTTTTACTCATGAAGAAAAAAATAGAAAATTTCTCCATCCTTCGCTCATTTGGATTATAAGGGTTACTAATATATTGAGAATTTCATTTTAGAATAGAAATATAGTTTTCAATTCCAACTCCAATAATATTATGTTTTTCAAGAATGGAATCATTGCATTTTCGATCACATTAATCATTAAATGGATTACTTATGGTTTCTTTCTTTGAGTAAAACTAAAATTAATAGTGTGATCAACAATAATCATGATGGGAAACCACATAATCATGAAATATAAATTTTAGAATGCCTAAATTGTGACACCCTTTTCTATGAAGCCTTAGGTTTAATCTATATAGCTACCAAAACATTAGGTTTTTATCCCATATGTGTGGCTTATCTATTGGGTTATAACTAATGTATTCTAATGTTATTTTCATATTGATAACTAATTATTTTTTAGTATCAAGAATCACAACCCAAAATGTTCATACTTAGATATTACATCATAATAGATGATTATTCATTACATAAAATGTTAATCCATTCCAGAATAGTTTAGGTTTGTCTTCATTAAATATTAGAATCATAAAAAAATCATAAAATATATATATGACATCCCACATATATTTTTATAAATATCATAATTATTAGACATATAATAGATAATAAAATTTCTCATAACATATGAATGAAACAAAAGAATGTGTGAGCTCTTATTTTGAATAATGATAAAAATTGATATGTCAATGATAATATAAGAATAACATGAAAAAAAGGGTTTGAGAAAACGAGATTAAAAATTTAAATCCACAACCTAGAATTTATAGGTAATAATCCTAATCCATGGCATAAATCATTGTAGTTCATAAGACATAAATCATATGGAATCAAAGAAAATGATACATGAATGTATAAATTTTTTATTCGACATAGATTTATAGAAAACACATAATCATAGAAAGTAATTTTCATTGTAGTCCATGAAATTTTCCAAAAATATTATAATATAATGGGTGCACTCACTAAACCATCATAGTATTCATAGTTCAATAACATATTGTTCATAGTAGACAATGTCTATTACCCAACTAGTTTGACTCCCCATTATAGTTTTATTTATCTCATTCGATATCTATCATGAAACAATGAATTTGAGGGAGATATTTGTCCCAATATTTTCATAATGAAATCATAAATATGTGTTACAGAATGTCATAAATAATTCACAATAACAGAACCAATGAAAAATAATAGTTTTCATAAATATTTCATCATAACATGATATAGGGAAATTGAATGAGTTTCATAAACATCATTCCATAATAGATTCTAATTATCTAGATAAATAATTAGAATGGTATATTAGGTCCATATTTCCAACAAATCATAAAAAACAATGATGTTTATTTTCTTTGATGAATTAAAATATAATTAAAATATTCTTGGGAAAAACAGACTTTCAACATAATATAACGATTTTTATATTTTATAAACATCACACATATTAAATAAATCATTTTCTAGAAAAATAACTATTTAAACTTATAAATTAATCTTTAAATCATAAATTGTTTATGATGGAGATATATTTAGTTCATTCCATAAAAATTAAAAACATTTTTTTGATACTTATGTAGGAAAAACCATGAAGTACCTCATTTGAAGAAAAATATTCCATTCAATCTATTTATTGAAAATATAAAACAAGGGAAAATTACTTTAAAATCATATAATAATATTAAGAACATAATTTAAAAATATTTACAAAAAATTTGTAATGGAAAAAATTATTTTCCTCTTAAGAATGAAATGAAGTCAATTTTTCTTAAAAACATATTTTTATTATCTTGAGTAAGTAAAGAGAGGAAAATGTAATTAAAACGTGATTTTTTATTAAATGAACAGTGTATAATAAAATTAATTATTCTATTGAGAAATAGATAATAATATTTAATCCTTGAAAACTTAATCATAAATAATCTTGAAAAACAATGAGAATGTAATCATAAAACCCCTTGCCTCGGGTTCACCATTCTTCGAACGAACATCAACCTCCTTTATAAAAAAAAATTAGGTATAATATTATATTATACTACAAGAATTTGAAAACATACAATAACATATATGATCCGTTTATAACATTTCTACTCCCCCTATTGTCACTAATTTTGCATTAAAATTTCATTTTCTCGGTGTTAACCTATTCTATTATCATGAATATTTATGTTCAATTTTTCTAGTACGTGTATATTTTTCTTGGTTTCATCATATTTAAATTATTAAATATATTTATATATATATATTGTTATCATAATTGTATTTTTAAAATAAAATACAAACTTTAATAGTATAAACGATATGTATCTCGAGCTTAAAGAAATAATGAAATGTTATTATTTATGTGGGACCATCATATATTAGCCATAAAATTTGAAAGAATAAATAGTATTAATGAAATTATTAAATAAATAATGGTTACAATAATTTCTATTGTATTAATTAATTTTTTTAAATAATCTTTATAATTATACGTAATGTCATTTTATTTTTCAAAAAATTCATTTTTTTTAGAAAAATTGTTTTCTTTCATTTCTTGAGTGAATATTAAAAATAATTTTTGATAATTTAAAAAATTAATTTCATATAATATACTTAATTTTTTAATTCATAATATCATGTTTTACTTTGATTGATGTGATAAGTTTTTTGGTAGAATATAGAGTTTTAAATGAATAGTGAAAAATATTGATTTTGGTAAAAATATTTTTTATTTTACATATAATATACAATATTGAAGTACTATTATGTTTTATATTTTATTAAAATTAACATAAATATTATTTATTAATATTTATTACAGTAAAATTCTTTTTAATCAACTTTATATTTTATTTTATAATTTGTTTATTTTTATGGTTTAAAAAATGATTTTTCTAAAAACTTTTTCAACTGAATAATCTTTCTGTTTTTAAATTTATTAAATTAATAACTAATAGAGAATAATTTAAATGAAATTAGTTTATAATATATCCTTAAATATTAACATAGTTTCATAAAATTGTTATTATAAGGTAAATGTAAATTTAAAATCATCTTTCTCTTGAAAAATACACTTCTTAAAAACACACATTTTCATCACGTTTGTGGGTTTTGTTTTAAATTTAATTTTTCCCATTATGTGAAATGATTTTTGTAACATAGGTTCTATGTGTAGAATAAAAATATTGACCTTATATATTATGGTAATTTTTATTTTTAGGTATAAAAAATATACCACGGTAAAAAAATGATTTCTTGTAGTACGACTAAAACAATGAAACGAGTTAGAGGTAAAAGGTAAAATCTAAAAATAAATAAAAAATAAAACATGAAATGGTTAGTTTATGTGTTTATAAAATTATCAAATCATGAAAAAATTAATTATAAAACTATATTTTTTTAATTTATTACTCCCATATTTGATTCGATTTAAATAAAAAATAATCATTATTTAATCACGTAAAACCACCCTCCTAAAGTTAAAATAAAAATCCTCACCACTGATTTTTTTCTTATATTTACATAAATCTATTCAAATATCTTACAATAAATATCATACCACACTCCAAAGATATAATTTTTATTTTTCTCACAAAAAGATAAATTCAATGTTTCTTAAGGGGCCATTTTATGTGGGGGTATTTAGAAGGTAAGATTCTCTAACAACATCTCTTAATTTATTTTCTTATTATTCCTTATTTTAACATAATTAACCAATAAAATAATAATAAATCCAGTATAATTTATATACTATAATTTTATATTTTTAATTAAATATATTCTATCCGCCCCTTTTCATAAATCCTCTTATTCAAAGAATTGTAACTGTTGTCCAAATAATGGAGGTCAACTGCCTCTATGAATAATGTTTTTTATTTTTTATTTACTACTTTAATGGATTTTAATGAAACTATAATTATTGTTAAATAAAATTTTAATAAGGTCATTTCATCTAATTACATATTCTTGAACTGATATTTATACATAATAAAATGAAACTAAATCTTAATGATCGGAGAAACAATGAAAATAAACTAAAGATTCATCACTACTGTTTTATCAAATCAATCATCCTCATGATAGATAACCAAATTATGTATGAGACTATTTATACACATTGAAATTAATTAAAAACATTTAATCACACTTTTGTAATATTAATTTGAATTTACAAGAAAATAGATAATTATACTCAAATGAACCAACTATGTAACCATGAAACGAACACCAATGAAACAATGAAAATAATTATATATCATTAATGGAATAATGGTAATATGTTATAAATGGATCATATAAAGTATTATATATAAGAATATAGTTATAAAATAAATTAATTAAAAAATTTAAACCATTATAATGGAGGATTGATAATGTTTAAAGGATTCAAACATGAGGTAAGAAAATTCTTAACTCATATTCCATTTATTAAGTAAAATGTGTACTTCATTGATTATTACACACATAGAGTATTTGAAAAATGATTTTTTTTATCATATAATGTTTTATTTTATCTTTATATATATATATAATTTATACACATAATATATTCATTTTAATAATTATCAATTCAAGGATTTTATCATTGTAAGGGATGTCATCTCAAATTTCGTTAATTGACAAATATTTTAATGTTATACACCTATATTCTTTTATGAAGAGTATATATATCACCCCTTATTACATGTTATGTCATTAATTTTATATCATGTTATTTAATGTTTGATTAAATTTTATACATTCATGGGGCATATTATTCAAATGATTACAATGTGGTAAGGGTATTCTTAACCCAATTTCCATTTTATTTGTTAAACTTATACATATTTGATTTCTTTATTCTATGCTTATGCATGAAATGAATTATTAATATCTCATGTGTTTATTTACCCTTCTAATGAGGATTTGCAAATGATTAATATATTCAATTCATTTAAATTTTAATCACTTCAATGATATGATATTTGTAAGAGATATTCAATTAAAAACTACATTTAATGATTCTTTTTAAAAATGTAAGATGGAATTTTTTTTTTGAATATATAGATTAATAGGATTTTCCAATATCATTTACCCTTAATATTTTTAATCATACATTACATTTTATATGGATGCATTCAATGAAATTTAATTCCAATGTACATTCATAGTTTTTTAAAATGAGTGATTTCAATATAGAATATTTATTTTATTAATGAGTGTTTTATGATGTAAACCATCATAATTTATGTTTATGTTATTATAGATTAGAATTTTTTATAATGATGGTTAGATACTTTGTAAAAATATTATGTGTGGTTATATGAGAATCAAAGTATAGGTGGTTACTTTATTAACCAATAATGGGTGCTTCTGTGATAAACCAATGGTGTGTTGTTAAATTATAACATCCAATTCATTAGGTACTATGAAGTTATAGGCTATCCATATTGGTTACTCCATTTTTAATAATCATTCGAAAAATGATGTCCAAATTTTCCTAGTTTTATCTTATTTTATTTTTTATTAGTTTTCCTAATAATAATTTTATTTTAAAAAAGTAAGATAATGAATTTTGTGAAATTATGTTTTTTTCTGGGTAAAAGGTTATGTTTTTATGAAAATGTTTTTATGGGTTTTCAATGGACATAATTTTTCCTTTAATTTATATCCCTTAATGATATATTTTTATCATAACATGTTTTAAAATAATTTCATAGTTTTAATGAGATAATTGAGACAAGGATGAGATCAGGTGTAAAATTATAAAAATTGACCATGAAAAGAAACAATGTATTATTTTAAAATAATTTAATGGGTGGAAAAAATTACCCACTAGGTCTAAGTATCCAATTGTAATGTACGTATTTACTATGTAATATTTAGTCTTAATTCTCCAATAATATATACTAAAATTAAACTCAAAAGTTTAAAAATGTGAAATCTAGTATAAAATCACTAGAATATGCAATGTTTATGGCCAGATCCTTACAGTTGGTATAATGGGAGGTTCAGAAAACATTTTAGATTAGTATGTTTTCATGTGATGTTATATTATGAGTTATGAATATCAAAATAAGATTATATGTTTAAGGATTATTAAATGATCTATGTAATATACACCCCATTTTGTACATTAAAGTGACTTATTTCTAAAGGGTTAATGATATTTTTAGATATATGATTCATAAATATAATTGATTTATATATAAATGATCTAAAGGATATATTTTTATAGAGTTTATAATGGTATTATCTTTAAAATCATAATTTTAATTTTAACATTTAATAATTCATTTCATCTTTTAATGATGTTGTTTACAAAATATTAGCTATCATTTTCATGATGGAATTAAATATATATTCCACATCCTCTATATCCCTTCCAAATAGAGTGAATATCAAAATTATTGAAAAAAACATGTTTAATTTATTTTTATAGATTTTATCTATTCGAATCACCTACAAAAAAATATTTGAGTTGTCTAAAACCTCTTATTTTCTCCAAAGATATTATACGTAATTGTATAATTTTTATTTGATTTAAAAATCTCAACATTACCGACTATCTCGAAAAAGTAAATTACATAGAGGAAATGACCTTTTACTTTTTTGAAGTTTGGAATCATTTCAAAAGTTAAAGGTGATATAAAAGAAATCATGTTATCTAGGTTTATGGTGTGGACTATTTTCTTATGTTCAAAATAAATTTTTTTTGATATTGAGAATTATAAATATATAATTCAAATAATTGATTGTAGGAATAAAATAATAATGAATAATATAACGAAAGACGAACAATGGTATATGCATGAATTTGAATTAATGAAGTGTTTATGTATTTAGTTTTCAAATTTATGATATATTTGTATTTGATAAGTATTTTTAGAATCCTGGAATGCATAATTATTTTACTAAAGTATGTTTTGTTTTGATAAATTTAAAATATATATTATATGGGAATTATTCCTATGAAAAGTGGTAAAAATATTATAATTTATGAGGTACATGTAACCAATAATTTTTTGAAATGAAAAATGTTATTTTATAAACAATTACATTACTTTTATTGGACATATGATTAAAGGTAATGAAATTAAATATTGTGTATTTGATATATTAATTTATGGTAATTATGGGTTATTATTTTTTTAGGATAAAAAATTAATGCTATGAGATAACCATTGAGTTTAAATATATTATGTTTATTTTTTATAATGTTACTTATATTTCTAGAATTATATAAGTATAATAGTAGTCTAGTTTTAGAATTGGAAACCCCATGGACCATGTGACAACATGTCATTCTTGGAAAGGTCACATGGATCGAACCAACAAAAAAGGGGTGAATTTGGTGAATTTTCTACCACAGTCCTACGTGAAGTCTAGTTTATTATCATTTTTTTTATTTAAATTATTTGATCGATTAAATATTTTTTTTATGAATATAGATTTAATCATGAAGATAACAATGGGAATAGAAAGTTTATTATTTTATTAGGTTATTAATGTTATTTTCGAATAGTTTCACTACTTTTTGAAACATATAAAATTATTGTAAATAAAATAAAATTGCATTTTATTTGAAAAATAAAGGATCAATTTTCTTTCAGAAACATATATGGTTTATGGTGATTCATTTTATTAATGGAGATTATTTGAATATCTTGGGGATCATATGATTATCGAAATTACATTTTGGAATATGAGTCTCAGGGTAATTAATATTTTTTAATGATAAATATTAAATTTATCGTTGAAGAATATGTGATAAAATAAATTTAATTTTTTGAGTATTAATTTTGTTCTAGAGAATTTTGATGAAATTAAAGGATAATTGTTTTTTGAGTAATCTTTGTTGATCATTGTGTATTAATGTTAAATTTTAGAGACTAAAGTAGTTTTTTCTTTAAATAATGTTTTTTTTGGTGAATTACATTATCTTATACTATATATTTTGATTTTTTAAAATTTATAAATATAATAGGAGTACATAGAAAATATTTTATGGATATTTTCATCCCTAAAATTAGATTCTGATGCTTCAAGTATTAAAAAATCATATTCAATACCTATATTTTGAGGTAAAGTTTAGGATTAAACTCTAATTTTTATGTAAGTATATTTCCTTATGTTATTATTCTATATAGTAACATAATTCATCAATTATTTAAAAAAGGGTTTTGAAACAAAAACATTTTTCATTTACATTTATTATGAAGAAATCTATGGCCTTTTAACATTACATAGACTTATATTAGTCAAAATGTTCATGATTTTGTAGTCTATCACTATCTATAAGTCTGTGGGTTTTTTATTTTTTTTTCAATGTAATTTTTTTATATGAAAACTGGGTATGTGTTATCTCATGTGACCTTTGTACTTTCCTTCACACTTATCAATTGGATGTTTTATTAATCCCTTTTATAATGCGGGGTTTCCACAAATGTTTTTTCAAAAATAAAACACCTTGTTTTTTATCCCACGTTCAAATTGTGAGGGTGAAATTTATTAATTAGGGTAAAACGTAATATATTTATATTTTTAAAAGAAAATACATTGTTTGATAGTGTACACCATTCATAACTCTAAGCTTTATCAAACAATAAAATCTTATGATTTAAATGTTATCATTATAACCTATCTTATAATTAGAGATAATGAGTCTTATTAATTAAATTAAGAAATATATAATGTTTATACTCATTGATAATGTATTAATGAATTATTTTTAAACTATCAAAAAAAATTTCGTAAATTCAATTTTTTTTCAAAATATCTATTTTCATCAAAAATAAGTTTTATTTCTTTTTATGAGTGAATATTATAAATATTCGTTTTTAAATTATAAAAAATTAATTTCATTATATTAAAATAAATTTTGAAATTAGCATATTTTTATTTTTACATTGGGTAAATTTTTTGGATTTTATTTGGGAAAATATTGGGGTTTTGTGAATAGTGAAAATACAGTTTTTTCTAAAAATATCATTTTTTTATTATATTGAAAAATTTAAATGTCTCATTATGTTTGGATATTTATTTTAAGTTACATAATTTTTATTAACTTATATTTAATACACCTAAATTCTTATTAATCGACTTTATGTCGTATTTTATAATAAGTTTTTTTGATTTAAAATGGGGTTTTTCTTAGAACTATTATAAAGTACATAATATATCTTCTTTTTAATTAAATAAAAGTACCGCTAATTGATAATGTTTTAAATTAAATATAGATATTATATATCATTAAATAGTAATATAATTTTTTATAATGATTATTATTAGTCACATAGTTAATTTAAAACCATATTTTTCTTCAAAAATATACTTCTAAAAACCCTTCTTTTTCATCATGCATGTGTTCCTTAATTTCAATTATTAAAATAATATCAATTGATTTGGGTAAAATTGATTAAATATTTGGAATTATATAAAAATTTTGTAGTAAATTAATTTTCATTTTTATTCATAAAAACATTATTGTTCTACAAAAAAATTAACCGTACTGTAAGTAAAACAATTAAAGAGGTTAAAGATAAAAGGTAAAACATAAAAATACCAAAAAAACAACAACTCTTAAATATTGGATGATGTGTTTATATTCTTTTAATATAATTTCAAACATAAATTGTCAATTTTGTTTTAATTAATGACAACCAAATGTTGGTGGCTTTAAATATATGAATAATTATGATTTATTCGATTAAACAACCCTCCTCGAAAATAAATACCACCAATCCCCACCCATATATCCTGAAAAACAATAACCACATAAAAAGTATTCCAAAAAATCTCATACCAACAATCCTCATGTCTATTTTTTTATGGTCTCACCCAAGACCAATTGCTGGTTCCTTAGTGGGTCTTTCAAGGTGGTGATATTAAAGAGGTAACTTTCTTAAACAACCTCTATTAATATTGATTCATCTTCTACCTTTTATTCACCTCCTTCACCCATCAAAGAATAATGAATTATTTAAAATTTATAATCTATAATATTTAATTTCTATTGAAATTTCTTCGATCCAACTGCTATCTTTTATCCCCTTTTTTGATGAAATGAAAACATTTTACCAATTTGGGGGTTAACCATTCTGATGGATAATGATTTTTCATTATACAGTATCTCTTTAAATTAACATCAAAAAAATATTATTATGGATAAATCATATTATAATAAGTCTATTTTAAATTAATTCATATTATAGATCTACTATATAAACATAATATTAAATAAAATAAAATGAATTCATAATGGTCAAAAAAACAACAAAAATAATCTAAACAGTTATCAGTAATATTGAATCAAGTGAATCATCCTTATCTTGGAAAAAAAATATAGAGAACAATTAAACATAATAATGTGATTCAGTACCATTTAATTTCATTTATGGATTAATATTTCCATTTGAGAAAAATACATAATTTTATGGAAATGAACCAACAAGAATCCAGGTAACGAATTCACCTGAAACAGTGAAAAAAATGAAATATAATTTATTAAAAGGTGGTACGATGTCATAAAATCATAGTCTATGGTATTATAAATTTGAATATAGTTCTAAAATAAGTTAATATTTTTTAAAACCATTATAAATGATGTTTAAACACATTTGAACAATGTAAAACCTTAGGTAAGGGAATTCGTAACTCAATTTATTTTCATTGAGTTAAACATCTACATCATTGATAATGTCAATCTAAGATTCGACATGAAAATAATTTTCATTATCTTATTTTTTATTTCAAATTTTTAATTGTACTTTTCAGTTTATACACAAAATTTAATTATGTTATTAATTATTACTTCACTGACATGATCTTTGAAAGAGACAACATCTAAATTTTCTTATTTTGAGGTATATTTCTATGTTATTCACCTAAATTATTTTTTGATGTGTACATTTTTCTTTCATTTGAAATTTAATATCATGAATTTATTCATACGATAATTAATACTTTTATATTTTATTCTCTCATGGGGCATATCATTTGATGGTTTATAGAGTGGTCATGGAATTTCTAAACCAAATTTCCATTATTTGTTTTAATCTTGTACTTATTTGATTATGTTGTTCTATGATTATGGTTAGAATGACTTTTGAATATATTCTATTTTATTAGATATTGTTTTATATATATTTATATAGGATATTAATATTAATTTATTTTTTTAATGCTCACTTAAATGATATGATAATTTTTAGGGATATTTATTTAAAAAAGTTCTTTTATATATTTTTTTACAAAAGTAAAAAAGGAATTTTTTTTACATTAATATAATGGATATAATTTCCCTCTTCATCTGAAAATACTATTTTCATGATTATTATATTTATTTATATAGTTTCTTTCAATGAAAATATTTCCATTATATGTTCATTGTTTTTCAAAATGAGTGATTTCATAATGGAATTTTATTTTCTTCAAAGAGTGTTTTATTGTTCATGATTTTCAGGATTTTGTTTATGTTATACCTTTTAGGAACTGTATATGATGATAGGTGGTTATATTATAAAAAACTAATGAATTATTCTATGATAAACCTAGGATAGGTGGTTCCCTTATAAAGGAAAGACGGGTGGTAACTCTATGACCTCCTATGCATTGGGTACTCTAGATTTGGGTGTTAGATATATGGGCTACTCTATTTGAATGATGGATAAAGAAAAATAATTCCCAAGACAACTAAAAATATATTCTTGGATTTATTATGAGTTTTCATAAAAAATTCCTGACTTTCAAAAATTATGATAATGATATTTTTTAAAAGATTATTCCTTTTTTGGGAAAAGAGGTTTTTTAAGAAAATAATTTTATGAGTGGTACCTAGACTGAAATTTTCTATCATTTTATTTATTTTATATTAATTTTGTTCTCATCACATGGTATAAATAGTTTTGATATGATTTAATGGATATTAGATACAAGGATTAGATCAAGAGGAAAATTGTGAAATTTTATCCAGAAAAAAAACAATGTTTTATTTTGAAAATTATTTAATGCTAGAATAAAATAGAAACTATGTATGTATGTGTTCACAAGTATTTTATGGGTATAATATTTAAGAGTTATGCATAATTATAGTATATTTTAAAAACAAATGATTTTCAAGAATTTAATAGTTTTTATTCTAGTATAAAATCACTAAAATATGTATTATTTAATGCCAGATACATACATATATATTTTTAGATACATATATGTATAGTAATCCATAAATTTTAGTTGCACCATTCATATATATATATTTCCTTATGTATGCATAAAATATCATTTTAATTTTTGAATTATGGAATCAGAGAAATATATATATATTAATTCATATTTTATTATTATTATTATATAATATATATAATGTATATTTATTAAATTCATACTAATTTTCATTTATGTAAATTATAAATGATTAATTAATCAAATTTCCTCATAGAGGAGGTAGTCTACATGTTCTCATGAACAACGTTTTTTTTATATGGGATTAGATAGTAAAAAGATAGCCATTATATTATTATTCCAGAAGTATAAAATTTTCATAAATAATATATATTCATATTTGACCCATAATTATACCCATCCATAAAACATTTATTGACAAATTATTTTTATCCCAATATAGAATAAGAAGTCATAGGTATGCATATGTAATACATTCACTTCACGATTGATGGAAAAGAGTGGGTATAATGGTGTTTTAATAATCCTAATAACATTTAATAATAATTAATATAAGAAATTTATTATTTTTCAATAAATACCATAAATTTGGAGAAGGTGAAGAATAGTAGAAATGAATGTTATCAGTAAATGAGATTTCATAGTCTATGAAAATTTTCTTTAGATCCCCTCTAAATGGGTCCAGTTTTATTAATTTTGGAAGAAAAATAACTATATAATTGATCTGATTAAATTTAGAAGTGAAATTTAAATAGTTTTCTGAGTTATAATCCCCAAAGTGGTCTGAAAAGATGAGGGATGGTGTGCCCTTTTATAATTGAGGATAAAGAAACATTTGGAATTCCACAATAGATTAAATTATGATAAATTCATTATCAATAAAAATGACTCTATTTGCAAATATATTCAATGTTATGGTATAATATTTTTATAATCCCATAAACCAATAGAATATAGGTATATTTTTGTTTCATTTTAAATGATATAAATTTTATTAACCCTTTGTAAAAAAATTAAATTTAATTTTGGTAACAATTTTTTTATTATTAATGGTTGTAATTTTTAATTTTAAGGTGAAAATTTGTGCATACATCAAAAATTTATTACATATTGGATAATATCATATAAAAAATGTCCATTTTTTATATTTTTTATTTTTAAATAATTTAGTAATATATTATTTGATAAAATATCATTATAGTCAATTATTACACAATTCATTTAAGTTGACATAAATGAACCGAAATAAAAAAGATTAAATTAGAATATAATAATATAAAATGACAATAATATGATATATTTATGTATAAAATTTATTTAACACATTAATTCAATCATTTTATATCTTCATTAGTATTTCTAATATAATTTATTTTATTTTTTCTATTAGTTTAATAAATATTGTATTGGAATTGGGATAGAATGTACTGTAATTATATAATACTAAAAAATTATAAATAAATTTATAACATGGATTTAATTTCATTATTCCCAATATCACTCTTAATATTAACTCATGAATAATTTTTTTCATCTATGTGAACACATAATTGATATTAAAAACAAAGATAGTGTATTTTTGTAAATTTCATTGATTTAACAAATATATAAGACATTTTCATTGAAAACAGTCCATAAAAATTAAATTTTTAGACAATGTTTTAAGGGTAAAATTTATTTCATACAATAATAATTATTTAAAAAAATAATGGCCTTATTGATTATTTTTAATCATGCTTTACAAGATTTACCCTTTATAGTGTTGATAAATTATACTATGGTTACTATTCATATTGAAAAAACATAACAGGGGAATATTTACCAAATTTAAACCTCGGAATTATAAGTATTTAATTAATTTTATCAAATCCAAAACCTATATATAGTATATATTAATTTGATCATATTTATTAAAAATGATATAAACACTTCTTTTTTCAGAAAGATTACATTTTTAAGAAAATACCCAGATGTATTATTATCCTATGCATAATAAAAATTTTATATGAATGTTTAAATATTTTATGGAAATATAATATATAAATACATTTATATCATTAACCAATAAAGGAAATTTCATATTATTAACATAAAAATACATTGACGAAATAAAATTAGTTTTTTCCAGAAAACCATCTACTTTATTTTCAAATAATTTTTATTTTATGTTATAATTAATTGATAATTAAATAATTAATTATGTATATTTGTAAAATATAAATTTTTATAATTTTGATTATTTTTATTAATAACCTCATACACAATAGAATTGTTATGATAATATTTTAATAATATATGTTGTTTTGTGGAAAATAGTGTTTGTATAACGCAAGCTATCTAAAAAAGTTAAATTATTTATAGAGAAATATTTCATAAAAATATCAGGGTGTTACAATTAATTTTTATTATTGCATGATGTTTATGAAACCAGTTCCTTTTTCACAAGTTATTCTATGAAGAAATGTTTTTGAAGTCCATTTCTTTTCATGTGTTCTAATATGATGAATTGCTAATGATCATGTAGCACACACACAAACACACACACAGACATATATATATATATAAGATTATTATTATATGATCCGTGTATCCTATATATACCTATAATGAATTTGGTAAAGAGAGATATCTCATGAGATAAATGGGACCATAATGGAGAGTGAATCCATTTCAATAAGGGACTTTGAGCATAATGATAGTCCTGGGAGTGAACAATGAAGAAAATAGTAGTTTGGGGAGTGAACCAATTCCACTATGATTGTTTTGTGAGGAGACATTACTACTATATAAATTAATTTATATTTTTATGTATGTTCCAAAATTAATTGTCATATTACTATTTGATTCTCTAATGGCTCATTGTTTTGAATTCTACATAATTCGTTTCATATAATCTACCACGATTTATGGAATAACTCAAGAGTCTAATCTTTGACTTCCAGGGTGAGGATTTAAAGCATTAATGTCATGTTTTTATTCCATTTTCACATGTTATTATTATATAATAATTGGTATCTCAAGTGATTATACTTATTTGGCATTAGCACCCAACCATGCTTATCATTCTATTCCCATGTTATGAAGAAATGATTTATGTATGATATGTATAAAAAGGCTGATAATTATGAAGATCAATATGGGAGATGATGTAAATATTTTTTGAACCATTTTTTTATGTTTCCATGTTTCCAAATATACTATACCTATATTATTGTGGAATGGATTATAATGTTTTATAATGAATATCCATATATTAAGTTGTAATATATATGTATGAAATATTAGCTATAATATGGTTTGTATTAGAGATAGGTTTAGATATCCTTTGGAAATAAGGATGATAAAATATTAACAAGAATCCTATGGATATTTATATGCATATGATAAAATTTTATAGTTTTTTTAATGATATAGGTTAAAACTAAGTAATCATATAAGAAGATGTGATTATTTAGAAATCCTATAATTGATTTTTTATGATTATGTTATTTTACAACATGATTATTAATTATCAGACTATGATATTTGTTTTTATTAAATGGATATAACATGAAAAAATAATTGTAATGCTAAATGAGATGGATAATGGAATGATTTTACTATTATGTAACTTTTTGTAATGGGATCTATAATGAAAAAAACATTTTCATATAATCACATAACATTTGTAGTGTCACGAACCGAATCTGGTCGCCATCAAACCAGCTCCAAACCCGGCTCATGGCAAGACCCGAAGGGCGTTCCCCATCCCCACGGGCTGGCACAAGTGCCCGGGTATCATAAAAATTTATTTGGGAACGATTTACCTGAGTTTGGGTTCATAAGATAACCAAAAACAAACAACAAACCAAATATGAAAAATTATGCCAAACAATAATTAATACAAATTCAGAACTTAGTATATGAGTTTAAACAAGACACAAGAGGTCCAAAGGTACATAAAAGTAGCAGTAAACAGCCCATGAGACTCCACACGACAAGGGGTCATCACCCACAAGCCGTCTCCACAACACCGCACCATCGAGAGAAACTAGCAACCCGAACCGCCATCGCCCAAGGCTTTTCCTTTGCCTGTGTCAAACATGATCAAGTCTACTTACACCCAAAGGTGTATGTAGGGTGTGAGACTAAGCCCAATAGGATATCACCCAAGGATTTCAAGTGATAGGCATTGTAAAATAAAAGGCTTGCAAGAGTTAAAAATAGATAATAGTGGCATTTATTTCTAAAAGTGAAACTTTGAAAAGAAAATAACTTTCAATGGGGATAACTATATAGAATCAGTGAAATTGAATAAAACATTCAATCTTCTGGTTTTCACATCCCAAAATACCATAAATAATGTTTAAATGCCAAAAAGTCCACAAGCACCAAGCGTAGGAACCCCCCTAGGTACTAGTTTGTTGTGAGCCCCAAGTACCTCGTACCTCGGTGAAAGTAACCATAACGAAATTCGTTCTCATTCACGAGCCACTAGTAGGGAGCATACCCATAACCTAGTGGTCTCCAATCATCGCAATTATAGTTTTGTTAGTGTTATCCATGTCATACTTGCTAAGTGAACCATGGTCAAAACCCCTCTGTTCACTAGCGTACTAGTACACGTTAGCCCACCTAGATACCCGGGTTTCCCGTATTGTGCTCAAATAGTCACCACATGCTACCAAAATCAATATTCACATATAAATATCAGTTCTGGTCACACACATTCAAAACAGTATCTACACCTTCTTTTCACCTTTTGCATAACTCAATAAACCATTTATAATTTCCATAAAACAATTTCAAGAAAATTAATCAAATGTTGCACATTAAATTCATCTAAAATCCCATATTTAAAACCAAATGGAGACCAATATTATACCAAAACATAAATTTCAGCATCAAAACATTTTTTTAAATCCAATCCCTGAATTATAAAACAACACCAAGAGGCACAATATGGGTTACACATGTAAAACACCCATTTTCACACAAGATTGGCACTTAAAAATGTACCACTTTTAAAATGCTACCCAAATAAATTTTTGGAATCAAAATTCTGAATTATGAACATAATGGAAACCCAAATACATCAATCCAACTCATTATACAATACCTACATATGAAATCACCTACCAAAAGAGTCAAAACCCCCAAATCCTTGTGCGTCACTTCAACCGCACCTCCGCCGCACCACAAACGAGTAAGATTGAACCTAAAACCAGAGGATTGGACCAATAAACTCAAAAAAAAACCCCTAGGTACGAAACCCCATCTTCTGGAAATTTGGGGATTCAATAAAAAAGGAAGAAACCCTAATAAGAAGGGAGGAATAAGGAAGAGAAACAACTTACTTGAGAAATCTGGACGTTTTTTGGAGCTTCATAAGTTCGGCCCTAAATGGCGATCAATATGAGCTCCAAAGAGGCTAAAACTAAGATGGGGGTGTGTCTGGGTTCGATGGGAATGTGTGAGAGGTGGAATCACCGAAAAATGATAAAAAATAAATATTTTATGAAAGACATACAAAACAATTTTAAAACTGGAAATGGGCTTTCGGGTTGGCCCAATACCTAATTTTATCACCCAAATCCATGATTTTAATGAATTTTTAAGGTGCCCAAAATTATTTTGTGGTTTTAATATTTAAATGAAGGTCATTTTGGAAGTTGAATGGTTGAAAAATGTTGAAAAACGAAGGAGTTATTAAAGAAACAAAATATACTTTCAAAACTGGAAATGGGCTCTTAGGTTGGCCCAAATTTTGGAAACCCACTATTTCCTTTAAAAATGCATGAAAAACCACCAAAAAAATCAAGGATGTAAATTAAATGAAAAATACCTCTAAATATTACATGTATGTGACAATTATCCCCCCCATGAAGGACTTTCCACCCCGGAAAGTAAACATGAGGCTTGATTGGAAAACAAGAACGGGTACTCTTCCTCGACCCACGACTTTCGCTCCCATGTCTCATGTGTATCATTTCCATGCTGCCATAGAACCCAGACTAATGGAATAGACTTCCCTCGAAGTATATTCTCTTGGGAGTCCACTATTTTTACTGGCCTCTCAACAATAGACAAGTCAGGCTCTATCTCCAGTTCTTCCCAACTCAACACATGGGACGGATCCGGGTAGTATTTATTCAACTGAGAAACATGGAAGACATCATGGATGGACGTCAACTGAGAAGGTAAGGCCAACCTGTATGCCACCTTTCCAATACGTTCGATGATCTCAAATGGCCCGACGTACTGCGGAGTCAGCTTACCTTGCTTCCCCAATCGACGATGGCCTAAACGAGGGGCCACCTTTAAGAATACTTTGTCACCCACAGAAAACTCTAGGTCTCGACGCCTCCGGTCAGCATATGATTTATGATGACTCTAAGCTGTCAATAAATGTTTCCTGATTAATTTTACCTTCTCAGATGTCTCCTGCACCATACTCGGCCCCAGTAGTGAGGTCTCACCTACCTCAGCCCAACAGAGGGGGGACCGACAAGGCCGACCATAGAGCGCCTCAAAAGGAGCCATTCGAATCGAGGATTAGTAACTGTTATTATAAGAAAACTCAACCAATCCCAAATGGGTATCCCAAGAACCTCCAAAGTCTAGGACACATGCACGAAGCATGTCCTCCAAAATCTGATTCGCCCGCTCTGTCTGACCATCTGTCTGCGGATGGTATGATGTGCTCATCTTAATCTAGGACCCCAAGGCCTTCTGAAGGCCTTCCCAGAATCGAGATGTGAAACGAGGTTCTCTATCTGAGGCAACTGCTGATGGAACACCATGGAGTCTCACCACCTCCTTAAGATACAAACGGACCAACTCATCCACTATAGATGTATCTTTGATCGGAATGAAGTGCGCTGATTTGGTTAGACGATCAATCACCACCCAAATGGCATTCTTAGATCGAGGTGTACGAGGTAATCCAACAATAAAGTCCATGGCAACCTCGTCCCACTTCCAGGTAGGAATGGGTAGTGGTTGGAGCAAACCGGAGGGCCTTTGGTGCTCTGCTTTCACCTGCTGGCATGTGTAGCATCTCGACACAAAGTCCGCTATGTCCCGTCTCATACCAGGCCAACAAAACTGCCGACGGACATCATAATACATCTTAGTGGCACCCAGATGGATAGCCCACTGAGACTGGTGGCTATCCTGCATCACCACCTTCTATAGAGATAACGGCACTACCAAACGACTCTTGAAGCACAAGATGCCCTCGGGAGACGATGACCAATTAGAGGATGTCTCCCCACCATGAAGAAACTGCTTCGATCGCTGACAAAGCTCATCACAAGGTTGTTCCTGCTGAATCAACTCCAACAGAGAAGGAGTCAACTAGATGCTCGCCAAGAATGCCCCTCCACTATGTTCCTTGGTCTCCACATGCATCTGAGAAAAGATCCCCATCAATGTCCACTCATCACTGGACATCCTCAAAGCCTACACTGGAACCCTTCTGCTCAAGGCGTCGGCCACTACATTACCCTTACCTGGGGTATAGACAATGTCAAAATCAAACCCCTGCAAATACTCGATCCAGCGACGCTGCCTCATGTTGAGGTCCTTTTGTGAGAAGATATAATCCAAGCTTTTGTGATCAGAATAGACCACAAACTTCTCCCGAAAGAGGTAGGGACGCCACGTCTTCAAATCATGCATCACTGCTGCCAACTCCAAGTCATGGGTTGGGTATTTCTTTTCGTGTGTCCGGAGTTGGCGAGAGCCATACGCCACCACGTGATCATCCTACATAAGCACGCACCCAAGACCCATACCTGAGGCATCACAATAAACCACATATCCCTTTCCAGCCTCTGGTAAAATCAGCACGGGGGCAGTAGTCAATCGCCTCTTCAGCTCCTCGAATGATGCCTGACATTCTGGACACCATACAAACTTCACCCCTTTCCGGGTGAGGGTAGTCATCGGTGAAGCAAGCCGAGAGAAATCCCGAACGAATCGCCTATAATAACCAGCCAGGCCAAGGAAACTCCTAATCTCGAAGACATTCTTCGGCTGCTCCCATGACATAACCGCACTAATCTTATCAGGGTCCACTGAAACTCCATTCTCTGAGATCACATGCCCGAGAAATCTCACCTCCCTGATCCAGAAACTGCACTTTGACAACTTTTCATAGAGGCGGTGATCCCGTAATGTACCCAAAACGACCCTCAAGTGATGTTCGTGTTCCTCCTCAGAGCTAGAGTATACCAGAATGTCATCCACGAACACCACAACAAAGGAATCGAGATATTGATGGAAAACCCTATTCATAAGTGCCATAAAGACTGCTGGAGCATTTGTCAATCCAAAGGGCATGACCAAATACTCAATGTGGTCGTACCTGCTTCGGAAGGCAGTCTTTGGGATATCTGACTCCTTCACCCTGAGTTGATGATACCCTGAACGCAGGTCTATCTTTGAGAACCACTTTTCCCCCTTCAACTGATCAAACAAATCATCTATTCTGGGTAAAGGGTATTTGTTTTTATTTGTTACCTTATTCAGCTTCCGGTATTCAATGCACAACCAGAGGGATCCATCAGCCTTTTTTGCAAACAACACAGGAGCGGCCCAAGGAGAGACGCTCGGGCGAATGAATCCTTTGGATTCTAAGTTGTCCAGCTGTATCTTTAATTCCCTCAACTCGGTGGGGGACATGCGATAAGAGGGAAGAGATATCGGCTGTGTTCCCGGCGCCAGATCAATTGAAACTCCACATCCCGCTCTGGGGGCAAGCCTGAAAAATCATCTGGGAATACCTCCGGAAACTCATTCAATACATGAGGTAGTGAACCTTCAGGGGAAAGACCATCCTCTAGCATAAGTGAAGATAACTGGAAGATAACACTTCCCAACTCTGGGAGTGGAGGCCCTGCGCGACCTGACCGAGGATCTCATTCTCCATGAAAAACCTGACGACTCCCATCAGGTGCCGTGAAACTCACACGCCGTCTATAGCAATCGATGTGTGCCTGGAAGTTTACCAGCCAATCCATCCCAAGTATGACTTCAAAAAAGTTTCATATCTAAGACCAAGAGGTCCCACTCCATCTCAACCCCTGACACAGAAAGCGCACATGATGGGCACCTGAGACCCTGCTCCTTCTTCTTTCCCAGCGGTGTCACCAACTCCATTTCGAATGACATCAAATCAGTTGGCAGAGTCAGAATGTCCACAAAACGGACAGAAATGAATGAAACAGAGGCACCAGTATCAAAAAGAGAAGCAGCTATAGAAGATGAAATCAAAACGGTACCTCGAACAGTCGACAGTCCCGCCTCTGATCCTAGTGGTGCATGATCCACCGCATGGAGATGTCCAGTCTCTTCCTGAAGATGACCGCTAGTCTGTGGATGTGCCCTGAACTGGCTCTGCCCAGAAGATGACCCAGCCCTACCACCACGGCTGCCAAATCGAGATCCCCCAGTCCTCGACGGCTCAGACTGTGCTGGAACTCCTCTGGGAGCCATGGATCCTGCCCCACTTTGAAGTGGACGCGCTATCCCTCAAAAGCGTTGCACGTGTCCCATACCTCCACACTGGAAACAGGTCTTCGGAGGATGAGGGCATGCTGGACGGATGTGCCCGGGCTTCCCACACTGGTGGCACACGACCAATCTCACATCAGAAGCTGCTGATGACAACTGCCTAGAAGAGTTCCCTGAACTGCCTCCTCCTTTCTTCACATGATCCTCCCGCTTCCTTTTCTTCTCTGAGGAGCTTCCACTTCCCACTACTGATACAGAACCATAGAAACCATCCCTGCCTTTTCTATCAATCTCCACCATGCACGCCCGATCAACGACCCAGCATAGGTCCTCAGCTTAAACAAGAACACATGAGAGTATATCTCTGGTCTCAAGCCTTTCTCAAACCTCTAGGCCTTCGCTTGCTCAATAAAGACAATTTATGGAGCATACCGAACCAACTCAGCAAAACGGTTGGCATACTCCATCACAGATAGATTTCCCTGAACAAGTTCCATGAACTCTCTAGACCTGGCATAAGCCAACACCTCAGGGCAGTACTGTTCATTGAAGACAGCCTTGAAATCTCCCCAGCGCATCTGCTCATTCTTCCCAGCCTGAAGCACTGACTCCCACCATTTACGGCTGGGACCCTCTAATAGAAAGGAGGCACACTTCACCCTGAGATCCTCGGTTGTTTCCAGGAACTCAAACATACGCTCGATCTTCTCGATCCATTCCTCTGCTTCTTGGGGTTCTGAGCTGCCTCGGAAGGTTGGAGGCTTATTTTTCAGGAACTCCTGGGCCTTGTCCTTTCTAGGACCAGTCTCATCCTCTCTAATAGGAGCTGGAACTGGAGCTGGTCCATATCCTAGAGCCTGGACAGCCCGGACCACGTCCTCGACTAGCCTCTGATCAATTGGTGTGGGAGAACTCTCTCCGGCATCCTCCCGTGGGTGCGTGAGAGCATTCCGGGGAGGCATGTTGCTACAAAATGTAACAGTCGCAAAATAATAATCAATACCACAATTCTGAAAATGTTAATAAAATACCTCAAATATAGATAATCAAAACACATTTCAGTAATAAAATAAACAACTACAACACATCCGCATGATGTCCACATGTGGTCTGCAGCCCACACGTCTCACCTGGAAGTGAAGTCAATATTTAAATTCCAACATCCCCTGGTGACTCAGGGTATGCCATGAGAGGTGTGGGCCAGACACCCTACTCACAACCAAAACCCCGAGCCCCGACAGTCCTAGATCCTGTCTATCCTAACTCATCCCAAAATAATAATATAACCCAAAAACATTAACCTCCCTTTGATACCATTTTGTCACGAACCGAATATGGTCGCCATCAAACCAGCACCAAACCCGGATCATGGCAAGACCCGATAGGCATTCCCCATCCCCACGGGCTAGAAAAAGTACCCAGGTATCATAAATATTCATTTGGGAACGATTTACACAAGTTTGGGTTCATAAGATAACAAAAAACAAACAACAAACCAAATCTGAAAAATTATGCCAAACAAGAATTAATACAAATTCAGAACATTGTATATGAGTTTAAACAAGACACAAGAGGTCGCTGGCACAAGTGCCCGGGTATCATAAAAATTCATTTGGGAACGATTTACCCGAGTTTGGGTTCATAAGATAACCAAAAACAAACAACAAATCAAATCTGAAAAATTATGCCAAACAAGAATTAATACAAATTCAGAACTTAGTATATGAGTTTAAACAAGACACAAGAGTTCCAAAGGTACATAAAAGTAGCATCAAACAGCCCATGAGACTCCACACGACAAGGGGTCATCACCCACAAGCTGTCTCCACAACACCACACCATCGATAGAAACTAGCAACCCGAACCGCCATCGCCCAAGGCTTTTCCTTTGCCTGTGTCAAACATGATCAAGTCTACTTACACCCAAAGGTGTATGTAGGGTGTGAGACTAAGCCCAATAGGATATAACCCAAGGATTTCAAGTGATAGGCATTGTAAAATAAAAGGCTTGCAAGAGTTAAAAATAGATAATAGTGGCATTTATTTCTAAAAGTGCAACTTTGAAAAGAAAATAACTTTCAATGGGGATAACTATAAAGAATCAGTAAAATTGAATAAAACATTCAATCTTCTGGTTTTCACATCCCAAAATACCATAAATAATGTTTAAATGCCAAAACGTCCACGAGCACCAAGCGTAGGAACCCCCCTAGGTACTAGTTTGTTGTGAGCCCCAAGTACCTCGTACCTCGGTGAAAGTAACCATAACGAAATTCGTTCTCGTGAACGAGCCACTAGTAGGGAGCATACCCATAACCTATTGGTCTCCAATCATCGCCATTATAGTTTTGTTAGTGTTATCCATGTCATACTTGCTAAGTGAACCATGGTCAAAACCCCTCCGTTCACTAGCGTACTAGTACACGTTAGCCCACCTAGATACCCGGGTTTCCCGTACTGTGCTCAAATAGTCACCAAATGCTACCAAAATCAATATTAACATATAAATATCAGTTCTGGTCACACACATTCAAAACAGTATCTACACCTTCTTTTCACCTTTTGCATAACTCAATAAACCATTTATAATTTCCATAAAACAATTTCAAGAAACTTAATCAAATGTTGCACATTAAATTCATCTAAAATCCCATATTTAAAACCAAATGGAGACCAATATTATACCAAAACATAAATTTCAGCATCAAAACATTTTTATAAATCCAATCCCTGAATTATAAAACAACACCAAGAGGCACAATATGGGTTACACATGTAAAGCACCCATTTTCACACAAGATTGGCACTTAAAAATCTACCACTTTTAAAATGCTACCCAAATCAATTTTTGAAATCAAAATACTGAATTATGAACATAATGGAAACCTAAATACAGAAAGACAACTCATTATACAATACCTACATATGAAATCACCTACCAAAAGAGTCAAAACCCCCAAATCCTTGTGCGTCACTTCAACCGCACCTCCGCCGCACCACAAAGGAGTAAGATTGAACCTAAAACTAGAGGATTGGACCAATAAACTCAAAAATAAAACCCTAGGTACGAAACCCCATCTTCTGGACATTTGGGGATTCAATAAAAAAGGAAGAAACCCTAAGAAGAAGGGAGGAATAAGGAAGAGAAACAACTTACTTGAGAAATCTGGACGTTTTTTGGAGCTTCAGAAATTCGGCCCTAAATCGCGATCAATATGAGCTCCAAAGAGGCGAAAACGAAGATGGGGGTGTTTCTGGGTTCGATGGGAATGTTTGAGAGTTGGAGTCACCGAAAAAGGATAAAAATAAATATTTTATGAAAGAATTACAAAACAATTTTAAAACTGGAAATGGGCTTTCGGGTTGGCCAAATACCTAATTTTATCACCCAAATCCATGATTCTAATGAATTTTTAAGGGGCCCAAAATTATTTTTTGGTTTTAATATTTAAATGAAGGTCATTTTGGAAGTTGAATGGTTGAAAAATGTTGAAAAACGAAGGAGTTATTAAAGAAACAAAATATACTTTCAAAACTGGAAATGGGCTCTTAGGTTGGCCCAAATTTTGGAAACCCACTATTTCCTTTAAAAATGCATGAAAAACCACCAAAAAAATCAAGGATGCAAATTAAATGAAAAATACCTCTAAATATTTCATGTATGTGACATGTAGTCTATGAATCATGTGGGTTATCCAAATAAAAAAATGAGGGGATGATGTTCTTTTCATTCATTCATGAGGTGACATGCATCATCTTTTAATTGGCACATTTATCCATTAGTCACTAAGAAATAGATTGGAAACACATAAAATATATTCTCTATTAAATAGTATTTGAATCATGAGAATGTTATTCTGGTTTTTTATTATTTAGAAGAAGATGAAGATTAAAGATGGAATCATGTCAATAACATGAAGAAACACGAAGAAATTGGATAAATGGAGTAAGATTAGTTTTAGTGGTTATTTATCAATAAATATTTTACCTCATAATATTCATATGAATATCAGGAATTAATTACATGAGATTAAATCAAAGTACAATGAATTTATTGGTACCTATGTTTAAAATTTAATAGGACATGAAATGCTAGATTTATATATTATCATCCAAGATAAATGAAAATATTATTGTTTCTTTAGTATCATAAAACCATGTTTATTATGGGTTTTATCCATAATAAACATCAATATCTATGAAAAAATAATATAATATTTATTTTGGGTGGATATGGTAATTAGAGTTACCCATAAATCACATGGTTTTGAAAAAAAATGAACTCAAGTGAAATAATAAAAACCTTGTATAAAAGAAGATGAATTTTCCTTTATGCCTAGAATATGGAAGAAAATGTGGGGTAAATTATCTTAACTGAACCAGTAAATGTTTAATTTCTGGAAAGAATGTCCATTATAAATCAGATTCCAAGGTGCTGAAAATATGTTAGTTAATGATGCGAATAGTAAGGAGGATCCAAAGAATGCACCACCCTCACTCCAGTTTTTAAATAAAATGCATTTGAAAATTATTCTCCCTAGTTTCATAACATTATGGTAAATGAAAATGATAGATTTTAACAAACTCTTAATCTCACAAGAAAAGGTAAATCTCATGAGAAAACTATTTATGATGAGGGATATGATAACAATGTTTTTAAAGGTATAAATACCATCAACTGTAAACTATTAATTAATGTTTTTAATCTAGATCAACCAAATATTTTATATTTAAAGACATATATATAGTTATAAAATAATCACCTCAAAATTTTTATGTTTAGTTATCAATAAAAACCCATAATCGTATGATGATCACATACCAAGTTTACGATTCTTCCCTAGTTGATTTTTTCAGGAACATGATTATTTCAAATAATGGTATTCTTATGCTAGTTGAATTTAAAGTTGTTTTTGTTTGTAATCGACCATAAAAATTACTTATTTTAGTGTTGTTGAATAATAATTCCAATTCAAGGATCTTTTTAGCATAGAGTTTTATAGAATTAGGAAAAACTATTAAAATCTAAACCCATACAATACTAGTGTTCACTTATACTATTTATAAATTTTGTTCACCAAAGGAAGTCCTTTTTTAGTAAATCCTGATATCCCTTCAAGACACAAATTCAATAAATTCATCATCGAACCATCATTTTCAACCCAATATTTAGGATGATCACAAAAACTCAGTAAGGGACATAAAAGATGGAAAGAAACTATTAGCCCATAAATACTTTAAAATCATGAAAACATTTTCACAATGTTATTCTTTTCACCAACAAAACATAAGATATTTAGTTTACCTCATAAAATCATATTTTTGATGTAAAACCCCATAAAAATATAAATCATAAATCTATCTTGGAGAATAAATTTTATTTCACAAATTCATTATATCTTTCATGGATACATTGGGAGTAACCATTACGGTTACATATGTAATAACCACCACATAATATTCCCTTCATCTCTTAGGAGAAACCCTACCATATAACTCCCTCTCATTAACCAATACATGGGAGAGATATCATACGCTCACATACCCCAAATTTAACATAAAACTACCCATATTCATAAACTCTTCCCAACAACCAGCACATAATTATAATGTATAAAACAAGTATAAAAGAAAAATAACAATTTGACAATGAAATGAAATTTAATTTTTTAAAAAATATGTGTAATCATAAATTAAAACACATTATTTCAAAATTAAAGGGTAAACATATATAATATTAATAAAAACATTAATTTGGAATAAAAGGGGGAAAATATATTCATGCTGTATAAGTAAAAAAAATCCTTTTTTATTTTTTTGAAATAGTTAAAAGAGTAAATATAAATATTTTTTTTAAAAAAACTACATTACTCAAACACATTTCAAAAATAACATACCCAAAAACAGAAAAAACGATCTATCTATAAATTTTATAAAAACATGAATAATTTTTTAGGAATCCAAATAGAAATTAATTATCATGAAGGAAGAGAATTTGTTGGTCCTGTATATTTTTAAAAATAACATTAATTTTTTTCATTTATAATGAATTTAATACATTCTGTATAGAAAACATAAAAATAGTCCTTTTTGAAAAAAATTTAATGAAATTAGAAATAAAAATAAAAAATACTTTATAATGTATTTATATCCAAATATATATATATATATATATAATATCAATAAAATTGATATGGAGAAATATTGATAATTAAGTATTAAAACATTTCAGGTGTCACATATGACTTTGAACATTTAAAACATAATCTCTAATGAAGGATACATAAAATAAAATGATTATAGATAAAATAAGGAAATTAAATTTCATTATAGTTGCATTTACACCTTATAAAATAATTATGGTTCCTATTATCAAGAAAGGACTCTTTGAAAAGAGATTGAGGCGAAATCCCGTTCCATGAGTCCAACTGGTTATGTGTGTCTTTATCTTCGAAAATAATAACCATAAGTTAATTAATAAATTATTGGGAAAATTATTTTCATGTTTATTACTCATTTTATATCTTGTGTTACCAAGATAAAACTATTATGTAATTATTTATGTTCACATAGGATGTTTGATAATATTAAATACATGAGTCCAAAATGATTTTGGTAAGTTGAATATGATAAATGTTGTCATTACTCCACCATATAAATAATAATATTAATTAAATAATAATAACATTGAAATTTTTATTATACTTTTATATCAAATATTTCTTATATGGTCATAAAAATGAATAATGTTATAATCAAGGAGATCATTGGTCATACGTACGGATGAGTAACGTTCCCATTTTTCATTGATCATTATGGAAAGAAGATAATAATTATTTTATATTTAAATAATTATAAAAATATAACAAATACCTTATTATTAATTTATATACATGTATATATTTAATAAATGTGATCTGGTGAAGAAAAATGAATCACATTGCTTCGTGAAGGTGATAGTTCATATATAGACATGAACGATGTAATAATTTTTATGTGAATTTATATTAATAATGTAATTGATATATTATTCAATTATAATGATAAATATTTCATTAATGTCAATTATGACCTTTAATTCCATTAATATTACAAGTTTTAAGATAATGTAATGGAAAATTAATTAAATCAGTTCATGGAGGTGATAGTTAACATGTAGGCACGAAGAATTATTTATTATACCATTTTTAGGAAGAATAGAGGTATTTAGTTGATGATATTAACATAATAACATCTTAGTATATTGAGAATCTCTTAGTTATTATTTAAGAATTTTTTGAGATGATTTTAAGGTGGTGGATGAAGAAATAAAATAGAAAAACATAAATAAAAAAGTTACCTTTCCTTTAGATGATAACCTTTGATTTACAACACGTATAAGAAATGTGTTCTACCTAAATATAGCCTCCAGAATGTTGATTGGAATTCTATGAACAGTTTGGGTAGAGATTGTCCAAACAAAAGTTTTTTAAGTGTATGAAATAGAGATGATTCTGTTCCCTTTTTTTATTAGAGAGGTTGAGCACTCTTGGAATTATTATAAGCATCAAATTAATATAAATTAATTTTCTATTAAAAATGGATCCAAATTAAACTATTTATAATATAATATGATGTTGGGATGAATTAACTTCCTCAAATTAAAATTATACCTCCTTTGATTATTTTTTATACCACATCATTTTGTTTTAAACCATATGAATTCTTACTATGACATTATATAACAGACACTTTGAGAATAAATATAATTACATAAAACAAAAAACAAAAAATTGAGTCATTAATGAAATTTTAAGACCTTCCCAAATCAGTTTGATTTAGTTTTTTTTTTGAATTTTATATAATTTTTATAAAATATTATTTATTTTAAAATCTCATAAAGGTTAATTTCTCACTATTCAATAATTGATATTTTATAAATATCCTAAAAGCATGATTACATCGAAAAAAATCACTAAATAATCACTAACATGTAAAATGTATGCATTAAATGTGTATATGGAATCATATATTCCAAATTATATTTATTATGATATTGTCAATATCATTTATTTAATTCTTCCATTAATAATTAAATTACAGCATCATCATTGTTTAACAATTAAATTTAATTATTTAATGTTTAAATTTTATAAATAAAATACCATGAAGGAGATCAACATTTATCTTTATAATGAATATTTATAGTTTAGTTTATTTTCAATATAACTATATATTAAAAATTACTTATATATAACTAATATGAGTGTGATGTTATTAACTTTTACATAAATAAAATATAATGAATGAAATATTCTAACCTAGGTGTCGTAAAATGGATAAAATTTTGGGTTAAGGTTTATTTTTATTCATAACTCACTCATACAACAAAATTCGGCCAACTGTTACTGTAATTTTATATTATTATAATATAATTTTTACCCGTAATTACATAATTTACTCTTAACAATGATAAATAAAATACAAATGGTACTATATAAAATAATTAATTTGATCATATTAGATAAAAATTTTCATACATATTATAACCATGTAGGTTCATTTCTCAAAATTTATTTTAGAGAAGGGGCTAAAATAGTTTTAACACTAATTTCCCAAATGTGGTGAAAAGGTGAGTAAAACAGACGTTCAAAATTTCAATATGATTTTTTATCTAATTATAATATATAAAATATTATAATTACCTAAATTGGATTAAAAATTGTAATATTGATCTATTTTATCATTATATATTTTTTAACTTCTAATAATTATTTAACATAAAATTCAGTTTTTAAGTACAATATATTATATTTTACTACTTATCAAAAAATGAATCATTTTAGAGAAATATACAAATTAATTGGAATTAAATTTTAGTACTCTAATTTTAAAGAATAAGTTTATTTTTTAAATATAATTTATAAATGTTTCAATTACTAGTTATAAAATGGGGTTTCCATCAAAAGTCGGTTAACATTATTTTTAGAAAAATACTCCTTTTATCATTAAAATTCAATTGGTTCATATATATTGTTTACAAAACACATAAGATGAATTTTAAACATTAGATTAAATATAGTATTTTTAAATTTCATTAATATAATCCAAAAATAAATATTTATTAACTTATTGGTATAAAACACACATGTGCATATTTAAATATATTTAAAAAAACATTTCCCTTTATTTTAAAAAAGCTTTTAAAATAATTTATAATTAATTAATCACTAAATAATTTATCTTATATACATGTTTAAATCATATTTTTATAATTCATTTAATATTATTCATTCATTTTATTCAAATAGCTTCGTTTTAATAGTATCATTTAAATATTTTTTAGTTGTTCATATAAACACAACGTGTCATGTAATATACACTATTGAGCATAGTGGTTTCTTTTAAAAACTAAAGATGTTACATGTTCTATCATTTATAAATTATCTCCTCTCAATTTGAACTTCAGATCAAAAACTATGGTTTAAATTTTTAAAAATATAATTATTGAAATCCCACATCCGAATATGGGTCAATAAAACATCCACTTAAAAAGAAAAAAAGTGAAGTATGATGGTCACATGTTATCACTAATATTAGGTTTCCATGTAGGGAATGATGTACATAGAAGATAAAAATAACTATTATGTTCTGATGGAGAGTGATAGAAAAAAATTAAGAGAAAGGAAACAATAAAAAAATAATTGACTGGTTAAAAAGCATTGATTCTTTAGTAAGAAAGAATAATGGATTATGTTTTTGTTTAAGAAATTTTTCATTCAGTTATAAAATTAATTTACTTCATTGACTAATAATATAAATAAAAATACTTACTAGAGAATTAGAGTTGCAGAATTACGTCAATTTTCACTATAAACTCATCATTTTCTTGAAACGATTTGTTTTTAAGTTGAAATTTTAATTCCTAAAGAACATGAAATAACATATGTAAAACAAGATAATCCAAAAAAAAATATAACTATCCATTTATCCTATCATGAAACTATAACAAAAACAAAAATGGTTACAATAAGTTAAGATAATTCCCAAAAAAACATTTTAATGAAGAAAGACTAATTTTAATCTATAAAATGAAACCGTAATACCCAAACATCAACATAAACCATTGAAAAATAAATATCCTTAAAATTAATCAAAAATATTATAACTAGTTTTGAATCCCATGAACCATAATGATTTAATCACATAATCTTTCATCAAAAAATTTAAAATTTTCTACAAAAAATAACAATTACTCTTAAAGACTCATACAAAAAAGAAGATGTCTAAATCACATTTTATTTAAAATTTTCAGATCATTTCTTGAAAAAACCCTAATAACTATATGTAAATAATATAAACAAATTTTCTCAAAAATATAAATCAACCATTATTCCTTAAGTAAAATACATAGTATTCTATTTACCTTGACATATAAGATTCCCAAAATAGCCAGCATCTTCCAAAATAACATTAATCACTTAATAATTGAATTATTTTACTAAAATGAAAATGTGATACAAACTAGAACATCACATAGGATATTGGTCGGTGATTCACCCCTGTCTTCCATTGGTTGTGGGTTTGATTCCCCCAGCCTTGTAAGACAAGATGGGTTGTCACCCATCATGTGGGTTGTCACCCATCTTATGGGTTGTCCATTTTCTAAAACAATATAATACATATATAATTCCAAATATAAAATTCCCAAAAATAACAATAACATATTTCAACTTGAAATTTTAACTCATACATTTCATTTTTTATCCCAATAATTAATAACTATATAATTACCTAAAAATTGAAAGTCACCAAAAACATCGTTATTCATCTTAACAATATCTTAAGAAAAATCATCCAAATGGATTGTAAGACATTATACTTATAATCATATTTTAATTGAAAACTCATGATGATGTCACTAACTATTTAGAAAAATTCCTAAATATATAAAGTTATCTAAACCATCATTTGATACAAACTTTATGGACATGACCTTAAACATAACTTATTCTAGTGTCTTAAACTAGAATCTACATTTGAGGATAATTTAAATTTATAGTCTTATAGAGTTAAAAAATATTAAAAAATAAACATATACATTACAATTGTTCACTTATACTTAGTATCCATTTTTTTCACTAAAGGAACCCCTATAAAAATAAAACACTATTTCAATTTAGTATATAACATTAAAAAATTCATCATGGAATCTTTATTTTCCTTACCAATATTAATACCTATGATTTTTTTATAAAAAAAATCAGATGAGCCGAGAAACACTGCAAGGATCATCAAGCAAGGAAATAAACCATTAGTCAATAAATACATTAAATTAATGAAAGCATTTTCCGAAATTTATAATATTCACCTATAAAACATATGTTATTTAGTTTTTCCCATAAAATTAGAAGTTTCCTTTAAAACTTCATAACAAACATAAATCATAAAATTAACAATGGGAAAAAATTCTATATCACACTTACATTGTAGATTTGATGGCTACATAGGGTGTAAAATTCACAGTTACATTTGGAATACCCACAAAAGTATATTTCCATAATCTCTTAGAAGAAACTGCACCATTTAACTCAGTATCATTACCAAATGCATTTCAGAGTTATCATAGGGTCACCCACCTGTATTTTATAATGGAACCACCTATATTCATTATCAATTCTCAAGAACCATAGCATTACCATTACACATAAAGTAAGCATAAATGAAAAATAGCATTTCCACATTTAAAAAATTTAATTTTTTTAACAAAGATACACACTCATAAATGAAAAAACTTTATTTGAAAAATATATAGTAAAATTATAAAGAAATAATATGAAAATTAATGTGACATAAAATCCGGGAAATACATTCATGCCGTATAAGTAAAAAAATAAATCATTTTAACATTTGTAAAAATAGTTGAAAGAGTAACATTAAAAGTGGGTTTTAAAAGAAAGTACCTAAACAAAACCCATTTAAAAAAATACATAGAAAAGGGGAAAATGTGTACCTTAATATATATTTAAAAACACGAATTCTTATAAAGGAATCCAAAAAGAAAATATTTTTCATAGTGTTTTAGATGTTTCTTTCTCCATATACGTTAAAATGAACATTTATTTTGTCTTTTATAAAAAAAAAGCCAAACGATCCGCAAAGAAAAAAAATATTCCTTTTTGAAAACATTTGAATGAAATAAAAAGTAGAAATAAAATATCCCTTATAATAAATTTATATCCATATAAATAAATATGTAAAATAATAAATATAATAATAGCATGGAGAAATATTTTGATAATTAATACTTAATCATTAAAGGTGTATCAAACCGATTTGAATTTTTAAATCATTATATCTATGAAAATATTCTCTAAATAAAATGATTATAGTTTAAATATAGATGTGAAATGTAATAATAATTTTATATACACCGTATAAAATAATGAAATTTAATATCATAAATAAATTCTTCAATGAAAGGATATTGAGATGAAATAACATACACTAAGTCTGACATGTCATACATGTCATTATCATCTCAAATAATAAACATAGGTTAATTTCAAATTTCTGGATAAAATTATTTTCATGTTTATTAGTCCTTTTATATATATTAATACCATGTTATAAAATATATTTAATTATATAGTTTCTCATTGTATTTTTTGACGATATTTAGTACATAAGTCCAAAATGACTTTGGTAAGTCTAATATGGTCAAAGTGGTCATTATGTGTGAGTAACATTCTCATTTATCACTGATCAATATAGAAAATAGGTATTTACATTTTGAAATATACATAAATATCATATTATAATAAATATCGTATTAATAATTTAAATATACTTATATATATCATACTTTTGATATGGTGAAGAAAAACTGAATCACATCACTTTGTATAGGTGATAGTTCACACATACGCATGAATGATATTATCATTTTTATAGGATTAGAAAGTAAGAACATAATTGATATATTTTTAACATATAAAGATAAATATGTAATTAATATCATATATAATTATTATTTTCATCATTATTACCAGTCTTGATAGATGGTAAAAAAATAATATCGGTTCGTGGAGATGAAAGCTCACAGGTACACACAAATGATTAATTCATTTACCATTTTATAAAAGTGGAGATAAATTTAGATGTTGATATTTACATAATAACATATTAATATAGTTAGGATATTGGATATATTATTTCATCATGGATGGAGAAGATTTGAAGGGTGTGGAAGAAGAAAGAACATAGAAACACAAAAATAAAACTGTTACCTTTCCTTCGCATAATAACTTCTGATTAACACCTTAACACCATTATGGAGATTCTTATTCCTAAAATTATTCTTCGAGAATGTGGGTAGGAACAATAACAAGGGTTTTTGATAGATAATTTATTAACAAATAGTTTTTAAGTGTAAGAAATATAGACGAATGAGATCCCATTTATAGGATATAGGAGGGGAAATCTTGGAATTTTAAAAATTATTTAACTAATATAAATTAATTTTTTATTAAAAATGGGTCAAATTTTTTTTATAATATCTGATAATTTTTGGGTGATATCCCATTAACCAATTAACATTATACATGTTTTTATATACTTTTAATCCTTATCTTTTTTGTATAACTATTATTAATTTATATCGTGTTTTTTTTGTAATTTAGACATTGAGAGTAAATATAATTACTATAAAATGACACATGAAAAAAAACATGTCATTAATGAAATTATTAGATTTACCCAATTTATTGTTTGAATAATTCTTTTTAATTTTATATAATTTAGTAAAATATCATTTACTTTAAAATATCATAAATCTCAATTTGGACACTATTCACAAATTTAATTTTAAAAAATATCACTGAAACACGATTACTTCAAAAAAATTATTGTAATTTATCTCTAACAGGTCAAAGTTATCCATAAAATTTATTTATGGTATCAAATATTTAAAATTATATTTATTTTAATATTATTAATATCATTTATATGATTCTACCATTAATAAATAAAGTTTTGCATCATCATTGTGTCATTTTTACAATTATTTATTTATTTTATAAAAAGAAATTAATAAAATATCATTATGAAGATAAAAATATAACATTAAAATGACTATTTATATTCAAATTTATCATCTATATTAAAATATATTAAAAAAAATTTAATAAAAAATGATTGTAACATTTTTTACTTATCATTAAATAAAATATAATAAATTCCATATTATTACTCGAGATTCTTAAAAAGTTAGATTTTTTATATTATGGATTATTTATATCTAAACTCCTTCATCCAATGAAATTAAGAACTGTTTTATGGAAATTTTATAATTTTATAATATTATTTTTACCCTTAATTGCATAATTTACCCTTAACTATGGTAAATAAAATACTAATGTTATTATCTACCAAAAAATATTTTTATTCTATTTGAACAAAACATTTATACTTATTACAACCATTTATGTCATTTTATCAAAATTCAATTCACTTAAGTTGCTAAATTATGTTTAACACTAGTCCTGCAAATGTGGCCAAGAGGCAGATAAAAGATTTATTCAAAATTTCAATTAATTTTTTATATCTAATTTCAATATATAGATAGTTCCAATGTTCTAAATTGGAGTAAAATTGCTATTTTTGATCCATTGTGACTTTAAAATTTAGTTTAAAGTAAAAAATTATTTAAATGGAATACCACTTTTTTATTCTAATTCAACATTTTTCACTATTCATTAGAAAATGAATCTTTTCATAAAAATATAAAAAATTCCACCATCATAAATTATGATACATATAATCTCATAAAGAAATCTATTTTCTCAAATAAAATTTATAAAAGTGATAAAACTTATCTTTAAAATGGGATCTCCATCAAAAGAAGGTGAAATTATATTTTTAGAAAAAATCATATTTTATTGGTAAAATAAAATTTGTTCTTATATAATGTCTTGAATAAAATAAGATGAATTTTAGAAATTTTATTTTTTTATTTAAAATCTATATTACATTAATATAATCCAAAAATAATAATTTATTAATTTACTGGTTTAAAACACACTCTTTCACATTTAAATATAAATTTCAGAAAATACATTTCCTTTTATTTTAAAAAGGGTTTTACATTCATTAATAAATAATTTTCCCCAAATAATTAATTATATATACATGTATAAAACATATTTTCATAATTTAGTTAATATTTTTCATCACCATCATTCTAAAGGCATTTTTAATTTTACTTTTTAAATATTATTTAGTTGTTTTCTTTAAGCTCAGTGTGGCGTATCATGTACGCTATTGAGCATAGTGATTACTTTTAAAAACATAAGATGTTATGATTTTTTCCATGGATATGATTTATTTACATTAATAAAAATTAAAAATATATGTAATAAAAGTTATGTTTGGTATTCTAAACCAACCTATTATTATATTTCAGTGAAATGACAAAAATGAAATTCTGATGGGAATTATATCTATAGTTTGGGTCATGATTATTATTAAAATGCTTTATTTTTATCATATGGTTGGTTAAAAACACAACATCAAAGATATATATATTTTTTATATGTTTATTGATTTGTTTCGTAATTAGTTTTTCTGTATTCCACTAACCCATGATGTTTAGTTTTCAATAGAACCTAGACATGGTGCAACACATGTTTCAATGACTCCATATAGAATGGCCCGGATTGAGTTACTAGAATTGAAAAATAATATAAAGGAGAATTGTGAAAACGGATTCATTCAGTTATTTGATTCACCATGGGTTCAAGATATCATCAATTGAGGTTCACAAATAATAATTTACCAAAGAAATCATTACAAAGAATGCATAGACACTATTAATTTATAGGGATATCATTTGGTGTTACTAAATCCACATTATATTCATGGATTTTTTGAATGTAGTTTTTATATATTACCTTGATAAGTTTATGGAAGTTTTTGTCGACAATATTCTTGTTTATTCATTGATAATTTAATACCATGGGTAAACTTTTATAATTATATGTAAGAACCTACATAATTAAATGATTTATAAAAAAATTACCACAAGTGAACTTTGTCGATGGAATTTTTCATTATTGGTTAATATAATCTAATGTGATGGTATATCAATAGGCTGTTTAGAGCCATGATTTACTAAACAATATCCCAAACCAGCAACTATGACAAATATCCATGGTTTTCATGGTTTTTTAAGATATTAATAGTGCTTTTGGGATAATTATTCCGGGATATCGAATCTTCTCACCATGTTATCTAGTAATGGAACCAAGTTCCATTAAGGAGACGAATGTGAAGAATGTTTTATGGAATTATAGATAAATATAGAATCTGAACCTATGATTACACTACCCTTCAGTGAATAAGAGTTAATAATATATTATGATTCATCAAAAAAGGTTTCAGGATGCATCCCAATGAAGAATGATATGATAATACCTTATTCTAAATAACAACTAATAGTCCAGAAGAAAATCTTACCAACTCATGATTTAGAGTCGATTATGGTAATTTTTTCATTAATGATATGTGGAAATTATCACATTGAAGAAAGTTTTAACATATATACTAATCAGAAAATTTTAAATTATATTTTCACTAAAAATAAGCTAAACATGTTCCAAAAAAGATTTTTGGAGACTATTAATGATTATGACTACTCAATACATTACCACCCTCGGAAAAAAAATAAGTTTTTAGATGCTCTAATTCGTTGAGATCGTACTATCTTATCTATGATTAGAATAAAAAAATATCCAATATTAGTTCACTTATAAAGGATAAATCTTGATGCATTAAAATATGGGAGAAATATTATCTTCTCAAATGAGTGTTCAATCATCAATTAGAGTTAATATTAAAGAATATTATAAGGAATATATAGAACTCACAATTATAGTGACAAATTTTACTCACATGAACCTTGATTTTGATGAAATAATAAGGTTCACGAATTGTGTATGTGTTACTTTGGTACTATATTTGAATAAGGAGTTACTAGATGAATCACATAGTTTTCCATTCTCTATTCATTTTAGATGTACAATGATATATATAAATTTGAAATAGTATTTTTGTTGTGGTGGAATGAAGAGATATACTAAGGAGTAGGTATCTCGGTGCATGTTATGAAAGAAAGCTATGTCTGAGAGAAAAAAGTCTAAGGGTATGTTATAACTATTAGACATACTATAATAGAAATCAGAAAACATCAAAATATTTTTTTTCATCAAACTCTACAAAACATATAAATGGTATAATGCTCTATGTGTTATATTAGATTTCTTTATGAATTAATCACAATTTATTTCCAACATAAATGTGTTATCTATTAAATAACTTACTCTATTAATAATTAAGGATGTGGTAATATTTTATTGTTTACCACAATTAATTATATCTTATCATGATATTATGTTTATCTATATAGTCGTGTTTCAGAACTACTTATAATCCTTCGATAGATGGTTTGTCTCATAGGACCTTTAAAAATAATGAAATACATGTTGAGACTGTGATCTATGTATTTAAAAGGTGGTTAGGAAAAACAAATAATTAGTGTACTTTTTTATTCAATAATAGCTTTAAATAAAACATTCCTACGGCTCTTTATGACTCACTATATAGTTTGAAATACAGAAATTTAATGTGCTAGAATAAAGATGGGGAATGAAAGTTAATGGTACCAAATCTAGTTGAGGAAATCGAAGAGAAGGTTATATCCATTCACCATCACAATATAGCATTTCATATTCAACAAAAAATTAATGCTGATAATCATCAGAAATATATAGTGTTTGATTTTTTTGAAAAGGTATTGTTTTGAGTATCGTGATGAGGTTTGAAAATATGTTCAATTAAATCCTCAGGTATATTAGTCCATTTGAAATTATTTATTTTATTGGTATGGATTCTTATCGATTGGAGTTTCCACTGAATCTCTCTAATTTTCAGTATGTGTTCAATATCTCTATCATGAGGATGTAAAAAAACTAATCTTTCACTTGTACTAATCTCATATGTCATATCACTAAAGTAAAATATTTCTTATGAGGAAAAACCGGTAGATTTTCTACATCAAAGAGGTAAATTGCTATGAAGTAAGACCAGTCACATGGTCAAAGTTTTGTGGTGGAACCACCCATTTTGGGATGGTCTATGGGAACCTGATGATGGGAAAAGGTATAAGATTCAACATTTTTTTATATCAAAGTAAAGAAATTTGACGGAAAAAATAATTTTAATGTGGTTATAATGTTACACATCAATATTTTTATTAAATATTTCTCTTTATAAAATATTTCACTTTAAATAATTTAATTTCTTCGATATATTGAGTTCCACACAACATATATTTTAGAATAACAATTATATATTATTAAAATATTATTATCAATTTGTCGTTGAATTTGTGGTTATGATTAATTCTATGTAAACTTGTAAAATTTATGGTTAATACATTTATAAAATGATATTATTAATTATTAATTAACTATAAGTGAAAATAGAAATAAATTAATAATAAAAGAGAAATTTTTCTGCAAATTTTTGTTTATTTGAAATATATATATTTATCTACTTAAATTAAATTGAGCACTATTTGAAAATTATTTTAATGAAATGTATTTATTATATATTAAATAAAAAAAATTCATATTAACATAATTTATTTATCATGTATATGATAAAAATAAATCCATTTTATGCATTAAATGTAATTGTTCTAAAAATTTGTTTTTCCCACATTTTTCACATATACATTAAAATTAATTTCTTCCATTTATATGTATTTAATTAGATAAAACTAATTACATATTTATAATTTGGAGGTTCAAATTTTGTAAGGAGTAAAATTTATTATTTCTAAATAGGAACAGTCGTAGTGGTAATATTTAACAGCTCAATAATGTGTAAATCGAGTTAATATGTGTTAAAAATAAGGGATAATGAAACATTATTTCAACATAAATATTATTAAAGAAGATATTTTTTTTCTTATAACACATTATGATCTAAATTTAGTTGTTTAATGATATGTTATCCCTGAAAATAAAATATATTTTATTTAAATCAATGAAAGTTACATAATGTCACTATCTTTATTTTTAACACATATTGTGTGTCACATAGTGATAGTAATTATTTATGGATTAATATTATGACTGAATTTCAGAAAAAAAAAACTATTCATTATAGTAATTTATTTCCAATTTTTAGGTACTATATAATTTTTTTAAATGCTTCCACAGTGCAAAAATAATATATATTTAATTAATAGAATAATAGAATATTTGATTTAAAAAATATTAAATGAAATTTAATTTGATTGAGTTAATTATTCCCATTAATGTTATAGGCTAAAATGACATACTATTGTTTTATATAAGACTATATTTTAATTTAATTTTTTTTATCCCTTTTAAGTCAAATTAAATTAATAGTACCAAAATTGACAATAATGATATTTTATCAAAATAATAAATAATTAAATTTTTAGGATTGATAAAAATAATTAAATAATTCAATTTATAAATGGTATGGTCTAAAATATAATAAATTATCTATTTATTGGAAAATTATATCCTTATATGTAAAAAATAAAACCAATAATATTGAAAATCATGTTATCAAAGTTTAAATTTATTTTTTTTATCTATGTGTTAATCAAAATAATAAGGTCTAAACTGAAATAATTTATTTTAAAAATTATATTGTTTTATGGGATTACAACACATATACTGCCTTATATTATAATACCTTTCCACTTGTATGAAATTTGATTGAGAATGTATTTATTGTAATTTAATAATTTTTGTAATTCTAAAAGTGCCTCTCACCTCAATTATATAATGGAACCTCCTCTACCACTTATTCACACCACATTGATCCGTATATATCAAACAAATCAAAAAATTATTATTCGAAACTTCTATATACAATTTTCATAGCTTATGGTCATCCTAAAATACATAACCCAAATCCATTCATAGGTGATCTAATGGAGTCATTTCAAAGAAGATGTAATCACCACAGCTGGTCCATTTATTTTTGAATATTATTTAACACCTATAATTTTTTTGTATTTATCAGAAAATAATATGATCCTTATAATAAATTTTCTGAATTGTTATTATGGTTATTAAAAACAACAGTATACACCTTTTTTCCTATCAAACAATAAGTGAAATTATCGCTTATGTGTATGTATGTTGAACTGTCACCACATAGCAATATAACTAATTTTTCATGACAAAATATTAGGGACTGGTATTATTATGTATTATACGTAAATATATATATATATATATATTAAATTAATGATGAAATTATACTTCTATTATGATAATATCATGCTTAAATTATACTTATCCAATCCTTTGGGAAACAGAAGCATCATTCTTGTGTACATGTGGACAACCTCCTCTATGATGCGATGTGATTTTGTTCATTTATATATTACATGGATTGTAATGAGGTTGAATTTTATGAATATATATTATATGTATGATATAATAATTGAAATTTTAATGTGAATTAATATTTAACATTCTTAGATTTTATCTGTCTAAAAATGAAAACAATGTTCATGTGTATGTAAGGCTTATCGTCTCCTTGAACATTAAAATTAATTTTTCTATCACAAAAATTAATGTATGAATATAAATGATAAATATATATGATTTTTTCATGATATTTTATTTTATTTATATGATGTAACGATCATCAATGTACAAGGACTAAAACAATTAAACGAAAATACTCATGATAAATGATATAGTTAAAACCTTAACATGACAAATTTAATAATAAATTGTTGATAGGGGATGAAATGTTATAAAGGGATCATATAAATAAATTATAAGTCTAAAAATAAATCTGGTATATCATTATAATGAATTAAAAATTATTGAATAAGATGTTATGGCGATTTTGAATTAACATTATCTCGAGGTAGATGGTTTTATTATTACAATCTCATTTTTTATCGAGATTGTTTATGGTTAAGTTACAAAAGAAAAAAAATTATTACATATATCTCAAGAAAGTAATTATTATTATTTTAATATGTTTATTTCTTTAAAATAAATCTATTCCATTCATTTTCCTCACATTCTATACTCAAGAGACCAAAAATTGTATTTTAAAAAAAATTTCTTTATTTCACACATCTGTAGAGAAACTCTTTTCTTTGATATATATGATTTATAAATATAATTTAGAGAATATTTTTTACAATTATACATTAATTTATTGATTTTATTTTTTCACATGTTTTACTTCTTATAGAATGATATGAAAGGAATATTCTTTTCAAACGTGTAACTTTATGAATCTTCATACAAAAATATGTAACGATCTTTTTAACTCATATGGGATTAATAGAATTACAACTATCATGATGAAATCATGATTTTAAGACTAATTTATATTTTTCTAGGGTTTTTTAAATTATATATTTAATTTAATATGTGTTATGTTTCTATATTTTGATAATTTAGTTTTCAAGGTCGAATGTATATTTTCCTCAAGAATGTATTAATAATGGTTTGATTCCTTATTGATAACAACCTTCAATAGTATTTTTGATTATTTGGGAATATGACATTAGAATACTTTCATTATTCATTCTCTCGATGGTTCATGATTATGATTGCATGATGTTTGTGAAACCAATTAATTTTACATGGGTTATTCTATGATTATTTTTTGTGAATAAAGTCTCTTTCCACGAGTTATGATATGATGAAATGTTTATGATATTATGAAATACATATTAATTATTTTCATTATGTTATATGAGTAATTTTTATATTTCTATAATTTATTGGGTAAATATAGATATCTCATGAAATGAAAAACTATAATGGGAAGTGAACGCTTTTCATTAAGGGACTTTGTATGCTATTATAGTCATGGGAGTGAAACATGACTACTTCGATGGATAGTGAATGAACCCATTACACTATGATAGTTTTAGAAAATATACTTGAATAAAAAATAAATTATTTTATATGATTATGTGTATTCCACAATTATATATCATGGGACAATTGTTTGATCATATAGATTATGTTATTTGAATTATTTATGATCCATATTGTATAAACTGCTAAATTTTATTACATGACTCAAGATTATAACAAAGGTTTTATACGGTATGGATGAAAATGTGTTAAACCATTTTTATAATTTTCCTATCTTATGATTCTATGATAATTGATATCATAATTTATTACCCTTACTGATTACCACAGCTCTCCATTTATTTTTTCCCTTTTATTGGTTATGAAGAATATTTTATGTATGCTATTTTTAAAAAGACTGATAGTTATGATGAACTTTTTGGGAGAAGATGTCGATATTTTATAAACCTTTTGTTTATGTTTGTATGTCTCTAAATATACTAGACCAAAATTATTATATCATGGATAAGAATGTTATGTAATGAATATTTATATATGAATATGAAATATCTACATAGAAAAATTTTAGTTCACTATACTTTGTATTAATATTTTTGATATTGTCATAACCATTTTGCTTTTTGTGTTTGTTTGAACAAGATAAAAAAATATTTTTATAACTGTTTTCATTTAGAAATTACAATTTCTTATATTTAAATAAGGGAGTATACTTAAATGGTTTTTAATTTGAGTTCATTATTGTCATGATTGATAAAGGTGAGATTTCGTGTTTTACCAATGTTACCGAGGTTTCTCTACGAAAAGAAATTAAATTTTTATGCTCTTAAAAAATTTACATAGTGAATGATATTTATCCATGATATTTTATTATTTTCTATATTTATTTTGGATTATGTAAAGCATATAATGATTCTAAACTAGTAGTTATTCTATAAGGATTATGAAAAATTTATTAACTTGTATTAATTCCCTTGAAAATTTGATTTATAAAAAGATTAATTGTTTTTGGGCTATAGTTAAAGAAACCATGATTGAGGGATGAGTAACTCTATGGTTTCATTTTCTGATTGATTTTTAGAAAAGTGAGTTTTATATTATTGATTCAGTTTTTATTTATTATTTATTTAAATAAATAGAAATAAAATATATTTATAGTTTTGTTTATATTGTTATTGTGATTATGATATATATATATATGTACAACATTGTATGGCATTATGAACCAGCAGTTTATACCATTTGACAGTTAAATATGCAGTTACATTATTGCGGAATATATAAATTCGATATGGTTTTAATCCTGAAAATTTAAATTGTTTTTATAAGGGTATGATATAAAGAATGTATTATTAGTTTATATACGTACATGGGTATTTCATTGTATAAATTTATAATTTTCTTTCAATAAATAGAGGTATCTTGATATAGCCAAATATTGTATGGTATATGTCATATTAAAGGATACACATTAAATAACGAGGGTGTTAAAAATACCATTGAGTAAATTCTTCAATGAATGATAATTAAATTTTTTTTAAGATTTAATTTATTCAAGGGGGAGAAGATAACACCCTAATATCTTTAAATATTACATCCTTTTAAATAATTTAATGTTTTTGATATATTTCTCTACACAGAACCTGAATCAAAAATTGGATAGAGACTTGTTTATAATCGTAAAGAATATCTATTGAATTAACATGAATGATTAATAATATCCAATTTATGAAATACATATAGAATTAAAAAAAGGATACTTTAAATTGAAAATATATTTAATTTTTATAACTAAAACGATTAATACAGCAATTTTATACATAGAAACGTATGTTTTTAAATATTAACTTTTTATGGGATATAAATTTATATTTCAATAAATATTTCATTATTTATAAAAAATGTATATTTGATTTCAATATAGTTTAATACTATTTTAATTATTGAATGATATAAAATATGAATGATAATGATAAATATTATTAGAAATATAGTTTCTAAGAAAAAATATTTTTTATTATATATCAAATTTTTATATACTAATTTAATATTTGAAATTTAATTTTAAATTTAAAAAAATTAAAATTTTTTGTTCAGTCATCATAATTATAATTTTTCTAATATGAATACTAGGTATCTTTTTAAAAAGAATTATTTTAGGTGAAATTATCTTTTTTACAAATAACATGATATTATGAAATTATTTGTATATAAGTATGATTTTTAAATTCATTTAAAAATATTTTAAGACCAAATATGTATTTTATTAGTGAATTTGTAATTCTAATGATTTTTTAAATTTACAAAACTATATTTCATAATATCAGTTATATTGTTAGAAAAATATGTTTTAAAAAATTATACATTCCCTATTTCAAAATTAATTTTTATTCATTTTATAAATTAAATCAAATAAAATTGATATATAATTTATAATAATTGTGTGAAAAAATTCTAATAAAGGAATCCTTATTTTTAGTCATAAATTATATGTTAACATAGGATAAAAACTATTTACTATAGTAAAACTATTATTTTTTTTCCAAAGATTAAGGTTTTTTTATATTATGTTCATAAATTAAATTAATTTTTTTTAATCAAAAATATTTTACTATTATTTTCAATAATATATAAAATTAAATTGAGACACATATAATTTGTAATTAATAGTAAACATGATTATAAATAGTTCATGACTAAAATGATATTTTTCAACATAAGTAATTTTCAAACAAATTATATGTTTTAATTTAAAAGGTAATTTTGTCATATTTTTTAAATGAATTTTCTTACAAGGAGTCTAAATATGAATCCAAAACCTATATATTTTCTAAAAAAAGTCCATATAATATTTTTAGTACTAAAATAATTATCATGGATAATATTTAAATAATATTAATAAGGGTAAAATGGGTAAATGATGTATCTAGTATTTTTTATTTTTAGAAGGTCATGTAAAAATTATAAAAATAATTTATTGGTATTAAAATCAAACAAAAATTTTTCACCTAAAATTTCTCTACCTAACTCATCTATCTCTCATGCAATTTCATTCTTATCGCTTACCTAAAATTATTTTCCAAAGATTTATCCCACATTTTCACCAATAAAAGGAGTTAAATTCCTACCAATTCAAGACACACCTATAGAAAACATTCCCCTAAATTTCTGACCAATTTTCTTCTTTTGTATCCACTGTAAAATTTATAAACCCCTATCCTTAATAATATTTCAAGAAACATCCATTTCAAACAGATACATCCAGAGAATATCTAAATTCACAATGTATGTGTTACATTCCCTTTTACATTTATTCATTATCATTCCCATCCACCATCCTCAAAACACATTCTATAAAAATGTATATATTTAAAATTTAAAGAATAATATACTTCAATTTTATTTTATTTATTATATAACAATTATCTTTTCCCCTCCCATTCAATTGAAAAAATGAGAACATTTTACAAGCACTCTTGTATAATACTCCCTCCATGAAAGACACATTTCATTTTTCATTACCACATTTCAAGGACAGTAATATAAATGGATTTATAGAATAGATTTGTTACTTATTTAATTATTTATATATTTAATTTTTAATTATTCAATATTATTTTAATAATTAAATTAATTGATCATTATAACATTAATCGTCATAAAAAGGAATACTAAGTGGAAAATGTTTTTATTCAAACTATGTAATATTTTCAAATCTATTAATTTATTAAATAAAAAATTTAAATTTAAACATACCACACTAATAATAAATACATAATATCATTATTCTTCTTGTATAATGACAGTCAAACTAAACCACCTCACAATCATCCATAAATCAAGTAGGTTCTTATTCTGGTCAATTTAACTGCATACTTAACCAATAATATGAATATATATAATAGATTAATATGGAAAAATATATTATTATATGATATAAATATTAACATATTTTTTTAATTCAGGTAAGGTTGTATCAATATTTTACTCATTAATTAATAAATCTCCCATCATTAATTAAGAATCAATGAAACATGCTCATCACCAACCTCAATGCCATGGATTGTAAAAAAAATTACCATAGAATTAAATTATAACATTATAACATATATTGGAACTTATATTATAGTATATTATATTTTCTAATAGTAATGTAATTTTGAAAATTAATATATACCAAGAAAATATTTATAAAACTACATCAAGTTGATATAGATTACTTACACCCAGTATTCAAACTAGGTAAAACTAACTAACTAATATATATATGTGTATATATATATATATAATAAATAAGATGAATAAATGATCATATTTAAGGTTAATATATTTTAGTATTTATTTAATTAACTTAATTAAACTATTTAAGTAGATTGGTGCAAGTGGACATTGAATTGGGATGGAGGTAAGTATTTTTACCTCAAATTAAAATCTATAGAAATGTTTGGTATTATGAAATTTATTTAATTTCTGTGGTGTATATAATTAAAATTTGATATATAATATATTGAAATATATTTTAGTTATCGTATATTTTTATATTTATAATCCCTCTCATTCATGGATTTTTTATTAATGAGTCATTGAAAGTCGCAAGGGTATTTTTAGTCTCAGTTCAGATTGATTGACACATATTAGATGTTATGAACCATATTTCCATTCAATGGTTTACTATTTATTAAAAATAACATGATTGTTAAAAAATTTATTTTCTTGGAGTTAATTGGATAAATTAACCCAAATCATGTGTTTTTTCTTCAAATGAATTTTGAATCAAGTGTTACTCTACTCATAAAGGTTTTAGTGATTAGATTTTCCATTTTCGGTAATTATGATTCACTTTATATTATTTCATATAAATTGGGTGTATTATAATTTTTCTTATTATGAATTATTCTCTAATTGATTTCATTTATACCACATAAAAACTTTTCCAAATCTTTCATTCTTGATGGAGTATTTTCCCCTAAAGGATATTAAAAACTCAAATATCTTTTCATTAGTTTATAATGTTTCATATTGAACATTTATTCTCCAAGGTTTAGTTATCCCACCCTAATATTTTTTATAATTTATTTTATTGTCCACATTTTTATATATATTTTTTAATATAAATTATTTTTTTCTTAATCTATTTATAAATTTGGTTTTAAACATAGGTAATTTAAAAAATTTAAAAAGTGCATTTCTTTTCAGATTCACTTATATTTTATTCTCATACTCAATTCACCAAGATAAAAATTATGAAATTTCTAGGCTCCATTATTAGAGAATATTTTTAAAGGTAATTTTTTTTAAAATTATTTCAGGTATCCTTTTAAAAATTTACCATTTAAAGTGATGTTAAATTTTTTATTTTATATCCGGATGAAAAATGTTTTCTAATTGAGGATTAATGTTCACACATACATTTCCGTCATCATTTTCATATATATTTTACCTAATAGGGTTTATGTTTCATGATTTGTTTTTTTATAATTATATATATATATATCATATCATTTATGGGATTTAACTCACATCATCAAACAATTTTTTTCTTGATTTTACCTTTTGTGATATTATTTAAAGAATTGTTTTTTTGGGGGGGTTATTTATTTGAACACCCGCATATGTTTCATTTATTTCACTATAGATATATTGTTTTTCACACATCCACATTATTTATCTTAATCTATTATAATTATCTTCTTCCAAAATTCACATAACTTTATACTCTTTACTTGATATGGTGTGAACATCTCATTTTAAAAACATAATATTGGGGGATACTCAACATGAATAAACATTCAATTATTGGAATTGTGAAAAGTATTATAGTTATGCATGTTATTCTTCTAACATATAATATTCTTGGAAATTATATTATGTATTTTTAATTATTGATTTTTTTGGATGGGTTACAATCATGTTATCCCTTTTATTTACATGACTAAAATTATTGGCATTATTTTATGATTATTGAATGCTAACACAGGTTACTTATGTACTGAAATTATTTATCATTTTCATATAAATATCTATTTTTTTATTTAGTAAATGGTTCCTTAGTGAATGGTATATAAATTTTATTGATAAATGTGGTTAATGAATTGGACTTAATTAGGTGACAACTAGGGCAAAAAATTATATTTCCTCTGGATTCATCTATAGGTCTCATGAAAAAAAAATGTTGGGTTTCGTTTTGTACCTCTCCCCATACTAGGATAATGTATTGGAAGAAGGTCGTGAATACGTGTTTTTAATTTAATATATTTTATTAATTTTATTAGTTTGATATCAATATTATTGAGATCAATGTTTTTATTTATTTTCATGGATATAACATGATATTAGATTCAAGTTGATTATAGCCTCATTATTTAATTACTCCTACTGTAATAATTTCACTTTATTTATTCCATGATTTCCTCACACGTATAGTTTCCCTTACTGATCATTTGATATCACCCCTTCATAAGATTAAATGTCCCTTGTATTTGATGAAAAGTGGTACAAATGGAATGTTTAGAATGATAGAATTTGTGGAAGAATATTTTGGAGATATTAGAGAAAAAATATGGATTCCAGAGTATAGTATATCATGAAAAAATTTCTTCTTGATAAAATGAAGATTGGATTTGTTAGTTATATTTTTTCTTAATTCTCAAAATCTTTTAACCAAAAAATATCACTAAGAAAAAAGATATGAAATAATCGTTATTTATTTTTTACTTATTGATACTTCTATCCCATATTTTATAAATATTATCTACATTAGTATTTAATGTCTTTGTATGTGGCATCATATATGAGGGAGTAGCTCCGGGGAATCACATTATAGATAAAATTTCTGTGATATTCTTCCCTAACCCAATATAAAGGGTTTAGTGTCAATTTCATCCAAAATATTATATCACCATATACAACCACATGTTAGTGAATCTGATAAATGTTTATATTATAATTATCCTTATATTTAATCTTCACTAGCTGATATCAATTCTTGTTTTGGAGTGATTTCAACTGAATATCGATTACTAGGATTACATAAAATCATGAATACAAGGTATTTACAAAAATTACCTGCCTATGTTTACATACCATCAAATACTTTTAGGAAAATATGTACCTGAGACTATTTTGGTTCAAATAGACCAAAGATATATATTAAGGAAAAAAATTATTTTATTAATTTAAGGAAACAACATCGGTTAAAAACAATATATCTTGTTTTTCATAGTTCTGTGGAAAATTTCATTACTATGATGATCCATATGAATTAACATACCTATATTATTTCAAGGTTCATAAAATAAATTCCCATATGTTTCATATAATACCACTACCTCTACTACAACATCATAGAATCATAACACTAGATAACAATTCCTACTCATCATCATCATTCTAAAGGCTACATGGCATCAATCTATATGCATAAATGGGTACCCGTTTTTAAGGGATTTTATTGAATAATATATATGATATAAATACTAATCAAACATCCAATAATATAAATCCAACCCAATGAATTTATTTCACATACAAACAATTAATAGGTGAATCTTATGAAATATTAATATTCACTTTTTATATGTATTACTTCTATAACATCTTCTAAGATGATGTATACTAAGATGTGTGTATCTTGAATCTAGAATTTACACATTAATTATTTCATATAATCATTGTTCTATGAATAAAACTCTAAATAATCTCATAGATTTTTTGAATAAAAATACATATGACTTAGAATTAATGTGGTTATCAATAATTAATACCACAACAAATTAACAAAGGTTATGATAAAAGATAAAAATTTTATGGGAAATAAAAAACATAACAGTGATTGTCACGCCAAATAGAATCACAAAAAATACATAAATTGAATATTGACATCTTAATGTTATATTTTTAAAATCATAATTTTCACCAAATTATATTAATATCATTACCAAATGTCCAACATTGAGAGATATATCTCTCCCTTCATTTGGTTAAATAAAATCATTGATCCTTGATTATATATATTTTTTTCTAAGGTTACATGATTCCATAAATTTATTCAATAATATGTCTCATGATATTATTAATCTTATTTTTAAAACATCATCGGATATACCTAAGGAAATTAACTGGGATGAAAAAAATCCAATTTTAAAAATAACAACCACCTACACTATTACTTCTGAAATCTTTGCAGGTTTCATCAGCTATGATTATGAAGTAATAAAATTAATTTTGTGTATTAATATTAATATACTATGTAGACTATCTGTAACATCCCAGGTAAATAAAGAATAAATAATTTTCATATTTATTAATATTTATGAATTAAATATTAATTTTACTTCAAAGGGGTTGCTATGTTCGATATCGTTCCTGATACGCAACAACGAGTTTCTTTGAAATCTTACGTTGCACACTAGTAATAAAATTATATTATTTTAAATGGTAGTTAACACGTAGCCATTATATTGGTGGTAATGAATAGAAATAACTAAAATATGATTATATATGTTTGTTAACTTTTTTACATTTATCCAATAAAGGCTAAAGGCTTAAAATACGAAAAGAATTCAATTTTAGGCATTGATAGTCTAATATTCACTGAAAGGTCAAACGATCGCATTTTGATTGTGAACCCTCTTTAAATATAGTTTTGGTCACTCTTATACATTCTATTGGACCAAATAAAATTCTTCTTTAGAATCGGGACATCAAAATTTACGTTGTGTAAATTTTTGCTATTTTTTCGATAAAGTACATTTTTTAATAAATAGTGAAAATGTTTTATTTTAATTCAAAACCTCTTTTTAATATAATTTATTTATATGATTAGATTATATTTTTAATTATTTTTAAAGTTAAATTAGAATATATGTTTACCGTGTAATCCAATAGTGGTCGTTGGAATTAATTTCACCTTGAAATTGGACTTAAACTAGTGTCAATCTTTTGATACATATTGTTTCATAAAAACACGATATTTGTTTTGACAATGGGAATTAATTATTAAATTAATTAATGTAACTTATATGTTTTGAATTTTGTAAAATAGAAATCATTTTTGAATTCAGAATATCAAATATAGCTTAGGGTGATGTTTTGGTATTTTTCTGGAAAGCTTCGATTTTTTATGAATAATGAAACCACTAAGTGGTACTTAAAAAACTGATTTTTTGTTTAAATGAAATTTTACCACCTCTGTGTTTTGAATTTCAAAAATCCGACAAACATGATTGTCATTAAGAATTAAAAGGTGGTACAATAGGATTAAAATAATATTTTTGGTGAATAGTAACTTTTATGTTTTAATCGCAATTTGAGGTAATCATTGTTATTTAAGGTAAAAATAATGTTTTAATAATATTAAATGACCTAGAAACATGTCCTAACATTATTGAATGTGTCAGGGCCGACCAAGAAAATCCATGGGTCTACTTGGGGACCCCATGGAGCCACTTCGATAGGAAAATGACATTAATAACGTTTTATTTAAAGTTAAAATGAAAATGTCACAAACATGAGTTCTTTTACTAAAACTATTTTTAAATGGGGTTATACAAATCATATTTTTTACTCTAAATATTAATTAGAAATATAAAAATATTTCCTACATCATGATATTTGTTTTATAAATTTTATACATTATATAAATTAAATTATTTATGACACCATGATGATGTAGTGATTACCTCATTATTTGATGATTTAAATAAAATGAAAAGATAATGTAAAATGTAAGACCTACACATGTCAAAAACCTATTGGATGGGTCTATTTCGAACTCTTATCACACTATATTATAAATATATAATTTTGGGACCTTTTAAATCCGAAAAGCATTTTATAATAAAGTAACCTTTTATAACATTCCAAGAGTGCCCCTCCTCTCCTCTTATAAAAGGCCCCCACCTCTACCACCTTACCCACACCTATCAAGACTTTGGATCGGCCAAACCATGCTCATTTTGTCTCTCCACACCCCTCTTTTATTCTTAGAAGCCTCACTTTGGGAAGATGTCTTCCCAAGGAAGCCTTTGAGCTCAAATCAAAAAGAGTTACCCGTTTTAATGGCAGTGTCTTCTCTTGTGTTCTTCTGTTTTATTTTGCTTCTCCAACCCCCTAAAATCTTTTTATTCCATTCTATTGTAACAACACCAGTATCTTAAATATACTAGTATGTTGTTATGAAAAGTATTAGATCTACACTTACTCACACATTTATCTAATGGTAAAAGAACATAATATTTCTTGTGGTTGGCGATTTTCTGCCTCACGGAACGATGATTGTTCAATCTTCTATTAACACCTTTCATGGGGGCCATTAAGATGTAACTATATTTATATATGATATATATTATGTTTATTTTTTCCTTATGCTTCTGTATTTTTGTTTTATGTCATACCTTTATGGTTTCCATTGTGGGCAAACACAATAATTTCATTTTTGGAAGTGCAGACTACCGCCCCCTCAAAGTGATTTGATTCGTTAATACCATATGGGGTACGTATAAAAGATAGATTTAATGATATTATATATGATACCATATTTTAATTATAATACTATAATGAATCATTATGTTTTAATTCCATTAAATAAGAATTAGAAATGGAAGTAGCGTTCATGCATACGTATGGATTACCGTATCCATGAAGGGTGCATTTCATTTCTTATATCAAAATGATTATGTAATATTATAAATGAATGTATATACTGGATATATATGATATATATGGCATCTAAATCATGAATATAATTCTTGAGATAATGGATGTTTGACTACATGAACAACTTTTAAATATAAGAAGTTCACTTTTGACTCCAGTACCAAATATCGACAAAACGACCGTTGTTAACTTAAATGATTACAAAATGTTCATAACATGGTAATAAGTGATATAAAAGGAATAATGAACATGAAAAAGGTTCTTAAGTAAGTAGAAATTAACTCAAGTTTATTATTCAGGACGTTAAAGAACGATCGCGTCAAGTCGGACCCGAGGTATAGGACTTCGTCTCAATCTCCTTTCATTGAGGCATATTTTTTTATACATAACGTTATTTTATACGGTGTATAAACCCCTTTGACTTTTACATTTATCCAAAAGGAATATTTTTATATGAAGAGTTTTACTAAACGACAAAAGGGAATGTTTTTGTTGTACGTATGCGGCGACAACGACTTCTCCGCCGCTGTGACCATTATTTGAGTTTCGGCTTTCTCTACAAGCCATAACTTTTATTAAATGAAAAATAAATACCATTTTTTACTTTTATTTTATTTTTGTATTGAAAATGGTTTTATTATATCAATGTGTTGTATTGATATCTTGTGATTGAAATGTGGAAATGGTATGTTTCCTTTATGCATGTTTTATGTGATACAATTATGTTATGGTTCTTGGGAATTGTTATGAAGATGGGTGGTTCCGTGATAAACTAAGGGTGGGTGAGCTCGATATTTCTCTCCAATGCATTGGGTAACATGAAGGAGTTAAACGTTAAGGATTATCCAAAGAGATTTAGGGAATATACTATGATGGGTCTTCCAAACGTAACCTAGAGGGTTACTCCCTACGTAAGAATGTTATGAATTCCTCAAGTTACCTTTATGTATTATGATTTCTATGATTTATTCCTTATTTGATGAGGTATGTTAAAGTGCTTATTTTTTATGGGTAATGTTTGATTTCATTGATTCTTATGTATACATGTACTCATGTTTCCTTTCCATAATATTTTATATCCCATTACTGAGCTTTTTTATGGTCATCCCATGTTTTTGAAAAGTTTTTCACAAGTCAAGGGAATGGTACATGATATAATGATAGTGTCAAGGAAGTGTCAAGAAAGAATCTGTCTTTTATTTTAAATGTGTTTCCATTGATGGGAAAAATGAACACTATATTTTATGTAACCACTTTGTTTTAATGTGGAATGTAATGCAGGTTTTACGATCTAATTCTCTAAAACTCTAAACCTGAAAAGATACCCAATGTGTAATCTTGTAATAACTCAAGATTAAGTATGCTTTAGGGCTGGGGCCTTATAGTTGGTATCAGAGGTCGGTTTAGATAACATTAGGAGTTACAATTCTATTAAAATGTTATCCAAAAGTATTTGTTTATGGTCAAATTGAAATGGTATAGCATTTGAAGATTACCATGTTGCGTCATCTAAGACATGTTTGTTCAAAATGGTTTTCCGCAGAGGAAATAGGGAAGCAGTGCTAAGAAGGCATACAGAAGAAAACAACCTTCCAAATCAGCAACCTGAGATGGTCGGAATTGGAAATGAACAGTATATTGTAGTAATGGCACAGTTGACTCAAGCGATAAATGGTGACGTTATCCATGCACGAGATCAACCAGATCAACCCCAGAGAAACATGTCAGTGGTTGAACATTTCATGAGGAAATATCCCCCATCATTTAGAGGATCATCTGACACTGTGCTAGCTGAAGGGTGGATTAATGCACTAGAGAAGATTTTTGATGTCATGTGGTGTTCAGACAATCAAAAGGTTATTCTTGCTATTTACCGTTTGGAGGGTGAAGCAGATCAGTGGTGGTCGATGGTTAAAAATACCAGGGATGCTGATGAGATTGATTCTCTTGACTGGGATGAATTCAAAGGTATGTTTATTGAGAAGAATTTTCCTAATGCTATTCGACTTAGGATGGAAAGGAAATTCTTGGAATTAAGGAAAGAGGAAGACTCAGCGGCTTCCTATGAAGAAAGGTTCACTCGATTGGAATGGAATGCTCCAAATTTTATCCGAGACCTTGATAGTAAAATCAATCGTTTTTACTCAGGAATAAAGCCAAAATATCAAAGGTCTTTAGATTATCGTGATTTCAAGAGTTATGAAAAGCTTGTTCGATGTGCTGAGAAGGTGGAAATGGAGTTTTCTGATGATCAAGTATTCTATAACAACCAAAAGAAGAAGGGACCGAGGTGGTAGGAGAAAGGGAATAATTCTTCAAAAAGGTATGATGGTAAGAAAACTAAGTTTCCAGTTTGTGATAAATGTGGGAAAAGGCATACTGGGGAATGTATTCTGAATTCTGGAAAGTGCTACTGATGTGGTAAGATGGGACATAGGGATCGTGATTGCACTGAAAAAGATCAGGGTGATGGTAAGACCAAATTTGATTTACAGTTACTGAAATGTTTTATGTGCAATGAGATGGGTCATTATGAAAACGAGTGTCCGACAAAGAGCTCAAGGGATGGGAAGTAGTTAGACTACAAGCATGAAGGGGTGGTGAAATCTTTTGAAACTACTTCAGTAGATGTCGGGCCATCAAATGAAGTTTTATCAGGTACTTTGTTTTTTTTTTCAGATTATGCCAGTGTATTGTTTGATTCAGGGTCTACACATTCTTTCATCTCTGAAAAAATTTCTAGTAAAATGGGAATAACTTCTCAAGAAATAACTCCTGAACTTTTGGTAAAAACACATGGGGGAAATGTTGAGGAAAAAAGAATTTATAATAATCTTCCTATCCTTTTCTGTGGAAAGAACATAGTTGCAAACCTTATTGTTTTACCTCTAGTAGAGTTTGATGTTATTCTGGCTATGGATTGGTTGTCTATTTACCAAGCTAAGATTGACTGTATATCTAAAGAAGTTTCTTTTTAGAAAGTATTTAAGTTTGTGTACAAGAATGAACCCTTACTGTTGATAACATATCAAGAGGATGAGAAACTTGTAGAAGAAGGAAATGAATGTCACCTTGCAGATATTGTTGAAAACAAGGGAACTTTTCAGATAAATGATGTGCCAGTGGTAAATGAGTATCCTGATGTATTTTCTGATGAGTTTCCTAGAATAATACAAGATCAGGAAGTTGAATTTACTGTTTACTTAGTTCCTGATGTTAAGCCCATTTAAAAACCCCATTATTGAATGGCTCAAATTGAACTTTTAGAGTTGAAGGAGAAATTTCAAGATTTATTAGAGAAAGGTTTCATTCGACCTAGCACATCACCATGGGGTGCTCTATTTTATTTGTTAAAAAGAAATATGGTTTTATGAGACTTTTCATTGATTGTAGAGCCTTGAATAATATCACTATTAAGACCAAGTATCCTTTGCCTCATATCGATTATTTGATTGATCAGCTCCAGGGAGCTCAGTTTTTTTCAAAGATTAACCTGAGATTGGGGTACCATCAGTTGAAGGTAATGGAATCAGATATTCCGAAGAACGCATTTTGAACAAGATATGGCCATTATGAATTTCTAGTAATGCTTTTTGGGCTAACCAATGCACCTGATGTATTCATGGACCTTATGAATAGAATTTTCCATGAGTTCTTGGATAAGTTTTTGGATGTTTTCATTGATGATATTTTGGTGTTCTCTAAAAGTAAAGAGGAGCATGAAAGACCTTCAAGGGTTATTTTTCAAACGTTATAAGAAAAGAAATTGTATGGGAAATTCATCAAGTGTGAGTTTTGGTTGAAAAAAATTTCTTTCCTTGGTTATATTGTTTCTAAAGATGGGATAACTATTGATCCTGTAAAAATAAAGGTTGTGGAAGAATGGCCAAGACCCATAAATGTAACTGAGATTCGTAGCTTCCATGGTTTGGCAGGCTATTACCGAAGGATTGTTATAAATTTTTCACGGTTATCTAGTCCAATGACTAAGCTAACTCGGAATGGTGTTAAGTTTATCTGGACAAAAGAATGTGATGATTGTTTTCAGGAATTGAAAAGAAGATTGGTGAATGCTCCTATTTTGACACTACCTTCTAGGAATGGTGAGTTTGTTATCTACATTTATGCTTCATTGAATGGACTTGGTTGCATACTAATGCAGAATGATTAGGTAATTGCTTTTGATTCACGATAGTTGAAAACTCATGATGTAAATTACCCTACACATGATTTGGAATTAGCTACTGTTGTTTTCTCATTAAAAATATGGAGGCATCATTTGTATATAGAAAGTGTGAAATATATACCGATCACAAAAGTTTAAAGTATATATTTACTCAGAATGAATTGAACATGAGACAGAGGAGATGGATAGAATTATTCAAGGATTATGATTGTACAATTCATTGCCATCTGGGAAAAGAAAATAAAGTGGATGATGGTTTGAGTCGAAAAAGTAATTCTTCATCAACAATGATGTGTTTGCAATGTGATCCTTTGGTTAAGAATTTGATTAACTTTGGAATAGAAGTTGTTGGTGCAGGATGTCCTTTTGTATTGTTTTAGGTATCTGTGAAATCTTCTATATCAGACAGAATTAAGCAAGCAAAGAAGCAAGATAGCAAGTTACAGAAAAAGGTAGAGCTGGTTCAGAAGGGTAAGTTGCCTGAATTCAACATTGATAATGATTGTGTTTTGAGATTTGGGAAGAGATTGTGTGTGCCTTGTGATTCACAGTTGAAGAGAGAGTTGTTATGTGATGCTCATAGTTCTCCGTTTTCAGTTCATCCAGGAAGTACTAGGATGTGTAGAGATCTTTAGGAGTATTACTGGTGGGATGGAATGAAAAGAGATATTGCTGATCTTACTATGAAGTGTTAGATTTGTCAACATGTTAAAGTAGAGAGGCAGTTACCGAAATGGATGCTTCAGCCTTTACCAATAACATAATGGAAATGGGAGAATATATCCATGGACGTTTTTCTGGGATTGCCGAAGACACCTCGAGGTAATAATGCAATCTCGGTTATTGTTGATCGCTTGACTAAATATGCTCATTTCCTTGCTATACGAGATACTTTTTACCTAGATCAACTTTCTATTTTGTATCTTAAACAGATAGTCAGGTTACATGTAGTTCCTCTCTCCATTGTATCTGATCATGATCCCAGGATTACTTTTAACTTTTGGAAGGGCCTTCAGAATTCATTGGGTACTGAATTAAATTTTATTACAGCTTTTCATCCTCAATCAAATGGGCAGTCAGAACGAACAATTCAGATTTTGGAAGATATGCTACGTGCTTTTTCAATGGATTATCAGGGAATTTGGGACCATCATCTTTCTTTGGTTGAATTTTTTTATAATGACAGTTTTTATTCTAGTATAATGATGGCGCCATTTGAGGCATTATATAGTAAACAGTGTCGAACACCAGCTTTTTGGGATGAAGTGGGTGAAAGGAAGATGATGGGACCAGAATTGGTCAAAGAGATGGTAGAAAAAGTTCAGTTGATTCAGAAACACATAACAACAGCACATAGTAGTCAGAAGAGTTATGCGGATAACCAGAGGAAGGATCTATCTTTCGAGGTAGGTGATCATGTTTTTCTCAAAGTTTCACCGTCGAAAAGTGTGATGCGGTTTGGTAAGAAAGGAAAGTTGAGTCCATGGTTCATTGGACCATATGAAATTCCTGAGAGAGTTGGATCAGTTGCTTACCGAGTGGCTTTACCTCTGACTTTATCTCAGGTACACAATTTTTTTTTCATGTTTCGATGTTGAGAAAGTATATTCCAGATCCATCTCATGTTTTGAGCCCAAAGGTAGTTCAGTTAGAAGAGAATCTCTCTTATGAAGCACAACCATTCCAAATTCTTGACTGTAGAGAGAAAGTGTTGCGGAATAAGGTAATTCACCAGGTAAATGTTTTATGGAAAACCCATATGGTTGAAGAGGCAACATGGGAATCTGAAAATGATATGAGAGATAAATACCCCCAGTTATTTTTAAAGTGAATAAATTTGCGAGGACGCAATTCCCAAAAGGGGGGAAGGATGTAACATACCTGGTAAATAAAGAATAAATCATTTTCATATTTATTAATATTTACAAATTAAATATTATTTTTACTTTAAAGGGGTTTTTATGTTCAATAGCATGCCCGATACGCAACAACGAGTTTCTTTGAAATCTTACGTTGCACACTAGTAATAAAATAATATTATTTTAAATGGTAGTTAACACGTATCCGATGTATTGGTAGTAATGAATATAAATAACTAAACTATGATTATATATGTTTGTTAACTGTTTTTTCATTTATCCAATAAATGATAATGGCTTAAAATATGAAAAGAATACAATTTTATGCATAGATACTCTAATATTCACTAAAAGGTCGAACTATCGCCTTTTGATAGTGAAACCTCTTTAAATATAGTTTTGGTCACTCTTATACATTCTATTGGACCAAATAAAATTCTTCTTTAGAATCGGGACATCAAAATTTACTTTGTGTAAACTTTTGGTATTTTTCGGATAAAGTTCATTTTTAATGAATAGTGAAAAATGTTTTATTTTAATTGGAGAAATCTTTATATTATAATTTATTTATATGATTATATTATATTTTTAATTGGTTTTAATGTAAAATTTGAATATTTTTTTTACCATTTTATCCAATAGTGGTCGTTGGAATTAATTTCACCTTGAAATTGGACATAAACTAGTGTCAATCTTTTGATACATATTGTTTCATAAAAACACGCTATTTGTTGACAATGGGAATTAATTATTAAATAAATTAATGTAACTTATATTTTTGGAATTTTGTAAAATAGACATCATTTTTGAATTCGGAATATCAAATATAGATTAGTGTGATGTTTTGGTATTTTTCTGAAAAGCTTAAATTTTTGATGAATAGTGAAACCACTAAGTGGTACATAAAAAAATTGATTTTTCATTTAAATGAAATTTTACCACCTTTGTGTTCTAAATTTAAAAAATACGACATTCATGGTTTTCATTAAGAAGTAAAATGTGGTTCAATGGGATTAAAATAATTTTTTGGTGAATAGTAACTTTTATGTTTTAATCGCAATTATAGGTAATTAGTGTAGTTTAAGGAAAAAATAATGATTTAATAATATGAAATGACATAGACACATGTCCTAAACTTATTGGATATGTCATGGCTGGCCAAGAAAATCCATGGGTTGACTTGGGGACCCCATAGAGCCACTTTGGTAGGAAAATGACATTAATAGCTTTTTATTTAATATTAAAATGAAAATGTCACAAACATGAGTTGTTTTACTAAAACAATTTTTAAATGGGTTTATACAAGTCATATTTTTTACTATAAATATTCATTATAAAGATAAAAATATTTCCTACATCTGGATATATTCTTTTTATAATTTTTAGACATTAAATAAATTAAATTATTTATGACTCCATAATGATGCAGCTATTACCTCATTATTTAACGATTTAAATAAAATGAAAATATAATTTCAAATCTAAGACCTACATATTTCAAAAACCTATTGTATTGGTGTATTTCGAACTCTTATAACCTTATCCACGAAATATATAATTTTGGGACCTTTTAAATCCAAAAAGCATTTTATAATAAGGTAACCTTTTATAACTTTCCAAGAGTGCCCCTCCTCTCCTCTTAAAAAAGGTGCACACCTCTACCACCTTACCCACACCACTCAAGCCTTTGGCTCGGCCAACCCCTGATCATTTTGTCTCTCCACATCCCTCTCTCATTCCTAGAAGCCTCACTTTGGGCAGAAGTCTTCCCAAGGATTCCTTTGAGCTCAAATCAAAAAGTGTTACCCGTTTTAAAGGTAGTGTCTTCTCTTCTGTTCTTATGTTTTATTTTTCTTCTCCAACCCCCTAAACTCTTTTTATTCCTTTATTTTGTAACAAAACCAGTATCGTAAATATACTAGTATATTGTTATGATATGAATTAGAGCTACACATACACACACATTCATCTAATGTTTAAATAACATACCGTATTTGTGGTTGGCTATTTTCTGCCTCACGAAACGATGATTGTTCAATATTCTTTTGACACCATTAATGGTGGACATTAATATGTCACTCTATTTATATATGATATATATTATGTTTATGTTTTCCTTATGCTTATTTATTTTTTCCTTATGGATTACCTTTATGGTTTCTATTGTGGGTAAACACGATTATTTCATTTTAGAAAGTGCGGACTACCGCCCCTCAAAGTGATTTGATTCATTAATACCATATATGGTACGTAGAAAGGATAGATTTAATGATATTATATATGATACCATACTGGAAATATAACACTATTATGTATCCTTATGTCTTAATTCTATTAAATAAGAAATACAAATGGATGTAGCGTTCATGCGTACGTACGACTTACCATCTCCATGAACGGTGCATTTCATTTCTTACCCCTAAATGATTATGTAATATTATAAATGCATGTATATACTGGATATATATGATATATATGGCATCTAAATAATGAATATAATTCTTTAGATAATGGATATTTGACTACATGAACAACTTGTAAATATAAGATGTTCACTTTTGACTCAAGTACCAAATATCGACAAAACAACAATTATTAACTTAAATGATTACATAATGTTCATAACGTGGTGTTAAGTTATATAAAAGGAATAATGAACTTGAAAAAGGTTCTTATGCAAGTAGAAATTAACTCATGTTTATTATTCAGGATATTAAAGAACGATCAAGTCAAGTCAGACCCGAGGTTTGGGACTTCGTCTCAATCTCCATTCATTGAGGCATATTTTGTTTTATACACAACCTTCTTTTATACGATGTATAAACCCCTTTCACTTTTACATTTATCCAAAAGGAATCTTTTTATACGATATGTTTTACTAAACAACAAAAGGGAATGTTTTTGTCATACGTATGCGGCGACAACAACTTCTCCACCGTCGTGAACATTATATGAGTTTCAGCTTTCTCTACAAGCTATACCTTTTTTTAAATGAAAAATCACCATGTTTTACTTTTCTTTTATTTTGGTATTGAAAATGGTTTTATTATATCAATGTGTTGTATTGATATCTTGTGATTGAAATGTGGAAATTTTATGTTTCCTTTATGCATGTTTTATGTGATACGATTATGTTATGGTTCTTGGACATTGTTATGAAGACGGGTGGTTCCGTGATAAACTAAGAGTGGGTGAGCCCGATATAGCTCTCCAATGCATTGGGTAATGTGAAGGAGTTAAACGTTAAGGTTTCTCCTAAGAGATTTATGGAATATATTGTGATGGGTATTCCAAACGTAACCTAGAGGGTTACTCCCTACGTAAGAATGTTATGAATTCCTCAAGTTACCTTTATGTATTATTATTTCTATTATTTATTCTTAATTTGATGAGGTATGTTAAAGTGCTTATGTTTTATGGGTAAATTATGATTTCATTGATTCTTATGTATACATGTACTCATGTTTCCTTTCCATATTTTTTATATCCCTTACTGAGCTTTTTATGCTCATCCCATGTTTTTGAAATGTTTTTCACAGGTCAAGGGAATGGTACATGATATGATGATAGTGTCAAGGAAGGGTCAATAATGAATCCATGGTTTATTTTAAATATGTTTCCGTTGATGGAAAAAATGAATACTATCTTTTATGTAACATCTTTGGATAAATGTGGAATGTAATGTAAGTTTTATGATCTAATTCTCTAAAACTCTAAACCTGAAATGATCCTCAATGTGTAATCTTGTAATAACTCAAGATTAATTAAGGTTTAAGGTTGGGGCCTTATACTCTCATCATATAAAAACCCATATTTTAATTCAAAAATAAATTCATATTCTCTCATTCTATATGAAATTTTATATAACTATGAATCAAATACAAACAATGAAATACTATTGAGTATAATTTTTATTGAATGATGATCCATATGATTCAATGAATGCATATCTTCCTCAGAGACTCCCAAAATCATGTATATAAAGAGAGATCTTTTGGAACATTGTATTATATATTTTCATATATAATATTTAACTGCTGATCAAATATAGGTTATCTTATAAATCCCAAGTATTAAATTTGAAAAATTAAAGTAACTAACTATAATTAATTTTGTGAATCCATACTTATTCAATGAAATTTTTTGTATATGAAGGATGTGAAACAAATGATGGGTTCCACCAATAGGGATTCGTAACCAAATTATTTGGACCAATTTTTTTGAGTGAAATATCATACTAAACGATAATCTCTTTAATGATTGATGTGTTTTTTCTTGTAGTGTCAATCATGACTTGTGCTGAATTATATAAAATTAAAATCACATAATATAATTATATAATTATGGTTTAACCCCTCCCTCTAAAAAAGGTGTTCAATATTGAATAATCCAACACCAAACCAATGATGTCCCTACAAAATGAATCAATTCAATCAATGGTATTGTAATGATAATTGATTAAAACATCATCCAAATCCATAACCACTAACAAAACCTTTTAATCCACCACTAGGTCATTTATTAGGGACTTCACCACATTCCATAAAATATATGTGTTGGAATTATATAAAAATTCCCTCCACTCTCTCTCTATGATATCATATAATATATTTCCTAGAAGGGGTCTCACGAATATTTTTCATATGTATTCTATAAGTATATCATGTCAGAGTACCTATATTCATAGAATCCCATGTTAACACCCCAATAGCAATCCCAATGGAATCATAACACCTAACTTGAATTATCTCTTATATGAATTTAAATTATTCTACCCATAAATATTATATAATTATATGATCGAAAAATGATAAGGCCTCAATTTAATCATATGATGTTATCCAACAAATGGAATCACCATGATAATTGAGAACAATATTTTCATTAACCAAACCTACCATGACCCCTCATCACAAAGAATCATTATATATAGTCACACGTGAATATAAAATCTATCGTTTCTTGGATTAGAGACTAGAACCTAGTGAATAAAACAACATAAATTGGGTAAATTTACCTATAAGGATCTGACCTTAATGACAACATATTCTAGTAAATTTTAACCTGAATTAATATTAATACATTACCATTAATATTTTAGGTTTAAAATGTTAAATATTTATTTCATAACTATTTCGTAAACCCCCCATATATTACAATGTGTACTCTTCTAATTAGTTTCCATTTTTACTGCAATATTATAATTTTAAAATGAAATATGTTTTCTATTCAGAAAAAAAATTTGTGATATTCAAATTGAATTCATATTTTACCTTACCCATCTTAAATCCCTAAAATAAAATTTAAAATATGGTATTACAACAAAAATTTTAACATGGGAAATAAAAATAATTAAAGAAACAATTATTCTATGACTACAAACACAAACTTTCCTTTTGAAAATATCATTTTAGCATAAAATAAACATTCTGTTATCTATAAAATTACCTTCTCTGCACAAACATTTTTATAAATAATTTTATACTAAATATTAAAGGAAAAATAGAACTCAAACTGGATTATTTTCAATCATGAAAAACACATAATGAAATTTTCACAATTGTATACATTCCAACAATATGAACTATCACATACTTTCTTTACCTTGTGAAATCATAATACATTCATAAAAATAAAAGAAATAATGATAAATCATATAAGTAAATAGAGGCATCATTTTAATATCATTATTACTTATAATTGGTATTACCATCATGGTTATACTTAGAGTATCCATCAAAGTTAACCATGAAATAACCATTATTGTTTTACATGGAAGACCCATCATAATATATTCCCATAATCTCTATGGATAATTGTAATCGGTTAAATCCTTCACATTACCCAATGTATTGGAGTTATATTACAATCTAAACACCATTGGTTTGTAATTGTGTCACCCCAAATCCTATAAAATTCTCAAGAACCTTAATTGAATAAGAAAATTCTTACGTCATAAAAATATTCTTTTCACCCATAATAAAACATTTAGAAATATTGAAATACTCATTCTATTTTAAAACCTTTTATAAAAATATCCAAAACATTTATATGGAGGGTTTTACTATGAATAAGAATAAAAATTTAAAGTGGAATACAAAAATAAAATAATTTTTTATTGGGGCAGGAAGTTCATTCTCACCATATATATTAAAATTTAAAATTCATTTGGGATTTTTGAAAAGAAATATAAAACATTCTGTAAAATATTACATTTGAAAACATTTGAAATATTGTCAAAAGAAACATAAATTTTCTTATATAATTAAATTATATCGGAATAAATTAATTAATAAATTAATTTAAAAAATATAGATTTGTAATCAATAATGTGTTTATAATTAAAATATTACATGATATGTTTTAAAATAAAACTTTTTACCTTGAGACCAAATCATTATGTACATTATTTATCATCATAAATAATAAACATATGTTAAATATGTAATCAAATAAAAACATTTTTCATGTTCATTATTCCTTTTAGATCACTTATTTCCATATTATATAAAATTAAATAATCATTTAAGTTCATATTGGGAATTTTGATGATATTTTGTACATAAGTCAAAAATCACTTTAGTAGGTCAACTACGGTAAAATAGGACAATATTCCATCATTCATATAATAATAATCATGAAATAATTATCATTTTTATAAGTATTTATACTTTTAAAATTTTTAACGAAATATTGGTATGAAAAAATAAATGTTTTACAATCATAGGGATGGTTTGTCGTACATACGCATGAGTAACGTTTCAATTTTTTCATTGATCATTGTAGATGGAAGGTATGGGTCACATTAAATTTATAAAATTATCATAATATCATAAATATAATATTAAATATTTAAATATAATTATATTTATCATTCATGTGGTATGGTGATTTAAAAAGAAACACTTTTTTTCTAGAGGTGGTACTCCACACATACGCACGAACCACGTTTTAACGTTTTAGTTAATGGATATTTATGAAATTAAATTTTATGTTATATTTTTATAATGATAAATATGCCTTTAATATAAAATATAAACATTATTTTCATCATTTTAAATAGAAATAATATGTGGTGATGAAATATAAAACATATCGGTTAGCGAGGCTATAGTATGCCATACATACAAAATAATTCATCAATTCCCATTTGATTGAAGAGAAGATGGATATAGGTTATACCATTAGAATAAAAATAAAGATTATATAGACTGTAATTTTTTTATTTTATAATCATTTTTAATTAATATTTTAATTATGTGGATGAAGAAATAATTCTAAAACATGAGATTAAAAACTATACTGCTTCATTGAAAAGTGTCCTTTGATTAACACTTTAAGACATATAAGAATGGTATTCTGACCAACAAAAGGCTTCTAAAACATGGGGTGTAATTTTACGATGGTTTTTGGTTAGATATAATATTAACCAACATGATTTGATAGTGTGAATAGAGGACAATGATAGGTTCCCTTTTAAAAGAGAGAGGAGGGAACTTTTAATTATCATAAAATATTAAATTAATAGAACTTATTTTTCAATTAAATATTTCTCTAAATTAATTAATTTTTAATATAATAAAAATATATATTTATATAATCTCTTTAAATACCCAAACATAGTTTTCCAGAGACTATGCAAAATTATATTACATTGGGATAATCAGAAGAGATTATGTCTCGAAAGACTGAATACTTTAGTAGCCTTTTAAGTACTGGATACATGTATATGTTTTACATTACCCCATGAAATAAAAAACAAAAAAAATTGTTTCCCGTTTAAATACACTCATAAACCATAGCTTATCCATGTAGTACATACATAATATACATCTTCACATCCTATGATAAAAAAACATGGCAATGGGGTGAGCTCAGATTCTCAGTAAGCATAACAGTATTTCTGAAACATTCATAAATAAGCATAAACCTTAAAGGAAATGTATAAGACTGAAACACACACCTTTTAAACATAAGATTTAGAAAAATTTGGAAAATATAAATAAAATAATTCCATTTACTTATTCACATGGATATTTAAATAGTTGAGTAATCACATGTAATATCAATATATAATTTCATAATGATGGAATTCATAATGCCGAACATCATAACCACACAATGATGTATTCGTGCCAAGACTGCAAATAAGATTTTGTCAAGGCCTTATGAAAAGATAGTAGCTTGTATCATTATACCTACTGATGCATCTAGAAGCTATAGCAGTCTCCACGCGTCACATACTACGTCCAATGCATTCATCATATAAAAGGCTGAAACATAACATAAACATTCGTATTAAAACTAGCATGCGAAATGTTAATACTTTAACCGTGAACCATGAATGGTATAAAAATAAAACATCTATAGAAAATAATAACTCATTAAATACAATATGGATGATTTTATTATAATAAATCAACCACAATAAAGAATAAAATACAAGGAAGGAAATCGACATATATGGAAATAATCAATAAAACTATTTGAGGGAAATATCCCCTTTTTCTTGAAAACAATTAAATGTCGCAGTATTTATCAAGTAGTCGTTTAAAATATATTTTCGAGTCAACGTGTACCATACCACATTCAGAACATTTTAGAATAATTTTAATTTTAAAATATTAATTTCCATAAAAATACTTCTTTAAAACCATTTTCAAAACACGTACATTAATGAGAAATATTTATAAGAATAAATCAATGAAACATTTAAAATTCTATTTTAGTTACTGTTTCTAACCAAATGAGAGACGCTTGAATACAAATAATTGAGTAATATCTTTAATATAAATTATATAATATTATGATAATAAGGGTATTCATGATATACAATTTCAAAGGATTGTATATACACCACATAAAAGTGAATTGGTGCATAACAACAATGAAGTCTCCATGGAATGAAAATTGAGATTAAATCCATTATAAAGAAATTATAATTAGATTAAGGATAAATAAATGACATAATTATGTGTGTAAAATATAAATACATTCAATATAATTTGATATTAAGTGCAAATCAATCACATGAAATTTAGACATATACTTGTAAAAACAACACCAATGACTTGGATGTTTAACTCAATGAATGGAATTTCTATTAAGATTACTCTTATCAAGTTCATATCAATGAATTGAGAGTTTATCAATGAAGTGATTATGTAAATAAAAATTATATCTAAAAAAATAGAGTGTAAATTACAACAATAATAAATATATAGAGATTTCACACATAATCGTGGAGTAAAATAATCAATGAAGATTTCATAAAACCATCTGAGTGGAAATCAAAATTAGAAATCCCCTTACTGATTTGGTAACATACAAAACATTATCCAAATGAAATAAGGATCATACAATGAAGATGTATATAACCATAAATTAAAGTATATTATACAATTAATATAGTGATGGGAAATATATACACCACACAAATAGAAACAGTAGCAATATAGTATGAATATCAAGAGAATAAGATGTTAGATGAAAACCCCTTTCCTTGTACTTTTCTTTAGTTGAGGGTATGTTAACCTCTTGTAAAATAGTTAAATAATTTTTAATAAATTATTCAAGAACCACATTCCAAAATATGATATCATATATGATCTTCTAATGTTCCTTTGTTAATAATATTTTCGTAGTATCATTGATTGGGTGTTAACTGATTTGTTTTACATTACATGTTTTGTTACATAAGCCATTTTTTTATATATAGGATCTATTTCATTAATTTAAAAAAAATATTTAGTTCTTAAAAATTATTTTCTAATCATAATATGGAAATTATTCTGGAATGGTTACGATGGGGAATGAATCTCATGGTGTTTGTGGAGACGGTAATTTGTATGTGTGCACAAGCAACAATATCATTCTATTGATGGTGAAATATTATGTAATTGGATGGTATATAATAATTAAGGAATCATTAACAAGATATATTTATTATATACATCAGTTATACTCATTATTATACCCATACAAATAAGGAATTTTTGAATAACAAACTACACCACGACGTGGAGATGGTAGGTCGTACCTACACACGTATGGTGACATTGTCATTCATAGGATGGATAAAAAATGAATATAGATGTACCATATTTACAATAACATAACAGTATGTATATGTAATTGGATTTTTTATTTTGGTATGGAAAAAACATGGAATGTGGAAGTTGAAGAAGAAAAAAAACATTGAAAGATGTGATGAAATTATTACGTCTTCTTCGGGTTCTTCCTTTTGATTTGACTAAAATGGGTCCATTGGATGGATTTTGGATCAATATAATGCCTCATGGATTATTTGAGGGTAGTACGGAGGATGTAAGAGCATGGGGTGTCTGATCCAAATAGCTTTTGAGGTGTGAAAGTAAGAGATGGGAAAGTACCCTTTTATAAGAGAGGTGGGGGTCACTTCAGGAAAAGCTTGAAATATTATTTTATTATAAAATAATTTTCCATTTATAATGTCTTTAAAGGGATTTATTTAGATTCTACAGTGAGGATGGGTCTCAATAATCCCAACCAATAGGTTTTACAACTGCTTAGGTCCCCATATTAACATTATCCATTAGATTTAACTATTAGTTAAATAGTTTAACTTTTAACATGTATTCATTATTTTTATATTAAATGGTTAATAAACATGCTATAAAATTTCAATAAAACCTAAAGTGGTTCATTAATAAATTATTTATCATTATATATGTCCATTGGATGAAATGTATATTTTTAGGACTATTATATAATTTAATAAAATAGAGTTTGTTTTAATAACTCAATTATGTCAATTATGACACTATTTAGTATTTGGTTTTTGTTAAAGTAATATCAACGTGATTACTTAGAAAAAAATTAAATCAACCCTAAAATGTCATATTAACAAATAAAATTTGTGGAATGAATAAAAATGATCAATTTACTTTTATTTTAATATTTTTAATATCGATTTATTTAATCTTTCATTAATTAGGTAATTATTGTTTCATCATTGTGTCTCAATATAAATGAAATTATTTAATGTATAAAAATTATAAAGAAAATACCATCATTTTGGAAATATTTTTATCTTTCTAACGAATATTTATAGTCGAATTTATATTATGTATAAACTTATAGTATTAATAGTTTTGTTATTAATCGTTGAATTTTACACTTTCAACTCTTTTTAAAATAAAATAATAATAAATGTACTACCTTAATACAAGTGGATCAAAAAAGAACATATTTTATTCCTATGGTTGATTTTGGTCGAAATATACTTATACAATTGAATTGAGATATCTATTATGGTAATTACAATATCATTTTACCATTAATTATCATATTTGTATTTTACCATGGGAAATAAAATTCATAAGACATTATTCATCAAAAATTATTTTAACACTATTGAACCAAATTTTATAAGCAAATATCAACTGTGCCTCTCGTATTTTTTTAAATCAATTAACAGAAGTGGAGAAATTATGTTTTATGAAAATTTTTAAATGTTCTTAGAGGGTGGGTAAAAGGCGTGTAAAAGTTCAATAAAATTTTATACATATAATATTATTATAAAATGACTAAAATTAATTACATTAGAATTATATAGGTATTATTTAACAATTTTTACATTAAAATAAATTTAAATAATAATAATAATTTTTTAAATAAATTTTCTTTTTAAACAATAACGTAGTGATTTTCACTATTCATCAAAAATTAAAAGTTTTCCGAAAAATACCAAAAATTAACCTTAAAATAAATTTGATATTACAAATTCAAAACTAATTCCTATTTAACCAAATTAAAAATATAATATTTTTATTAATAATTATAAAAAATAATCCCATTATCAAAACAAGAAAGCTGTTTTTGAGAAATAAGAACAATCAAATGATTAATATTTGTTTATGTCTAATATAAATGTAAAATTACAACCAATGACCAACATAGAATTAAATGATAATTATATAATCTAATTATACATAAAAACCATTCAAATTTATAATTTACCACTATAAATTATTTTTATTAAAAACATGTTTTTAATAAAAATTGAGTATTTTTCAAAATTCTTTAAAATATGAAAGTTATTAGAAAAGAACCAAAATTTTTTCTAAAATAAATATTTATATCCCTCTTCTAAATAAGAAGTTTATTTCATAAAATTGAATATATAAATGTGCCAAATATTGGATTAATAAGGGTTCATCATTAAATAGTTGTAAAATTGCATTTTTTTAAAAATACATCTTCTATCTAAAAAATTGAATTTGTTCTTATATTAAGAATACAAACACATAATATGGATGTTCAAATTATATTGAGTATATAAAATTAAAAATACAGTTAATACTATTCATAACAAATTTTTAAACAGCTGGTTTGGTATGTCATGGTGCACTCGAAGTTGGTGTTGTGTGTAGCGCAAACTATTTAATTACATTAAAGAAAATAACCTACTATGAATTCTGGGGGTGTTAAAATATCAACCAATAATTATTATACTAGTTTCTAATATGTATTTAAACATATTTTTTTCTTTTATCGCTTCATTATCCCTTATTATAATTACCATGAAAACATGAATTTTTAATATTTGATGGTCATGATTTTTACTATAAATAGAAAAACATCTCATAAATGGGACATGGTTGATTTAATCAGTGATATCCAAATAATGTTTCATAATCTAATATTTTTTATGAATTTTTTATCATTTAAAAACATATTATTTAATATATAATATAATTAATGTAAACTATTAGAAATATTTTATTTTTTGAAATTAAAAAATTAATAGAAAAGGTAAAATTTGAAATAAATATTTTATCATATATCTAAAACATCATATTCATAAAGATAATTTGTGAATCGCATTAATCATCTAAAATTATTATTATTTATTTTCCTTATCATATATTGATTTTTCAACTATTTTAATAATTACTTCATCAAAGTTGTGTAATAATTTCATGTAATTATTTTTAATAACCTAATATTTTTTTAAAATGATGATGTTAAATAACAAAAAAAAAATAAAACAATATACATAATTCAAACCCGGAAATATTATTATTATAAATATTATCGTTATAAACTTTCCATTAAATTAGAATATATACCTAAGATTAACTACTTTCTGAAACAAAAATAAATAAAAATATCTATTGGTTAAAATCATTGAAAATATATTCATTAATTACTATGAAATATGCAATCATTATTTAAACAGTCTATTTTACATTTCAATGTTATTTTTTCATTAAAAATGGTTTTTTTTTTGAGTGAAAAAAATAATTAATTTATGGTATATTTATAAAAATATTTCAAAAAATAAGTATCACTTTTGAAATAAACATTCCAAAAGTATCATATCGTGATATTTTTTTTTTCTTATACAATAGTGAAAAATAATTATTTTTATTGAGAATTATAATTTTCTTCAATATATTTGAAAATGAAAAATGTATTTACAATTAATTTATAAATTTATTATGTGATTTTTTATTTACAGTTTTCCAAATATGGATTTTAAAATTGATATTAAATATTAATTTATTAGGAAAAAATATCATATTTCAAAATGATATTTTTCTCAAATAGCTTTTTGTATCATTTTTTCAGATCGATGTTAAATTAAATTACGCTATGTCTATGATTAGAATATTTGAAAATGGATTCCATGTTTTTAATAAAAAGGTACAAATATTTTAAATAGGCACATTTTATTTTTGGTCAGTGTGAGTAGTTACCTTAGTAAATTTTGTTACCATGGTAATTGGTAAACTATGTAATTTTTTTGAAAAATTATATGATATGGCATATAAAATCACTCTAACACATAAATAATTTTTATTATATTATTATATATCAATAATTTTCATAAAAAGGATGAATTTGTTCCTTTTCATTCATTTTGAAGTGATTATGATTTTTATAATATTGTATAGAAAGAACAATAAAAATGGTCACAATATTGTTTTTTATAACAATAATAATTTTTACATGTTGATAACCAGAGCATATAATTTAATGAAATATTATTTGGAAGAACAAAATATTTATCATAATCCTAATAGATTATTTTTAAATTTTATTGAATGTTTAATTAAACTAAATACTAAAAATGTATTGAGGTAGTAAATAATAAATTCGTGTAAAAATATAATGAATTATATTATTTGTGTATACGAAGGATGACCACCTCAAATACCGAGGGAATTATTTTTCAATCCCAACCTCTTATGTATGGTTATAATGATGGATATATATATATATATAATTAAGGAAATTTTAATTATTATATATAAATAATAATCATCTCTTTTATTAAATATTCAATTATTGAAAAATGATAACGTCATTTGTGGATACATGTGAACTACCACATCAATAAAGCTATATGATCCATTTTTAATAATCAAATAACATAAATGATATATGAAATTATAGTTAATGAACTTAGATTATATTTTATATATTTTTCTAATTATGAGAATATTTAATGAAATATACCATCTTCCCTTAATGATATTTAAAAATAGAAATGTTACTCATGTTTATGTATGGCCTATAATCTCCATGATTGTAACATATTTTATTTTTCATCACCATCATTCATGATTAGTTATAAAATTATAATTTTTTTATAAAAATTATTATTATTTCATGATTATTATTATTTAGTTAATAAAATAATGTATCCTTTGACCATGGTAAACACACTGGAGTCATTATAGATATCTTTATGGGATATCAATGAAATGTATGATGAGAAGTAAATTGACTAAGTAATTATATAAAGTCTATGAATAAGAGAAATAAATGTTATAATAAAATTGAAAATCATTTTTAAGAATTTTAATAATTAACATATGTTTATTATTCAATAATATAATTAATTTACATAATGTGTCAGAAATGAGGAATATAACACTTAACATTAAAAAATTGTTTGAAATGTTATAATGTTTTATTTTCTAGAATTTTGTTCCATATAGATGTTTTATATTAATGTTATAGAATTTTAAAATAATCATTATATGTTTTTTATGTTAATCTCTACCCATAATTTAAATTTTAAAAATGGGTTAAAAAGAAATAAATTGTTTATTTTTTTATAAAAATACATTCATCATTTTATTTAAATTTTGAATAAAATATTTATTTTGGAATAAATAACATGAATGGAATTTCCTTTTGTTAGGAAATAAAAATTATTTTAACCAACCATTACAATTTTATAATGTTATTTTCAATGAAAATGTTTCCCTTAATATTTTAATGTATTTATAGTTTATATAATGGAAACATAAAAACTATAATTTTAAATGTTTCCAATATTTACCTTATAAAACATTATCAGCCATGTACCTATTTTTAAAAATTTAAAGATATGTTTTTATATAAATTTAAAATATTTAAAAATATTTTATTACTCCTTTGAATTCAATGAAATTATTTTAGAAGGAATTTTATTAGGGATTTTTTTCATTCACTAAAAAATTAAAATGATTGTTATATTTAATCATATAATGAGATAATAAATCTTATGACTACCATAATCAATATTTTGTGTTTGGATTCCATTACTAGATTTTATGTTTTTTATTCAATAAGAACCCTATTTTCCTTTGTTCTTGGAATTTCAATTATCAAACATGGGTTTAAAGGAAAGATATATGTCAATATTGGAAAATATTTCATTATGGGTTCAAAATTTATATATATATATGGTGTAATATTTTAGGTATTATGTTATTTTTCTTGGGAAATTTTTATGAGGATGATTGTTTGTGTTATTAACCTAGAGATGGTGATCATGTTATACCATTGTAATGAAATTGGTGAAGGTATAGGGTAAACTAATTTTCTTTATCCGTAGATATTATAGGAATATACTATAATGGTTATTCATGTTAAAGGATTAATGTTAACTTATTTGGTTTATCCTAAAATATTAATGGAATATAATGTGATGATTATTCCAATTATTGGATGTAGAATTTATGGCAGTATACTATAATGGATATTAAAATTATACCTATGATTATTATTCTATGTGTAACTATGATTGTATGACTATGGAAATTATTCCCCAAGTTACATAAATGTTTTATCTATGCTGACTAAGGGTCTTTATATAAATATCATGCTTTTAAATGTTATGTAATAGAGTTTAAGTATAATGAAAATAATATTTCAATTTATAATTATGATAATTATGACTTTTTGAAAATGATTTCACGTGTTTATCATTTTTATAAAAAAAACTCTTATGGGTTTTATTTTTCTTTTAAAATTTATTATGAAATGGTTTATGAAATTATTTCAGTAGAGATGTTAAGAAATTTTTTATTTCAAAACAGAAAAATTAATTTTAAGAATGGAAGAATTCTAGGTATATAAGTAGACTATCTGTTTCTAAATTTATGTTTAGACCCCTTAATGATTTTTTTTTCTCATATCACATTTATAAAAAAAAACCACAGGTATTAAGGATGAGTAAGAAAAATAAAAATTAATGTTGAAAACAATGATAATTTATCAGAAAAATTTATTTCGTTTAAATATAATTTCTTGGTAGGAAAATGGATAATAAGTAAAAGTACCCATTTTAAAATATATGGGATAATTATGAAATAATTATATAAAATTCTAAATGAAAATGTTCTTAGGGAATATAAGAAAATTAATTATCCTTTAAAGAGACTAGAATTCATAATATTAATTCCATGTTCATGTAGTTGTTTTTATAGGGAGTTTTATATAAATTTTTATGTTAAGGTATTATTTGAATGTCTTGTATAGCTTCAAGGTTTACAATTATTTGAAGAATTGTTATTATTAAGGATAAAAAATTATTTGAATAGAAAATAGTATTGTTAAATATATATTACTATTTACCATCCACAAATGATGGTTTATTATGTTACTCACACAGACTATTTATTATATTAGTAAATAGATAGATCTAAAAGAAACCATATTCAAAATTTATATAAATAATTGATGTGTTTGTCTGAATGAGTCATTGAATATTATGAGAGCTACATTGAGAACTCATGTGGTTATTCTTAACTGTCTATCAGGAGTCATGGTTAACTAAAAGAACTATGGTTAGATTTCTAATATAAAAATATGATATAAATGATTTCTTATGGAATCACATGTCACAATTATAATAAATTTATTTATATTATATTACATACATGTCATTAATGTGGAAGGAAATATATATGAAAATGTTTTAATATAATGGTATCATCATTTATATGTTGTAAAAGAGGTCATAAAGCAATAATCTACTATGGAAAGTGGGTGCGTTTAGTTAAATACATAAAGGGGAATGTTTTCTTATGAGATATCAATTAAATGTTTTAATTTGGGGTAGAATGATCATTTTACATATCAATTTTATAGAGGTAAGGCTCACCAATTGGGAAACCATGACTATATAGATATTAAAAATTAAAAATTCATTTATAGTTGATGTTGAGGAATCATGAGATGATATATGAAAGATATAAATTATTTCATGGATTTTTTTACATTATTGAATATAAAGACAAGAATAATAATTTTTTATGAGTTATGTGTTAAGGAGTAGTATGGAAAATCATTGTTAATAGATTATGAATCGTTTTCATTGATTAATATGTGAACACATATGAGTTTCAAGAGTTATGGAAGAGTTAATGAGGTTTATTACATTAAAAATAATTAATAATTATTTTCATTATAGGGGTACATTTGGAGTCTTTCTATTGGGTTTTGGAAGATATTTTAGGAATATAAAATCATTAATATTATAATGTTAAAAACATTTCTGAATAATGCTCCTCTTTGTTTTTGGAAACGATGTCCAGGGCATGGATGGAAATTATGGTTTATATGATCTTTCATTTTGATATAATAATGGGTTATCACATTTTTTGTGATGAAAAATGAAAGGATTGAAATTACCTTTTAGGTTAAAACATTTTGTTAATGTGGAATATTTTATGAATATTTTTTAGAATTTTTATCACATTGTTTGATAATATTATATATATTATATTGATATATTTTAAAAAACAACATGTATGATAGGTGAGAATGTGTCTCATCCTATAAGCCCATGGGTTTGAACCTACAACTAAAGGTTGAAAAGTATAAATCTATTTTCCCGGGAAAATGTGATGTCCTTATTAGTATGACATTGTTTTTCTTTACATAAACTATTTTATTGAGAAATATTAATTTGTTTTTGGGAAAATATGTTTTATATAATATATGAAGATGGTAATAAAAATCAATTTGGTGATTATGTAAACAGTCTTATTTCAAAAGAGGATCTCTATAATTTTTGGGAATATCACACTATTTTATAGGGGTTTTTAAAGAGTCAATATATAATTATCTTTTAATACCAAATTTTATATAAATATGGATTTATGGCGATTCATGATTTTTTTGGAAAAGATAATCATATCTTGGAGATAATATGATTAGGGAATTTACATTTGGGTATGAGAAATTAAGTTTTTTTGTAATTAAGATAAAAATAATAAATTTATCTTAGAAGAATATATAATAAAATACTTTTAATATTTGTGTCTAAATATTAGTCATAACTATTATAATTTACTTAAATGTTCGTCATTAATTCAATAATCAGAGTTAATCATTGTGTTTTAATTTTGGGAATTGGTGATTAATTTTTTATTTCATTATATGAATTATAATTCATTATCATACATTGTGAACAAAATTTTTTATTGGTTAATTTCCAAATAAAGTATGAATAATGTTTTATCGTTGAATTATATTATTTTCTAGAAATTTATTTTAATGCTTTAGGTACATAAAATCAATCTAAAATATTCAACATTTGGGAAAAAATTAGTTTGTAGTGGAAACAATGTAAAGGATGAAATTAAAATTTTCAATTATGTATATTTCTTTATTTTATTAGAATATATTATAATGTAATTACCCAACTATTGGAAAATGATCTTGACAAAGATTATCCATTTAATTTTCTTATTCAGAAACAAATAGCCTTTTAATCCATCACATATTTACAGTTTTGTGATGGTTAACCTTATCATAAACATGTTCTATATCACTCTTTATCATCCATTGGGTGTTTTTTTACCTCGATATCTATGTTTTTACTTCTATACAATTTTATTAAATTTTTAAATATAATATATGATATTCTAGATGAACATTAAACTTCTCATTCTCTATTTTCATGTGAATTTTTTATTAACCCTTATTACTATGTGTTAATTGTACAGATGTATATTTAAATGTCAAACATTTAGTTACATAGATCATGTTAATTTATGAAAAAATTAATGTACTAAATTGGAGATAACATAAAATAATATGACTTTAAAAAGAATGAAGATGTCTGATAGTGTACACAAAATGAAACATTGAACGTAATCTGAACCATGGAATATGGTTATTCTAAATAAGATCATTATAAACTAGCAGATAAATTATGCAATATGAATATGATTAACAAATTTTTGAAATATATATATAGGTTGTAATAAATAAAAATGTATCAATTAATTATTAGGAAATAAGTAGTGATTTTTTTGTAAATCAATTTTATTATTTATGTATATTTTATTTCCAAAATGGGGTATCTTTTCTTTTTTGAGAGAAGAATATAACTAATTTATTCAAGTTTTTAAAATTATATTTTATAGAATAAAAAATTTATATTACTTTATAATATCAAAATTATCTAATGTTGAAATTTCATGACTTTTTTGAAATTATTTTTTATAAATATTGAACAATATTAATTCTATTGAAAAATAAAATTTTTTAATGTATTATATAAAATAAAATTTTATTTTTAGTAAATTTTAAAATTTAATTAGTTAGATTATATTTAAAATTTTCCATTTATGGATTTTTAAAAATAATTTTATACATGATTTTATTATAAAACCATTTTATATTTAAAATAGGAAAATTTTTTAAAAACTATTTTTCTCCATGTCTTTGGGTTTTATTTTAAAATAAATTATTTCAATTCTGTATTTTTAATATTTATAAAATAATTCCATATATATAATCATAATTTCAAAATTTAATTCCAGTCCTTTTATCTTTTTTAAATATAAATACTAACCTTAGGAAATTTTATTGCCACCAGAAACAGTAAATTGGGTATTTAATGTTAAACATAATATGATATGTATTAGAAAATGACCGTAAATCTTGAATATGTAATTTTTTGTGTGTATATATTTTTTATTTTCATCCCATGGTATATATATATGGCCTTTTTCTATTTGTATGTGATAATAACCGTTATAATATTTTTCTTATAGAAAAGTAAAATATGTCATTATCGAGTTTCTAATAACTATAATAATTTTTACATGATAATAACAAGAATATATGTTTAAATATAAATATTTTTTTGAAATATAAATTATATATCTTCATCATGCTAATTAATTATAAAATTTTTTGTCAATAAATAATTACTTTAAATGCAAAAAAAAACCACTGACACATTAAATATTAAATTAATGGAAAATTCTTATAAATGATATTAACTATATTAAAAGTAATAAATTTTCAGATAATTAGTTCTATCAATCACTTTAATAAATTAAAAATATATATTAAGGATGTAATTATAAATATTATAAAAATTTTTGTAGTCTTTATGTAATTAATGAAAAGGTAGATAATATTTTAAAACATTTAAATTGATGATATTTTATATATAAATGATATTTTATTAAATGATATAAAAATATTAAAAATATTATATTTGTTTAAGTTATTAGGATATGGGTTATAGTATCATCTATAGTCAATTTATTGGTTTCTATTTTATTTATAATAACAATCCTGACCCTCAATGAGTAAAAATCATTCTTTCCATGATAAGTGTGATAGGGTTTAATAAGTGGTTAAAATCGAATGATATTTGAAAAAGATAGACCTAAACAAAACAAAAAATAATTTTTTCAATGTATTTAAACTTATAATTAGTATATCATAAAAATAAATTAGTTTGGATCCAATTAGAATTCACAACTAATTTATATTAATTTAATATTTTGAGAAATTCTATGAGTTCCCCTCCCCTCTCATATAAAATTGAATCTCTTCTCCCATTTAATACACACATAAAAACCCATTATTAATGAAAAAACCTAAAAAAATAAATTCAAAGAATCCATCCCACTATTTATAGTTATTTTATATGTGTAATTCCATATTTAATAGGCTTATGTTTCCAATTAATTGAGACTTTACAAATAATACATATTATCTCTAACAACATGTTTTAGAGTTATTTATTCTTCAACAACATTCAAAAATAATTCAATCATGATGAAATAAGAAATAATTTATATTCCATATACTGAGAGTTTATTAGGTTAATTTAATAACTTGTTCCCATCTCCACTTCCATCAAATGGGAAATGAATATTACGTTCTTTTATACGGTGTACCACCACCTTGCGAACATATGTAATTAATTTTCCATCACCACATTTTATGACTAGTTATAATGGTGGATTTAATATATATATATATATAAATATAAATCATGAAATAATTTTAATTTTATAAAATTAATATACCATCAATTTTTATAAATTTTCATTTGCATAAAAATGATAATGACATTCATCCGTACATGTGAACAACCTCTTACAAAAAGAAATGTAATTTGTTTGTTAAATGAAAATCACATGGATGATATATATATTCACTATTAGAGAAATAGTATGATAATTATGATATTATGATATTAATAAAATGATAGAATTATAAATACCTTATTTTTATAATTTTCCTTGAATAATGGAAATGTTTCTCATTTGTATCTATGAACTACTGTCTCCATGATTGTAAAATAGTTAATTTTTCATAACAAAATTTGATAATAAGTTATAAAATTATATATTTATTTAAAATATTATATCTATGTCATGATTATTATGTAATATATTATGGAATAATAAACTCTTTGACCATTACCAACATATTAGAGTACTTTTGGACACATTTATTGAATATCATCAAAACATAGAATGAGAACTAAATTGATAATGTAATTATATATAACATACAAATATAGGAGATAAAAGGAATAATATACATTAAAATGGATCATATTAATGTATATAATTATAGTATATTTATTATTTTTAAAGATAAAGAATGTGTGTGACAAGTCAAGATGAATGTAAGGAACAATTTGCATTAACAACATTTTTAAATTTATTAAAGGTTCATTTTATATACATATTTCTTCCATTTCCATGTATTCTAAAAATGTAATAACTTTTTTGTTAATATTATTCTATTAATGTTAAAATTCATTAAAAACAATTTTTTATTTTCATAAAATTTGATAAATATACATTTTTTGTGTTTTTTTGTAGAATGTACGATTTAATTTTTTAGATAAATGTTAAAGGAATATGTACCAAATGAGTATAATGTACCACAATTCTGGCCACTCATTTTTTATATGCTTCATATAAAATTTTACCATGGTAACATTCAAATAAAATGTTTTTCTTTAACATTCTATTAATTTTTATATTTTATGTTAACGATCCATTGAAACCTCTTTTTAAATGTTATCAATATTTGTTGTATATATAATATTTTTCATTATCCCTATTTTTAAATATTATTTTTTAATATTTTTATATGGAAATAAATTTTTTATGACACAGATTATATGCCTCCTTTTAAATTATTTTGTATGATTTTTTTTGGAATGTTTATATGGAATGTTTTTACATTATTTACACAAATAAAAAAACAATATTTTATTTTAAAATATAAATTGGCTCTAAATTTTCCTTCCATCATAAAAATTATTTGATGGATTGGTTATGGTAAAATATTTCCTATTTTTTAAAAGAAATTTTTTCCTTTCATTTATTCTAATAATTTTAGTGTTGAAAAATGAATTATAAAGGAAAGAGATGTATCAATATCTGAATATGTTTTATTTTGAGTGGAAATAATGTTTTTATGATTTCTACTTTTATGTTTTATGTAACAGTATGGCAGAATATTATTTAAGGATGGATGATTATATTATAAATTTATAATAGGTGATCTAATTATATCTCTCCAATTCATTAGGAATAGTGGGGGAGTTAACAGATGTGGTTTCTCTTAAGAGATTATGGGAATATACGATGAATGTTATTCAAAATTTTGGGAAAGAGTTAACTGATGTGGTTTATCTGAAATGATTATTGAAATATATTGTGATAGTTATTCAAAATACGAAATGATGATAATTTATGTATTTTCTATTAAGATATTAAAAGGATATACTGTGATGGGTATTCCAATTATAACTGTTGTGGTTATTATTCATGTAACTGTGATGGTTAACATATGAAAATTATTACCCAAGTTACCATTAAGTTGTATCAATTACTTCAATGTGTTTTTACATGAATATCATGTTATGAAAAGTTATGATATTGAGATTATGTATAAGAAAAATTATATGTTACATCGTAAGGGTGAAAACAATAACAATGTAAAAAAGTTTTCATGATATTTTCATATTTTGAAAAAAAAAACATTACGGGTATTATTTTTTTCATTTAATATTTCTGATGAATTTTTTTAATAACGAGTTTGTGCAGAAAAGATGATTTATTGGATAATAAATTCATTATCTAAAAACAAAATTATATTTCAAAAAATGGATTTTTTTTAATATTTATGGTCTAATAGTTTCTATCATTATTTATGTGTCCCTTACTATGTTTTAAATGCTCATCAAATGTTATTGAAATATTTTTCATCGGGTTTATTAATGAATAATGAAAAAAATACATAAAGTGGAAAATTATTATTATTTTTCACAAAAATAGAAGGTGAATCTTTTTAAATGTTTTTTATGTTGAAAAAATGGTTAGGAAGTAGAAGTTTTTACTTATTAATATATGGATTCTTTATGACCTATTTCATTAAATCTATGATCTTAAAATATATTTGAAATTAATAAAATTGAATCATAGATTAATGAAAATATAATATTTAATATTAAATTCATGAGCTTATAGTTTTTTGAGAGGGAGGATTAGATAAATTTAGAGTTTAGGATTCTATTTGAAAGACCTCTATAATCATAATTTTCATTATGTTATGGAGAAATATATTTCATTTCGGTAGATAATATTATTTTAATATAAAATGGGGTGGTTAAGAATATATAACTATTTATCATCCTCATAAGATGGTTTATTATGATACACACACAAATATTTTCCTATTTTAAAAAAATGGTTCGATCTTTTAATAACCAAATAAAAAATTAATGTGATGGAAAATTTAGTGGTTTCTTAAATGAGCCCCCAAATAGAATGGGAGTTTCTGGGAAACATATATTATTATTATTATCCATATATAAGGAGTAATGATTAACAACTTGAGCCTAGGTGATATTACTAATACATAAAATAAAAAATAAATAAAAAATAATGGAATTTTATGTGATAATGATCATAAAGGTAATTGTATTCAAAGAACTATTTGTCAAGAATTTGGATAGAAGATCCTAGGAAAATTTTCTTCTTAATATATCAATTAAATTTTTTTAAATTGATATTAATGATTATATTTTAATATTTATTTCCTAAGGGGAGGCTCATTAATGGGATCAATAAGACTTTATTGATATTTTTAATACTTAGTTATATTATAGTATAAGATGATGAAACTAGAATTGATATATTAAATGTATAAATTATTTCTCGGATTATGTTTTGACATTGTCGAATATTATGACGTGATTCATATTTTTTTTGTAAGATATAAGTGTTAATGAAGAGAATATAAAGGAATGGTTAATGTATTAAGAATAATTTTTAATGATTATTATGTCTATATATAAGGGACTCAAGAGTTATGGATGATTTAAGGATGATCATGTTTCTAAGAACAATTAATACTTTTTTGACGATGAGTGTACTTTCGGAGGCTTTTAATAAGTTTTAATAGATGCATGAGGTATATGAAACCCTTATGTTTATCATGAGAAAAAAATTGGGAAAGAATTATTTTTTCATTTTTTTGACTTGTGTGTTAAGTTATGAGAAATTATTAGGGTTTATATGATCATTTGTTTTTCAGTTATAATAGGTTATTAATTTTTGGGATTCAAAGTGAAATGTATGAAATTACCATTTAGGTTAAAAAAATTGATTAATATTAAATATATTCGGGTTATTTTTATTATTATCATATATTTGATATTTATATAAAATGACTCCAATGAATTACTTTTAACTTATATATGTATTATGTATCAATTTTTACCTAAAATAAATTTAAATAAAATAAATAATTATTTAAATAAGAAGTCAGTTTTTAAATAGTAACCCAGTGTTTTCACTATTCATAAAAAATTCAATGTTTTCAAAAATTCACCCTAGGCTAATTTCAATATTTTGAATCCAAAAATGAAGTCCATTTTGAAAGATAAATTTTATAAAATTTCAAAAAGTTGGTATTACTGTTCATAATGGCTAGTTTTAATAATATTTTAAAAATATATCATTTTTTAGTGAAACTCGGTATTGCGTACAACGCATGCTATCGAGGACGGTTGATCTTGTGTGCAATGCAAGCCAAGATGGTGTTGTGTGTAGTGGAATAATCCTTTGGTTTTGCGTATAACATAATACATAAAAACAAAATATTTCTCATAAAATTTCGTGTGATACATTCAACCCCCCTTAAAATGAGTTTTGCCTTCAAAATTTGTCACTTTGTAACAAACAGATGAGGATAAATCTCCTTCATCATATCCTCAAGTTCCAATGTAGCTTCTTCTAATTGGTTGTTCCTTGATAAAACTTTCACCAAGCGAGTGGTCTTGTTCCGTAGAACGTTTTTTCTACGATCCAAAATCTCTATCGGGAGTTCTTCATAAGAAAGATATTTCTCCAGCGGTACAACTTCTGAACTTAGTACATGTGATGGATAAGGTATGTACTTTCTCAGGAGAAATACATGGAAAACATGACGAACATGAGAGAGATTCGGTGGAAGCTCCAATCGGTAAGCTACCTTCCCAACACGGTCCAGTATTTCAAAAGGACCAATATACCTAGGGCTCACCTTTCCCTTCATTCCAAATCTCATTACTCTCTTCCAAGGAGATATTCGTAAGAAAACATTATCACCCACTTCAAGCTCTTGGAATTTTATTCGGTTGTCGGCAAAACTTTTTCATCGACTCTAAGATTCTCTTATGTGTTATTGAATAGATCAGACCTTTTCTTCCATCTCATCAACAAGATCAGGTCCTAATAGCATTCATTCCCCAACCTCATACCAGCAAGTTGGAGTTTAACATTTCTTTCCATAGAGAGCTTCATAAGGAGCCATATGAATACTAGAGTGAATGCTATTAATATAAGAAAATTCAACTAAAGGTAGGTGTTGATCCTAACCACCTTTGAAATCCATAGAGAAATCTCTTAGCATATCTTCTAGTGATTGAATTGTTATCTCAGACTGACCATCTATCTAAGGATGATAAGTAGTGTTGAAACTCAACTCTGTATCTAAATTATGCTGAAGACTTCACTAGAACTTTGAGATAAACCTCGGATCCCTTTCAGATATAATGGAAAGTGGTACTCCATGAAATATTACCGCTTATTTCACATATATCCTGGCAAGATGATGCAGAGAGAATTCATCTCTAATAGAAATGAAGGGTGCCGTCTTTGTATGATGATCAACTATAACCTATATAAAATTATTTCCTTTGGATGTTTTAGCAAGTTAGGTGACAAAGTCCATAGTGATGTTTTCTCATTTCCATTCTGGTATGGGTAATGGTTGTAACATCCCCTTAATCTTTTGTCTCTCAGCTTTAACTTGCTGATAGACCAATCATCCAGAGACATATTCAGCAACATCTCTTTTCATGCCATCCCACCAGATGTACTATTTAAGGTGTCTATACATCTTCGTTATTTGAGGATGAATAGAGAATGAAGAATTATGAGCCTCATCCAGCAGCTCCTTCTTAAATTCTAGGATGGAAGGAACCCAAACCCAATTCTTGAACTTTATTATCCCATCATAATCAAGGTTGAATTCAGGAACATTTATCACATTCTTTTGTAACTATACATCTTCTTTCTGTGCCTCTTTTAATCTTCACATGTATAGATGGTTGAACATTAATTTGAGATATATAAGATTTCTCCCCTTCCATTATAATTACATGATCTATCCTTTGTTAATCCATAAATATTGGATCTTTTGTGATCCTAATCATGGATAATCTTGCATGGTCTTGTCGACTTAATGAATCTTCCACCTTGTTTTATTTCCTAGGGTGATAATTAATTGAGCAGTTGTAGTCCTGAATAAACTCCAACCATCTTTTTTAGCACATATTCAACTCTTTTTTTTGTGAAAATATTGTTTAAACTTTTATTATCAGGAAAACTATCACACCTTTCACCATAAAGATAATGCCTCCATATTTTTAATTCAAATATTACTGTGTCTAACTCCAAATCATGGGTTTGGTACTTTTTTTCATTGATTTTCAACTGTCATGAGGCATAAGCTATCACCATATCATTTTTCATGATAACACACTCCAGTCCCTTCATGGAAGCATCACTGTAGATCATAAACCATTTTCTACTACATGGTTGTGTGATCACAGGTTCACTGGATAACCTTCGTTTTAAATCATTGAAATTATCTTTAGACTCCTCCTTCCAAATGATCTTAACTCCTTTTCGAGTCAACCTGGTGATTGGGTTAGATAATCTTGAAAAATATTTCACAAAATATCGATAGTATCCAGCCAGACCAAGAAAACTTCTAATCTCAGTTACTGTTTTCGGTCTCGACCATCTTTTGATAACCTCTGTTTTTTCAGGATCCACAGATATCCCCTCTTTTGAGATTATGTGACCCAAAAATGTAACTTTTTTAAGCCAAAATGCACACATGGTAAATTTTTCATAAATATTCTCCTTTCTTAGGGTATTCAATACAATTATCATGGGATCTTCATGTTCTTATTTGCTCTTTGAATAGACAAGAATATCGTCTATAAAGACTACCACAAACTGATCAAGATAATCTCTAAAGACTCTATTCATTAGATAAATAAAGATAGAAGGGGAATTAGTAAGACCAAATGGCCTCACTATAAATTCATAGTGTCCATTCATTTTATGGAAAGTCGTCTTTGGTATATCCTCCATTTTGACCCTTAATAGATTATACCCTAAAATATGATCAATCTTGGAAAAGTATTGTTCTCTGCGTAGTTGGTAAAATAAGTCCTCAATGTTTTGGGGATGATATCTTTTCTTGATAGTAATCTTGTTAAAATCTCGATAATCAATAAAGAGTCTCATTGATCCATCTTTATTCTTAACAAACAGAACAGGTGCTCCCCAAGTTGATGCACTAGGGAATATGAATCCCTTATCAAGATTCTCTTGGAGATTCTTCTTCAATTCTTGCAACCTAATTGGGGCCATTCTATAAGGTGTCTTTGAAATGTGTATATCACCCTGTATGAGTTCAACTGAGAACTCAACATCACGATTTGGTGGAAGACTGGAAAATTCATCCAGAAATACATCATAAAACTCCCGTAAAATGGGCATATTCTTACTCGTGATTTTCCCACCAACCATTTGAGATAAATAACCTTCATTTAATGGAATCAAGACCCATAAGATAGAATAAATTTCCACTGGAAGGTTATATTCATCCTTGCATCGATAGATGATCATAAATTTATCAGGAATATGAAATGTGACTTCCCTTCACTGGAAATCGATATTAGATCCATAAAAGGAAATCCAATCCATGCCAAGAATCACATCAAATTCCACTATAGGAAGGATCACAAGATCTTCCAGAAGAATTTTCCCACAAACATTAATCAGAGAAGAATTGTAAACTTTTGATGTGACAGTTGTGCCATTAAGGGTTGTCATAGCTAACTCAACATCTAATTGTTGAGGTAATACGGTGATACCGTTAGAAAATTTTTCAGATATAATAGAGTGGGTGGATCTAGAATCAAATAAAATATTTTCTACTTTAGATTCGATGTTAAGTGTACCTTTCACCAATTCATAATCATACTCCACATCCTTGATAAAAATTGCATGTGACATTCCTTTGTCATTATCCTTAAGAGTTTTTTGACGTCGATCATCATCAACAACCCTTGGATTAGTGCATTGATTGGCATAATTCCCAATTCTCTTGCACTTGTAACATTGAAATGTAAGAGGTGCACTATGTGTAGCTTTTTCTTTATTCGCATCACTAGACATATTATTCCCATCATTGCGGAATTCAAATGCCCGATGACATTCTTTTCTACATTTGAAACATTTACTTTTCCCTTTAAGACAACTCCCTCCATGTTTCATTCCACACTTTGTGCATAAGGGAAAACTCATCTTATTTTCAGTGTGCTCTTTATATTTTCCTTTGAATTCAATTTTCCTCTTCTTATCAAACACATATGACTAAGGGGTTACTCCAATCTCCAACTCAACCTTGAGAGCACATCGAACGAGTTCCTCATAACTATTGAAGTCCCTTATGGCTAATGCCCATTGAGGACTTGGTTTTATGCCACTGAAGAATCGATCAATCTTACTCTCAGGTTGGAAAATAATTCTAGAAGTGTACCTTGAAAGTCTTGTAAAATTTTCTTCGTAGGTACCAATAGAATCATCATCCTTTTTCTTCAGTTCAAGAAACTCCTTCTCTATCTTTGTTCGAAGAATACGAGGGAATTACTTATTGTAAAATAAGTTCTTGAACTCTTCCCATTCTATGGACTCAATTTCATCCCTTTGCCTCATATTCTAGATACGATTCCACCTCTGATCATCTTCATCTCCCAAACGATATACTGGTAAGACAAATTTATCATTTCAAAACAGTGAAGAACTGAAAATATCTTTTTAGTGGTACTAATCCAGTGTTCAGCCACTAATATATCAGTAGACCCACTAAATGAAGGTGGGCGCTGCCTCATGAAGTATTAAATAGAATGTTGCTCCTTCCTTTGCTAGTTTGGAAGTCTTGCATGATTCATAGCTTTAGAGAGTTGTGTGAGCATGGCTACAACATTTTTCATTCCATCTCCCATAACGTTTGGTTGCTCAGGGGGACAATCCTTGCATTTCCCATCGCATTCCTCATTAACACGGTTCCTTCGGGTTCTATCCATTGACTAAAACCAATAAGAATGGTGTGAGAAACACTAATTATTACAGGAAAACAACATAATCAGAAATAAAATATCACACTTTAGGTCTTATCATCGATTGTTGATGGACATTTCTAAAACACTAAGATTTTGTCTTATTCCTAGACATATCCTTAGGGTTCTCTAAAATGCTTTCACATTCTTGTTTCCAATGGTTCACTATACCTTCCCTATGATACCAACTATAGAGACCCAAAGCATGACTTACAAGGAAATTACATTACTTTTTCAGAAGACCTAATTCACAACAAAAACGGACACCAAAGGACCGTTATAGTTTAGTGTCTTTGGAAACTCTGAACATAATATTCTAATCATTGTGAAAGATCTTCAACATCTCCCATAAAGATATTCCTTTTTTTTCTTACCTAAAACCTTTAATTATATCCTGGGGAAAACAAAACATAAAAAGGGGTGAGCTAAAATGATCAGTAAGGGTAAACAAAGGAAATATCATATTCAAAAGAATACAGCATTTCAGAAATCTTATCCTCCAAAAGATATCATAATATCATAACATGGGATAAATCATAATAGTGAAATTTAATCACAATAATCATAACATAAAACATGAGACTTTGTGGCATACACACATAATCCTAGAAAATAATTTCTTATTAGTCAAGACTCATTTCCAAGTCTATCTTAGCAGACAAAGTCCATTTCTGAACCGAGTTCACTCCTCATTCCAGTCCTGTATCACTGAACCGGATTAACTTTCCATTCCATCCATGTCTATCTCATGAGATATAACTCTTTACCCAATGCATTGGAGATATATATAGGTCCCACCCATCTCATAATGATACCATTTTTATGTGTGCCACAAAATCATAAATCATAGCATAACCCATGTAATAAAAATGGGATTCTTATACATCATGCCATCATAACATAGTCCATATAAGTTAAAAAGGCATCATAAAATTAATTCCATCATAAAATAATAAAAAAATATAAATATAGCAATTGAAACAGAGCCCTATATTATCATAGATGCAAAATAATTTTGATAAAACAATTGAACTCCATTCTTGAATAAAATATCCTTTATACTTCAAAAACATTTTTCCTTTCTTAACATGTAATAATATTTTAATCTAAAAGAAGTTGATTAAAAATAAACCTGAAAACTTGTAAAGGAATATTCATTTGAATAATTTTTTAAGAAATCATAAAAATCCATTGAGGTCGTATAAGATAAAAAAACATTCTTCTCGTACTTTGGCCAGAAAAGTCAAAAATTACCACGTACTAAAAATGAAAAAATATTCCTTTCATATATTTTACTAAAAAATAACCAATGGGTAAAATTGGATTTAAAAAATTTTTGCAGGATGCAAATAGTATTACATATTGAGGAAACATGGATGTGGATGATAAATGTTCCCCAGTAAATTCTGTTGTATAAACAATCTCGGATAAAAATGAGATTCTGAGATTTTCCCTTAACTTAGGTCTAATTTGAATCGTACATATCAGAACCTCCTGTATAATGATCTAAATAATGTCATTTACGTATTACAAAATCCTATTAATTGTTATTATATCATATATGGTCATATTATTATCTTTTTATTAGTATTATTTCATTGATACTTGTTATTTGGGTGTTCATTGCTTTATGTTCTTATGCATGTTTTGTCAAATAAATTCTTATTATTCATTTAAGGTTATAAATACGTCATTACCAGAATGTTATTAGTGTAATATATATCATATTTATTCATTAAATTAATTTATATAATCATTATTCAATGAAGATCATGTCGAACAAGTCACATAACATCGTGGAGACGATAGGTCGTATGTACGCATGAGCGGTGATATCATTCCCATGATCGTGGAATTTTATTGAAGTGTATGTACAATATTTAAGAATAAATATCACTTTTAAAAAATCATATATTGTTATTTTTTACACAATTATACCCATCCAAGTAAGGTGGTGGTGGAAAACAGATTACACCACGGCGTGGAGACGGTATTCCGTAAGTACGCACACGCGGTGATTACGTTTTCCATAGGATGGATAGAAGGTGAAATAGGGTTGTTTTATAATTATGATAACAAATAATAATATGAGTGATACTGATGTTAGTACTTCATAATGAAACAACAAAATAAGAGAAGTAGAAGAATAAATAAATTTGAAAGAATCGGTAATAGATATTACCTCTTCTTCGACACGCCACTTTGAAACCTCCTCTTAGGGCACTAAAATTGGTCTTTGATGAAGACCAGGACCTCTAGTATTTTTTTTAGGAAATTTGAGAAGGGAATTATTCAGGGGTTGTCCGAGCTTTAAGGCACCAAATTGTGTGAGGAGGAGAGGGAGGAGGTGCCCTTTTATAAGGGAGGAGAGGGGCACCTTAGAAAAAACGTAAAATATTATTATATAATAATGACATATTCTATTTATAATAGCTCCAAATTGATTTATTTATAATAAAATGTGGGTATGGGTCTAAATACTCTCAACCAATAGGTTTTATACATTTTTGGGTTACTATTTTAACCTTATAATTTAGGTTTAACTCTAAGTTAAATAATTTAACTTTTACCGTGTCTTCTTGTTTTCTTACACTATATGGTAAAAAAACATACTATAACAAGCCAAAAGAACCCCAAGTGGTTCATTATTAATTTATATAACCTTATATATGTCATTTTTCCAAACCATATATTTTTAAGAATATAATAACAGTTAAAAATATAATATTTATTTTAAAAACTATTTTATGTCACTTTTGACACTATTTGGTAATGTAATTTTTCTGAAAATCATAACAGCATGATTAGTTTTAAAATAGTTAATTAAATAAATAATAACATGTTATATTAACCTATAAAATTATTTTAATTCATAAAAAGTCTGAAATTACATTTTTGGATTATTTATAATATCAATTATGTTAATATTTCCTCAATATGGTAATTACCACTTCATCATTGTGTCATATATAAATTAACTTATTTAATGTCTAAAAATTATAATAACATACCATTTTGTAAGAATCTTATTTGAATTTCTAATGAATATTTATTATCAAATTTTTCTTATGTATAACCCTTTATTAAAAATTTATTAGTAATTAAACTTTGATTTTAACTCTTTTAACTCTTCTTTAATTAAAATAATAATAAATATCCTAATCTAATCCAAGTGGACCTAAAGGGTAATATTTTATTCCTAAGGTTTTTTTGGTCTAATTAAAATTATCCAATAGAAATAGGACATGTGGTACGTTAATAGTAATACCATTTTTACCCTTAATTACCCTATTTACTTTTATCCGTGGTAAATAAAAGTAAAAAGTTACTATTCATTAAAAATTATTTTTATCTTATTAAACCAAAATCTAAACGTTGATATTAACTGTGTCTCTCTGATTTTGGAAATTCCACTCACAGAAGCGGTAAAATTACGTTTTATCTAAATTTTCAAACTCTCATAAGAGGTGGGTAAAAGACGATGAAAAGTTCAATAAAATTTTTATATATCTAAAATTATTATAAAAAGACTCCAATGAATTACATTGAAACTATATATGTATTGTGTATAAATTATGACCTAAAATAAAATAAAATTAAAGAAATAATTATTTAAATAAAAAGTCAATTTTTTAATAGTAACCTAGTTTTTTCACTATTCATGAAAATTTGAATGTTTTCAAAAAATCACCCTGTGCTAATTTCGATATTCCAAATCCAAAAATGAAGTCCATTTTGAAAGATAAAATTTATAAAATTTCAAAAAGTGGGTATTACTCTTCATAATGGCTTGTTTTAATAATATTTTAATAACATATCATTGTTTAGTGAAACTCGGTATTGCGTACGACGCAAGCTATCGAGGAAGGTTGATCTTGTGTGCAATGAAAGACAAGACAGTGTTGTGTGCAGTGGAATATTCCTTTGGTGTTGCGTATAACACAATATATAAAAACAAAATATTTCTCATAAAATCTCGGGTGTTACAGTTTACTTTCTCATTGTCATGTTCTTTACCACTCTCTATCGTTCCATGGTGTTAGTTTTCTTTTACATGTCCATGTTTAACCTTATAAATATATTATCATATTTATAAAAATATTTTGTGTTATTCTTGATGAAATTCATACTTCTCTTTCTGATTTTACAACTGGATGTTATATTACCCCTTTTTACGATGTTGGATTTCAATAATGATACTTTTATAGTCAAACCACTGGTTATCGATATTGAGTTCAGATAGTAGGAATTGAATTTATTAAATGGGGGAGAATATAATATTCAAAAACTTTTAAAACAATCTACACATTCTATTGAATAAAAAATATGAAACAATAAACATAGTTCAAATCACAAAATATATTTATTTCAAATATGACCATTATTACCTGGATATTAAAACGGAATGTATAACTATGATTAACTAGTTTTTTAAATATATATACGTCATTATCAACAAAAAAATTTCTTTATTAATTTGTTTTAAATAAGTACCTAATTTTTCTGTAAATCCATATTATTCTTCAAAATTATGTATTCATCCAAAATATTTTTTGATTTTTTTTGTTAGTGAAAAAAAATAATTATTTTAAATAAAATTTATAAATTGAGAATGATTAGATAGATTTAAATTTGTAAAACCATATTTCAATATTATCCTATGGTGAAACTATTAATTTTACCAAAAAAATATGAATTTTTAATAAATAATAATAAAATAATAATTTCTCAAAAATATATATATAATTTTAAATTTTTTAAAAAATAAAAATTCCTTTTTTAACTAGTATCATAATTTTAATTAGTAATTTTGATTAAAAATATTAATTTTTTTAGAACTGAATTTTATATTTTAATTTAGAAAACAAAATTTATATTTAAAATGGAATTTTTCTGAAAAAATTCTTTCCATCACGATTTTACTATTTAATTTTCAATTAAATTCTACAACATAATAGTTATGAATATTTAAAAAAAGATTACATATTTAGAATCATAATTTCTAAATTTGGTCAATATTTTCCTTTTATTCATATTCGATATTAATAGTATTTGTAGTAAAAAAAATTTCTACGATAAATGGTAAATCTAGTAATTAAATTTAAAAATAATGTAATGTGAAATATAAAATGAACCTATAACTTATATAAATATCCTTAGATTCGTATATCTCATAAATGTTTATACATAGGTTAAATATATGTATTTCTTATTCCATTTAAAGGTGATATGATTTTATTAATATTTTATGTATACAAAAGTAAAAAACATGGAATTCTTATTCTTACTAAATATATTAATTTTAACATTAAGATAACATGAGGATATATTAGAATAAAAATATTATTTATAAATTTATAATATCTATCTACACCATAACAAAATATATTTTTAATATTTATTGAATAAATAATAAACATAAATTTATAGACAATAGTGATGGAATATATATATTAAATTAATAGAAAAATAAAATAATTGATGTCAAAATTATTATAGGAAATTAAATTTCAGAGACATAATGAACTGAACAAAATAGTAGAAAATGACCTTTTTTAGGAAAAATAAAATAATTCATTCTAATTTCACATGTAAAATTGAGGTTATTAGAGTAAGTGTAAATAAAAATTATAAAAATTAAACTTAGTGATATTTTAGAATAAATAATATTTTAATAAATTATATAAAACTCTTAAAAAATGTATATTCGGCTATGTAATTTGAATATGGATGATATTATAAACTGTGGTAAATGTATGTTACTGTTTTTCTAATTAAGGTAACTTTCTCGACCCTCAAATAGTAAAAATACTTATTATCATGATAAGTATGAATGGGGTTAATGAGGGGTTAAACCCAAATTATAAGAGTAAAAATGTGGCCTAAAAATTTAAATAAATAATTGGATTAAATTATTTTGAGTATTAATTATCCAAACATTTAAATAAAAAATTTTTGAATAATTTTTGAATTAAAAATTAATTTATATTAATTTTATATTTTAAAAAAATATAAGATTCCCCCAACTCTTATACAATATAATTCTGAAAACCCAATTTAGTTCATCTAAATATGGATAAAATACATTCATATGACCGATATACTTATTTTAAAGGTCATTTTTAGGCATAATTCAAACCTTACATTGATCAAGGTGTAAATAAAATAAGACATTCAAATGAAGATGAAAAGTTTCTACTACATGTGTTAAACTTATTTCTAAATTATCCTATTTAATAAACTATTAAAAAATGAACAGATTACAACAAAAGTATCCTACAAATACCAATGTATTTTTATTTTTATATAATAACTTGTAATAATCTCCACATTATTCAAATGGGAAATGAAGTTATCGTTCTTGTGTACAAAGGATTATCATATTAAAAATGAATCAAATGAATTTTCTAGAATAACCTATTTTTTATTTTAATTATGGATTTAATATATATATATATATATATTTCCTTAAATTTTTTTTGTTTTTTAGAATTAATATATCATTTATTTTTTAACTTTTTATTCGCTGAGAAATTATTACATCGTTCATGTATTTGTGTGGACTACCACCTCCATTAAGCGAGTTGATGTGTTTTTCATCACCACATCACAGGGATGATATATATAAGTATAATTAAAGAAAATTGTTATTTATGTTATTACTATCATTATTTTAAGAAAAAAATATGCGTAACTTCTTACTGTATTGATCATAAAAAAATGGTAATGTTATTCATGGTACGTACAACCTACCCTCTCAATGAATGTAATGTAGTCCATTTTACATAATCAAATTTCATGATTATTTTTAAAAGTATAATTGCTGAATTAAAATTATAATTATTTTTTTATTTTTATTCTATAAATAGTTGATTAATTTCCCCTTTGACCATAATCAAATTATTATGGTCATTTTCAATATCTGTTCTGAATATCATTATAAGATCCAATTAGAACTAAATTGATTATGTTATTAAATATAAAAAAGTAATAATGGAAATAAAATTATTAATAAACTTAAAAATGGCTCATATTATAAAAATTAATTAATAAAATTTTAACATTCTATATTATAAATAAATTACATGGTTAATTATACTCTAGGTATGGGACACATTACTTTAAAAATATTGTATTAAATGTCATTAAGGATTATTTTCCAATTTATTGGCTTCCATATCCATGTATTAAAAAAATTTAATAATAATAATTTCTACTATTATTCTATGATTTTAATATTTCATTTTTAAACATGTTATACTTTTTAAAAAATGGATTTAAATAAATATTTTTTTCGATATTTCTAACAACGTACTTTTGAGTTTTTACTAAAAATATGAAAACAAAAAAATTTTATAAAACAAATATATTGAATGGAATTTCCCACTATAATTACCATAATTAGGATATTCCTTTTATATTTATAAATATTATTTTTTAAATTTATTTTTTTTTATAAATTTTTATAAATTTTAAGAATTTACGAAAATGGAACATTACTTAAAAATTCATATTTTAAATGATTTCAATATTTCATTTATAAATATTTTTCTTATGTGTCCTGAATTATAATATTTTTGTAGATGTTTTTATGTGGACATAAAATATTTATAAAGAACATTTCTTGTATTTTAAAATTAAATAAAAGGATTGTAGAATTAAATTTTTTAACAAATGACTATAATTTGTTTATAAAAATACAAATAGTGTTCTATTTTAACCTATATGAAGATAATGAATTTTCCCACCACCCTAACCATTATATGATGTTTGTATTAGATTATAAGGATTTTATTTTACATATAAAACCCCTATTTTCATTTGTTCAATGTATTTTAGTATTAAAAATTTGGGTTTAAAAGATAGATATATATTAACATACGAAATTTTTTTCATATGGGTGAGAAGAATTTTTTTACGATTTAATGTATTATGTGTTATATTATGGTTCTTGATATTATTTTATGAGGATTGGTGGTTCTATTGTAAAACTATAATTGGTTTTTCCAATTAAAGAGATAGATTTAACTGATGTGATTTCTCTTAAGTGATTAGGGTAACATACAACAATGGTAATTCTGAATATTGGATAGATTTAACCTACGTTCATTCCCTTAAGATTACATGGAAATATACATTGATGTCTATTGAAATTAATAATCTTATGGTTATTCTATTTGTAACTATGATGCATGTTCTATGATAATGATTACCCAAGTTACCAACATGTTTTATCTATTCAGTCGGTGAGTTTTTTTATAGAAATATCATCATTTAGAGGGTATTTTTTATAACTCATGTTTAAAAAGAACTATATGTAACATATTAAGGGTGAAAATTATAAATTTGTAAAAAAATCATGAGTTTATCATGAATTCAAAGAAGACTTTATGGGTTTTATTGCCCCATTAATATTTCTTATGGAATGTTTTAAAAAATATTTTACTCAAGAAAATGATTTATTAGGAAAGATAATTTTATTGTAAACAAAAGGGATATTTCTTAAAATGTTAAAAATTTATTAGTATCCATCGACTAATAGTTTCAATCTTTTTTTATGTCCTATGATGAGATTTCTGTGATCATCCACTGTATTTAAAATGTTTTTTATAGGTATTAAGAATTAGTTTGGAAATGAATAATTCATTATTAAAAACATAACTATTTTTCAAAAAACATTATATTTATTCTTTATTTAGTGGATAAAATCGATACAAAGTAGAAGTTTCGACTTTGTAATATATGGGATTTTTATGAAAAATTATCTAAAACTCTAATCCTAATTTATTATTGGAATGATAAAAAATGAATTATAGTTTCAGGAAAATATAAAATATAATAATAATAATAATATAAGTTCACTGTATTTTTTCATTATCAAAATTAAAAAATCAATTATCATGCTAAATTTAAATATTTTATATTTCAAAAACTATTTAAAAACAAATATACACTCTAGTTTTCTCTATGTTAAAATAATATTTCTTATTCAAAAAATGACTGTGACATTTTTGACTTTTCATTACATAAAAAATTATACTTTTAATAATCACTTCTAAGTATAAACAAAATTAAAAATATTTAACCTTGGGAAGAAAATGGATGTGTTATATTCTTCGAAAAAAACCTTCCAATTGTTACGGTCAGTTAATAGTTCTTATCATTTTATTTTTAACATTTAAAAACTGAATTTACACTTTAATGTGATAACATTAATTATGAATTTTACTATTCATTATTACTAAAAATAAGTGGGACATATTTACTTAGTTTAGACAGAGTAATTCAAAATAAAGAATCCATGTTTCAAGGTAAAAAAATATAAGTTGAAGAATTTAATTTCAAGTCAAATTGATAAAACCAGATGAATAACTCTTTCCCAAAAAAGTGATCTTTTAATTTAAGAATTATTTTACACTAAAATCAAGTATAAAAACAATTTAAAACAATTGTATCATTTTTAATAAAAAAATAAGTAATGTTTTTTAAAAATCTTCCTAAATATAATTTTAGACGATAAATACAATAAAAATTTATATTTTATAATAAAGATAAATATTTTTCACAATTGTTGAAAATTATAAATTTTTTGAGAATTCCCAAATACTTATCTTATGATAATTTTGTCAGGTTAAATTATAAAATGTAATTAATTTTTTAATATTAAAATTTTATAAATTTAAAATTAATCTCTTAAATAATACATTGTTAGAAATGTGTTTAATAAAAATATTTACTTTTTAGATTTTAATATTTACATAAAATAATTAATATAACTATATAATTAAAAAAATACTAATAAATATGAAAATTATTTATTCTATCATTACCTATGTAGTTAAATCCCCCTTTATTTGTAAATTGCTACCTCATAATTATTCAAGAACTAATATAGATGGGATATCTTTTCCTCATAAAAATTGCAGACTCTCGTGATGCTTCTTCTACCATATAGTTTTTACACAAAACCATGACATGATGAATTACATTATTATGATATACCAACTCTCTACAATTCTGAATATGAACTGGTTATTCCTCAAAATAATGGTTATCTTCCAATTAAACTAACTTAGAGATCAAAACACAATATGAATCAGACGCATACTTTTTAAAATTAAAAAATTAAAAAAAAAATATACACTTGGTATCAAATAGAATTCAAGGATACTCAATAAGTAACAAATCTAAAATTATCTATTATTTAATATGTTCAAATGATCCATTGAAATAGTTTCCATTTTTTATCAAAATACATAATACCTTTTCTGATAAGTACTTTTAGAAAAACATAATCACCTTCCTAAAATGAAAAATATTTTCTCTAATTATCCACATATAATTTATACCTAATCTAAGACATTCTCATATGATTCACAATAACATTCATCTTGTTAACCATTTTCTCTACCATTGTTTATCTCATTCACATCATTTCACCTCTTTAATCCGAAAAATAATGAGTCTGACATATCATTCCATATAATATTTCAAAAGTCTAATTTTGTATAAAATAATGAGACCAATTATCATAATAAAACATAACTAAGAAAATATATCAATCAAAACATCACTATTAATATATTAAAATTTTCAATGAAAATATTCTATTATAGGAATCATTCATTAATACTATCAATTAGATTGAGGATGAAAATCTAATCTCAAATCTAATTCAGTGCCCAAGGACATTTGAATTCCCTTCAATAAAAGATGATGTGTAACTGGGATCATGATTAGATACCATAGAGAGGGGAAGTCCATGTAACATGACTATCTCCTTAAGATACAGTTCAAAATTTTTATCTAAAGATGGAATATCTTGAATGGGAAGGAGGTTTTTAGATTTAGTTAAATAACTGATAATTACAAATATTTCATTATTATATAGAGATGATTGTTGAAATCCAACTACGAAATACAAGGTTATATTTTCTAATTTCCACTATTTCATAGGAAAATGATAAAGAATCACCATTAGAAATTTTCATTATTTATTATCATACATAAAATCAAACATTTCATTGTAAAATAAGAAATATCATTTTTCATTTTAACTAATTAGTAATACATTTTTACGACTCTATACATATTAGTTCTACCAAGATGAAAAATAGAGAAATGTGATATTCACTCAATAATTATTTCCTAATTGATAACCACAAGGCACACATAATAACTATACACATCTAAAAAGACAATATTTTTAAATTCTGTATTAGGGTAACATACCCTTTTTAATGAATTATTCCTTTACCTATAACTAATGACCTTCATTTTTAGATTTCATAATTCATTATGATATAGATTATTGAACTGAAATGTAAAATAAAATAGTGTAAGTTCATGCATCTGCAAATTAAAATCCAATGTTCATCAAACATTAACTAATGGTTTATGTTCTAAATGAAATGTGTTTGATGTGGTGTTATTTTTTCAACTCAAAGCATAAACTACATTGTTTGTCTCTAGGATGATTTTTTGTCATATAGCCATACTATTTTATTAATTCTAACCATCTCATCTTTCTCCAATTTAACTATTATTTTGTAGATATATATTTTAAAAAATTATGATAAATATATATTTTACACTTAGATCCATATAAATGATTTCACTAAATCTTTATAGAAAAAAACACCACAAATAATTCCAGATCATGTATAGGATGATTTTACTCTGGAGGTCTTGGTTTCCATGAAGTATAAGTAATTAACTGATTATTCTATATCAGAACACAACCAAGTCTCATCAATGAAGTGAAAATTTATATGGCAATTTTTTCGTCTCTAGAGAGAAATTCCAAAACATTATCATTCACAAACATTCGTTTATATTTCATGAAAACTATAACTATGTTATTTTTCCAATTTAATTTAACTCATTTTCAAGTTATCTTTGTTGGTGGGGTAGATTGTTGTGTGAATATTTAAACAAACCATTGTTAGTAACCTAAAAACCCATGAAAAATACAAATCCTAAAAATATTTCTAAATCTTTTCTATTGAAAAATCTCTTTATTTTTAGTTTCATCAAATTTTATACTATATTTATTTATGATGTGACTAAAGAATGAAATATATTGTGCCAAAAAGTCAAATTTTATAAAATGTTAATAAGTCTTAGTTCCCTAATATGTTTTTAGAACAATCCATAGATACATTTGGTGATCCTAGAAATCATTTGAATAATCAAAAATTTCATAGATAAAAATTACAACAATCATATCCAAATATTATAATAATACAGTATTCCCAATATCTATATATATAGTTATGGAATTTTTTAAACAAAAAACAAAAAAAACTCATAAATCGATTATATATTCCAGAATTTTATTTTTTGTATTTTTACCTTTTTCACCATCAAATGATATTACCCAGACCACAGATCTACCTTTGAAAAATATGAGATCCCTAGAGCTGTTTAAAATAATCAAATATCTTAGGTGTTGAATACTTTTTTATAAAACTAATGTTATTCCAATGTATATAATCAATTCAAAGCCTCACTAAACCTTTTTATTTTTAATAAAAAAAATAAGGGAACCCCATGGTGAAATGTTTGGAGGGAAGACATTTTAACCAAGAAATTCATTCAAATAATCTTATGATTTTGTAAGTTATACACATTCCATTAAATAAAGGGGTTTGAAATGGTCTTCAAAACAAGAAATAATTCTGTAGTAAATTCAACATTACATTGATTTATAACATCAGAAAAATCATCAAAAAAAATTCATGGTATTCTTTTACTTTCATGACATCATTAATCAAAATCGTTCCCTTATTTTAAATCAATACGTTAAAGATAAATTTAATTTCAATATTTTAATAGTTTATAGACTTCTTGATACGTTATTAATTGTATGAAATAATTATTATATAAAAAATGATTTTCTTCTTGAAAAAATTTATCTTTCTCTAAAATCTATCAGGTCATGGTAAATATAAATCAAATCCATACCCATAATAACAGCAAATGCTACAAGGGGAATGGAAATAATATTTACACAAATTTATTTGGATAGATAAATATATGAAGGTTCTTATAATTTATATTTTCCATGATATTTCCAAATATAATTTTATCAAAAGTTTTAGTTCCATTTCATGAAGTTGAATTTCTAATTTACAAGAATATTGTGGAAAAATGAAATAATTTGTAGCTCCCAAATAAAAAAATACATTACCATAATCTAAATAAATATGATATATTCAACATATAACTTCATTTTCCAGCACAACATCTTCTTAATTAGTTACAAAGGATTTTATTACACATTTCATCTTATATTCTGACTACTTCCCATCACCTGGGTTCCTCTTAGGGCATTCATTTTTATAGTGACCAATATAATTACATTTAAATTATTTTATGTATAGTTTATAAATAGTATACATACCACTAACATGATCTTTTTCATTGAAATTATGAGAATTTACACAATATTAACACATATAAATCACTTAATAGTCTTTATACGTTCTTCTTTAGTGTTCTTTTATACACAATACACAAAAACTAAGAAATTTATTTCCTTAATATACACTGTATTAGATAACTTATACCCGTTTTAAAAACTCACAGATATATTTTTTTCCTTCTAGTATTCAATACACAAATGATCACCAAAAACATAATTTCCACCTTCCTCATTCCTAAAAAATATTCTCATAAAAATTAAATTATTTGGAATCCATTTCTCTTAGACATTTTGGCTTCAAATTTGGAATAAAAAAACTAATCATATAATCATGATCATTGAAAGAATTTGGTTCATAACTAGCCTATTGAGTGGATTTTTCTTTATACGAAACTACTAAATCATTCTCCTTATCTTTAAATTCAAATATTTGTTTTTCTATTCTATGTCTAACCTCCTTAGGAAAATATTTATCAAATAGAATTTTATTAAATTTTTTCTATTCGATGGTGTGTATTTCCCCTTTTTCCTTTACATTCTTATCAATTTTCCACCCATGATTCGATTCACCTTTCAAATGGTAAATATAAAGACATAGATTTTAATGATATTAGCATATCTGGACATTGAATAAATTTTATATGGATTTAGTCCAATGTTAAGCCATAACTGGTTCTTAATATTCACTTAATGCTTGGTGATATTTTAACATATAATGCTATACTATCAAAATGTTCCTCTATTGTAGATACGGATGGTCTTTGACATGGATTCCACTACTAATTTTATTGATTTTAAAATTATCCACCATAACTTTTATATAAAAACCCCATATATTATGAATAAGACACATCCAATCAGTATACAATTGTATATAGTATAAAACTTTTAAAACGAAAGATTTTTCTTTTTATTTAAAATATTCATGATTTTTAACATGACATATCTTTTGGTTTATACATCATTAATCACTTTGAAAACAATTTTAAAACATGGGATCAACATAAAAATATTATAAAGGGACATAAAAAATAAATAAATTGTTAGTATATAGAGACTTATAAATATTTACCTTTTTAAAAATAATATTTGGGATAAAAATAAATGTTTTCTTACCCATGAAATAACCTTTTCATCCCAAATAATTTCATAAAATTATTAATAATAAATGTAATTCTAAATATATAACATAAAAAGGTTTATATGAAATCATGATAACATCATAAAAACGTTTTCACAAAATTATAGATTTCATCATTATGAAGTGGAAAACACTTTATTTACCAAGTGAAATAATAATATATCAATAAAAAATAATCATAAACATAATGAATAAGTCAAGTAGGTATCTTGAGGAATCATTTTATAATAATTATTAGTTAATCATAGATTAACCATCATAATGATACTTGGTTTAATCCTAACAATTACACATGAAATAACCATCTTGGTTAAACATTGATTAATTATCCCTTTATATTCCAATAATATCTTTGGATAAACCAAATATGTTAACTCCATACCTTTATCCAATGAATATATGATATACAACAGGATCAAATACCTATAGTTTATAATAGAACCATCCATATTTATAAACAATTCACTATGAACCATACCAAAATACATAAAATCATTCCTCATAAAAACATTCATCATACACATATAAAATTATTCCAGGATGTTGAAATATCTATTCCATATTAAAAAAAAATTAAAAAATAACCATAAAAGAAGGAAATAGGTATTATTATTGGATTAAAAATTTAAATCTTGTAGAGTAATACAAAAAAATAAGGGTTATGTTGATGAGGAGTTTAGTTTCATCGTATGCATTAAAATAATACATTCTCTTTTACATTTTGTAAATAATGTTAAAACATGCCATAAATGATTCCTTTTGAAAATCATGGAAATAAATTACTAATAATAAAACATTTTCAATTATAATTTACATTATCCATATCAATACATCCATAAGATAATTTAAAAAATATCTATAATTGAGAAAAAGAGAGTTTTATGGGAAACATTAAAATGAACTTTTGAAAATAAAGTCCCTTACATTTAGTCAACCTCGTCATGTACATTATGTATATTTATGAATAATAAACTTATGTTAAGTATTTAAATGATTATCAATCCTTTTAATGGTTATATTATTTTTATATCCCTAATTACCATGTAATATACAATTACTTTATCATTTGATTTCACACAAAAAGGTTTTATGATATATAGTACATAAGTCCAAAATGGATTTAGTGGTTTGATTAAGGTTAAAGAGTTTATTATTAAATAATATCTATAATAATAAGAAGAATATAATTATATTGTCTAAAAATCAAATATACTTATAAAACAAATCGTTAAATATGAATATGAAAAATTAACTACGTTATAGTCACAGAGATGGTGGGTCATACATTCGCATAAGTATCATTTCCATTTTTCAACAATCATTTTGGAAAGGAAGAAAGAATTATTTTAACTTCTCATAATGATAATAATAATATAAATATTATATTAATTCTATAAATATACTTATATATTTTTCCATGTTATGTTGTAATGAAAAACATATCACGTCACTTCTTGGAGATGAGAGTCCACACGTACACACAAATGAAATTATCATTTTTAGTGATTGGAATGGTAATAAATTAAATGATAAATAAATTTATCACAATTATAATTATTTAAATATTATAATATAGAAAAATTAATTTTATCATTATATAAATTCATAAAGGATGGTGTTGTAAATCGAATCACATATGTTAACGAGGTAATTGTTTATTGTACACCCAAATGATGTCTTCATTTCAAAATTGATGGAAGAGGAGATAGATATAGGTTCTTACATTAACATAAAAATAGTTAAATATAAGTAGGATACTTCTGTTTTTATATAATCATTTTCAATTTTGATTTTAAAGAGGTTTTAGAGGAAATAAAACAAAAACATGTTGTTAAAAACAAAACCTCTTCTTTGAAAATCACTGTTGATTAACACCTTAAGACCTTTGAGATTACTATTACTAAATAAAATGCCTCTATAATGTGTGGATATATTTTAATAGAATATTTTAGTAGACATTATATGACCCATATGGATTTTTATGTGTGAATAAATGAGTACAAGAGTTTTAATTTTACAAGGGAGGAAAGGACACTTTAGGATTTTCTTAAAATTTAAAATTAATATAAATTAATTTTTAATTAAAAAAGTACCAAACAGATATATTTATATTTTAAGATGAGTGTAGGAAAAAATAATCTCATAAAATAAAATTTATTAAATTTTATCTATCTCTTCACCGTGATATTTTTGTTTTAAGCAGTTGTTAATGTTTTTTTGACATAGCACAACAATATAGGTTTTCTCTCTTTGAGGGTCAGGATAGATACTATAAATTGATAAATGACCCATAAATAAATCATTTAATAAAATATGACATATATATCATTTAATAAAATATTTTTTTTATAAAATTTCATTATAGTTAATTTTTAGAATTGTTCATTACTTTTTCATTCATAACATAAATAAAAAATATATAATTAAAAAAATATATTTTATTATGTCCCTTACATAAAATGTTAATATATTCTTTTATATAGTATTAATTTATTTAAAATATTATTTATTTTAATATTTTTAATATCATTTTCTTTTATTTTACTGATAATTGAATAAATACTACAAAAGTTTCGTGTAAGAATTTATGGTAATTATATATTCACTGAATATAAATAATAAACTATAATTATGAATATGTGTTGTTTAGATATCAAAATACTATTTTTAACAAAAAATATCCATTATTTAACGTTATTTTATAATTATTACATTTATTAAAATAAATATGTTACAATCGTACTCTTCTTTACATAAAATATAATAATGGTTATAATCACATCCAAATTAAAAAACCTATATATTTAAGTTTGCTTTTAATATTTACTAGTCATATTAATCAAATGACATGTATTGACGTGATAGTGTCATTTTATACTCCTTATAATTTTATTTTAATCCATTAATTACGCGATTTACCATTTTTGATAGTGAAAGAAATCGTGAAGGTTACTATTAATTTTAAATAAAAATAAACAGATAATATTTTCTAAATATTGAACATATTATTAAAAAAAATGGAATCCAATTTTCAATATTAATCACATTTAATTGGTAGAATTAATTTTAAAATTAGATCTGTCAGATGAAATGAAAATCAATTTTCCAAAAAAAAATTCCCGTTTTAATGTAAAAATGTTTTTACAGTAAATTTAAGTTTATGGATCATTTTTAAAAAATAGTTATTTAATTATTTAAAATAAACTTTTATTTATTATATTTTAAAACTCATCAAAAATATAATTTTACTTTATAAATACATTAATGAAAATACTATTTTCAATAAGGAATATAATCTTTCATTATTATTGAAAAATATATATTTTCATAAAATCATAGAAAATTATTTCTGAGTTAATTTCTATATTATAAATTTAAAAAAAGAAATTAATTTATTTAAATTAAAATAATATAATTTTAAATTTATAAATTAAAATAAAACATTATAATAAATGAGATTAATAATATCATTTACATTTTTATTTAAAAAATTACATAATATAAAACATGTAATTACCTAAAGCCAACATTCTAATAAATATAAATGTTATTTATTTTATCATGAAATGGGATATTATGAAACCTTTTTTAAAAATAACCAACTCCTAGGGGGGAATGATAACCCCAAAATGTGATAATCATCCTACAAATAATATTTAAAATAATGTATGCATTGGTATTTAAAACAGGAAGAAACTAGAGACACTACCAAATTAATATGTGGAAAGAAGCCTGCAATTTACTCCACCTACTACATGATAGGTGGACACATGACAAAAATAATGATGCTTAAGACCACCCTAAACAGGATCACATATTTTTGAAAAACAACATAAAATAATAGGGTTATAATACAAGTAGAGTTAGTAAGATCCTCCTCCAACATCACATGTGTTATGTGTATCGACATAATAAAACTATAAAAATGAAATATATAATTATAATTTATTTATTTATATAACCCAAAATAAAAAAATATAAATAAAAACACATTTCATCTACAATTATAATTTAAAAACTACCACCAAAACATTAATATCATTTCAACATAACTATACCATAATTATAGTTTCTACAAGTATAAAAACTAAATACATCCATAAAAAAATAAAATAAAATTACAATAATAATCAATACATGGAAATAAAACTATAAAAATGATATGTTTATGTATGGTTGTTATATTATATCATGCCTCCACATCAGCCTCTAAGAAAACTACATCACATTAAATATAACCTTCGCAACAATGTTTTCACAATTCTAGTATATTATAACCACATAATACAATTAATTACCATAGATGTAATCATATAAAATAATCATAGGTTCAAAAACCTCAAAAATTATGTTAAAATATATTTTTAACTACAATTTATTCATAATATAAAACAAACAGAAGAGAAAATATCCACATTTCTACAAGTAAAAACTACATACTTCTGAAACAATACCCCACAAGTTTAAACAATTTCGTCCATTTTTTTCACCACCTCATTCAAATTTGAAAATTATTAATTAATAATATGAATAATACTACACTTATAATAATTCAGGACATATTTTATTATAGGTAACCTTTTATAAAATGATCATCATGTTCTAGTCCACTTAGCACCCCATGTTTCCATGCAAATATGTGTTTTTTCACTAGCTCCCACCCATATTAATGAATGGTTAATTAGACTAATAGTTATCCTAATGTAACACAAATATCCATTTATGGTGTTTTTTATCACTCTTTCAAACCCTATAAAACTTCCAAGGTGGTTACCCATCCTGACACTACTACTGGAAAAGATTCTGTTTACTTTAGTGTTTTAATTGGGTATATTATGGAAATGGAATTTGATACTTATTGACAAGGGTAGTAACATTTATCATTTAAATACATTAAAATTATGTGTTGTTTTATCCCCTTAGTGGAAAACATCCTCAGTGTGACCCTAAATTTCAACCAAGGTAGTGAAATTACCCTTCTAGATGGGTACCATATCCTATAAAACTGTAAAAATTGGACCCTTTGACAACACATCCAGCATTCTTGAACATGTTCTTCATGTCATGAATCACTAGTAGAAACAATTTTCTCAATCTATATCTTTTACACCCTTTGGGCCGTACCTACATGTATGAACAGATCATCAGAATAATTATTCTCCCGACTTGACAACTTATTTTATTCAATGTTCTTTTTCCACAATTAAATACTCCCTTAGAAACTTCCTTATATTTCACTCATCCTGACACTAATCCAGGAAAATCCCCGAATAATAATGATGTTTTAATCATTTAAGAACCCTAAAATTCACTATATGTTTAATAAAAGAATATTATTCATAATATATGTTTCATTAATTTTCACAATTGATGTAAAAATGAAATATTATTAAAAAAATAATACAAAAAAATGTAATGATACCGTTTACTATAGCTACAATAGTAAAAGAATATAAAACCCAAATAACATCAAACACAAAATGGAATGCCCCATTGGCTGGATAATTGAGAATATGATTAAACACAAAATAAAAAATGTTAAGAGAAGAATAAAAAATAAGAATGTAAATGAAAATATTTAAGGAACTATAATCACTATTGGAAATGAAGTGGTCAATTTTGATGAATGGTGAAATATATATAGGGTATAAAGGGAAAAGTGACAATTGAAATTTATCTATTATATGATCATTGGTCACTATAACAGTCAATCAATATGACTATTAGGAACAATATCTATCAGTAATAATATTTATATTATCTTTACTGTTTAAAAGTACTGATAAAAAATTATAATTGATGCTGATAAGAGAAATTATGTCCTCAACCAGTAGAGTCCTGTTACTTGATGCCCATTTTTCCAGAAATGGGAGGGATGTTAAGTCATAGGTGTTCTCCCAACACTAATCCCACGCTGAGATTTAATAAGTGAGTCCTCAATGATGTCACATATGAGATAATTTTATGTTAATAGAGATTACTACTTAGTCAATGTTAGTTGATCCACCCTATGAAACTACAACCAACAAACACCTTACCCTCAAGGCCTAGAGTAGTGTAATTATCAGTTACATGTCTGGGACTTAGTTTCATAAAGGGTAATTTCCTTTATATAAATATAATATTTATTTCATCAAATCTATTTTGAGAATAATTTGGGTTAAGTAAAACAAATTTAATAAATAAATTTTTGGATATAAATAAAATAAAATGGATTTTTAAAAAATATATACACTTTTATGAAAAAAACTATGGTATTTTAAGTATTATTTTTTTAATAAATATTTATTTGATAAAAATATTATTTAAATATAAATGGTAAAATAATTTTATAACAGCCTATGAAATTTTTATAAATTTAATAAATTTGAGTGTGTCCCAAAAATTGTTATTTATAAATAAGGATTACTATTTGAAATTGTTAAAATTTACATATTTATAGAATTATTTAGTTAAAATTAATATTATATTTGAAATTATCACATCAAAACAAGGCTAGGATTAATTTATTATAATTATATATAATATAATATTTTTTTAAATGAATACTAAAAAAATGTTCATTTTTGGATATTTTCTATGATTTAATATTAATTTAAAAATTATTTAATAACTATTAAACAAAAATATATGACAAAAAATAATATATTTTATTAATATTGTGTATTTTATTATTTTTAAAATTACTTCATAACCTATAAGTGACTTTCCGAAGCCAAAAAATGTGGATTTTTATTTTAAAATACTATTTTGTTAAAAATTTTAATTCTCCCTTCACAAGTATGTATTTAAAAATAGAATTTTGTTATAATGTATTAAAATATCATAAAATATGTCTCAAATTCCCCAAAACATTATAAAAAACATGTATAAGACAATATATTTTCATTTCCCTCAACCGAGATTTCCAATACCTATATTTGAAAATTGTTAAGAAATTCTTCCAATTTTGAAGTAAATTCCCTCCCATTTACTTCATAATGATGAATTAAAATATATATTCCATGATTTTATCATTAATTATCCTCCCAAATAGTCCCCCATGTTTTCTATAATTCTTCAAGGATCCAACAACTTATTTTATGGAACAACTCTTCAAAGTAAGGGAACTCTCAACTTCTCTTTTCCATTCAACTCCACTTATTATTTGTATTTTTTATAATTATTAAAATAGATTATTTTTCATAGAACTTATATTATCCCATTACTAAATATTTAATTTTTATCAATGAGATACATTTAGTTACCCTAATTTAATAGTTTTCATAAACCATATTTTATACCCTCATTGCTGCCAAATTTCATTCTTGAATTTCTTTATTTTTCATGAGAATTTTTATATTTTGAATAAATAAATATCTATTTATACATGGTTATTAAATTAGATGTAAATGTAATTTTTTTGATTTAGGATTTTATATCTATTATTCTTACATTTAGTTTCTGTGGGTTAAAATTTTCCTATGGGCAAGTCATTATGAACATACATACTTAATGCTTTTATATGAAACATGAACTTTATTCTCATCTAGGTTTTGACAAAATGATTTATTATGATCTTTATGTCTCAAATGATTAAGACATGTGAATTTTGCTCCCTGATATCACTCTAATTCATTTGGTAAATAATTTAGTCTTTATATATGCCACGTCTTATGACACCTTAGTAAATAACCTTGGTAATTATGCTTTATAACAACTTGTTAAATATATATACTTGGATCTCAAAGGTTATATGACATTGAAACAAACACAAAACTCCAAAAAAACATTTCACACAAATGTAGACTAAAACTCTAGGTCACATTCTCCCCAAGGGATTTCCCACCCAACCAGCCACTTCAATACATTTATATTTTGGCCCGAAGGACGAGTGGGAATAAATCCTATTATACTAATGAATGTATAATTTTTATATTGTATCCCAATTTAAATTTTATGAATCATGTTTAATTATTATTATATGACTTATGTTATTTTGATCATGCTATATTATTATACCACTTATTCTTATTTTTATGCCTCATGATCACATGAAAAATGTATTCATTGTTTATCTCCCTTAGAAAGACTATGTTCAAAACTTTTATTTGATTTATTTCCACATTATATAATTTATAGTAAAATTAAATATGTATGAAACTATAAAGATTTATTTCAACTAGATTAGAATAATTCTTATTGTTTTTTTTTGTATTATGTTCCAAATTTTCAATAAATTAAACATAAAATTGTCATGTGTATTGTTAACCATTGTAATTTTTAATGAATGATTTATTTAATAAAATGGTGGGATTACATAGTTGGTTTCAATTTTATGTTTTGTTATTTTTTGAAATTATGACTTGAAAAATTTTGTAAGAACTCAAGGGCCAAGACTAAATATTGGAAAACAATCTATAATTATTGTGAAGTATTAAGAAAGTGTTTTTCATTCATTGAAATCCATATCTAGATACTATATGTGGATCTGAGTCTAGAATAGATATAGCTAAGGGTAACAACACTATAAACAACATATTGAGCTAGACTCAATCTATAATTGGTGTATGAAAATTTGATTTCACTCACACAAGATTTGGAACTCCTCAGGGACAAGGCTGGTTAATAAAGATAATTTTATGAACAATTATGAAGGATATATATATAATTTAATTATTATTAGAGTATATTAGTGAACCAAAAATGTATTTATGATTTTTTAAGACTAAAACATCCTTTAAAATTTTAATATTTGTAAAAGTAACATGATTCTCACTATGGTATTTTCCTTATTGAAATATTATGGGAAATTAGAGGAACCATATAAAAGATGAGTGAAACAGAAGATGTATTAATTTTCTTCATAATATAATGGAAGATATAATGGACAATTTCTTGAGGATGATGAATCAAATATCTTGAGTTATGAGTAATAACTTGAATCACAATAAGTGAAATGATTAACATAAAAGGTTAAAAACGTTCTTAAATCCTTCATTCATCAATGAGAACCTCATTTTAGTGGATCTACCAGTTTATTGATTTATAACCAATGGATTACCTATATAGAAAATGTAACGACCCGGAATTTCAGTTGAAATTTTTTTTCGTAAATACATGAAAATTTTACGAGTCCTCAGTTTTTTACGGCACTTGATTCTGAGGCCCGATGTGCCTGGAATCAATTTCTGATGTTTTTTTCGGGTATGTTTAGTAACATATGTATGAGATTTTATAAAATTTAAACCGATGAATGAAATTAAAATTTGAAGGAACCGTTGAACTCACAGCGTCGATTATTTCTTAGTGTGACCTTCACTGCAGTTGCGTTCTAATGAGAGTGGAAGTTAGATTTTGGGGGGTTTTAGTTAAGTTAAATAGAAATAAATGAAATTTAATGTATTTTTCTAGGTAGTTAAAACCCCCAAGCGGAGGTTACTGGTGGGGCCCACCTTCACATACCATCCCTTGGGAGGACACTATTAGGTGGAGCCCACACAAGCTTCAAAGCCCCTAAACCCCCCTTTTATGTGTGATGAAACCCTTAAACTTCTCTTGAGTTAATGAAGCCAACCCTATCTTCATTTAATTGTAACTTTCCTCCTTCCCTCATAAGTATGCCAAACCACAAATTAATTAATGGAATTAATTAATTAATTTGAAATCATTTGAATTCTGTTGGCTAACAATTAGATAATGGGTTATCTTACCTCATTATTTTGGTTGAAACTTTCTTTTTGGTGGAGATTTAGAGAGCCCTTGGAGAAAATTATTCTCCAAATGAAGAACACCACTCTCCAACAAAGAATGGAAGAAATCTCTATCTCTCCCTCTTCAACAGGGGCAAGAAGAGGAAACACCTCCATCCTTGAAGAACACTAATGACGTCAACATCTTCTTCATTTTCTGATGTCAATGTAATGACATCCGCCTTTCCGTGACTTCATCAAAGATCGTCGGCAATCGAAGTATGGGAATTTGAGTTATTTTATATATGAGTATAAAACTCCATTCTTTGTCGTTCAAATTTCTGAATTTTGGTATGCTAAATGTTATCGCCAAGACAAGGAGGGCTCAGACTGCACGAACATCGGCCGACCCTTCCGCATTGTTTGTTCTTGTTGTTGACAATGGAGGCGGACCGTGAAAAAGGTTGCGGTGCAAGGTCGTTGGGTCGCCACAAGGGCGCGGCACCGCCATGCCGCGTATAGAACCGAGACACGGCCAGGAGAGTCGTGGCGGTGCCGGAGGAGTGCCGTGTCATCGCACAGCACTGGAAAAAGGGGGCCCATAATAAGGATGGACCCGATGGTTTGAAGATGAGTGTGGTTCCTTCGCACTACATAGGGAAGATGGAGGCCACGACCAAGCTGTAGCAGATGAGGCGCGGTGCCATCGTTCCATGCAGAGGCCAGCAAAAACACGGTGCTGTCGCACCGTGGTGGAGGAGCAATGGGGGGCCGGCTAAGACAGCCGCTAGTGCATGATATAGGTGGGACCCCTCAGGTCCCACAGGTCCCCAAACCGGGGCCTAAAGCTGGTTCCTTCGAAAGGATGTGGGCGTCGCACCCCCCTCCCCCCCCCCCCATAGCGTGGCCAGCCTAGCCACACGGGCAGCCCATCCGAACCTGGCCGCCGGGCCGAGCCGCCCTCAGTTCGCCCCCACCCCCCCCCCCCCCCTCGGTCTGTGCCGCCCCCTCGAGAGAGGCAGCTTCCTCGGACCGGGTCGTACCCCAGTACGTACAGTGTTGTTTTGACTGTGTCAGACTGGACCCAGACCCGTTTGGCCAGTTTAAATAGTTTCACCCCCTATCTGGGGATATGAGTGTCCAATTGGTGAACTGCCTATGGTGATGGAAGGCTTGGAGCGATATAGTTCTTTTGTCAAACCCTAATTGAGATTTGGACACAGTTGGAGTATGATCGGGTTGGTTTGAACATAAAAACCAACCCGGCCCCTGGAACAGAAATGCCAATAAATCATAGACCGGACGTTCGATTGATGCACCGTTTGTAGCATTGGAACCCTTACGACATGGAAGTCCTTTGGGATAATCCTTGGTGGATTTTATTGGCGGTCAAAGTATGACCGATATCTCGAGGAAAATTTCTACGGAACTCGAGGGCACCGGGTGTGAGGAATCTAGTGGCTGATAGTGAGGCGGATGTTGGAGACAGATCATATGAAGGTCAGCACTCAGCGATCCTGTCTGGGTTAGTGCATACCGATCCTGTGTGGTTCAGCGCTCAACGATCCTATGTGGGTCAGTGCATACCAATCCTGTGTGGGTCAGATCATGTGTGGGTCATTGTGGGGGTTAGTTCATATCGATCCTGTGTGGGTCAGACTCTGTATGGTTAGAAGTAGCGCATCTTGACAGAACAAGATTATCTAGATTCGTGAATAATCTTCTATAGTTCTATACTTCACTGAAATCCTGGTTTGAGCTGAGTTTATGACCATTGTGTTTTCATCATGATTGAGATGAGTTAGTAGATATCTTAGGTATATGTATGGTCAAATACCTATGTAATGGTTGTCTATTGATTCGTACATTGTGGTTTAACATTGTTTCATTTTGTGAGACCATGAGGGTCTCGGGGTCCCTACTAAGTATCTTTATACTCACCCCTGCACATGTGTTTCCCCCACCTCATTGTATTGGATGCAGATGACAGACATCGATGACTGAGGCAGAGTGTACGAGGACTGGACGGTACTCAGAGGTGGACCTCATGACGTGTTGGTACCCAGAGGAGACGAACGGACGTGGAGCACTAAGGAGGCTATTTGTACCTACCCTTCAGGTAGGATCCATGGTGGACAATCCCGGAGCTTCAAGACACCTTCCAGCTATTTTTATTTTTAGTTGTACCTATTATTTCTTTTCCTTGTTCTTTACTATTGGGATTGTATTTCCAGCCCCTTTTTATTTCCATAACATCTTTTTTATATAGTTTTACGTAGCGTTTTACTTCCTGCTGTGTACTCTATTTTGTTTGTTTGCTATTATAAAGGCAATGCCTTCCCAGTTTAGTGATTTTCACCTTTGGTGCTAGTCGCTAGCCCCTGGCCTATTGAAGGTGGGATTGGGGTAGTCACAATACGGGCCCCGAGGGACGGGTCATGAAAAATTGTTATCAGTGGAGTCGGTTCTACTGGCGAACTTAAGACTCTGAAAAAAAATTTCTGTGAAGAAATAGTGTTAAGGGTACTAAGTGTGGTTTTCATTTCAGGGAGACCAGTGTTGGGGTGGTGGCCGACGTATCCATACACCAGGACCCTGACTACTGATTTCCGACATAGTGCACAAAAACACTAATTACATGTGTGTTTTCAAAAGCTTTATTTAAATCATCTCAACCTGTTCAACTCAACCGGTAAATATTTTGACGGTGTCACATATGTTTCTTTCAAGATGCCCCCCCCCCTTGGGTGACTAGTTAGACCCCTGAAAGTTTTTCACGTTGATAGCCCACCGAGTGATGAGGTCTCGGTGTAGGGCCCTTTACCAGCGGAGGCACCAGCAGTACCACTTCCCATTGGGCCACCGATTCCACCAGCCCTAGCAGCAGATGTTGCACGCCGCTTGAGAGCGTTGCATGAGTTCTAGCCCCAGAGGGAACTCATTTTTAGGGGAGATATGAACCCACTAGAGGATGAGGAATGGATGTAGGCTTTGGAGAGATTCTTTGGGCTAATTGGGACACCAGCAGACATTATGGTGATCCTTGCTGCCATCCTCCTTCAGGCAGTAGCAAGAAGATGGTGGAGCCTGATGCTCCTGGTGAATAACGAGGCGACACATCTATTGACAGACTTAGAGAGGCTATTATGGTTGGATTTTATTCCAGCCACCCTTTGTGTGGTGTGGATACAGGAGCTAATGTATCTACAGCACGGTAGCATGGCAGTAGCACAGTACATAGTGACGTTCACCAACCTCTCACGCTACTCCACGGATATAGTATAGGAACCATTTTTCAGGGACCAGACCTTCAAGCAAGGTCTCAAAAGAGATATTAGAGCCTTGATGATCTCCATCAGCATTTTGACGAAGACAAGAGTGTTGGAGAGATCCTACCTAGTGGATAGTTTCTTTGATGAGCAGTCTCCAACATTGAGACCCACTAATATTTGACTTTCAGCAGATTCTTCTGCAGCTGGATGTAGAAAGATGATGTAGAGGTATAAGAGGAACCGAACTACAGGTGGTCAACCGCACGATTCAGAATCAGTTGTCCAGGGTAGTGACTATTCCAAGAGTAGACAATGTTACTCATGCGGCGGGCAGGGTCACATGGCATGTGACTGTCTGACCCGCCATATGGATGATCAACAGTCAGTTGAGGAACCTCCTAGGAAGAGGTAGAGATTCGATCGAGGCGGTCCACCAGGCGTAGGAGCATGTGGCAGAGGAGCTGGTTGAGCAGCTGGTGGTGGAAGACATTTCGAGGTGTTGCCACCACCACTACTAGGAGGTCCACCACGATCACAGGGAGTGGGTGGATAAGGGAGAACTCAGCTTCAGGCAGCTGTGTTAAACGACCATGGCTCTCTGTAGATGATTCAAGGTATGATCTGTGTATAATCCACCTTAGCGGCAATTCTTATTGACACAGGTGACAGTCACTCTTTCATAGCCTCTACACTCGTTTGGAGCTCGAAGATTCCTATGAAGTTGTTGGCTCAATCCTTATGGATAGAGACTCATACGGGAGTATAATTGACAATTACACACCATTTTCGACAGAGTGAGCTTACTCTAGGAGGAGAGAGATTCACCTAGGATCTCCTCATAACGGCATCGAGCCCTTACAATGTCATCTTGGGTATGGACTGGTTATCTACAGTCCATGCTCAAATTGACTATATTAGGTGAAAAATGAGGTATGTGCATACGGATGGGACCAGGTTTACCTTCACTAGAAAGAAGGGATCCTCTGCAGCCCATGACAGACTTACTAGGAGGAGGGTGCAGTCGATCACTCATCAGTTGGTCTTCCTTGCCCTCGGAGCAGCTGATGTTGAGAGTCTCAAAAATGATGTAGTGGTAGACCAGTACACATATGTTTTCCATAATGATGTTCTAGGACTTCCTACTCACATATAGGTGGACTTATACATTGAAATGTACCCCGGGAATGCACCAATATCTACACCAGCATATCGGATGGCTCCCGCTGAGCTTCGTGAGCTGCGGATACAGTTGGAGGACTTGTAGGGGAGGGGACTCATCCGGCCCAGTGTTTCTCCATGGGTAGCACTGATTCTATTCGTCAAGAGGGAGGATGGGAGCTTGAGGATCTGTGTATACTACCGTCACCTGAACCAGGTCACCATGAAGAACAAGTAGCCACTCACGAGGATTGACAACCTCTTTGATCAGCTCAAAGGTGCACGATGGATCTCGATGATAGACCTTAGTTTAGGATATCACCAGCTCAGAGTTCAAGATGAGGATGTGCAGAAGATAGAAATTATGTGTCGGTACGACCAATATGAGTTCTTTGTTATGCCCTTTGGTGTAACCAATGCACCAGCAGTTTTCATGTGTCTCATGAACATGATCTTCCATCCATACGTTAATCTCTTTGTCATGGTCTTCATCGACAACATTTTGATCTACTCCACTACTGAGGAACATCATGCCTACCATTTTCATGTAGTACTGGACACACTCTGAGAGCACCAGCTTTATGGTAAGCTCTCGAAGTGCCAGTTATGGATTAGAGAGGGTCACTTCTTGGGACATTTCATCTTGGTGGCTAGAGTTACAGTGGATCCAGCGACGATTGATGTGGTACTTACTTGGAAGCCCCCCAAGAGTGTGGTGGAGGTACAATGTTTCCTGGGCTTGGCTGGATACTATCGGATATTCATTCCAAACATCACCAGAGTTGCAACACCACTATATTCCTTGACGAAGAAGGGGAAACCCGTCATGTTGGCGGAGAGATTCCAGGACAGCTTTCAAGAGTTTAGGTAGAGGTTGACTAGTACCCATATCTTGAGGCTTCCAGAGGAGGGAGTAGGGTAAATAGTTTACTACGACACATTGGGGACCAGACTTGGGTCTGTTATGATGCAGGAGCAAGCTGTGATCACATATGGTTCTCGACAGCTGAGAAAACATGACCATAACTATGCTACCCATGACCAATAGTTAGCAGCAATGGTCTTATCCTTGAAGATATGGAGACACTATCTGATGGGAGAGTCTTTTACCGTATACTATGATCATAAGATTCTTAGTTATATCTTCTCTCAGAAAGACCTGATCCTGAGACAGTGGCGATGGATTGAGTTTCTCTAAGACTATGACTTCGAGATAGTCTATACTCTTGGGAAATGGAACGTTGTAGTAGATGCTCTCAGTAGGAGATCATGCATTAAGTTTCTATGAGAGGTGACAGAGAGGCTAGCTGCCTTTCATATATTCTTTGTAGATAGGAATGGAGCAGTGTATCTTTAGTCTCTTACAGTCACTCCCCCACTTCTTCAACGAGTCAGGTGGGAGTAGTGTGGTGACACTGACTGCGAGACATGACATGATCAGATATCCATAGGGCATGCACCTGATGGATTTTCTGAAAGTGGAGAGCATTTCATCCTCTTCAGAAGATGTACCATGGTACAAGTTTCACTTAAGGAGGAAGTGTTGAGGGAGTTCCACACTTCTCCTATAGCGGTACATCCATGAGAGGTGAAGATGTACCAGTACCTTAGATGATAGCATCGGTGGCCAGGTATGAAGATGGTGGTAGCATAGTTTGTCTCACAATTCCTCACTTGTCATCAAGTTAAGGGAGATCACCATGTAACAGTAGGCTTTGTATAGCCCTTAGTAGTCGTATAGTGGAAATGGGGTGCTATATCCATGGACTTTGTGATGGGTATTCCACATACATCCAAGATTCAAGACTCGATTCAGGTGATTGTTGACTGACTAACCATGTTGCCGTACTTCCTACCGATTAGAGAGGAGGGATCTGTTGACATATTTTGATGCCTCTATGTGCAAGATATAGTGTGTTTACATTGATTACCTTCTTCTATTGTCTCTGACCATGACACATTCATTACTTCCCGGCTCTGGAAGGGGTTGCAAGAAGATTTTGGGACACAAATTTTCTTGAGAACCACCTTCCATCCTCAGACAGATGGCTAGACCAAGCAGACTATCCAGACTATCGAAAACATGCTTCATGCTTGCATTCTCGACTTCGGTCACAACTGGGAGGACCACTTACCTTTGTTGGAGTTCACCTACAACAACATCTATTACTCCACCATCAGTATAGCACCTTTTGAGGCCTTTTATGGTCGACCTTGCATATTTCCACTGTGCTATACAGACCCAGGGGAGTCAGCACTAGCGGGACCGGAGATGTTACGCACTACCACAGAAAAGGTACAGATCATCCAGGAGCGGATTAAGACAAGACAAAGCAGGAAAAAGTCGTATGCTGACAAGAGATAGATAAATCTAGAGTTCGAGGATACAGACCACATCTTGCTACACGTCTCACCTTGACGAGGTCTATAGAGACATGGTCGAGGCGAAAAGTTATCTCTAAGGTTCATCGGACCTTTCCAGGTCCTCCGCAGTGTAGTCAAGGTGGATTACCACTTAGCTCTTCCACCTCAGTTGCCCCGGGTGCACGACGTCTTCCACATATCTCAGCTTAGGAGATACATGCATGAACTTTTCCACATCCTTGACCACGAGGAGCTGGACATCGATTATGGGGCGACCTTCACAGAGGTTTCAGTGGATATTGAGGATCGACAGAATCGAGTCCTACATGGGCAGTCGATACCTCTAGTGTGCATTCACTGTCAGCATGAGATCCTCAAGGAGAGCACATGGTAGGGGGAGTCTCTGATGCATGCTCAGTACCCTCATTTGTTCCCTTAGTTCTAGTTGTATCTAATGGGGGAATAAATACATGATGTGGGGAGAATTTAAAGACCTAGAATTTCTATGGAAATTTGTTTTCTTAAATACATGGAAATTTTACGAGTCCGATGTTTTTGACGGCACTTGATTCCGAAGACCGGTGTTCCCGGAATCAATTTCTGAAGTTTTGTTCGGGTACATTCAGTAAATGTATGTATGAGATTTTATAACTTTTGAACTAGTGCTTGTAATTGAAATTTGAGGGCATCGTTGAACTCGCAGTGTGGGTGATTACTTAGTGAGATCTTCACTGTAGTTAGGTTCCAAAGAGAGTGGATTTTAGATTTTTGGGGATTTTAATTAAGTTAAATAAATATAAGAGATAGTTTATTTTTATTTCATGGGAGTTGAAACCTCCAAGTGGAGGTTAGTGGTGGGGCCCACCCGCAAATCACCTCTCTTGGGAGGATATTATTAGGTGGGTCCCACACAAGCTTCAAACCACCTAGACCCCCCATTTTTGTGAGATGAAACCCTTAAACTTCCCTTGAGATAATAAAGCCAACCCTCTATTCATTTAATTTTGACTTTCTACCTTCCCTCATAAGTGTTCCAAACCACAAATTAATTAATGGAATTATATAATTATTTTGAAATCATTTGAATTCTTTTGGAAAAAAATTAAATAATGGGTTAGCTTAACCCATTATTTTGGTTGACACTTTCTTTTTGGTGGAGCTTTGGAGAACCCTTGGAGAACATTATTCTCCCAACGAAGAACGCCCCTCTCCAAAGAAGAATGACCAAAATCACTCTATCCCTCTTCAACTGGGGACATAAGAGGAAACACTATCGTCCTTAAACAATGTCGACGACATCATCTTCTTCGTCTTCTTCTGACGTCAACAGAACGATGTCCTCCCTTCAGTGACATCGTTAACGATTGTCAGCAATCGAAGTAGGGGAATTTGAGTTATTTAATATATGAGTATAAACCTCTATTCTTGTTCATTCAAATTTATAGATTATGGTATGCTGAATTTTATCGCTATGAAGAGGAGGGAACAGACCGCATGAACAGGGCCCGACCATCCCCCATTGCATGTTTTTGTTGTAGACGACGGAGGCGGACTGTGAAGAAGCAGGCGACGCAAGTCCGACAGGTCACCACAAGGGCGCGACACCGCTATTTTGCGCAGGGAACCAAGCATTGGCTATGTGGGAAACGGTGGTGTTAGAGGTGCACATTGCCTTCGTACCGTTCCAGAAGAAGTGGGGCCATGGCCAAGAGGGTCACGGCGGTCGGACGATGAGCGTGGCACCGTCGCGCCGTGCGGAGAAGCGAGAGACCACGACTAGGACTAGCTGTGGTGGAGGCGGCGCATTGCTGGTGCACTGTGCAGAGGATAGTAGAACCATGGCACTGTCGCACAGCGGTGGAGGAGCCAGGGGCGGCCGGCTGAGCTGGTCGTCGGTGCGTGCTATAGGCGGGACCCCTCGGGTCTCGCAGGTCACTGAACCTGCGCCTAGTGCCGGTTCCTTCAGAAGACAGTGGACCGCCAACCCCACCCCCCCAATGGTGTGGCCAGTCAGGCCATGCGCGCCAGCCGGCCTGCCACACGGGCCGCCCTTCTGTGCCAGGCCGTTGGGACGGGCCGCCCTCAGGTCAGGCCCCCTCGAGTCGGGCCGCCCTTTCTGGTCGAGCCGCCCCCTCGGTCCAGGATGCTTCCTTGGGCCGGGTCGGACCTGCAGACCTGGTCCAACACCAGTCCAGATCGGGTCGGTCCACATGGGTCGGACCAGACCCGGACCCGTTTGGCCAGTTTACACCTTTTTGCCCATATCATGGGCTACGGTTGTCCGATTGACGAACCGCCTGTAGTGATGGAATTCATGGAGTGAGACAGATCTTTTGGAATACTCCAATTTAGGTTTTGACATAGTTGGAGTACGTTTGGGTTGGTTTGAACAAAAAAACAACTAGGACCCTTGAATGGAAATGCCAATAACTCACAGATCGGGCGTCCGATTGACGCACCGTTTGTCACATTAGACCCTTATGACATGGTGGTCCTTTGGGATACACCTTGGCGGAGTTTAGTGGAGGTCGTGGTATGGCTGATATCATGAGGTCAGTTTCTACAGAACTCGAAGGCACCGGGTGTGAGGAATCTAGTGGTTGATAGTGAGGCGAAGGTTGGAGAAAGATTATACGGAGGTCAACACTCAATGATCCGGTGTGGGTCAGTTCATACCGATCCTGTGTGGGTCATAACCTGTGTGGGTCAGCACTCAGTTATCCTATATGGGTCATAACATACCGATCCTTTGTGGGTCATTGTAGGGGATTGTTCCTATCGATCCTGTGTGGGTTAGACTTCATATGGTCAGAAGCAATGCCTCTTGACAGGATATGAAGATCTAGCTTCATGAATAATAATTTATAATTCTATACTTCATTGAAATACTGGTACAATCTGAGTTAATGACCTTTGTGTTTTCCTCATGATTGAGATGGGTTACTACATAAATTAGGTATTTGTATGGGCATATACCTATGTAATGGTTTTCTGTTGATTCATAATTTTTTGTTTAACCTTGTTGGATTTTTTGAGACCGTGAGGGTCTCAGGGTATTTACTGAGTATATTTATACTCACTCATGCACATTCCTTTCCCGCACCTCGTTTTGTTGGATGCCGACAACAGACAGTGCTAACCAAGGCGGAGTGTACGAGGATTAGATGGTACCCGGAGGTGGACCTCACGGTGAGTCGGTACCCGCAGCAGACAGACAGCCGTTGAGCGTTGAGGAGGCTATCTGTACCTACCTTTTAGGAAGGATCTGTAGTGGACAATCCATAAGATACTAGACAATTTCCAGCAGTTTTTCATTTTAGTTTTACATGTTTTGTCTTTTCCTTGTACTATACTGTTGGGCTTGTATTTCCAGCCCATTTTCCTTTCTAGTACATCTTTTTTATTTAGTTTTACTTAGCATTTTACTTCCAGTTCTATACTCTGTTGTGTTTGTTTATTATTATAATGGAAATTCCTTCCCATTTTAGGGATTTTCACCTTTGGTGCTACTCGTCAGCCCTTTTCCTATGGATGGCGGGCTTGGGGTAGTCACGATACGGGCCCCGGGGGACTGGTCATGACAGAAAATATATTTCTAGAAATACAGTTTTTAGAGCTATAGAAAGTCACATAGAATGTATTGCGCTTAGAGGGAGAAGTTGATATGTGGTTGAAACTGATTAAAAATAGGAATCCATGTGGTTCGATTTTTTTTATAGAGTGGGAATATTTTAGGGAAATATTTTTCAATAAATATATTTTCTATTAGATGAAATAATTAATAATAGATTATTATATCTGGGTCATAAAGCAAATGAATTTTGGGGATTCTATTCATTGAACATTACAGGACTTTCTCGTTACATATCAAAAAATTAATGTATTCTATAGGAAAAGATGATAGAGTCTTTTACAAACTAAGAACATAACTATGGTAAAATTTATAAAATCACGAATATGAAAGCTATGAGGAGATATTGTGGAGTGTTATGATATTGAATTGGTGTTTTATGATATAAAATGTCTTTGTGGAGCTAATGGAAGGTATAGAAAAATGGTGCTATCCTTATGGTATAATTTTTGTAATGGATGATGAGGAAGTAATGTGAAAAGTCCAACATGAAGTAAATGTAGGATGAAAAAATATGGGATCTACCGTATTGGGAGTGAAAAATTTTAAAAAAAAATAATATGTGTCAATATATCATGGATCTATCTTTATACGGTAAAACATCAACATTTCAATACTAATGAAGAATGGATTACAAAAAATGCTCATCCAAAATCTTAATCCATCAAGTGTTCAATGTTTGGGTACATTTGGAACCATAGAATAAATTATAGGATAATATAGGTAATCCACTAAAACCTCACCATAGTCCAAGATAGTAGGTTATATCGTTTTATATCATGATGACTGAAGTAGAGGTTCCAGATGTTGTGGGCATATGTAGACTCATTATTCTCAAAAATATAGCAAGTACATTTTTTTATTATTCTTTTAATAATTCCATTATCTATTCTCAGTTTGAAAATAATATAGAATAAACCACAATAATTTTACATGTAATTTTATAAATTAAGATTTCTTGAGTGATAATACAAGAATATACACAGTATAATAACTCTTAAATTATCATTGGAGACTAAAATATCAACACAAATCTCATCATCATTCCCATTGTAAAATTTGACACTATAATATGAATGGACTAGATCTCATTGAATAATTATATTTTCAATAAAAGTATTAAGGAAATTTAATCATTCTTTAATGTAAACACTATATTTATTTTTAATTTGTCGATATCCTATACTGGTCTTATTCAAGATGAACCACATATATCTTTATTTAAGTAGATGATTAGTAAATAGAGAGAATTAAATGAAAGTATAATGATAGAAAAGGTACCCATAATTTAGGAATACATTAATGTAATTCTAAACAGTTAATTAGAACTCTAGTAGAGAGTGAGATATATTTATCTATTGAAATAATAATTAGATCCAAGCTAATATCAAAGACCCCATATATAATAGAAAATGTTATGTTAGAGGAATTAAAGAAACATATTCAATCAATTTTTGAGACGGTCTTTATCTAACCATGTGTGTCACATTAAGGAGAACATGTTATCTTATAAATAATAAGGATGGATCAATTCATCTATGCATTGATTCTAGGGAACGTAATAGGATCCCATCAGTGAAAAAATATTATCATCTATGGATTAATGATTCGTTTGACCAACTTTGTGGGGATCAATTATTCTCAAATATTGAACTCCGACTTTGGTTCCATCAATTGAGAATGGATAGATAAGATATACCAAGTACTATCTTCCAAAAAAGATGGGAAAAATGGGTTTTTTATTATTCCATTTTTAATGACTAATGACCATTCTATATTTATTAATTTGATGAATATATTCCTTAAGGAATACCATGATAAAATATTATAAGATTTTATCTATGATATTTTGTTAAATTATATAAGTCATATGAATTATGAGAATCATATTAGGTTTATTTTGTAAAATATATGGAAGGGTCCGTTGTTTTTAAAATTCATTATATGTGATTTATCACTATAGATAGATTCATCATTAGTTTATATTTTTACTACGGAATGAATAATTTTTGACCCTTACAAGACAAAGGTTTTTTATTAGAGGAATCATACAGAAAAAGTTGTTGATATTCATAGTTTCCATGATTTGGAATGACATTATAAGATGTTTTTGAAAATCAGTCATGAAATTATAATTTTATAACCTTGTTAACTAAAAAATGATAAGAATTTAATATGGAAAAAGGATAATGAAAAATGTTTCAAAGATATGAATAATTGATTGGTTAGTACACCTGTGTTTAATATACCCTCTATCAAATAATTGTTTTCTATTTATATTAATGTATATCTAAATGGGAATGAGTTTTTCCTAAGGAAAAATGATAAGGTGATCACTTGTGAATAGTGAAATTTAATGACACATGAGTGGAATTATAATAAAATTTACCTAGAGTTAGTTGTAGTCATTTCCCTCTAATGATATATATGAACAATCATTGTAGGGAGAAATGTGGTATATACACATCCAACCAATATTCAATGTATATATTAAAACAAGAGGAATTGAATATAAGGGAAAGGAAATGGTTTAAGCTTCTATATTATTATGACTATTCGATTCACTATAACCTTAAAATAGAAAAGAACGATATTGATCGATTAAGAAAGAAATACCTTGTTGTAAAGGATATTATGGGGATTCAAGGTGATCTATTGATCAAATATATATCAAGGATGGTCATGGGAATTATAAGGTAAGGGAAATCATAAATCCTATCCCAAATGATTTCTCAATCATTATTATGAGATACTATAAATAGATCTAAAATAGGTGAATCTTTTATTGAAATACGAATTTTCTTATGTTTAATATTTATTAAGAATATGTAATGAAATTTTTACAAGACTATATGTCCAATATATATTAATGATAGGGAAGGATATAGTGGATGAAGATCATATCTATAAATATTATATTCATCTTGGAAGCACTGAAATTTATAGAAAACATCATGGTCATTATTTATTGGATAATGAAAAAGGATATTTTTTACTTCACTATAATGTTCTTGGTGTGTCTATATGTGATGGATGAATGAAAAATTATTTAAGGGTTATTTAATGAACTACCCATATAAACAAGGATGTTGGGTAATATCAACATGTAATTTGTCACTGGTATCCCAAAGAAATCCAAATGAAATAGTGAAATATGGGTTATAGTGGATCGACTCACCATGACAACCCATTTGATCACTATTCATGAAGATGTCTCTTTTTAAACATTTTCTAGATATATTTAAAGTGTTGAGGATAAATGGGGTTCTACAATCAATCAATTCTAATCAGGATCCAATGTTCACATCTGAATTATAGTGAATCCTTCAATAATCTCTAAATAATTAATTAAATATTAATATTTTTTATCACCCCCTCACTGATGGGTTATTTTAATGCACTCTTTAATAACTCAAGGATATGTTGAGAATATTCTCAAAATAATTTTATGGTTAATGGGGTAAATATATCCCATTACTTGATTCATCATATAAAAACTATTTCCACTCAAGTATTCAAATTATTCCATATGATTCCTTATATGGGAATCAATATTGGATTCTTGATTTTTGGGATGAGGTTTGGGAGGAAAAGCTAAATGGGGCCAATATTGTTCAACAGAAAATAGAAATGGTTCATTCTATCCAAAAACATATAAATGTTACCTTAATTAGGAATTAGAGTTATGCTGAAAACCATCAAAGCGACATAGAGCATAAACACTGAGAAAAATATTTTCTTTGATTATCATTATAGAAAAGATTCATGTAATTTGGTATTTAATAGAAGATTATCACAAGGTAAATTGTCCCATTTATACTCATTGACCACATATGATATGTGATCTCTAATACAGAAATTACACAATATTTGAATCAAGTTCATGATTATAACGTACCAGTTCTGGGTGCCACCCAAATGTTCCCCGTACACAGTTGGTCAAATGACCTCAAGAAAATTTCCTAAATTCTAGAGGATGCTGACTAGAAGTGAGTCCCTTGGGTGAGATAGTGGGGAAATTATGATCACATTGGAAGAGTATGAATTGTGTAATTACAAATAAAAAATAGTAGCATAAACAGTTAAACTGAATAACAAGCATAGAGAGGAATAATGAAGTGAATGAATAACTGGAGAACATATATAAATGATGAATGTCACCAATGTATAGGAAAGTAGCCAATGAAGTCTCAATGCAGGAAATAAAGTACTAATCCAAAATAAAAAAGATAAAAAGTATACTCATGCATCATCGCAAGCCTCAGATTGGTCTCATGCTCTCCAGTGCCACACCAATCAAGTACCAGATGATTATGAGTTATTTCCCTTATCTATACCTGCAACCATATAATCTTTTTGGGTCAAAAAGTATTACCCAAACAGGGTGGGAGAAGAATCCCAGTAATAAACTGCCACAATATTTGTGCCAAACTGTTAGTGAGAATATAAAAAGTAATAATGTTAATGTAGCAAATAAGCTAGGAGTATACAAAAGTAACTAAATTTTGCAGTTTTAATATACATTAATTTGAATTTAATGTTCATCATTTAATAAAGTATCACAACAGGTATCTTAGAATATTATCTAACAAAAATTCAATATTTACGTTAACCCTCAGGTTAGCTCACACAGTCTAACCCCTCTGGGCAAGTATAGAAATAAAATTACAAAGACACTCAGAGGAAGAACTCAACATCAATTCCTCCTATGGTATTTTTTGAATAAATATAGAGTCTCTAGAGAACCACTAAACATAAATTCCACATGTGGTTTTGTAAAGTAAAATATAGAAACTATGAGGGAGAACTCATAGTCAATCCCACCTATGGTCTCGCAACGTTAAATATAACAGACACTATGCGGAAGCACTCATCGTCAATTCCCCCTATGGCCTAACTACACTAGGTTCTCACAGCCATGTGCAATTAAATCATAAATACATGATATAAATAAACCCAAAGTAATCTCAACTAATACATGGATAAATAATTCCAATGCATATCACAAGGATTTACAGGCAGAAAAACTCAAACAGCTTCATCCTTACAAGGAGGGCATATAAGCGAGGTATGCCTCATAGAAAAACTGGACCAAACGGCCCTAAACATTCGAACTTGGAAACACACTCATGGGGTGTTCCTTAAAAATGTAATTTCACATAATAACATATCAAAATACCCTTAATCCAATAATAACTCTAGGATAGATAAAATAGGGTTAAATTTCCTTAACCTGAAATACACAAATCATGGGTCATAAGCACATTGACATATAAAACTCAATGATAACCAATAAAAGGATACAAAAATCCTACCTAGACATTATATGATTGATATATTTGATCTTAAAACTTTAAATAAACCTATACCTTCATAGATCTACCAAAACATTAAAAATGTTCAACATTGAATAAATCGAGAGAGAAATGAACATGAAATGGGAGGATCTAGAAGAGTAAGGACATTCCGGTGGGATTCCAACGCACCCAGGTGTGTTTGATTCGGAGAACAGATGAAAATCAGTGGATTGGAGAATAATTGTCATTATGGGTCACTTATAGAAGAAACAAGGTTAAAAGAAGATGTTTCTGTGGATTAGACATGACCCCGGTCTGGCTAATCAAATAAAAGAAACCGTACAAAATGTGTTCATTTAATGTACACATCGTGGGAATGCTTCAACCGGACCTCGCATTTAGCAGCCTCCATGTCACCTCACACATCTATATCTTGGTCAATACACAGACAGTATAAAGCTACCTGCAGCAACATGGTACACATTGTGTACTCCCAATTACATGGTGTGTACATATAAAATTACAAAAAACTCATCTTTTTTTCAAAAACACCAGAGATCATGATCCATAACAGAAAATAAGATCTGAGTTCATAAAAATTAAAATTTATAAAATTTCATCACTGTATTTCTCTAACAAGGTAGTGAAGAAGAATCCTCGGACAACTATGGCCACTATGATCGCACTTCGGTGTCCCTCACATAAGTCTTATCTTGTACTCGCCCATGTTGTCATAGCACCCATACCAGAGGAACAAACTGGTCACAAATAAACTTCACGCTACAATCATCAAGCTGGATATGATGCTCCACGAACGATGCATCTATGTACAAATCAACCTCCCCGGGTTAAAAAATACGATACGAGTATAAAAAGTAGAGTCATAGATAGGAAACATGGAAGAATTCATGCAATTCCAGTACCTCAGAGGTAATTGCAATGGATTGGAAATCGGCCTGACTCTCTCAATAATTTCAAACAGCCCAACGTATCTCAGTGATAGATTACATTGTCTCTTAACACCCATGTGTCCCATCCTTAGTGTGACACATACGAAAACATAATCTCCAAACTCAAACTCTAGAGTTCGTCTCTGTGGATCAGCATAAGACTTCTGTCGTGATTCTGCAGTATCCATCCTCTTGGGAATCCACTCCACCTTCTTTGTGGTCTCTTGGAAAAAATGAATCCTGATCATAAGTTCCTCTCCAACCTCCATTCAACATAGGGGTGATCGAAATGGGATACTAGTAATTTACATGACGAAAAATAAATTTTATTACACATATTTTCATGAAACATATATTTAAATTAATATGTAGAAATAAAAATAATAAAAATGAACACAAAAAATTGTTAATTATAATTTAACCAAATTGTATTTTACATGAATAAATGTATGAAAAAATGTTCGGAAAACAAATACATAAATAGAAAAAAAACAAAATATTTACCTTAACATTAAAATATGTATAAAATATCAAATTCAATTAAATATAAATTAAATAAAAACAAATATCCACATACTAGTATCATATAATATTTTAGGAGACTGGTAACAGGTCATGTAGTGTGACCGAATGGAGATAGAGATGAATATATGGATGTTGAAGATGGATATATTGAGAATGTAGACTTCATCCTATTAATGGATTTCCGACACTGATGTTACAAGGAGGAGTGGAGATACATGTTGAAAAGAGGCCGAAGATAAGAGTGATCTTGGATGGAGAATGAAGAAAGGGATTATGCTCTTGAGATTATAATTATTATTAGCTATACTTTTTTGATAAAATTACCGAAATGTAATAATTATATGTTTGATATTCAATCCAAGTAATAATAATATCACAAAATATATATAAATGAAGGGATTTTTATTTATTAGTAGTTCTGAAATATATACATTAATAAACACTTTCTATGTTATTTTTTATATAGTATATGAGTAAGAAATGTTGGATCTATGAGATGTAAATTTCCAAGTAGATCCTTCTCTTATTCCATATAACGTTATAGAACTAATTAGCTATCAATTCTAGGAAGAATTAAAATAATATAATGAAATAAATGTACTCTACCATGGTCATAATACCTATATCAGGGTCAAATAACATTTACGTACATAAAATACACAAATTAGTCATATAAAAATCCTCAAAAAGTAATCACTCACACTTAACCCCTGAAATAACATTTTATTCTAACCTTAAAATGTCACATCATCTAGTATAACATTAAACCCATGAAGTAACTCAATATAAGCACTATCATTTACACCTCATAATTATTCTTTGGTTTTGAAACACAAATCACCACCTCAGGTAAATAATTTTTAACCTATGGGTAAATATTACCCTAAAATCTTGGAATCTTATATTTTTACATCTACTGTACTTAATCTAGCTGGGGATATATTATAAATAGAGTGATCCAGATAATATTGAGTTGCGGAATGACTAACCACCACACTAAGCAATTCCAACTAGTTGTATGACAATATTTTATAATATTTTATTAATTTGAATATACATCATAACTAGATATCTTTAGAGAGGTGTAAAATATAAATTTCGACATGATTAGAATATATTGTTCATGACATGGAATAATATAAAATTATGGATTGGTAATAATGTTTCCCTAGAATTTTATTCTATAATAGCTCTCTTATCCTTGGAAATGTTACTTAGAAACCATATCCTAACCATTATATGATGTTTTTACTAACTTAATTGTTCCACAATAGAAATGATCAAAGTATTGAAGTTAGTTAATAAGTTATTAGAGTCCCTTTGTAAGAATATGTTAGCTACAAAACCCTATAGTTAGATTCCTTTGTTAGAGGGGCCAGTCACGATCAATAAGATTGAATATAAACTAAATGGGAGTCATCAAGCCCAATAAATAGCTCAAAAGTATATTTCTAAACCACTACATAAGTACATTAAATATAATTGAACAAAATAATGAAATATAATAACATATTATCAATATTTAATCCCAAAAATAAACTCCTCCGATTTCCACATCAATATTTATGCTTAAGACCTCCTATATCGCATTTATGGTGCATGTTATCTTCATATACCCAATTATGTCACTCCACCACATACCATGTAGGAGTGAGTATAATAATCAAATAGGACATTCAATGTACTGATAAACACCAATTCTAAGAGCATATATTTATATAATAAAACAATAAAAAAATTAATATATATTCAGGATCTCACCATCTGTTACTAACTATGTTCATATAGGTTAAGTACAATTCTATATATGCAAGTAAATGTCAATTCCTAATCAGACCACAAACATCACTCCATAAATTTCATGTTCTATATAAATAAAAATGAAGAAAGTGATCCCCAATAATATCATTGTCTCCTAGAGAAAATTTCAAAAGAAATTTATGGTGATAATAAATATTTATGATTAATTATTAGAAATGTATTGATGCACCCCATCATGGATTATCACAAAAATGAAAAATAAAATATCATGAGAGGGAAATATCAAACTCTAAATGTCATCTGATGGTGGTTCATGTAGATCCCAAAATATTTTTATTATAGTAATTTCAAAATTCCATGAAAATTAATTCATTATCAAAATCAATTATTCATGGTGTCTCTATATTCATGTTTAAAAAACAAAAAACAAGATAATGTATTAAAATTGAGAATAAAAAATAAAATAATTATAAATTTTGATGGGGATTATAAATCAACGTAGTTATGATCACCAACATTTCTATAAGAAATGAATTTACCATTATGTTTACAATTTTCAATAATTTTTTAATCGGATTACCAATTTTTTTACATTTTCCATTAGCCATTATCATTATATTGATCAAAAAAGGAACATTAAGAGATTATAACCATTTAATGCATAACCAATATCTTAGATAAATAACCCAAATGGTTGATAATATGTAGAAATATATCATGGATCATCTATATCTGACTAATAATTTGATCTCTATAGATCATATTAGTCATCTCCCAACCCAAATATAGCATCCCCCCTTTTTATCACATAAAATATCATTACATTTTACAAAAACCGAGGATCTTTAAGGTTTAGTGTCTTGGAAACCATGAACTTAAAACAAAAAAAAACATAAAAAATTATTCTTAAACACTTGTAAGGATTCTCATTATGATCATCCTAGGTTCATTACTGTATCTCATAACCTAGGGACATACATGAAAAAAAGGGTGAGCAGAAGGCCCAATAAGGGAAACAAGGGGAAATATTTAACATGTGATCTAGAGATACAACAACAATGTCATGAAAAAGAACTTTAAGCCATGAGAAAGAAATCATGAGGCATATCATAATAAAAATAATGTTTTTCATAAATTGAAGATGTGGATAAAACATTTAATATTGACAATCAATTCTGTTTCTCCAAGGTCCATCCCCAAGGTGTCATTTAAAATTACCAAGGTTATTCACCAAGGAGTCGTTAAAAATAGTCATCTCTAGAGATTAAGTCTTTACCCAATGAATTGGAGACATATCAGGGAACACACATGAAATGTATTTATTATCATGTGAGCCACATATTCATCATCAATAATTTCATAAACAACACATATAGCATAATAGAAATGGGTTTCATTTCATAATCATAACGTTTTAAAATTGCTTTAATGACATGATCTTTATGTCACTTTAAACCCACGGAAAGGGAAAGTGGGTCTCATGTATGTAAATACCAGAATTTAAAATAGAACAAAATAGTATATATGTGAATACCCATATAGAGGAAAGAGGTTTTATTATTCACTAAATAAAATAGAATAACCTTAGAAAAAGTGGGAGATATTTTGAGATGGAAATTCTGCAGCATAATGGCTATGTTTCGGGGTTTTAGAAAACATTGAAAAGAGAGGGTACATGGGTCAAACATTCATAAATGACCCATAAAGCAGTAGAGAGACAGAATATGAAGGATACATAAACATGGTAATGAAATTTTAAGGACATACCATTTGACATGAAGAACATGGAAGGAAGACAAAAATTAGATTTCTCTTATGAAAATCTGGCAGCCTAATGACGTCACTTAAACATCAACAAAAATGAATTGAAGAGATCAAATAGGGTCTATAATAATATGAAAATAATATTTCAATATGATAGATATAGAGATAATACCCCAATATAATAAAAATGTACTTGAAAGACTTGACATGAATGTATAACTTTGAAAAATGAGAAGGGTGAATGAATCCCTTAAAAATTCAGCAGCCTAACGATGCCACTTAAACATTCTTAAATCGAATTGATGAGAGAAATAGGGGGTCTCTCATCATATGAAAATTTAAAGGGAAGTAATATGAATATAAAAGAACATCCTCCAACATAATAACATGGATCATAAAAGAAATGACATAAAAGAGATTACTTGAAAGAAAGAGAGAGGTCAGATCCCTTACCATAAAACATAACTCTTAAAACTCAAGGGTTGGGAGAATGAGGGATTGGGGGAACCATAGGAGGACTCCTTGGGAGGTAATGAGACCAGAGCTTAGTTGGGGGAGATTTGGGAGTCGAATGGATGAGAGGATGTCTTGGTATTTATAAGGAAAGTGAGGGGGCAAGGCATTAATGACCAAGGGACACCTCATTGGTGGTTTTGGAAAAACCAAGGGCTTGCCCATGGTATTTTCCCATGGTATTGGGAACTTGGGAAACCGCATACCTTATTTTAATATTCATAAGTATACCATATTGATTACATACTTAATACATCATTTAATGATGTCATTAAACACCCGTAACTTAAAAACGGTATTTTCACTATTCATCAAAAATTCAACTTTCTCAGAAAAAGCCCATAATTTCACCTTAATCAAATATAGATGCTATGATTTCAAAAATTAACTCCATTTTATAAAAATATTTTTCAAAATATTTTTAATTTGATTTTTAAATAAATACACTATTCACCGAAAATTTATTTTTTTTCAGAAAAATCCCAAAAATTACCTTAAAATAATATCGATGCTCTGAGTTCAAAAATGAAATCCATTTTATATAAATTATTTTCTAAATATTTTTAATTTAATTTTTAATTAAAAAATCACTATTCACATGAAAATACTGATACTTGACTAATAATTTCCAAAACAGTTATTTAACCATTTTATTGAATCACATTACTTAATCAAGGTGCCTGGATTATATTAATACTTTCTTTAAGTGAGATTACTAATCCATTCGGTCACATTAATAATTCTAAGCATAAAATCACTATTCATAATTTACTATTCATCAAAAATTAAGTTGATCTTATTAGACTCTAAATTTCATACCGAACATAATTGTGGAAGACCATTTTTTGCAAATCTTTACACATTTTTAATTATTAAAGGTTTAGATAATCATTTTTTTTTAAATATCCTTTATCTAAAATTCACCCAAAATATGCATACTATAGTTATCCAAACATTTGAAATTTCATAATCTTCATCATAAAAAGAAATCAAAATTTTGTATTTAAAACAAAGGATTACACAAGGCAGTTACGGTCTCCTTACATAGCCCTTTATCACACCAGCATTGGACCTAAGTGTAAGGTGTGCTAAGGTGAGAGAATATGAGGGAGACTCAGCCAACATCGCATGATTAGTAATTTCTATCAGTTTGAACTTCTCATGAAGGAGATTCTGTTCTAGATTCACACGATGATGTTCAGCTTGGGTTTGGTCCAGAGCAAAGCCCAATGGGGCTACCTCCTTACCAAGTTCTGTTAGATGGGCTTCGATCGGTCCAAGACTACTGGGTGAGGTCATCAAATATTCTTTCTATATTAATTAACCAAGATCACTTGTATTATGAGACATTAATAGAAACGTTTAGTTTCCAGTGTTCATATTGACCAATGGTCATATAACAGTCAAAATCCAACGGTCTCATTTTAATTATACTCATGTTATCAAATAAAACACCTCTGTTGAGTATATAAAAAACACACACAATTAGGAAACAAGATTTATTCAAAATTTTGGGTCGTTACAATCTTCCCCCCCCCCCTTAAGAAATTGCGTCCTCACAATTTTTAAAATTGGGTTTTGAAATTTCATTGAAAGTCCCACATCGGAAAAGGAGTCAATAAAACTATTACTTTAAAAGAAACAAAAGGAAGTACAAAGGTCATCTGAGTTAACCCACACTAGGATTCCGTGTAGGAAAACATGGACATGGAAGAGAAAATAAATGGTCATGTTCTGAGGGAGAGTGATAGAAAACATGATTAGGAGAATGTTAACCATGAGAAAATCACAAACTTATGATGTGTGTAAACGGTTTTTGATTACCTAGTAGGAACCTAAACCAAAAACGTTTTTATTTTACATTCCTTTTCTTAATTTTGAGGAATTCATTTACTACATAGGACAAAAAAAATAAGGAAATATACCTACCTTCAAGTAGAGTTTCATCCTTTAATAAGTTTCTACGAAAACTAATCATTTCTCCAAACGATGAGCGTTCAAAACCACTAGGTCTCATGAAAACACAATAATTTTTTTTTGAAAAAATTGGTGCCTTAGTCAAAGACCAAAGAACATTTTACTGAACAGATGTCAAGAATACCATTCGGATTAGGTTCTTAGACAAGAAAATCATCACAGTTAATAAAAGTATAGTTATCAATGATCTGAGCAACATTTCTAGGAAGGTGTTCCATATGGGAACGGAGAACATCTTTAATAGTGTGACGGGTGTCCACCAGAGTGTAATTAGGGGAAATAATCGATGTCAGAGGAACACCAGTCCAATTGTAAAGCCAGAAATTTATGTTGGATTCAGCATTCACAATCCATCTAGAGTTTTCCATGATCTTATGAGAAGTGTACCTAATGGAAGGCCATATCGATGAAGATATATAATTTAGGTCCCCCCTCTTATGTTTGGGAATAAATTTGCTTTTAAGAAAATCAATAGCCTTAGAGTCAGTATTGATCAGTCTCCATGTAAGTTTAGCTTGAAGAGTATCATTAAACAACTTTATGTTTTTAATTCCAATACCCCCTTTTTCCAATGGTTTGCAACAGTTTGCCCAGGGAATTGTGACACGTTTTTCCTGGAAGATACTGCCTGTCCAGATGAAGTTCATAATATAGGTGTTATTTCTTTTGAGAGTACCAACATGCCATTTCTAAATCATAAGGGAGTAGACCATTTTTGAGACAATGGCTGATTTGACTAAAAAGATTCTACCAGCCATGGAGAAAGATTTTCCATTCTAATTAGAGAGTTGATTAAAAATATGATCCACTATGTTGGAAAAATAAATAGTTTTGTGTCTTCCCTAAAAAATAGGTACCCCCAAATAAGTGAAGGGGAAGTAACCTTCTTTATTACCAAGATTATTGGTAATAGTGTTTTTCCTTTGCGTGGAAAAGTTCTTACCAAAAAAGATGTGCTATTTATGCTAAGAAATTTCCTGACCCGAGACAATATTGCATGTTTCAGAATTCTGTTCTAAAACATAAACCAAAACATCCTCTATATCTATCTTTTGAGTAGTAGCAGGAGTGTCCAATGTTGGTTTTGTATCTACCGTTTCCATTTTAAGAGTAGTTTGATGTGAAGTGATCATGCCAGAAGTCAAATGGGGTTCAGAGGTATGTTTTTCCAAAACAGGTTCGGTTTTTAAAGTATGGAAAATATATTGAATAGGTTATAGTGAAACATCAGTGCATATAACATCAGATTTCTCAAATGAAGACCAATATTATGGGGGATTCAGTTCCTTGTGTCATTATATAGAATGCTATTATGATGCGGTTCAGTAAAAGGATGAGTAAATAAATAAGTAGGCTGCTGAGTGCAAGGAAGCTGGACAGTTGCCAGACCCCTGCTAGAGATGGCAGAGGGAATCTCATTTAAATCATTCCCTCGATCACTCCCACATTTTTCCCCTGCATGACCAAAGAGCCATCAGAGGAACCTACACAATCCATTGAGTGAATACAAACCTCATCTTTTGCATCCGAGGATGACTTATGCTTTGGATCCATTCGAATTGGATCTGCACAATCACTTGAGCAGGGATCATGCGAAGTGATATTATAAAAATCCCTAGTAGGGGTGTGTTAGTCATAGTAGCAGTACTATTCAGATTCCCAAATTGCTCTATAAGTTTTGAATTTTTTTACTGCTCCTTGGCATTATCATTTGTAGGATGACCCTGCACTTGCTGTAATAATCCTTCATCATTTTCATGGTTATCAAAAGAAGAATTAGGATGTTCAAAGATTGATAAAACATCTGATTCAATAACATCTTTTCTGTTTTGATTATCCTGTTCATCTACAACTTCAGCTCCTGATTTCCCATGGACTGTTTGTTCTTGTGTAATGGGTTTGGAAACCCATCATTCAACTATTTTCTTTGTTGTTTCCGGTTTATCAGGTGTAGCATCTTTTCCCTTCTTATGATTTTTTACCTTTGTCCATTCAGAATAGGCTGCCTATGGTGGATGTTTATGAATAATCCTACAATTAAGAATTGAGTGTACCATAATTTTACAAAAATCATAGTATGGGGGTATCCTTTCATATTCAACATTTACTAGATATTTATAATCTCTATCATTGAATGCAATAGAGTTGGGTCACTTTTTTTCCAAATTCACTTCAATTAACACTCTAGCAAATAGTCCTAGTCCACCATTTAGTGTTCTCTAGTCAATTTTCAGTGGAGTATCAATACATAAGGAAAGATCATTTAGGATTTGAGGGTTCCAGAAGAACCAGTTCATGTTGTGAATCCTTACCCATACTTGGGAAGTGTTGTTTTTTTTTGATTATTGGGATTGAAAGCAAAATCCCATTCTGAGAGTTGAAGCAGACCAGGTTTAATATGAAGATTGCCTATTTTCCACACTTTATCAAGGTCAGTTTGCGAGGTAAATAGTATATGAAAATACCCTTTCCCTAGAAGAACCAATTTCCAATTGGTAAAACCCCATACCACAGCAATTCGGGGCATCAAATCAGCATATGCCCAGGGTTTATCACCCTTGAGATACGATATATGACCCATAATAGAGTACTTACAAAGTTCAGATCTTTGTTGTAACACATTCGGGTCAGCTTCCACAATGAAACTCCCATCATCAGCTTTTCGAATCATTGATGGCTTCTAATCTTGAGATTTTTCATGATTGGAACCCGTCAAGGCTTCAAGAAAAGAGATTCCACTCATTCTGACACCTGATGCGATCGATGGCTCCATTTGTTACGGGTCTTTCACCTCCGTTTGTCTCTGTATTTCCACCTCATTTTGCTTCAGTATTTCCACCTCTTCCTCATGTATCTCCCAGATCGGATCCAAGAAGCACATGATTGGAAGATTTAGACGAGGGTTAGTTAAAATTCTTCAGGTTTCGGCTAACAAGAGGTCGCGCAGTAGGGTTTCTCAGGCGAGAGCCCTTACATCCTAAATGAATTATTTTCATCAAAACACAAGAATCATATTCGTGGGATTCACGTAATCCAGAAAAGATTAACTATCAATTTATTCTCTCTTTAAACATTATCCCAAAAACAGAAATGGTAAGATAAAACAACTCTTCAAAAATAAAGAATCCCATAGGAAGGGAAACTAATTTTAAATCTTCAAAGTTCCATGGTACTACCCAAAGTTCATCATAGACCATTCCATAAATAACTGTCCTTAAAAATCCTTAAAATAAACCAAACTAAGATTGAAACCCAATTATAAGAACGTTCTCATAACATAGTCTTCCTAGATAGACTTTATCGTTCATCTCCAAACAACATCAACCACTCTTATCATCTTATAACAAAATTAACTAACCTAATCACATTTTCCCCAAGATAGGTTAATCATTTTCATATGTAACATAAATTACTATAAGTGCGCCTTAAATTCATCGATTCTTCAAATTATAAGTCAACCTTTACTCCTCAAGGAAAATACCGTAGTAATATATTTACCTTGATCAAATAGGGTTCCCAAAATAGTGAACGTCTTCTAAAATAATAATCACATTTTAATCCCATAACCACCCTCTTTTTTAAATGAGAATAGCTTCACTACATCAACATGTGGTACATAACAATAGATGTTTTCCTTAATGATATAAAATCATCTTAGGCAGTGACTCTATGATCTTATAAAACATAAAAGATATTCTCATAGAGAACGAACTAAAATACAACATGACATAGCCAATTATTGCAAAGAAGTTACATGTACTTCAGTCATCATGATCCATCTCAGCATAGGACCTGCATTATTCCCTTGTCCCCGAAGATTGTTGATGCTCATCATGCTTCTCATCCATTCCAAGAGAGCATTTCATTTGATAATTTCTAACTTCTCCACATTTATAACATCGAAATGTATAAGGTACATTTGATCGAACCTTATCTCCATTCATCTCATTATCCATTTTTTTAAAGAAATTGGCTACATTATGCCATATCTTCGCACACTGAAAACATATCTCGGTTCCTTTGGGACATTCTCCTTGGTGCCTCTTCCCACACTTTTTGCAAAAAATAAATTGGGTCTTCCTTCCCTTATCAACTTTATCAGAATAACATCCTTGAGACTTTGTCTTCTTCTTCCTTGATGAATTTGGGCATTCAACTAGGTACCAATTATTAATTGTGACTTTTAATAGCTGGTTTGGAATAATCACAATATGTTCAACTTTATCTCTTTTCATCTCTATCACATTAATAGGGAAATCGTCACATTTCATATCACATTGGTCCTTGGGACATGCTCTTCAATTTCCCGCCATTAACTACGAATAGAACGTATAATTAGGGGGCTTAAATACTTATCCAATAATCATTAAAAAGAAGATTTAAGCATAAAAGGATAAACTTGTAGAAGAAAACTTTAACCTAACTTGTGATCCCCTAGGTCCCAACCTAGGTTATCCATGATCATATATTCTTATGTGAATCTTTATTTTATTTTATCTTTGTTCCATTAATAATGGTTCATACTAAGCTTATGAATTTACCAAAGAATATCCCCCGGGATTGTCATAACAAAGAGTGATGCAAGGCCTGTTGTCATGTACCGGTTCTCATTCGAGTCCAGCTCAATGCGGTGTTTTCGGTTTTTACCCCTATGTACATCTGTGCCAGAGCCACTTTTACCTTCTCGTATCCAGACATGGATGTATTTTCTTGGCAACCCCTTACTCAATACTCACCAAAATACAAAGAATATATCTTATATTTAAACTTTTCAATAGGATTCGTCCTAAAGTTTTCATATCCAAATTTACAAAAATAACTAAACCATCCTTTGATACCAACTATAGCATCCCACCTTTTTATCACATAAACATTCATTACATTTTACAAAAACTTGGGATCTTTAAGGTTTAGTGTCATGGAAACCAGGAACATAAAACAAAAAAACATAAAACATTCTTCTTAAACACATGAAAGGATTATCCTCATTGTTCATCCAAGGTTCATTACTGCATATCATAACCTGGGGACATACATCAAAAGAATGGGTGAGAAGAAGGCCCAGTAAGGAAAACAAGGGGAAACATTTAACATGTGAACTTTAGATACATCAACAATGTCATCAAAAATAACATTAAGGCATGATAAAGAAATCATGAGGTATATCATAATAAAAATAACAATTTTCATAACTTGAAGATGTGGCTACAACATTTAATATTGACAATCACTTCTGTTTCACCCGGTCCATCCCCATGGTGTCATTAAAAATTACCAAGGTTATTCACCAAGGCGTCGTTAAAAATAGTCATCTCTAGAGATTATGTCTTTAACCAATGCATTGGAGCGCTATCAGGGAGCACCCTTTACATGTCTTTATTATCATGTGATCCACATATATCATCATCAATCATTTCATAAAAAACCCATATAGAATCAAAGAAATGGGTTTCATTTCATAATAATAACGTTTTAAAACTGCTTTAAAGACATGATATTTATGTTACTTTAAACCCACTGAAAGGGAAAGAGGGTCTCATGTATATAAATCCAGGAATTTAAAATAGAACAACTTGGTATATATGTGAATACCCCTATAGAATAAAGAGCTTTTAGTTTTCACTTAATAAAATAAAAGAACATTAGAAAAATAGGGAGATATTTTGAGACAGAAATTCTACAACATAACGGCTATGTTTTGGGGTTTTAGAAAACATTTAAAAGAGAGGGGAAATGGGTCAAACATTCATAAATGACCGATAAAACATTAGAGGGACCGAATATGAAGGATATATGAACATGATAATTAAATTTGAAGGACATACCATTTGAAATGAAGAACATGGAAGGAAGAGAAAAATTAGATTTCTCTTATGAAAATTCGGCAGCCTAACAGCGTCACTTAAACATCAACAAAAACGAATTGATGAGATCAAATAGGGTCTCTCATAATATGAACATAAAATTTATGTATGATATATATAGATATAATACCCCAACATAATAAAAAGTAACATGAAATACTTGAAATGAAAGTATAACTTTGAAATATGAGAAGGGTGAAAGAATCCGTTAAAAATACGGCAGCCTAACGGCGCCAATTAAACATTCTTAAAACAAATTGATGAGAGAAAGAGGGGGTATCTCATAATATGAACATGAAAAGGGAATAAATATGAATATAAAACAACATCCTCCTACATAGAAACTTGGAGCATAAAATAAATGACATAAAAGAGATTACTTGAAAGAGAGAGAGAGGTTAGATCCCTTACCTTAAAACCTAACTCTTAAAAGTCAATGGTTGGGATCTTGAGGGCTTGGGGCACCATATGAGGACTCCTTGGGAGGTAATGATATCAGATCTTCTTTAGGGGAGATTTGGGAGTCGAATGGATGAGAGGATGGCTTGGTATTTATAGGGAATGTGAAGGCACAAGGCATTAATGGCCAAGGGACACCTCATTGGTGGTTTTGGCAAAACAATGGGCCTTCCCATGGTATTTTCCCATGGTATTGGCCTCTTGGGACACCTCATACCTTATCATACTATTCATAAGTCGACCATATTGATTACATACTTAATACATCAATTAATGATGTTATTAAACACCTGTAACGTAAAAACTGTATTTTCACTATTAATCGAAAATTCAACTTTCTCAAAAAAATCCCAAAATTTCACCTTAACAAAATATAGATTCTTTGATTTCAAAAATGAACTCCATTTTATAAAAATATTTTTCTAAATGTTTTTAATTTAATTTTTAAATAATTATACTATTCACCATAAATTCATTTTTTCCAGAAAAATCCCAAAAAATTACCTTAACATAATATCGATGCTCTGAGTTCAAAAATGAAATCCATTTTATAAAAATAATTTTCTACCTATTTTTAATTTAATTTTTAATTAAAAAATTACTATTCATCTAAAAAACTGATACTTGACTAATAATTTCTGAAATAGTTATTTAACCATTTTAAGGAATCACATTACTTAATCAAGGTGCCTAGATTATATTAATACTTTCATTAAGTGAGATTAATAATCCATTTAGTCACATTACTAATCCTAAGCATAAAATCACTATTCATAATTTAATATTCATCAAAAAATATTTTGATCTTATTAGACTTTAAATTTCATACTGAACGTAATTGTAGAAGACAATTTTTTGAAAATCATTACACATTTTTAATTATTTAAGGTTTACATACACAATTTTTAAAAAATATTCTTTCTCTAAAATTCACCAGAAATATGCATATTATATTTATCTGGACATTTGAAAATTCATAAGAATCATCATAAGAAGAAATAATTTTTTTTATTTAAAACAAAGTATTACACAAGGCAGTTACGGCCTCCTTACATAGCCCCTTATCACACCAGCATAGGACCTAAATGTAAGGTGTGCTAAGGTGAGAGAATCCGAGGGAGGCTTAGCCAACGTCTCACAAGTAGTAATTTCTATCAGTTTGAACTTCTCACGAAGGCGACTATGTTCTAGATTCACATGATGAATTTCGGCTTGGGTTTGGTCTAGAGAAAAGCCCAGTGGTGATACCTTCTTCCCAAGTTCTGTTAGATGGGCTTCGATCGGTCCAAGACTACTGGGTGAGGCCATCGAATCTTCTTTCTATATTAATTAACCAAGATCACTTGTATTTAGAGACATTATTCAAAACTTTTAGTTTCCAGCAGTCATATTGACCAATGGTCATATAAAAGTCAAAACCCAACGGTCTCATTTTAATTATACTTATGTTATCAAATGAAACAGTTTTGTTGGGTATATAAAAAAACACAAAAAATTAGGAAACAAGATTTATTCAAAATTTCGAGTCGTTACACCAAATGACATACGAGGAGAACCTTATAGAATTAGATTTATATGATTAATAATTGTAAAATATTCACACATTTCAATGTATAAAATATTATTTTAGATAAAACATAATCATAGGACCTCTAAATGATATGTGGGAAGATATAATTTATGTCTAGTCAATACACAGCCATAAAATTTCGTTTAATTTTCATAGGATGGGAAATTATTTATGATGATTCTAAATGATTAAAAAACCCATAAATGGCTATAAAAGATCATATATTTTTTAAATAATATCATATTTTTTATTAATATAAAAAATAATTTTATATCAATGACTCATTTGATCATATTATTTGGAGTTATTAACCTTAATCCAAAATTATTATATTCTTTGTAATATCACTTAACGTATACTATTTGACATATGTATGTTTCGTCTTCAAAAAATATTTTTATTTCAATATTATATACTATATAATAATTTCTATATGATGTTTTTCATAATAGTGGGTTATATAATTTCCCACTATTTTGAGAATCAGTCCTGAAATGATAATAATATTAATATTTTTCTTATAGTCTATATATATAAAATTACATTGAAAATTTATTACTGTTAGGTGTTGGGGGAATATAATATGTCACATTACTTCTCATTGAGTTCAAACTCAGTAATTAAAATGAGTAAGAGATCATGACGATAAACGAAAAATTTGGAGTTACATGTTCTATATATCACTATAATGTTTCCAATATAAGCATGTGTGGTGGTCCATATACTTGATAACATTAATAATGTATATGTTAAATCATGTATTGTGATCCATAATGAAAACCAAGACATATTTTCTTATATATAAGTATCTTTTGTAGTGTGCATCCTAAGTTATATGATGATGATTAAAGGATAAAATGAATTTTTTATTCTTGGTCATAGAAGAATATATGTTTTCCCCTTTGATTGTGATGAATGTATTTGACTAAAATTCAAATTCCTAATTACTACATTATAGTTCATCTGATAAATTCAAATAAATATTCATTCAGAATGAATTGATAATTACACATGTATAAATTATACAGGATGATATATTGAAATAAAATGGAATTATATTTTATAGGTAATGTTTATATATATGTGTTTTTTTGCTGCAATTTTTTTCTTTTTCTATAGGTTTTATGACTTGTAGTTTGATACACTTCATTTTCTATGTATTAAACTCTCTGACACTGAGAATGTGACTTAGAGGATCACACACTAATTGTATCAAAAATTACATCTAACTTAGTGGTAATTGATTTTCTAGATTAATATTACTGTATATTTTTAGATCCACACTTCTTTTATTTATTTCAATCATATTTCAATCAAAAATTATTCCAGATCAATAATTATGGAGATAGATTTGTATTTCATATAATATTATAAATACATCCTAGTCTAAAAAATGATTATTTATTTATAAATATATAGATCAAATATAGTAAATAATCTAAATAAATAAAATTATTTATCTTTACTAATTCTTGTACGGAATTAATGTAATTATTTCACTCAAATAATTATTTTTTAAAAATTTATACATTACAAAAAATTAATCCACATGAGAGTTATTTATTTTTCAATTAAATAATACATATTACTATTAAAGGAAAAATTAAATATTTATTAATGACTAGAGATTTAAAATTATAATAATGAATATATAAGGAATTAAATTTTAGATTTATATTTATAATCCATATATATATAATTTAATTTAAAATGTGTTCATTAGTTATATCCAAAAAATACATAATAACATGAAACTTATTGAGATCACCCTATCCCAAAATACTGTCAAGCCTATGGAGATTTGGAGGGATTATTCTATGATCAAATAGTGATATTTTGGAGATATTAATTATTTATACTGGATAAAAATATATTAAAACTCAAATCCCATGTTTCATGTAGCATGTTTAGATATCGCTAGAGGGATTCAAGTTTGGATCCATAAGAAAAAATGATAATGATATCAATTAAAAATTAAATTGTATAAAAAAATACTATGATATTTTTTACATTAATATTTTATCATAAAATGGGTAGATATTATAGATCACATCTAGTAATTATAATTTAAATTAAATTTTAAATATTTAACCACACTATGCCCACATTTTTCATGACTAGATGAAAAACATGGTATCAATGTAATAATGTGTAATTATTGATTAATATATTTGATTTTATTTCCTATAATATATTTTCTAAAATAATATTTTATTCAGTTTCCCTCTCTATGAACATTTATAGTATTCATTCACTAACAACGGGAAAATATAATCATGGATCCTAAACCAAATTTCTATGTAGATCTAGATTGTAAATCAATTGAAAAATTTATATGGTAGTTCATTGGGAAATACTTGGTAGCTCATATATTTATCCAGACCTTTTCAGTCCTTTACTAATTACACCATATATTTTTTTTAATTACATACAAATATTTTTAATTTTTTATTAATATATATATATATTTATAAGAAATTAATATAAAAACATGATAATGAAATAAATTTATTTCATTATTAATTTATTTTTAAATTTAAAAAAAACATTTTCTAGTAAAAAAAGATTATGAAATGAAATTATTTAAAATTATTTATTTAATTCTAAATATATAAAAAAGAAATATATGTATTTTTAGTAGTTATATTAGTCATTTAATTGTAAAAGATGATGAGTTTTAAACTAATATTTGTATTCTTACACTTAATTTTTTTATTTATCTTTAGTTCTCACATAGTTTATTTTTTAAATAATAATTAACTTAAATAAGGATGATATATGAATAATATATCCCTAATTTTGAATTTTTTGACCAATGTTTTCATGGATAGTTTAGTGAAACCCCATTCCCGCTCCCCCTTTACTTGTATTTGAGTTTCATTATATTGGAGGCGTTCCCAAATTGATTTTGTTTAAGTAATGAGCCATATAAATACAAACCAAAGTAAGACCACATTATAATGAAGGAAATCATGTATAATGTCCAGAAAAAATCATTTACTTACATCATATAGGGTTAAGGTTAGTTGATCACTAGTTGATAAACCAACAGGTATTTCAAAATCACATGATCAATTTTGTGATATTATTTATTATCTATGAATGCATTATTTTTTTATGGGATTAAATATATAATAAAATTAACAATTATATTTAGATTAAAATGGATTAAGTATAAGATTATTTTATTATGTATCATTAATTACTTACTTTAAGGACTAATATAAAATATGTAAAAATAATGATCAAATAAAACTATATTTCTTATAAAAAATAAAATATGTCACTGATCAATATTAATTCTTCACATACCATTAATAAAATCAATTATAATAGATCCCTTTATTTTGGTTATTGTTTTGACATAGTCAGGGACTTTTTATGTAATAGACAAAAATAGGTCAACCATACATATCACCCAAGTCAACCCCTCAAGGAATGGGGTAAATTAATGATAACAAAAATGGTATCATATATCATAAAAACATGACAAAAAATATTAAAATGTGGAATCAATGGGAGATAAAAATAATCAAAACATGATAACATAGATACAAATAAATATCTAAAAGAAAGACTCCATGTGACCAAATGTCACCTCCAAACTATCCCAAAAATAAATAGATATGAGAATAAAAGTATGTATGCAACAAAAACGTTTTTTCTTTATATAAATCATTTAAACATGGTCTACAACTTCCAAAAGGTAGATGTTGGGTGTGAGAATCATATCCCAATAAGATACCTCCAATATAATCTATAAAAGTTTTAATAACCAGACTGTATAAGTCCAATATTTAAAAAAAATTATATAATCTTTATTATAAAGAAATCAAATTGAAATTATTTTTCATGCAATCCATGAATTTTCACAAATTACAGGCCATATTTCCATACCCATCAAAAAAGCAGGTAAAGATGCCAAAATATAAATATACAACTCATCCAATATCTATGAAATAAACTATAATGTAATAAAAAAATATAAGTATTTCACTTACTAGTTAGGACCTATCCAATGGAATTTTGACATTTTATTACAGAACTTTTCACTTATAAGGTAAAAACATAGGATCATTTAAAGTTCAATTTCATTGAAATAATGTAAATAATAAATGAAAACAGAAAACATTATTCTAATACACTTGAAAGGATTCATCATAGGTTCAGCCTATGTATATTTACTATATCCCATAACTTGGGGAAATACATTAAATGAAATTATGAGAATAATACCTAGTAAGGGAATGTAAGGGAAACATTTGATAGATGAATATCAGAAATATCAATAAGACCATGAAGAATATCATAAATTCATGAGAAATGAAAAAAAAGATTATCATAATAAAAAAACATAAATAATAACATGGAAATGTGTATATAACATTTAAATGATACATTCATAACCATATCAATGTGGTTTGTCACTAAGGTGTAGTAAATATTACTAAGGTATCATAAAAATTTTCATCTCTATAGATTGAATTCTTTACCAAATGCATTAGAGTGATATTAAAAGACAACCATCGTATGTATTAATTAATTTTTTCCACATATATCATAATAAAACATTTCATAAATAACTCATGGAGAATAAAAAAATGGGTTTTTTATCAAAATCACAATATTTTAAAAAGTGCTTAAAGATAAGTTCATTATGTAATTTTTAACCCATATAAAGGGAATGTGGGTTTCTTTTATGTAAAATAATAGATTAAAATAAATCATTTTTACATCTAGGTGAATATCCCTAGAATTGAAATAGGTTTTCGAATTCACAAAATGAAAATAAAAGAGGATCTCATGAGGATAAGAGACAAATTTGGAGAAGTTAATTCAGAAACACAATGGGTATAACACATAGTATTATAATAGGATAGAAAGATATGTTTCCAGGGTTTCCCTTTGATAAACAAAATTCAGTATGTGAATAAATAAGAAATAAATAAGATATAGATAACATTACATTTTTAAGACATATAAAAAAAGTTGATCTTGAAACGAATAGAAATGAAGGATGTTTTCTTTACCTTGTAGAGTTCCTCCTCGAACGTGATAATTTGGAACGTAGAATATTTAGGATGAATTGAGAGGGATATATATGAGTTAAAAATATCATCTATTCATGGATAATAAATTTATAGTGAATTAAAATTGGGAAATGGGTGGGTATTTTTAGCAAAATTGGATGATTTGTTTATTAATTCCCAAATATAGGGCTTGGAAACCAAGGCTGTGGAAAATGAAAAACCATTGGATTTACTTGGGTATTTTCCCTTGGTTTTAACACATGGTTCATTTTTATGTTATTTTAATCCAAAAGAGTTGATAATAATGTTATATTACTTATTTTATAAATGAAAAGAAACGTTTTCACAAAAATAATGTTTTTAATGATAATGTTTCCATTTTAGAAATTGGAAAGTAAATTATAGGTTTTAGAATATATTAAAATATACTAAAAAACATCAAATTAATAAAATAAAATATTTTAGGTCATGTATTGTTGTTTATTAGTTATTACATTATTATAAAATAATTATGAATTTAGTAAACATACCAAAAAACTCAAACATTAGTTTTACTATTCACGAAAAAAATTAATTATTTTAGAAAATTTTCATAAATTAACCATAACCTAATTTTGGAACAATGAATTCTAAAATGATATTTATTTATTTTTAATAAATCCTTAAATATGTGAATTTGAACTTTGAAATCTAAAAACCATATTATTGGAAATAATAGCGTATTGAAAATACATAGTAAAATTTATGACAGATGAAAAAAAATATTTTATCATTTATATTTAAATATGAGTTTTTATAGCTTAATATTTCATTTCAATAATTATTATTAATAATATATTAGTTTATTATAAATATTTATATATTTTCTTAAAATTACAATTTCTATCAGAAAAACCAATTCATCAAATTCTATTTCAATTTTATTAAGAAAAATATTTATAAAATGGAATTGATGGAATAAATATATTATGTATACAAAAAAATGAAACATTAAATAATGAGGTAACACATACATAACACACCATAAAACTAGTGTATGACCTATGAGTAATGTGTGAGATGATGATAAATTCATGGGCATCTTAGATAACATCGTCCGAGTGGAAATTTACACTAACTTGATCTTCTACCATATTTAATTTTAGTTCCAGATGCACTTGTTATTTTTTAACTTGGGCTTGGTCGATAATGAAACCCAAAGGCTACCTCCCTCTGAAGCTCTGAAAAAAGGTATTCATATAGAACGACCCTACTGGTTGAGGCCATTGTTCTTATTTATGTATTAATTATCTTTTGTAATTTCTATGTAAAAACAATAATTATAACATTATAATTATTATCAGCTGTATAGTTTCCAATTGTAATATTGAAAAATGGTCGCAATTTTCCAGAAATCAAGTAATGGTTGAAACCTGATGGTCACACATCAATTTGAACTCACTTAATTGCTAATGTTATATAGTTTTGTGTGTACAAAAAATAATAAAACACCCATTTTCTAAATAAACAATTACAATTGAAAAATTCTGGGTCATTACGTTCCCCCCCCCCATTATCATGTAAATTTCAACTCATTCCTTCAGTTTAGAAATAGTTTGGGTACTTAGGTCTCATTGTCTCCTCTATTTCCTATGTTGCTTCATCATATTTATGGTTCCTCCAAACCACTTTGATGAGGTGTGTATTTTTTTTGTAGTACATTGTATTTATTGTCTAATATATCCATAAAATTACCCTTATGAGATAGGTCATGATCCAGTTGTACCATATCAGAATTCAGTACATGTAAAGAGACCTGTATATACATTCTCCAGAAAGATACATGGAATACATCAGAAACTTGAGAAAAATTTGGTGGAAGTAAAAGTGGATAGGCCACTGCTCCTATGGGATCAAGAATTTCATAGCTGCTAATATAAATGGGTTTATGCTTCCTTTTTTCCCAAATCACATGATTTTTTACATGGATAAATTCAAAAGAATAATTTTTCATTAATATCAAACTCTTAGCCCCTCCGATGGTTTTCAATGTATCTCTTATGCCATATCGGAGTATCCTTTAAGGGATATTGGATAGCATGAACATTTCCTATTATCTCATTCAAAATTTCTGTCCTATGAATCTTTCTCTCTCCAAATTCTTCCCACCAAATAGGATTTCTATAATACTTCCCATATAGACGTTCATAGGGTTACATTTGAATACTTAAATAGAGGTTATTGTCATATTAGAACACAACTAATGAGAGATGATTATCTGATCTAACATTAAATTTCATTGAGCATGTTCTCATCATTTATTGACTATCTGAAAAGTCCTTTTAGATTGACCATCAGTTTGGAGGTGACAATCCATACTAAAAATCAATTCGGTGTTCAAATCATTTTGGGGACGTCCCAAGAACTTTTATCAAAACCTTAGATCATGATCAGAAGAGATTGAATGTGGACCTCTAAATAACCACAATACATCCTTTATGTAAATCTTGTAAAGTTTTTTAGGAGGTAAATATTCCCAAAGAGTAATGAAATGGTTTTTCTTAGAAAGAAGATTCACTATAACCCATAAATGATTTAGTGCTTCCACATTCAATCTCTTCTGAAGGAATGTATACATTTTAGTGCTTCCAATATATATAGAGAAGGTTGAGCTATGATCTGTATCCATCATCTCATTATTATGTTCTATAATGGATGGGACACATTGACTTGTATGAAATTTTAGTACAAATTATTTATTAAAATTGAACACAGGAAATTTCTAATTCTTCACAACCTCTATATTTTTTTGTATCAAAGGATATTCATTTTTTGATTTTTTGATCTTCTCTAGTAATGATGGTTGAGAAATCACATTTGATATGTTTGATGATGTCCCTTACCTCTTGATTCTCAAGCCCAACATTAATAATTCATTGATCCGTGGATCTCTTTAAATCCTCATCTTTTCTAGATAAACAAGGTATGTCTTTCTTAAAGCACAAATATCATTGTTTTCTCATCTAAGGTGATAATGAATTAAATTTTCATTGTATTTAAGATGTTCCAACAATCTCTTATGTCTCGTGTTTAGTTCCTTGTGTATGAAAATATATATAAAATTTTGATGGTACGTGTATATATAATATTTTCCCCATAAAGATAGTGCATCTCTGTTTTTAGAGAGAAAATAATGGTAACTAAATCCAGGTCATGTGTATGATAATTATACTCATGAGGATTCATATATTATGATTCATAAGAAATAAAATTTTCATTTTTCATAAGGACTCACCCAAGCCCTTTCAAAGAAAAATCTCTAAAAATACTAAATCTTTCTACGATAGAGGGTAAATTTTAAACAGTTTCAGTAACCCATAACTTTTTCAGATCATGGAAACATTATTTACACTCTTTTCTCTTGATGACCATTGAACCTTTTTGGTTAACTTAGTTAGTGTATTTGAATATAATTAATTGTTTTTCAAAAACATCCTATAATATGTTTCTAACCCAAGGACACATAAAATCTTAGTTAGTATTGTAGGATGAGGTCACTCTTCCAAAACCATTTTCTTGGAAGGATTAATGAATATCCCTTCATTGGTTACAATTTTCTAAAAGAATGTAACTTGTTGAAAAAAAATCACATTTTCCAAACAATTCCAATAGCTTATCCTTCCTCAATGTTTGAAATATAACACTCAAATGACCCTCATGATCTTTGAAACTATCGGAATATATTATAATATTGTTAATTAAAAATACAAAATATTTATCATGGTAGTCCTTAAAAACTCTATTCATCAAATACATAAAAATAGAAGGAGAATTATTATTGTCAAAGGGAATAATAGTATACTCATAATCTCAACATCTTGAGAAGAATGGAGTATTTAAAATATCCACTATATTCACCTGCAATTGATGATAACAAGATCGAATATCAACATTGGGGAAGAACTTTCCCCCATAAAGTTGGTTAAATAAGTCATCAATCCTTGGAAAGGGGTACCTATTCTTCAATATGATCCCATTAAGTTCTCTATAATCAATGCATAGCCATATTAAATCATCCATAATTTTCAAAAATATATTAGGTTTTATCTAAAGATACAATACTGGACGAATAAATCCCTTATCCAAAAGATCTTAGAGTTATTTGTTTAAATTTATTCAGCTCCTCATTTTCAATTCTATATGGGGTATTTGATATCATCATGGATCTAGGTATGAGTCCAATTGTAACCTCTACCTCTCTTTCTAGGGGTGGTCTAAGTAAATCCTCTAGAAATTAGTCAATGTATTACTAAATGATAGGGACATTTTCTATTTGTATAATTTCATTTCCTTATTAATATTCATTGATCTTATCTATAAATAAGGCTATAGGATGTCGTTATAAACAAATATCATGTCAAGAATTCTATCCTTTGAAAAAAACTGTACCTTTTTCCATTCAAGACTATTGAGATTTCATTTCTTCTACATTTTATCATTCGATTATACTTTGAGAGACAGTATTTCAATGGTATTTTTTTGAATTCTAACATATTAATTACTTCTAGGTTTTTGATGAGATTGTTCTCTCTCAAGTAAATAATAGAGTATCTACACAGTATTGATTCTTGGATAATCTCTTCCATAGTCATGAATAATAAATCTACATTTATAAGATCATGGATTGAATGAGTATTATTTGAGAACATAGAGTAAATAAAGGAATAATGTGAATTATAATCAAACAAATTACTTGATGCATTTGAGAGAATAATTAGAGTACCTAGAACAACATCATTTAAAGAATCTACTTTTGTTATCATGATATAAAATGCATAACCTTGCTCATTTTTCTTATACTGAGGTTTATAGGGATTCCCCTCCATTATCATAGGATTTGGGAAATGGCTGGAAATGCTCTCATTCTTTCCTCACTTATAGCATCGGACTTCAATGTATACATGCACCATCTTACCTTTACTACTACTACTCAAAAGTTGTGTCTTCACTTCACTACAACATTTTCGAGCTATGTAGTCAACTATTCTACCCTTATAACATTTTAATCTTCTGATTAAGTAGGTCCCATAAATATTCCTACCAACTTTCTTTCTTCTGGGATGTTTCACTTTATCTCCACCTCTTTTGTGATCAATGTTCCACCATAAGATTATTTCAATAGATCTCCTCTTTTCATTTGATCTATGGGACCATGCATCTCTCTGAACTATTGTTTATCCTTTATATCACATCAAACTATTTTCTCATAGTTTTTAATTTCTATATTGGATAGATTATTATGTATATGGGGTATTAGAAAATTAATTAACATATCAAAATTTCCATTGTAACCCATAAAATTCTATATTTTTAATGGGAAATTATTGAAAAGGTCATTTTATTTCTTCCCACATATTCATATTCCTTCTACATTGAATCTAGGAATTATTTCCCTATTTTTGTTTGAATCAATAAGGGGAAATATTTTTTTAAAATGTTCCCCTATATTTTTTCCACTCCACAACATCAATCTCTCTTATTGTATTTTTTTAATCAGTGTTTTACCACAAATGTATTCTCCCTCTGTGTAGTACCCAGCTAGGTTGAATTTCTCTTGTTCCAAACAATGGATCACAAAAAATATCTTCTCTATAAAGCTTATCCATTGTTCGTCAATCAATGGGTTAGTAGAACAATATAAATAAGTAGGAAATTTTTTTTCAAATGTCTCAATGGAATTTTATTACCTTCTAGGTGAATCTGATCTCTTTTTATGAATAGTGTTATTGTTCATACTCAAGTTACTTGATTCATCATTATCATGATTTTTTCCATTCAATATTTCAAAATAGGTTCGTTTGAACATGGTTTGTTGTGCTCTTTATATATGAGATTCATCTTATTTAATTTCAATTTTTAAAATAATAAATCCTAAGTCTGAAACGTGTTTCATTAATGAATATTATAATTATAAAAGACTTTTTCCCTTAAAAATTACCCTTTAATATTTTATTTTTTGAAAAAATTTATATTTTCTAAAATTCATTCATAATGGTTCATAAATAGATTTGTATTAAGTAAAAGCATCCCTTACAAGTATTAAACTAGAAGTGCAGCAAAGCCCGTTTTCATGCACTAGATTCTTTTTGAGTCAAGCTCAATGAAATGTTTTAAGGATTAACCCCTCGATATATCTATTACAAATCCAAATCCACTTTTTTATATCTAGTTTGGTATTTATTTTCATAAAAAACCACTAACATAATACTTCACCAAAATACTAGGATGTATTACTAAATTTAAACATTTTCCAATCATTCTTCCTAATTATTTCAAATCATAATTTTTAGAAATAACTAAACAATCCATTGATACTAACTATTAAATACCACCTTTCTATTACACAATTCTTCATTTCAATGGTACAAAAAGGTTTTTTAATGTTTAATTTGATAAGAATTAGGTATATAATATATGAAAAATTAAAACATTCTTTTAATCCACATGAAATAATTAATAATAGATTTTTACTAAGTATATTAAATGTATCTCATAACCTAGAGACATACATCAAATGAAAGGGTGATCATATGACCTATTAAAGTAAAGAAAGTGAAACAATTAATATATGACCCTGAGAAATATCAATAAGAACATGAAAAATATCATAAATAAATGAGAAAAGTAAAAAATTGACATATTATAATAAAATTAACATGAATATGTGTATTAAAATTTTAAATGATATGTTCATAATTATATCACTGTGGTTTGACACCGAGTCATCTAAAACATTACCAAGGTTATTCACCAAGATATCGTAAAACTTTTCATCTATTGTACTTAAATTCATTACCCAAATCATTGTAAAACTATCATGGATTGTGCTTTATATATATTAATTAATGTGATCTACATAAATAATAGTGAAACACTTCATAAATAACTCATGGAGACTAAAATAAACAAGTTTTTTATCAAAATCCCAGCATTTTAAAGGGAGATCAAACATATGTTTATTATGTCATTTTGATCCCACAAAAAGGGAATGTGGGATTAATGTATGTTAAATACCTAATTAAAATAAATAATTTTTACATATAGGGTAATAATTGAAGAAAAAAATAGGGTTGGGTATTCAAAAAAAGAAATTAATGGATAATTTCTTGATGAGATGAGATAAATTTTGAAAAGAAAATTCAGTTGCACAACATGTATAAATTTTTTTTTTAGAAAAGGGTGAAAAATAGAAGGGGGTGAATTATTCAATTGAAAAAATATAATTTTGAACTAATGTAATGAATAAAATTTAAATAATTTATAGTGACAAAAATAATCATAATAGATATATAAAAAGTAGTTCATAAAATGAAGAGAAAGAATATATTTCTATTATCTTGAAGGGTTGATCATAAAACATGTGGATTGGGACATTGGTGTCTTGAATAATACCTAGAAGGAATAAATTGGAGGTAAAACAACAATATAATCATATATGATGGATTTTTATTCAATGGAAATGGGTAAATAGATGGGTATTTATAGAAAATGTAGAAAATGTTTTAAATTTTCAAATATATGCCTTCAAAATCTAGGTTTTTGAAAATGAAAAAACATGATATTAAACATGGTATTTACCCATGGATTTTGAAGCTTGGTTAATGTATTATTTTATTTTAATCCAAAAGAGTCAATCATCATTTTATATTACTTATTTTTTCATGTAATATTAATGTTTCCACAAAGATAATGTCTTTAATGTTAAAGATACCATTTTAGAATTTGGATGTTAAATTGTAGGTTTGAAAATTGATTCAAATATATTAAAATACATGATATTAAAAAAAATATTTCATGAATTTTGGTTAATTTGTTATATAATCCTTATTACATAATTATTTAGTCCATAAACAAACTGAAAAACTCAAACGATTTTTTTACTATTCATGGAAAAAAAGTTATTATAGAAAATTATCACAAATTCACCACAACCTAATTATGGAATGATGATTAAAAAATTATATATATATTATTAAACTAATTATATAAATTTTATATTTATAACTTTTAAATATAATACATTATTTATTTAAAATAATAGCAGATTAAAAATGTATTGTAAAATTTCTAACAATTAAAAAAATTATCATTTATATTTAATTAAGAGTGTTTCATAAAACAATTATTATTAAAATAAGTATTATATATAATATTTTCGTGTATTTTAAATATTTATATCTTTTTCACCAAGTACAATTTATGTTTGTGAAAACAATTTCTCAAATTCCATCTTTATTTTATTATGAAAAACTATTCTTACAACAGAATTGATGGAATATAAATTTTATTTATAAAAATGAATTACACATTATGTAACTAATTCTGGGATATGTAACTGCTTATAGTGGTCACATTTGACCTATGTTTAATGTGTATAGTGGTGCTATATTCATTGGTTGGCTCGGCTAACATCACCCGAGTGGTAATTTCCACTAACATTATCTTATCCCATAAGATATTTCATTCAAGCTTTACTTATTGAGGCTAGGATTGGGCTTGGCCAAAATAAAACCCCAATTATGTTATCTCCCTCCCAAGATCTAACAAATGTGCTTCATATGGAATGACACTACTGGTTGAGGCAATCATTTCTCCTTTTTTTAATTAATTATCCTTTTTTAGTTTTACTCGAAAACATTAATTATAATGTTAAAATTCTTATCAATGTTATAGTTTCCAATGGTCATATTAACAAATAGTCATAATTGAACATTGGTCATTTAACAGTTGAAACCTAACTGTCACATTTATATTTTTACTCACTTCATTATTAAAAATGTAAAGCGTTATTTTGTACAAAAATAATATGACCAACATTTTATAAGGATATAATTATCATTCAAAACGTATGGGTCCTTATACTAGCCTCTGTGATAATACACACTATACACAAAAAAACATAACAAGGAATAGGTTTTGATCCAAATAACATCAAGGACAACTATAAACCATTGATATACAATATGTTACATTCTATTGGTGTTAAACACACTGAATATACATGTGTCTTTATCTCAACATACCCAAGCTTCCAACTATGAAATGTTTATCGATTCTATTTTAAAAACCTTGCTCACTTTTTTGTAAAACAATTTCAATTCCAATCCAATGTTATTTTTGGTTTAAAAAAATATTTTTCATTTCAAATCATGTCAATTATTTTATGAAATAATATTTCTTTTTTCAAATGCAAACCCATTACATTTTCATGTTCAGGAGATTATATTTTGTTCTAACTATTAGGAAATCAATATAAACAATAAGAAAATAAAGAAATTAAAATAATTGATCAAATCCACCATCCTCCAGAGCATAGAAAACCTAACTTCCTTTGAAAAAGAGGATTTGAAACCACAATATCTACCTTTTGAATATAATAATGACCAAATACTAAAAAATATTAATAGATGAAATATTCACATTACTAATCCAAATAAAAATTAGTTTTGTAACAAAAAAACATGAGAGAAATCGAGTGGAATGGTTACTTGAAGAGGCAATGAAACTAACCCTGCCGATCAAGATCAAAACAAATCGATCCAAAAGAAAGTAAGACACCAATAATATTTAAGGCTAACAGATCTGGCTGAGAGGAGAAGGATGAAATAACCAATGAACTCTGAAAAATCTCAACGACGTCTTAAATACTGAAACACAAGGAATTACATGGTGGGTAATCATTTAAATAACATAAATCAATTTATTTTTCAATTACGTAAAAAATTTGGTGCATCCAAATAAAAATGTGATATTCTACATTACGTGATGTGTTACCCTTATATAGCATGTAAATTCTCACACAATGAATTCAACTCACAAAATGATTCCGGCCTGCATTAAAATACATGAAACCCAATTATACATCATTTAATTACCCAGTTAATTGTAGAAAATTCACGGAAAAGATGAAAAACCAAAAAATCATTGACTTCACTGTCACACGCTTCCTCAAAATCAATTTCATAAATAATAAACCAAATAAAAAGGGAAACCAAAAGTAGAGATTAAAAGATAACTGAAATAATCATAATGGGTAATTAAATCCACCCCATCATCAAAGATTTATGTCCCCATAAGGGGATCAAGATCATGTATATGCACAAAGAAAATGACATTGTTTCCTCATTAATGACTCACAATCTGATGTCTCATTGAGATCATGTCTTATCTTCCACAATACATGGACTAAGGCAATCATTTAACCACCCAATATCTTATACTGGAAATCCATAATCTTAACTGGATGCTCAACCAATGTTCTATCAGGCTCAAGAACTGCATCCTCTAACATAATCACATGGGAAAAATCTAACATTACCTCATTGGCATGGAAACATCAAACATTTTGTATATATAAGTTAATCAAGACACTAATAGAAATTTATAAGTCAGTATCTAGAGTTTCTCAACGATCTCAAATGGGCCCACAAGACTCGGGGCCAACATACCATTCTTAACCTACCAATGATGTCTCAATAGTGATGAAACTATGAGAAATACATAATCACCAACCATAAACACTAACTGCCATAAAAATGGTCAACCTAATATTTATGATGAAACTATGTTGTGATCAAATGCCTCTGTATTAACTACACTTCCTATGTCATCTTTTGAAAAAAACTTAGACCAACCAAGGAATACTCTCCCATCACTTCCCAGTATGAGGGAGATCTAAATGGCCACCCATATAAATACTCAAAGTGTGTTATCATGATAGAATCTTGATAAATATTATTATAGAAAAAATTAACCAATGGAAAATGACTATCCCAAGATCTATAGAAATTATGAACACAAGTTTATATCATATTATAAAGATCCTGCATATCCCTCTCTTTCTTTCAATAAGTATGTTGATGATAAATTTTGATATCTTTCAATTGGGAAAACATTTTCTATAGAAATTTTTTCCTTAATATGGTTTTGAACATCATTTCCCTTTATGAAATATATACATAGGGAAGCCCATGAATCATCACAATTTCTCAAAAATATTATCTCTAAAGATATTTCAATATAATTATTTCTATTATTGGAAAGAAATTCACTAAATTAGTGATTCTTTCACTAATCAAAAAAATTTAATCCCTCCCACAAAGAGTATATAGAAAACCCATGATGAAATATTTAGAAATATCATCCCACTTCAATAGAAAAATATTTTAAGGCTACAAAGTCATTAAACTCTCTAGTGTTCCTCCTTTACACTGACAAGTGAGACACCATTATACAAAATCAGTAACCAACGACCTCATTCTCTTCCACCGATTCTGATGTCTCAAATCTTGTTACATCTATGTATCCCCATAGTGCATGGACTAACATGACTGGTATTCACATTCTATAAACTAATTTCATAATGGAAATGAAAAAAACATCCTGCTACTAAATTACAAACTTCCACTGGGAGACCATGATAACTCACAAAATATCTCCCCACCATTAATGATTTCTTCTACGCATCGACTCTCAGTTTCTTTTATCATCAAAAGTTGAACTCACTCATCAAAAGAATAGTCAACTTTTGTTGAAACCAAAAAAACATCTCTAAAAAATATTCCTCTCCCAAACACAATTTAGAAAACAAAATTATCAGAGACTATTGTTCATATAATTCCTTCTCATATAGTTTTAACCATTTTTTGATTAACACATCAGCGACTAAATTCCCTTTCCAAGGTATATATATATTATCAAATTCAAATATTTTAAGGTACTCAACCCATAATCTCTTTCACAAGTTCATATACATTTGAGTAAAAATATACTTCAGTACTTATTGATTAAAATATGACATAATCCACTCTATAAATAGATAGTGGTGCCATGTTTTTAACACAAGAATAACACCTTCCAACTAAAGATCTTGGGTATGGTAGTTATTCTTATGACGGTGTAACTGGCATGAGCCATAATACACAACATGTTTTCCTTGCATAAATATACATCCAAAACCCATACCACAAGAATCACAGAAAGCATCATAACTGCATCATTGTTCTAGAAGATTCATAATGGGTTCTAAATTCAATCTCATCTTCAGCTTCTCGGTAGATATCTTATACATGTCGTTTCAATAATACATTACTCCCTTGTGGGTTAAATCTATCATCGAATATGTGAGACTCACGAAGTCACAAAAACACCATATATAATATCCTCCCAAACCTAGATATCATCAAATCTCAAACACGTTTTTGAGATTCTACCAAGACACAAATTTGTAAAAAAAATTTAAGAACAACATATATGCCCCTATAAGTTATAACATACATTAAAAAATTCTCTTATCGATTCTAAAACTCACACATGAAATTATTTCTATACAAACAATGTTCCATCAAGGTTTGATAAAAGATATAAAAATGGTCTCTATGATCATTATCTATCTTTGAGTACACCATGATATGATCTATGAACCTAATAATGATATATTTCACGAACCAATGAAATATTCAATTCATCAAATCAAAAAACTCATTATGAGACTTAGTGAGTAAAAATGGAGATACTTGAAACTTGAAATGCCCATATCAACTCTAAAATTTTGTCTTAGTTATATCCTCTTCTTGAAATATCAACTCTTGGTACCTTTACTATAGGTCAACATTTGAAAACCATATATCCCTTCTCAGAAAATAAAATTGATCATAAATTCTATGTAAAGGATTCTTGTTCTCAATGGATACAGTGTTAAACGTTATATAGTCATTAAAAATTAAAATTCTTATGTATTATTTCATAGAAAGGATTATAGGCGATGATAATTATGACATAATAGGATAGATTAATAATTTCACCTCAATATTCTTAGGCATGACATTATGTTCCACCAACTTAATATGTGTCATTCAGTAGGATGGAATGGAAATGGTAATAGTTCCAAGGTGTAGGTCAATAGTAAAATTGACCTCTCTCAAGAGTGAAAATAATGAAAAATAATCTACAAAGACCTCATGGTACTCACACACAGAAATAGGTAACTGAATTCCCATGTCTTGGTTGTCTTCATCAAGAAACATTTTTGAAAACTGGCATGATATTAAACTCTTATAAGAAACAAATGGCCATACCCATCCTGATCTAGAGTCCCATTGACCATGGAAAACATTTGTGACCCCATCAGTAGATTAAAACTATACTCAATGGCATTAAGATCCTATCAATTTATTTACACTAAACATCCAATCCATGTCTATAATCATGTCAATGATGTAGAGATAATATAATAATAGCCCCAAACTCCTTTAATGTATATTTCTACCACTAGACACATAAGGCATTTGAAACCTTGTTCAAACCAATTTCCCAAAGGTGTGTATGGTTCCAACTAGAACATAAAAATATTTGAATGAAACCCCAACACGTCAACCAAATTTTATTATATAAAAAATTATTTTCAACTATATCAAACAAATATAAAACCATAGAACATTAAATTAACATTTTCCCTCTAATAGTAGCTAGCCCTACATCATATTTATCTAGTGCACACTCGGTTGTATAAATAAATACATATATATCCACATGGATATCCCTTTTTTCCAGAGAATGAGACCCACCACCTTTGGAATCATAAACATGTACTTGTGACCCCTTGGTGAAAGTGGATCCCACTTTAATACATTGGTACATATTATCAATGCAACACGTCAGATGTACAAATCACTGATAAAGATGAAATACTCCAAGAGTCTCCGTACACCAAGGCATGGTATGAACATATCTCCTACACTAATAGAAAATAAAATTGTTCTTCTCTTTATAATCCCTTGAAACTGTTCATATAGAAAATGGAACACTCTTTATCTTTCTTTTTTTTTAATATTATGCACGTTGGATAACCATTTCACCACTAAAGCTCCACCCAATAAAATCCTTTTAGTTATGTTTCCCTCAACTAAAGATGATTTATACACTACCATTAAAAAGGTCGAAAAACATAGAAAAACTATGATAGACCAAAAATAATCTTGCATCCCATATCAAAACTCCATGATTTTAGATAATCATGGGTCGTATGATTTGGTGCCTGATACAAAAACTTTGAAAAGCAGATGAAGTACTCCAGAACAATACACTACCACTTCTCCAACATCGAAAACTGCCATGTTTTTTATCACATAATGTATTATAATAAAACTACTGATTAAATATCTTATTGAATGATAATAATGTATAAACATTGTGAAAATAATTTTTCACTTCTGAGCCCCATCATCTTTTTTCTGGACCATCGAGAATATATGTGAAAACCCTCAATTGAGAATCCTTAGGAGTCTTCAAAATTTGAATATCCATTCAATCTACTCTAGCCAATATTCTCTATCATTTGGTCCTTTATCTCTATGAAATATATGTATATGATGATTAGTATATTTCGAGCCATGATACATGACCCATCTCGGGTTCACTGTGCCCATGGACCCTAATGTCTAAATGGTATGTATCACCAATTCTTCCAAATAATGATCCACTGTCGGATCTACCTATGGAACATTCATCATGGAATCCCCTCATGTATTTGGAAGATATAATTTATGATTTATTTTCTACTATACAGAAGACAAAAACCAATTAGTCTTGTGTAAATCCAAAACCATTGAATGAAAAAAAAATCCAAACTGCTGTATAATAAACAATAAGAATTTAATGATATTATATATCCTATCACAAAAAAATACAATAAACATTTATAGGAATAGTTCCATTCAAATAAACTCCCTACATAATTTATTCAAAATACATCACACACAAAATTTCATTAGAAATTATATATAGTTTAATTTAAATAAAATTTCTATACATTTTTTTCAAATATACCAAAATAATATGTCTTGGAATTAGTAAATATATTCCGACCACCAATAGAGACTTTTATTGAGTAACAAAAGCATGTTGTTAATTCCCCATTTCTACACCTACATTCCAAATTTTTACAATGATACTCTTGACTACCCAAATACATAGAGCCACCTTAGTTAGTTTTAACACACTTCATCCTGAGTAACCCCTCTACTAAAAAATAAAAATAGACCAACTAAGGTTAACCAGACCAGTCACCCATTTTAGTCAATCACAAGGTTGGGTAAAACCTTAATAATAAAAATATTATCTTCTTTATAAATAAAATAAAAAATCCCAAATTTTTTTTGGAAATAATGGATGATACGACTCAACTAAAATTTCTAAACAAAAAAATCAATTCTAGAAAAGAAGTTTTTACATGAAAAAATTTCATTTCCAATTTATCCCAAAACCAAACAGCTATGTAATGAGAATCCTACACCCTACATAATTCTCTTTACTTTACCAAAATCATATAAAACATGGTATACATCTTCCCATAGATAAATTTAGTGTTTTACAAATATATCCAGGTCATATATAACCAAAATAATCTATACAAGTTATAATAATAAGAATGAACAAATGAATGCTTCAAAACAATACAGTTTTACAATCATTTTTATATATAAATAAATTTGAATTCCCTATTCAAATGATCCTTGAAGTTTAAAAAAAATTAATTCCATATTTCCAAATCCAAAAATGGAAAAGATACTAAAATATCTATATAAAAGTGATATGACTTCATTGAAATAAAAATGAATGTAATAAACAACCTGAAATAGAAGTACACCTACATATTTACATCTATCTTAAGGGACAATATGTATTATACATTCACAAGACTATCAAGGTAAAATGATGGATCCAAAAAACATTCATCAAAAAAACATTCAGTCTTGCCATAAACTATCGACATACAATATTTTACCTCCTAGTGGCGTGACATATATTAAGGATACATATGTCCTTATATTGATGAACCCATGGTTCCCAATGTGAAATTGTTGTCAATGTATAATTTAAAAAACATTCTCAAATTTTAATAAAATAATATTTTATCCAATACAATATTTTTTAGGTTTTATAGATCCATTTTCAATTTTAATCATGGAAATTATGGTTTTAAAGGAAAATCTCTTTTTCAAATGTGAACCCATTCCCTTTTCCATTACAATAGAAGCAATTCTATTTCAAATTAATAGAAATAAATATTAAAAACATGAAATTAAATAAACTAGAACAAGTAAACATCTCCAAATAGATCAAGATTAAAGAAAATCTAATAACATTTTAAAATATGGATTAATACCCATAAGATCATTCCATAGAATAGAATTCACTAATGAAGACTAAACAGGACGGATAGAAAATAACATCCAATTACCGAAACCTTCAACAAATGGGTCGACATCCAGAAAAAGAGAAGTAAAAAAAGATAGACTTACCTGGATAGATGAAAAACCTAACCCTGCTCGAAATTGCTGATCAAATCAAACTGAATAGAAGAAATAAACCTAAAATTTTCTAGGGTATGAACTCTGGCCAGGAGGAGAATACAGAAAAATCAAATGAGATTTCAAACATCAACACAAAATCCTAAAAATTCAACTCAAAGAATTGCATGGTGTGTAATTATTTACACATCTTGAATCCATTTTATTTTATGTTACACTAAAAATATGTTCCCTCGAATTCAAAATAATATTTTTTTTCATTACAACACATGTAAACCTTACATGGTGTGTAAATTATGAAACAATGAATTCAAGTCACCCTATGTTTCTGGGTGGAATTACACATCTTAAAACAATATTAAAAATTATATTACTACCCATAAAATAGTTGAAAATTAGAGGGATAAGATAAAAATATAAAATATCCATGAATTATCTATCTCAGATATCCTCCCAATTCATGGTATGAAATTCTCTTCCAACAAAAAAAGATAATCCAATAATAGTTATAATAACATAATTATCAAAAAGGTAATGAGGATATGAACTTTTATTTAAGCAATTTTTTTAAATAAATTTATTGTTTCTACTCAAACATATTTGTATCAAGAGTAAATCCTACAAAATACTCAGTGAAATTTATAGGCATGTGTTGAGTAACACTAAGTATATGATTTATGGGTTGGGAATTTACTCAATCGGTTAAGGAGTTGTGATTTATTATAGTTTGAAAATTTAAATCTAACCTGGATAACTTCTTAGACAAGTATGACCACAGTATACACTATAGGAAGAATGTTTTGAATCCTTTCCCACCAAAATATAAATGAATGTCAATATTTAGAATCAGATATTTATGTTATTTGGTATTTGATAAAAATAATGGTAGATATAAATGATTAATAAATCAATAATTTATTTAAATTAACAATCATGAGAAATTTCTAATCTACTATTTTGGTTTAATTTTATATTTTTAAAAACGTGATATCAATGTTATCATATCAAACTATTGTTGATAATGAAAATTTACACACACACACAAATTCTAGATATGGTATAAGCACTAGGGACTAATAATACATAAAGAGAATAATGTAATCTTTTGAAGTATCTTATCCTTGATGAGATACAACAGGAAGCCAATAAATTATATAAGGAGACATATAATATGAACATTGATGATGAATATGATTTTCATCACATAATATGTTCTTCAATATCCATTGATCTTCAATAATATCATATGGAAATGAAAAAATACACTCTTTTTGTAAATCTCTTGGAGTATTACCTATAGAGATTTTGGAATGAAAGGAATATTATCTTCAGTAAAATATTAATTAATAAGATAAATAATAGAACTCGTGCTAATTTCATGTATTTAATATGATCAAACAGAATGAATTCTTGTAATAGTTATGAATCATGCTAAATCAATATCTACTAGAACATACTCTACTAATCCATAATTTTCCTAAAATGATATTACATATAAATAGATTAATATTCAATTCATAACATAAAAAATATATACAAAAAAATTATGGGTTTGTTTCTTTGGAAATAATGAAATAAAAAAATACATAAATTTTCTATTTCTTGTCCCAATTATTCTTTTATAACTATAAGCACTTTTTGAAATCTCTTAATTAAAACCTTACTCTATATCTTGGGTAAAATATACATATGAAAAGGATGAGATCATATGCTTGATAAGGATACAAATATGACATATCAATAATAACACAACAATAAGGGAATTTTAACATGAACATAATTTCTGAAAATATTACACATCATATCAATGATCATAATCATGAGTCATGTAATTAATCGTTGAACTTCATAATAAATGAATCAAAATATATCATGAGCCACGAGAGATTAAATTTTTCATAACACAAGGAATATGGAACCAACATAAGCATAGAAATTCATTTAATTTGTATTCAATGATATGTTACCATAATATCATAGTTTAATAGTTTCACTCCTCAAACCATCATATTATTCAAGGTTCTCTCACAATACAATCATAGAAAAAAATTTCCTTTACTGAAATAGTTTATCTTTATGTTCTAGTATTATCTATATCTTAAGAGATAAAATCCTTAATTAGTGCATAAGAGTGAGATATTGGTCCCACCAATCACATAATTAAAACCATAAATATTTGTGTCCAGGAAAAAAATCATTCATCATATAATATCCCATGAAGATAAATGGGGTTCATAAACATTTCATCATAGCATAACCCATGGAAAAGAAATAGTTTCACAAATATAAAGACATTATATAAATAATCATGAAAATTAAAATATTAACAATATTATTCGTGAATATCAACCCCATTAAACCATAAATAATATAAAATAACTTTATTTGAGATGGAAAATAATTTTTTTAAAGTATCACTTAAAACAATTCTTGAGTAAAATATCTACTTTGTTTTGAAAACATATTTTTTAAATGTTATTAAATTATAAAAAAAATTATTCGAAAATAAACTTGTAATATTTTAAAGGGATATTCAATTAATTAGGTCATTATGAAGACATGTAATGCCTCTCATATCGTATATGCTAAAAAAACCATACATTTGTATTTTTTCAAAAAATACATAATGAACATCACTTAGAAAATAAAAAAATCTAATACATTAAAACCAATTTGTAAAAAGTAAAACCTGAATAATAATATATTTATACAATATTAATAAAAATTTAATAATAATTTTGGAAATTTGTTTATAAAATAATTGACGGAATGAAAAATATATTTTAAGTGAAACATTTAAAATAATAGTTTTAAAAAGAATAGATTTTATAAATATTAAATCATTGAAGTGAGAATTAAAAAATTAAAAGATTTTTTGAATTATCAATAAATACACAAATAACATGATAAAATAAAATAATAATATAATCAAATATATTTCCATGAAAAATCATAGAATTACATAATCAATGAAGTAGAATTTTAACCCAAATATTAGAAATTGGGTTAAGAATTCTCTTACCACTTTGTAATTAGTCAATTCATGTGCCTCATATAGCTAATAGTTATCAAATTAATCCTTCAATAACATTATGATAATAATATTAATTATTTTATATGTCAAATGGAATTATATACAACACACATAATAAATAACTGTTTAATAAGGAATATATCTCAACGAAGTAAAAGTTAGACAAGAGACGCTTAAATCATATTTCCATTTAGTTTTTCATACATTAACCTATTATATAATGGTTTATAAAATATTCTTAATTTATTACATAATAATAATAATATTTATAATACCATATGTGATAAATTTATAACATCTTACCACCCATTCATTTATAATATTTGATTGCTTTTATTGTTTTGGGTGCATTCGTTCATTGTTTCATGATTGGTTTATTTGTGTATAATTATGTGAATTCAATTAAAATGGAAATAAAAATCTAAAAGTGAAATACAATTTTTTCCATGAACATTGAAAAGTTTAAAATGGTTCAAAATTTCATTTTTATTTCTGACATGAGGATTGTTTATTTAATAAAATGTTAATGATAAATGTTTACTTTATTTCGACAGTTTTTTGCACCATAATGAACTAGTTGCTATAATATATCCAATATATATTAATTATATAAAATTTAATAGGTTATAATATAAATTTATAAAATTTTGTAGTAGCATAATAATATTTTTATTACTATAGTTCAAGGAGGTAATGGAAAATAAAAAATCATTATTCGCGGAGATAGTTAACCCCCATAATTTGAACAATGGTTTCATTTAGTTGATTAAGATTTGTTAATAAAACGGATGATATAATATATTCTATTAGAAAAAATACATTTTATATAAATTATACTGGTGTTATTATACCTTGATAGATGAAGGAGGTGTTTAAATGGAAGAATGAAAAAATAAATTAAGGGATGTTTTTTGAGGGTGTCACCTCGGAAATATCACCTCCAACAGGGATCCCTTAAGGAACATGGAATTGTAATTTTGGTAAGAAAATAATCGAATGAGATTGGGGAGAGTGGGGAGGAGATTATTTTTCAATGATTTTAAATCAATTCAGGCAATTGAGGATAATGTGGGTGGTATTTAAAATTGAACAGGTATGGTTTTAAGTGTGATAAAATGATTATTTTATATCTAAATCCAACCACATTTGGGTTTATATAATTCCAAAAAATATTTTAATTACTTTTATAAGTATTTCAAAGGCTAAGAAACACATAAACCACCCATTTAATTATATATTTTTAGGTATTTTAATATTTTTACTTTTAACTATAATCTACTACATTATTTTACTTATACTGTTATGAATATTTTTTTACATTGTTAAATTTTTTATGGCTAATGAAATACCTTATAAAATAATTTTTCCATCCACATTTGATATATGGAATCCATTTTTCAAGAATTCCAAATAGAAAAGTGTAATTCCCCGACCATAGTTACCCAGAGTCAGTGCATTAATACATAACATTGGCACGATTACAAAGAATCATGTTCCAAAGGACCAATAGTTTAGTAGTCCAGGAAAATAGATTACAAACATGATGTTCAATTTTACAACTTGAAAAGAAAAAAACAGTAATTTATTCCATTATAAATGTCCCAGCCTCCTAGATTATGCCTGAAAGTCACTCATAACTAACTTCTTCATATCCTGGTAAAATAAATCATATGAAGTGGGTGAGCTCAAACACTCAGTAAGGGTAAGAAATACAGTAGAAGATAACATAAATATTAAGAACCGTGAATAATTGAAACTACATGCCTTTAATAATAATAAACATGAATACTTTTATAGAAGGAATATGAGATGAGTAAATAATGACATAATAAAACAACATCATGGGTATTCTATTAGTCGAATTACCACATGATCCGTCCATATTATTTTCATAATGCTGGAATGTATAATGTCATACATACTTAAACATTTTTTCAAGGCCTCAGCCAAGACTTCTAATAATGATTAAGGCCTCATCCAAAACCACAAATCAAATTGGGAATGGTCCTTGGCTGATTCCTTGTCTATTTTTCTCTTGAGTACTACCGATGTATCGAGGAGCTATAGCAGGCTCCACCCGTCACTTACTAAGTCCAATACATTCATCATATGAAATGGTTTAAATATAATATAAACATTCTTATTAAAACTAGCATACGAAATGTTGATACTTTAATCATAAACCATGAATTGTATAAAAATAGAACATCCATAGTCAAACATATCACAAAACCCTCAATACAATATGAATGTTTTTTATCATAATAAATAAATTTAAAATAAACATAAAATCCATCAAAGGATGTTGACATAGATGAAATAAAAACCCTTTTTAGAGAAATATCTCGTTCTATATTGAAATCATTTAAGAGTCACATAATTTTAAAGAAAACACTTATTTTTAAAATATTCTTATAATCTTTTAAGGGATGTTATGATTATGTTATGACCGTAGAAAATAGCTGCACCTGCCGTATAAGTTAAGAAAACATTCTTACCTTAAATTTTTCAAAATGGTCAAAAAGTACCTCGTTTAGAAAATTAGTGAAAGATTAATTTCAAAAAATATAATGGTATAAATTATTTTAACACATTCTGTAGTAAATACTAATAATGTTTTGAAATACATTTTAATGAAACATGGATGTGGATGATAAAGAGTTCCATGTAGATACTTAAGTAAAACAACCTCGTATAGAAAAGAGATTTTGAAATTAACCATTAAATTGTACTTATCCTTGGTTTAGGGTAGGTTAACCTCTTGTATAATTGTGAAATAATTGTTATTAAATTATACATGAATCATATACTTTAACAAGATATCATATATGATCTTTTAACATTGCTTTGTTATTAATATTTTATTATTATCGTCGTTTCAGGTGTTAACTGATTTGTTTTCCTTTTTATTCGTTATTATTTGAGTCATATTTGTTATGGATGGGATGTATCTTATTCATATAAATAGTTATATCACATCTTGAAATATTATTTTTAATCATCAAATAATAATTAGTCTTGAATGGATACGATGGGGAATGAATCTCATCGCATTCGTGGAGATTGTAATCCATACGTATGCATGAGCGACAATATCATTCTTTTTATATTAAATTAATATATAATTTGATGGTATATCATATATATAGAATCATTATCAGGTTATATTTATTATTTACATCAATTACATATCATTATTATACCCATCCAAATAATAATGTAATGAATAACAATTACACCAGGACATAGAGACAGTAAGTCGTACGTACACATGTATGGTGAAATGTCATTAAAAGGATGGATAGAATAATGAATACGGTTGTAAAATATTAATAATATATTTACATTATATAGAATATACTAGAGTTATTATTTTATAATTGAAACCACAAAGAAAAATGATGTGGAAGAAGAAAGGAAGTCGAAAGAGGTGATGAAATATTTACCTCTTTTTCGCGTTCTTCCTTTTGATTTGATCAAAAGGGATCCTTATGATGACTTTATGACTAAAAGAAGGCCTTTAAGATGAATAGAGGAGAGTTGACACAGTATTTTTGTAGGGTTAGGCTGAGCCAATTGGCTTTGAAGATGTGAATTAGAAAGAAGGGGGAGTGCAATTTTATAAGAGGGGTGAGGGGAACCTTAGGAAAAGATAGTCATATTATTTTATAATAAAATCATTTTCAATTTATACTATCTCTAAGATGGATTATTTATATGATAAGGTGAGTATGGGTTTAAAACCACTAAACCAATAGGTTTTAAACATGTTTGGGTCACTATTTTACCCTTATCATTTAGATTTAACTCTTAGTTCAATAGTTTGACATTTACCATGACTTATTATATTTTTATATTATATGATTAATAAAAAAACTATATACTTATAAGAGAACCCCAAAAGGTTCATTAATGATACACCAATCATTATATAAGTTGTTTTTCCGATCCTTAAATTTTTAGGAATAGAATATCAATTAATAATATATTATTTGTTTTAAAAACTTTTTAATGTCAATTTTAACAATATTTGGTATTTTGTTTTTTCTAAATTCATAAATGTATTATTACTTAAAAACCAAATCATTTACCCAACCATAATATGTCATATTATCCTAGAAAATTAGTGTAATTCATAAAAAGTCTCATATTAAATTTATTTGGATATTTATAATATCAATTATTTTAATATTTTATTAATTATGTATTTACTGCATCATCATTGTGTCAAAGATAAATTAACTTATTTAATGCTTAAAAAATATAAATAAAATACCATTATGTAGCAAATATTCTTATATTTTTAATTAATATTTATAGTCTAATTTATCTTATGTATAACCCAATATTAGAAATGTTTTAGTTATTAAACATTGATTTTAACTCTTTTAACTATTCTTTAAATAAAATAATTATAATTGTCCTAATCTAAACCAAGTGGACCAAAGAGGCCCATATTTTATTACTAATGTATTTTTGGTTTGATTATACTTATCCAATATAATTAGTACATCTGTTATGGAAATAATAATATCATTTTTACCCTTAATTACCCTATTTACTTTTAACTGTGGTAATTAAAAGTAAAAATTTACTATTCACAAAAAATTATTTTCCTCTCATTGAACAACATTTTACTTACTGATATAAACCATGTCTCTTGGATTTTTGAAAATCCACTCACAGAAGTGGAAAAGTTATGTTTTATGCAAATTTGAAAATGATCCTAGGTGGAGGGTAAAAGAAAGGTGAAAAAGTTCAATAAAATTTTATATATCAAATATTATTACAAAATTTTTTCAATGAATTAAATTGAACATATATAGGTAATATGTATTTATTTTGATCTAAAATAAATTTTAAAAAATTAAATAATTAATTAATTAAAAAGGCAGTTTTAATTAATAACTCAGTGTTTTTCACTATTCATCAAAAATTGAAAATGTTCGAAAAAATACCAAAAAATCACCCTAAGATAATTATGATATAAAAATTTCAAAAATGAAGTCTATTTTACCATATTAAAAACATATAAGTTTCATTTATTAATTTAAAATAAATTCTCGTTGTCAAAACCAAAAGGCGCATTTTAAAAAAAACAATAACTATCAATAGATCGACACTTGTTTATATCCAATTTCAAAGTAAAATTACATAAAACGACCATAATTAGATTAAATGGTAAAAATATAATCTAACTATACTTCCAAAACATTAAAATGTATAATTTGACACTATAATTTATTATGATTAAAAAAATTTGTTTTCAGTTAAAATATCGTATTTTCACTAATCACCCAAAAATGAAACTTATCAGAAAAAGACAAGAAATTTATTGAAACTAAATATTTTTGTCTTGATTCTAATGAAAAGGATTATTTTTTAAAATTCAATATTTTAAAGTTTCAAATATAGGATTGAAAATGGTTCTCCATTATAAGGCGGTAAAATTGCATTTTTTTAAAAATACTTCTTTTATCTAAAAAAAGAATTTGTTCTTACATTATGTCTAACAAACTCATAATATAGATTCTAAAATTATAAGGATTATAAAAAGTTCAAAATTTAGTTAATACTATTCCTACCCGCTTTTGAATGTCTAGTTTGGGAAGTCGTGGTGCCCTTGAACTCTGTGTTGCTTGTAGTGCATGTTATTGAATTACATTGATGAAATAACATACTATGAAATCTTGGGGTGTTACATTCTTCCCTCCTTCATTAAATTGCGTCCTAAAAATTTTAAATTTTTCTTCAAAAATAAATGTTTGAAATTTGAAAATACCTTTGTAGGAAAACCCACATCGGAAATTAGGTTAATAAAATTTAGTCTTAATAAAAGGAAAAGCGAAATGAAAGGGTCACCACTATATTATGATCTCTATTAAGAGAACATTGTTAGATATTTAGCGACACATAAATGGTGGGAAAATTTAAATTTTTATAGGGAGTTATTGGGGTCATCAGTCAAAAACAATTGTCGAATTGGGGACCTCAAAGACATCAATCTATGATGATTTAAAATATCATCGGTTCAACAAAACATAAGGTATTAGGATAACACTGTTTTTTTAAGAAACCTAAACTAAAGTTTAAGAATTAATTTCATCATAGAATAAGAGAATAAAAAATATATACTTGACTACTAGAGTTACAACCTTTAACTAATTTATACCACAAACTCATCTTTCACTCTAAAAGATAATAAAACTTTAAAAAAATTCAATTTATCCAATTTGTATACGGTTCCAAAAAAATGAATTTATAAATAATCTACAAGAAGATTTTAAAAAAACTATATTATTCAATCCAGGTCATCACATGGGCCAGTGGAATGTGATACACCATTGTCGCCCTTTGGTAGTGGGTTCAAGCCTCATAGCCTTTCTGGATGTGACAGGTTGCCACCCTACCTTTGGGTTTTCCTTTTATGGTAATTAAAAAATAATCTCAATATATAATTATCCAAAATACATCTATCCAAACTCACATTAAAAAATTATAAGGATGTTAAACAAAGTGAAGATCCTTTTTTACACGTAATAACATGTGAACACCTTCATCGTGTATACTTTTAATACACATTAACATCATGAATTGCCATAAAACCTTATTGATTAAATTCATGCACCCTTATTCATTATAAAATACTAGATATAATCCTTCTATACAAAAATGTTGTAAACTCCAAAAATGATGGAATATAAAAATAATTAATCAGATTCAAGGTAGTCAATAATATCCAGTATATTTTATCCAAATCAACCATCTCTTATTCGAAAATCACTATAACAATATTAAGGCCATATTAAGGATTACATTTCCTTCAACCATGTATTTTACAAAAAGTGTTGCTTACTATTAAGTCACATTGCATAGAACCATATGATATCAAATCCTTAATAAAATAGTATTGCAGTACAATCCTTATTTGTCTCCATAATTTATATAACCAGTATATTGCTGATAAAACACTAAAATGAAATAACAACATAAGAACACTATTCATTCCTCTTCATCTGAGGTAGTATCATAACTTGATTAGTATCCAATATCATCATTTGTGGTATATTGTGATGATTGGGACATTGATTCACGTAGTTTCTCAACGCCTTGCAGATGACACATTTTACATTCGAAGCCTTTTTCTTACCCTTACAATCACATACTTGGTGTCCTTTTTCACCACAATTATAAGAAACTCTCATTCCTTTCAAGCATTTTCCAAGGTGATTCTTTCAATAGTTATCACATATATGAAAATCCTTATTTCCCTTATTCCATTTATACATCTTTTTATCTACCATCCTTTTCATATCTTTCTTTCCTTCAAAGCCATAAGAATCAAAGAATTCTCTATATATATTATTAATACATGATACTATTTGCTAATATTTTGAGAATGCATGGGAGACTATTTTCCTTCTAAATGTTGGCTTAATACCATGAATGATTTGATCCTTCTTACTCTTTGGATCATACATATTTTTGGATTTCTCATTCCTTCTAATGAGTTCCATTTCTAAACAACATCATACACTAATTCAGTTTATGAATCGCAATGAATAATTTCAAACTTGAAAAATACCTAACATAAACTGAACAGTTTATGGATATAATCCGTAATCATAAAAAAAATCATTTAAGAAGTATTTAATCCTATATATTTTATAATGTATTGTAATGAAATTTTAAATTATCCTAATCATATACCCCGGGAGTGTCGTAACCAAGAGTGCAGCAAGGACCATTTTCGTGCACCAGTTCCCATTTGATTGTAGCTCAATTCAGTGTTTTTGGGTTTTACACCTAAGTACATCTATGACAGAGCCACCTCTACTTGTTCGTATCCAGACAGGGAAGTATTGTTTGGAAAACTCACAAAATCTCTACAGTACCAAAATTCTATAAAGTTCTTCTATACTAATTCTCAATTTCTATCTTAGGATAATGTGCTCTAATCAGAGTTTATCTAAATCTAGTTTCCATGGTTTATACTAAACTTCCTCTGATACAAACTATGACACCCTGACCCGAGTTACCCAAAGTTGGTGCATTATTACATAACATTGGCATGATTACAATGAATCATGTCCTGAAGGACTGATTAGTTTAGTAGTTTTGGAAAATAGATTTCATACATGATGGTCAACATTACAACTTGTAAAAAATATTAATTTATTCCATTAGAAATGTATAAGCCTCATAGATTATTCCTGCAAGTCACTCATAATTAACTTCTTCATATCCAAGAAAAATAAAACATAACAAAGGGGTGAGCTCAAATGCTCAGTAATTGTAAGAAATATAGAAAATGGTAACAAAAATATTAAGAATAGTGAATAATTGAAACCACATGCATTTAACAATAATAAAAATGAATACTTTTATCGTTGGAATATGAGATGAGTAAATATTTCCATAATAAAATATAATCATGGGTATTCTACAAGTCGAATGACCACATGAACCATCAATATTATTTTCACAATGAGGGAATGTATAATGTCGGACATTCTGAAACATTTTGAAAAGGCCTCGACCAAGAAGCCTAAAAATTATTAAGGCCTCAATCAAAACAACATATAAAATTGGGAAATGGCCTAGGCCAATTCCATGTCTAGTTATCTCATGATATCTACCGATGCATTGAGGAGCTATATCTGGCTCCACCCATCACTTACTAAGTCCAATACATTCCTCATATGAAAAGGTATAAATATAACATAAACATTTGTATTAAAACTAGCATACGAAATATAAATACATAAACCATAAACCATGAATGGAATAAAAATTGCACATCTACAGTCAAACATATCACAAAACAATCAATAGAATAGTAAATTATTGAATCATAACAAATCAACTTCAAATAAAATTAAAATCCATCAAAGTATGTTCACATAGATGAAATCAAAACCATTTTTATAGAAATATCTAGTTCTATTTTGAAACAATTTAAGAGTCACATAATTATAAGGAAAACATTTATTTTGAAAATATTCTTATAAACATCAAAGGGGTTATTTGATGATGTTATAAAGATAGAAAATAGACACACTAACTGTATAAGTTAAAAAGCATTATTACCTTAAATTTGTCAAAAAGGTCAAAAAGTATGTTGTTTGGAAGATGAAAGAAAGATTAAATTGAAAATATATAAGGTTATAAATTAATTTAACCCATTTTTTATTAAATAGTAAAAATGTTTTGAAATACATTTTTAAGAAACATGGATGTGGAAGAAAAAGAGGTCCTAGTAGATACTTACATAAAACAACATTGGATAGTAAAGAGATTGTAAAATTAACCTTTACCTTGTAATTTTCCTTGGTCGAGGGTAGGTTAACCTCCTGTATATGGTGAAATAATTTTTATTAAATTATACAGGAATAATATAAAATAATAAGATAAAATATATGATCTTTTAACATTTCTATGATAATAATATCTTAGTATTATCGTCGTTTCGGGTGTTAACTGATTTGTTTTCCTTTATATTCATTGTTATGTGAGTCATATTTTTTAGGTAAGGGGTGTATATTATTCATATCCATAATGATATCAAGTCTTTAAACATTATTTTTAATCATCAAATGAAAATTAGTCTTGAAAGGATACGATGGGGAATGAATATCATCGCGTCCGTGGAGACGGTAATCCGTACGTACGCACAAGGGACAATATCATTATTTTGATATTAAAATATTATGTAATTGGATGTTATATCATATATACAGAATAATTATCATGTTATGTTTATTATTTACATCAATTACACATCATTATTTTACCCATCCGAATAATAATGTATTGAATAATAATTAAACCACGACGTGGAGACGGTAAGCCGTACGCACGCGCGTATGATGACATGTCATTCAAAGGATGCATAGAATAATTAATATGGTTGTAAAATATTTATAGGAACATCATAGTAAATAGAATATACTAGATTTATTATTTTATAATGGAAACAAAAAATAAAAAGGAAGTGTAAGAAGAAAGAATCTTGAAAGAGGTGATGAAATATTTACCTCTTCTTAGGGATATTCCTTTCGATTTGATTAAAAGGGATCCATAGGTTGGATTTATTACTAAAGGAAGGCCAATAAGATGAATATAGGATAGTTCAGAGGGTATTTGGGTAGGTTCTAGCTGAGAAAAATAGCATTTAAGGTGTGAATTATAAAGAAGGGGGAGTGCCCTTTTATAAGAGGTGTGAGGGGAACCTTCGGAAAAGCTAGATATATTATTTTATAATAAACTCATTTTTGGTTTCAAATTACTCAAAAATGGATTATTTAAAATATAAGGTGGGTATGGGTCAAAACCCACTCAACCAATAAGTTTTAGATAGTAGTTAAATAGTTTGACATTTACTATGTCTCATTGTATTTTTATATTATATTGTCAATAAACATACTATATACTTCCAAGATAACCCCATGTGGCTCATTAATGACACACATATCATTATATAATCCTTTTGGCCAATCCTCAGTTTTTTAAGAATTGAATATCTATTGATAATATAATATTTGTTTTAAAAACTCATTTTTGTCAATATTGACACTATTTGGTATTTGGTTTTTTCTAAACTTATAACAACATTATTACTTCGAAAACAATTAATTTAACCAACACTAATATTTCATATTAACCTATAAAATTAGTTTAATTCATAAAAAGTATCAAAATAAATTTATTTGGATATTTATAATATCAATTATTTTAATATTTCATTAATTAGGTAATTACTGCATCATGAGTGTGTCAAAGATAAATTAAATTATTTAATGTCTAAAAAATATAAATAAAATACCATTACGTAGGATATCTATTTATATTTACAATGAATATTTATAGTCGATTTTATCTTATGTATAACCCTAGATTAAAAATGTTTTAGTTATTAAACTTTGATTTTAACTCTTTTAACTCTTCTTAAAAAAAATAAGTGTCCTAATCTAATCCATGTGGAACAAAGATGTTTATATGTTTTTTCTAAGGTTGTTTTTGGTATAATTATACTTATCCAGTAGAATTAGTACATGTGTTTGGGTAATAAAAATTTCATTTTTACCCTTAATATCCCTATTTACTTTTAACCATGATAAATAAAAGAAAAAAGTTATTATTAACCAAAAAATAATTTCATCTCCTTGAACCGCATTTCACTTACTGAAATAAACCGTGTCTCTTGGATTTTTGAAATTCCACTTATATAAGTGGTAAAATTATGTTTTATACAAATTTGAAAATGCTTTTATGTGGTTGGTAAAAGATGGTGAAAAGTTCAATATAACTTTATATATCAAATATTATTACAAAATGACTCCAATGAATTACATTGAACATATATAGGTATTATGTATCTACTTTGACCTAAAATTAACTTAAATAATATAAATAATTATTTAAATAAAAAGGTGGTTTTAAAAATTAACTCAGTGTTTTTCCCTATTCATAAAAAATAGAATGTTTTCAGAAAATTACCGAAAATTCACCCTTAGATAATTTTAATATTCTAAATTCAAAAATGAAGTCTATTTTACCAAATTAAAAACATAGAATATGCATTTATTAATTTAAAATAAATTTCCATTATCAAAACCAAAAGGCATATTTTTAAGAAACAATAACTATCAAAAGATTGACACTTATTTATATCAAATTTCAAAATGAAATTTCTTAAAATGACCATCATTTGATTAAATGGTAAAAAATATAATCTAATTATACTTCCAAACAATTAAAATGTATAATTGAACACTATAAATTATTTTTATTAAAAAAAATTATTTTCAGTTGAAATATAGTATTTTTCACTATTCACCCAAATATGAAAGTTATCAGAAAAACGCCAAAAATTAATTGAAACATAATTATTCGGTCTCGATTCTAAAGAAGAAATTTATTTTGTCAAATTTAATATATAAAAGTTTCAAACATTTGATTTAAAATGGGATCTCTATTAAAAGGCGGTAATATTGAATTTTTTGAAAAAAAACTTCTTTTATCTGAAATAATGAGGTTTTTCATTCATTATCTCTAAGAAACTCATAATATAGATTATAAAATTATAATGATTATATAAAGGTCAAAATTCACTTAATACTATTCATAGCCGCTTTTGAGCAGCTAGTTTGATATGTCATGGTGCGCTTGAACTCAGTGTTGCGTATAGTACAAGTTATTGAATTACTATTAAGAAATAACGTACTATAAAATATTGGGGTGTTAAAAAAGTTTCAAAATTAAATTTAAAAATAAACTGTCAAAATGAAATGAAAACTCGTCTTATAGAAAAATATGTTTTTAATCCCAAACATTTACTTATATAAAATTAAGGATTAAATATTGTCAAGATTTATTTAATTTTATTATAAATAAATAAAAAATTACTTAATATTATATAAAATTAAATTAAATTCAAGAAAATAATTTCAAAAAAATGAGATTTTTAAAAAAATCATTCATTACAATTCTTTGAAAAATCTAATATTTCAGAAAAAATTGAATAAATAATATTAAGAAAATTTGAACATTATTTTTAAAAAATATATTTTAATTTTATCAAATACATGTTATACAGGTTTAAAAAATAATTATATTTATTTTTTCATGTAATGAAATAAAAATTGATTTTTAAGAAATCATTTATTTTAAGAATAAAATGACTTGACATAAGACTATTAGTTTATTACATAAGAATAAATTAATATATTACCAATGAGTTGGAAAATTATATATTTCATAATGTGTTTAATACTATTCATTAACCCCATTTTAACATTTAGGTTGTAACGATCGTATTAAAAATAATTTTTTTGAGTTCGATTGAGCGTGGTGATCTGTATAACATAAGTTCTCAAATAGATTAAAATTACATGAGTAAAAGAGACATCACATAAAATCTTGGGTATTATATTTTTCCCCCCTTAAAATTAATTTCTCCCTCTAAATTCATCACTTGTAGAAACATTTATGAGGAACCACTGCCTCATCACATCCTCAGGTTCACATGTATCTTCCTCAAATTGGTGGTTCCACAACCAAACAAAAACCATGATAGTGGTATTACTTAATAAAAAATTATATATATGATGTAAAATATTTATTTTCTATTCTTAAAAACGAATATATTGCTCCATTTGTATGACCATTGAGTTTATTTCCTCTAAAAGATCATGTATGAAATTACTCAGGATAGATACATGGAAAAAATCCTGAACTTGAGAGAGATTTGGTTTTAGATCTAATCGATGAGATACATTCCCAATTCTATCATGAACATAAAAAAACTATTTACTCACAATTAAAAATTAATATATTTAAATATACGGAGGATATTTTAAAATTCATTTATGGGAAACCAACTTCGAAAAATTGGAGAATAAATTTTTTAATAAAAATATGGAAAGTAAAAGATAAAAATCATCACAAAACTAGTATCCCTATTATGATAATTTTAGTGGAATGTGAAAATGTGGACATATAAAAGAATTATAACAATAATTTTCTGATGGATAATGATAGAGAACATTGCATTTTTATGCTTAATTACCAAAAAATAATAATCCATATTTATCTTTAAAAGGTCATTGATATCATCATAACTGATTTTAATTGGATAATATTTTATTTAAAAATAATTTAATAATATATACCAATAGGATTTCATCTCATATGTATAATTTTATTCTTTGGTTGTGCCTTTATTAATCACCGCTTCATTTCCTACTACAAGAAATGAATTTGGAATTTAAATTCCCATATAACTATTTGATTAAAAAATTCATAATGGTATGAAAAGTGATTAAATATGTTTATTCATATAATAACAAAATGGTTATCATAGATTATCAAATACCCATAAATATTAATTTGGTTAATTAATACATTAATCTCTAAAAACCCATCAGATGTTCAATGTAAATAATTTCATAAGTATTTTACCCTATGAATTATTCAAAAAAATGAAATTAAAATTATTCGAAAGAAGTTCACTAAATTTTAAAAAAAAAGGTATCATTAATCCCCCAAACAACTTTATTTAGCGCCTAGTTGTCACACACCGATGTTGTGAGGATAATTAACATGTATTCAATTGAAACATAGTAATAAACTAAATTACCATAAAGCCATAGTGAAAACATCAATTATTTAATAAATGAACACATTCCTAAAAATAAATTATAAATTAATTTCATAAACCACCTACTCATCATATTACGAATTTTTTCCAGGGATGACAATTATATCCCATTTATTTTGTCACAATCAAGCATCTATTTATCTCATTATTTTCCCATTATCATGCACCTATTAAGGTTTATCTTTCCCATAATCATGTGTTAACTAAACATATCACCGTACCACCTCAATCACATTTCATGTTTTTTAGTTCCATTTAACATATACTTTCATATAATAAAGGAAGAAATATGTTGGAACAATCCATATATGTTTTGTTTTTATCCTAATAATAGTACATATATAACAATATTCATGATTTCTAATTCATAAACACTATATTATTCAACGTATAACTCAATCAATTAATAAGTATTCATTATTTTATTCATGATCACTTATTTTACCTCATATTTCATACATAGTCTCTTTATCATCAGTAATATAACCATTACTCATAGAACCTTGTTTTTTTATCTTCACAATTATTCTCCTTGTGGAATATATTTTCATAACACCAACACATTTCATACATTAAACTTTTAACTATCAATGATACCTTATGAATACTATTATTCTCATCAACTTCATTAACTAAACAATTTATTTTTCCATTATAGTTAATTTCATTATGTCTGTTTACACACCCAATTCATCATCCAGTTCCATAGAAACATTCTACTTTATGGCTATTTACACATTCTTCACATGAGGAAAATAAAACATTCTTTATTTTTTGTCTTTCATGAAACTCCATGTTTCTAATATTATATTGGTTTGGAAACTCATAAAATATAATATTATTTATCATGTTATGATGTTGTTGATTAGTCATAATTAAAGGATTAGTATTTGGAATCCCATTTCATTTTGTTTCTCTTGAGGAATATCATTCATGTTTCCATCACATTAACCATTAACATGAATCCTCCTAGTTCCATAAATTTTTTAAAAAATCCTAGTGTGATCAATAATTATCATACTGGGAAACCACATAATGAAGAGAAATTTCTTAAAACAAATTTAGTCTATGGAAACTTTGGATTTATACTACATTATTTATGCTCGTTACAAAAATTATAGGATCATAACCTATAATTAGACATAACCTAAGGGGTCTTAATTAAAGTTTTATCATAATAGTTTCTAAATGTAAGCTAAACCTTCCCAGATACCACCTATATTGACCTATAATTATTATATAAAGATAATACATATAAATAGATGAATATTAATTACATATCATAATAACCATACCATAACTGTATAGAATTAGAGTATTTAGAAACCCAAAAAATAAAACTACTGGATTAAAAAATATCAACATCATCTCTTTATTATTCCGTCATAACTAGATCAATTTTTCTCATGTCATACATAATACATTCCTTTATGTCATAAAAAAATAAAAATAACTTAAGGGGGAGAACAGATTGATAGTAAGGGTAAATAAGGGAGATATCAATAAGAACATAATGATAATGGAATATAAACATGAACATAATATTTGAAAATTAATCATTGTATATCAGTGATCATAATATTGAGTTAGGGAATAAATCGTAGAAGTTTCTGTGACAGAAATAAAAAAAAATCTTGAGTCATGGCAGAATAATGTTAGAATGGGACCTAGTATGTGAAATAAACATAAGAATGTGAAATATTTAAAATTATTATCCAAGGTAATTTTTATAGACTTTTATTGTGTAATTGGTTGACTCCCCAAACTATCATAATAGTAAAGGTTTACTCCCATGACTATCGTAGTATAAATTTTCTTTTAATGAACTGGTTTGACGTCCAATACTAGTGTTTTATATCTCATTATATAAAATATAATTACCCAATGAATTATAGGGATATATAGGTACCAGCCCCCATGTAATGAAAACCATACATATGTGGATAATAAGAACATAAATCATTCATTATATCAGAACCAATGAAATGAAATGGACTTTATAAATATTTCTTCATATCATAACAAATGGAAAATAATTAGGTATGATAAATATTATTTTATCATAAACATAAAAAAACCGTAGAAATAATAATATTAGTATCATCGGATAATAACTCTAGTAATTCATATGTAACAACAAATAAGGTTATCCGAGATGGGAAAATGATTGTTTTTAAGTATAAATTGAGAAATAATTTTAATGAAAATATGTTAATTATTTTAAAAACATTTTCTTTAAATTCCTCATAATTAATAAACATAAAATTTCATTGAAAATAACCATATAATATTATATAGGTAACCTCATGGAGTTAATATTTCATTATTGTCGTAAAATAAACTCATTATATATAAGTGAAAAACATTGCTTCTGTATTTTTTTCAAAAACGTCATGAATAACCTCTCTTAGAAAATGACAGAAAGAATCCAATCAAATTTATTAGTAAAAATTCAAACATGAGTAAATATGTGTTTGAAAAAAAGTTATAGAATATTAAAAACATTTTTGAAATCAAGTTTTTAAAAAATGGTTATTAATGAAAAATAAAGTTTGAATGAAATTTTAAAAAGAAAATTTTATAAAAGAAAGTCTATAATAAATATCATTTCATTCAATAGTTCATTAATAAAATTAATTAATCACATGTATTCACTATAAATCCGAATGAGTAAATTTAAAATTAAATCCTAATATAATAAAAAAAAATCAACAAATAATTTCATCATAACAAAATCAATTAAGTATAAGTTTAACTGAATGAATGGAAATTGAGTTAATAATTCCCTTACCACTTTGTAATCAGTCAAAATGTATGTCCCATAAAAGTAAATTTTATCAAATGAAACATTTAATAACATTATGATAATGAAATTAATTATATTATATATCGATATAGAAGTATATACACTACACAAAATAAATAAATACTGAATAAGGCATATATCTCAAAGGAGTAAGGGTAAGATTTAAAACTCCTACCTCACACTTTCCATTAGTTTTCAGAATTTAACATCCTACATAAATGTTTAAATAATTTCAATAATTAATTAATTAACATTAATCATATTTATAATAACTTATGTGATATGTTTCTAAAATATTATTACCCACTCGCTAATAGTATTGCATTATTTTCATTGTTTCAGCTCGGTTCATTTCATGGTTTCATGATTTGTTCATTTTTGTATAATTATGGATTTTCTTATCAAATGGAAATAATATTCTAGAAGTGAAATGAGATTTTATTCATTCACTTACAATTTTTTAAATGGTCCTATAAATAATTTTTATTTTGAACATGATGATAATTCATTTTATAAAATGTTAATGATAAATGTTTAGTTTATTTTGGTTATTTTTTACCATCACATACTATTTTCATTTTCTATAATATTATGTATATATATTAGTTCCATAAAATAAAATGTGTTATAATATCCCCATTTAAAATTTTAGTTAACCATAATAATACATTTATGACTGTTCTTGAAGCTGGTAATGTAACACAAAAAATCATTACTCATGGATCTGGTTAACCATCACAATTGGGACAATGGATTCATCTCTTTGAATAAGACGAGTTAAGGAAAGGTATAGATATAAAATATTCCATTAAAAATATAATTTTCAATTATATAAATAAAAATTGAGTAATTTTTTGCTGATGTGATGAAGGAGTTGAAGAGAAGGTAGAAAAATAATAAAAATTAAGAGCATTTTTTTGAGATAGTTACCTCCTAAATATCACATCCTTGAAAGAACCCTTACATAACATGGAATTTTTATTTGGGTGAGACCTAAAACACATTAACAAGATTATTTTTGAGAGTATATTATTATTCATTGATTTTGGAACCTTTATGGAATTTTAAGAGAAAGGGGTTGTAGAGGGTTGTTAATAATAAATGTAGAGGGGTGTTTTTAAGTGTTTAAATAATGATTTCTTTAATCCAACCACGTTATGGTGACATTAATTCAAAAAAATGGATATTAATTAACATGTTAAATTTTTAATATTTTTTATAAACTCATCAAAAATTTATTTATTGTTATTGTTTTTAGGTATTTTAAGCTTTCATATTTTAACATTAACCCGCTACAATATTTTACCTATAATATGGTAAATATTTTTTTTAACACGGTAAAAGTTTTATGAATAAGGTGAAAATGTCCGTATAAACTAATTTAGACCTCTTCATTAAAAATATAGAATCCATTTTTTGAAAAAATTCAGAACATAGTATATTAAAAATTGCAATTAAATTTAATCCATCAAAACACTATAAAAACTATTTTTTGGAAAAATCTTTTTTTAATCCAAAAAATGAAACTACATAAAAATATTATTTAAATATATTTAAATTTAATTAATTATATTATAAATAACTATAAATTAATTATTGTAATTTTATGTTAATTTAAATTAATAAAAGGAATTTTAAATAAAATGATCGTTTTATAAAAATCAGTATTTTTTACTTTTCCCTAAAAATTAAAACATTTCAAAAAATTCTCAACAAGTTAAACCAATGAATGTTTTTGAAATATTGGTATAAAAATGTTTTCAAATTTATAAAATACTTATTATAAATGTTTTATAAATAAATAAAATTTATTTTATCAATAAAATATAAAACAATTAAGTTTTCGATGAAAACATATATTTAAAAAATAAAATGACTTCAATAAAGAATATGTTGTTTCTCCCTAGGAATAAATTAATATATTAATAATGAAATGTACGATTATATATTTTATTATATGTATAATGAAAATAATTTAGACAATTTTTATGTCTAGGTTATAACGGTCATGTTAAAATAATAATATATGCTTTGGAGATCATTTAAACTCGATTTTCGGTGCAATGTAAGCTATTATTGTTATTAAATTTATTTTTAAAATAGAAATATACTAAAATCCAATGATATTACATATATCACCCTTTCACCCATATAATAGAATTTCTATAGTTTTATTATTAAACAAATAATGATTAAAATATAGAAAACACTTAAATATCATATAAGTAAGGTTATAAGAACTTGATATAAAATATATAATCCAATAATAAGATGAGTGAAAATAATGTATGCTTGAATATTTCAATGTAATATTCAAATATAATTTTACCTATGAAATATAATCCTAAGAAATAATGTATTGAGTAGGACAGTATGGAATTTGTGATTTTCTATTTTTAATGTAGAGGAAAGGGACATTAAAAAATCAATTACAATGAATTAAGGAAAAATTATGGTAATCATTAACTTCATGAATAATATTAATTGAATGTACTTAATATATTTTAGTATCATGAAAATTATATATATCTATTTTATGAGACTATTTTCTTAAATTATGTGAACAAAAAATATTCAAGAATATTTCTAGAGGTGTTGTATGTATTTGATTTTATACTAGAGAAGGAAATTTTTCATTAACCAGTGGATATTATCATCTTATTTTGTATAGTTTTTAACTTATTTTTTTTGATAACATTTTTGTGTATAATAGTAATAAACCATTATTTTATAATGATCAGATAGATATGGTATTAAGATAATATCATACAATAATAATTTAATCAATATATTATATATTTGGAAAAAATAATTAACATCAAATAAGAAATATTTTACTACACTCTATATTGTCTTTGTATACTTGGAGATTTAAAACAAAAATATTTTACAATGTTTTTATCATGAAGAGTATTTATACTAATTTTATTTAAAACACTTAGATATATGTCAATTTTTATAAAATTATAGAATAATGAGGGAAATTTCATTAATTATATTGAATTATCCATTTAACTTATACTATTAGTTGTATAATAAATAAGTGAAATATTTCAAGTAGACAATAATATAGGATTGTTATACCTTATCTCATTAATTAATACCCTTTGTAAATATTTTAATGTTTAATTAGTGAAAAAAAAAACTAAATTAATTTAAGATATTTTAGGAATATAAAAGTAATGTAGAGAATGAATTGTGTATGATGATAAAGAAAAATTAATTAGAATGATGGGAAAATATATTAACTATTAAATATTTGATTATGTTAAAGAGAATGAGATGACATTCAAAATAAATATATATAATTTCAAGACATTATGAGATCAATGAAGAGTGATGAAAATTATTCTCCAGTCCTTTTATGAATATTCATTGAATATAGTGGCATACATATTTAACCATGTTCTAAATAAAGTGGAATATGCAGTCTTGTACATGTGATAATGGGAAATTAAATCTGCCTTGTAATATATTCAACTATATTAAGGCAACGTTTTTCTTAATTCTAATTGATTGGAAATTTAAATAAAAAATCATTTTTTAGATCCACATATTTTAATTAATAATTAGGATACAATAACTTTATTATTAACATTTGTTTAATAGATGAATTTTTTGTAAATTTTTTATATATTCATGATTTTTGTTGATTTTATAATTTTGGAAGTAATTTGGATTAATATTACAATAAAAATGTGTTTTTCATGATATTTTTGTGTTATAGAAGAATAAAATAAAATTCCAAGCCTTGTGTATGATTAAATATTGAACCATAATGGGTAGAAAAAAATGATAAGTCACATTCATATAGATTGTAAAATTGAATCACAATTACAAAAGCCTCGATGATATTAAATGTATAATTACTTACTCATATAAGACTGATGGTATAGGTTATCCTCTAAATCATATTAAATTGATTCAAAATGGCCTTTCATCAGAATCATTGGGGGATCATATTAGAATCACTGGAAGCTCATGTAAGAATAATAAGAAAATGTAAAGTTCTACATAAGAAAAATCCATTGACATTATAGTACAATACCATTTGATATATGTTTAATTAGAATTAATAATGTTAAAAACATTTTTCATTAGGCCTAATCATATACTCTACAGGATGTGTCATGTGAATTGGTTATGCTCGTCAGAATAATTATGGCATTCTTTAGATTATATACCAAATTAAATAGATATTAATATTTAATCATTCATACTAAATGTGAAATTAAATATTATTACTAGAACCTCATTTATGATATCTATAGATTCATATCTACTCACATAATAATAATTAACACACTATAATCACTATGTATAGGGAACCCATAGGGAGGTCATGTGCCCTAGAATCCCTTGAAAACCATATTCTAGCTACATAACATATTAAACCGAAAATTTAATTCTCATGTGATATTTTTAAAAATTATTTATTCCTTTAAATAACATCAAAATCATACCTGTTATTTTATTTCCAATATTGAGAAATTGATGTGCATGATATCTCCACTAATATATGGTTTAATGAAGTACTTTTCGAAGAAATATAGTGCTGAATAATTATTTTCATTATAAATATAATGAATATATAAACAATTTACAAAAATTTCATTAATATATAAACAATTTAAAAAAATTTCATGAATATATATAAACAATTTACAAAAATGTTGAGGTGGTATAATTATTTATATTTTTTCGTTATTCCATATTTTCTGAATTCATTTAATGATGATATAGTAATGTGTGTAGAGTTTTAATTTTTAATTTCCAATTCAATCCTCATGAATACACAAACATTTATTAATCTGTTAAATCCATTTTAACTACCTTCACATATCTTCCCCAATTTTTAATGGTTTTTGGGAATATATGTGATGTATAACATATGATGTTGTTGAAATTTTAGGTACTTGTTCTACATGATTTTGGGTTTCTATATTTCTTTGGTTTGTGGAGGAGTTTTATGTGTCATGTTCTTTGTATTCAATGATAGAATCATGTATTCACAAAATATGTAACTAATGTTGATTAATGAATGATATTTAGTTAATAAATGAATGAATTATTCACATGAATATGTAGTTGTGAAGTATTACACTAGCCAAACCTAGTATCATATTTCTATCTTCTTATCCTTTGTTATACCGTTTTCTTTTATGTGTTTTTAGTTTTACATTCCACAACACATTTTACTCCATTAATTCTAATTTTTTTAGTTTTGAAGGATCTCAGAAATAATAATGTGAAATTATGGTAGTGATTGAATTTGATGGATGCATAGTATATAACATGGGTAAGACTTAGCTTGTATTTTATGAGTGTTGTTAAGCTTAAATTGGTATGAACCTTACAAAAAATTTTACAATTTGAGACCCATATACATGGAGACAATAAAATATTAAATATTTTTTTATAATCTTGTAATAAAATACATTTTTTCATATTATTTTTTTATTTAATTTAATATTGTAACATTTTAGCCATGATAAATTTTAAAAAAATTGTGAAATGAATAGACTAACACAAGTAGTATCATGCAGATATTGATGATTTTATAAGAAATATTTAGTGGAATAAATTTCAACAATTTTATAAGGAAGTCAAATCTCATTATGTTCTCATTAATGATATAGAGGATCAGTTTATAAAACTATCCACTATATCCCAACAGTAACAAGACTAAAGGGAAAAACAACAAAAATTATAATTTTAATGAATAAATACTCATTTATCATATATATATTATATTTAAATTAACCCCATCTTATTTAAGGATATTTAATTAACGAACTTCTCTATAACCTTACACAAATTATAAAATAGATTCATGTTCCAATCCTCTCTATATTAGAGAATATTTTGAGGATTATACGATGTAATTGATACAATAGATGAAAAGATTATGTAGGATGAGACACCAACTATAACCCAGAGTTTAATAAGTATGTTCCAACTAATCCCTTATGTGTTCATAATTATGAATAATACTCCAAAAAAATGAATTCCTTTGAAAAAAGATTTTAATTTCCACTAATTACTCCTATTAATGAATTTCTAGAGGTCCTTTATGATGAGAATCAACTATAAGATTATGAATATTATAGAGGTAATTATTATTTGAGTGTAAATTTGTATGATTTTAGTGAATCTCTTCTGAATATCAATTGGCCTTATATTTTAAATTCTAAATCAATAATCGTTTTAAAGTACTTGAATACTATATGTGAGAGAATACAAGGCATGATAACCCCTGAAGTGAAGATTTTAATCTATTACCTACACTAGTTTCTGTTGAATTTCAAGTTGTTCTATTCAAATAGTGACTATAATATTACCCTATTGAGGTATATAAAAGATATTTACAATAATATTCATTCAATATCAACCAATATATTGTATATAATGGTAACCTAGTTATTAAAAAATTATACTCATTAGCATGGACTCTTTACCTTAGAGAAGATGAAGAAAAAACACCTAGATAGATTTACATATATGAAGAATTTATTTATTATTTAATTCTACTACCCTCACAAAAGACAATATAAAATTTGAATCATATTGAGAATTATGGAGAAATTATAGAAATTAATTTTTTTGTGCCGCTATTTTATAAGTAAGATAAAACTAAGAAGGAATATCATGAAAGAATTCTTTCTCCTCAAAGGGTGACCAAAATGGATTGCCCTTATATGAATCATCTACGACATTATCCTTTACTAATATTTCATATATGTTTAACTATATAAAATATCAAAAAGGGGTACTTGATAAGATGTTTTTAAGCAGTTATGAGAAGTGAAAGGTTTATTGGTTCTTATATAATAAATCTCACTTGCCTTCGAAATAGGGATTATCTATGGATCCTTCAACTATGTAGTGTCAAAAAAATAATACCTAATTGGGGTAATAATAAATTTATTCCCTTATCTTTGGTTTTTAATTTCTATATATTTAACCATTTTTAAACGAATCATTCAGTGCATTTATTTACTATTTTGATGTTAGAAAATGACATGAAAACACTATAAAAACACCACCACATTACTGCCTAAAAATAAATGTTTATGTATGATAATTTTGATTAGTTTTATTAAAATAACGTGTTTTTTACATTTTAGGTAGTAATAATGGGACAAAAAAATTTGGGTATACTAAATGCTATTTTGGGCATCTTCATAGGTTTTTGTGATTCTGAATAATACATAGGTTTTATCCAACCATATCAGTTACTCATTATTTATCCATTTATATATAATATTATAAAATGGTAATATATTATAGAGATATAAAATAGAAAATGTGTCAAGTATTTTTGGGGGATGATTTCATGTGAGTTAGGTTCTAATTTTTTGTGCTTTTTCCTTTTACATTCATTTTATTTGTTTTTATAACACATTGATCGTAAATAGAATACCAAATTAAATTTTAAACATGGTGAATTTTGGACATAAAATCCTTGATTTTTGGAAAAATTATATCCAATAGCTTTTGATTATGAATGGGGTTTTATGATATTGGAGTTTCAACACATTCATAAGATTTTGATGATTTTTTGAAAGTCATTCCACATAAAAAAACTAACCAATATTATATTTCCCATATTAATAGATAATCAAAACCCATTTGAAATCTTCTTAATATTATGACCATTCTTCAGTTAATTCATGTTATATTTGTAATATAGAACTTGGTTTTTTCCCTTATAAAATCTTTTTATAAGGCGGAATTTCGTTATTTTTATTGATTTATTCTTTGAAATCCCACCTTATAGTATCTATTTTATGTATTTTCCTTATAATAACCCTTATAAAGCAACGAGTAGCCTTGAAATTTCTTATATTTGGTGAAAATTAAAAGATTAATCTCACTACCTACTCCCACTCTTGAATTTATTACATCATCAATGATCAAAATCAATGTTGGGGAAGTGATAAATTCATGTATTATTATAGAGATAAATATATATAAATGAGAGTGTTGTATTGGTTATAATTTTACGAAATATCTATAATTCAAGATTACTTCATTATTATGAGTTCAGTCCCTTTTAAAATAAAAAAATAAGAGAAAAATGGAGATGAGATTTAACTATTAATTTTGGAAATTTATTATACTCATAACCCTAATAATGAAAATGGGATATATAATAATCCATTCATTATATTAACTTCTCTTCCAAAATCCTTTAAATAAAATAAATTAATATAAGAAAAAAAACATGAGGAATAATCTATCACAAAACATAATTTATAATGATTTTAATTTTACTTTAACAAAATGGTGGTAATTGAGTTATTGAATCACATATGGGTACTTTGAGCGAGGAAATATCTTTTTATTTTTAATTATTATTCATGACTTGTATTTTAAGAGAGAAGAATCTTATTAATAACCTATTTTTTTAGTCATTAAATCCACCAAAAAAATCTTTAATAAACCCATATGAAAATAAGTCATGATTATACTATAATTCATTGAGTGTTAGATAATAAAAAAGAAAATTTTATTGACTCAATAAATGAGAATTAATAAATTATATCTTTAATAGATATTTGGTTAATAATTTATGTTTTTGTTTTTTTTGTATTATATTTCGGTCGTAATATTTTTCACAGGAGTGAAAAATTATGAGTTTGTAGGAGGTAATAGAAGTAAAATTTAACAAATTTTATCATTTAATTTCATTTATTAGGTCAAAATAATTAAATTTAAAAACATTCTATAAACACTATTTCTACAAATTTCATTTGAATAATGGAATGTTTTAAAAATAAAAATAATATTAATTATTTTTTTGATTATATAAATATATAGTAATTTTGTATTTAAAATACACTAAAAATGGGGTTTCTATTTACTATTTGGTGTTTTAGATGTATAAAATATGATTCCATGACATGTGTGTTTTTATCTAGTGAATTATTAAGGATATAAAATATTAAAAGTCACAATATTAAGGTTATGTGTTTTTTTTAAATAAATTCTGAAATTATATTAAATAACACATAAATTCCCAATTAATGAACATATAGATTAACATCTATGTCATATGAAATAAAATTAAATGGGTATCTTGTGGAAATCATTGGGATTTTTCCTCAGAATCACTAAAGGATCACATTAGAATCAATTACCTAGATAATTTTATATGAATGAATATCCCATTCATTTTAGAATAAAATAAAATAATATATTTTCTCTTGTAGTATTAAATGATAAAAAACACTTTTCACATCACGTTATATATCATTCTAAATATTCTATGTAAGGTGAACGTGTAATTTTCATTACTCTTTTCAAAATAATTAGGATTATTTTTAAAAATAGATATTGAATTTTAGGGGGATAAATATCATAGCCCACTTGACTCACATGATAGAAAAATGGTTTTAAATGGATATCAATTATGGATAATTGACATACATTGTTGCACACATAAGTATCTTTTATACACCCCAACCTATGCATCTAGATAACTTTAAGTTAGGCCACACTGCCTATTTTCCCCAAAAACTCATCTTCTAGATACCCCTCATGTTAAACCATAAACTTATGCTCATGTGATATTTTGATGAATAAATCATGGATTTAATTTGAATCAAAATCCTACTTCTCATTTTATACACTAAATTGGGAAATAACTTCACCATACATTTCCAACACTACTTCACATAAAGAAGTGATCAATGAAGGTTTAATGTGAATTGTCAATAAATATGTTCACTACAGCTCAGATATATTTAAAATAATCCAAGGGATATCAAAGGAAGTCCATGTTAAAGATATATTATGATTGGGGAGATTTCATTGGTTTATAAGTTCTTATATGTATATATATATAGTAAAAGGCTTTCTATAGAGGGATTCACAAATCTAGTTTATACATAATACAGATTTTTTAAATTCATGCATGTGTTCTAGTATCGTGTGTTTTTTGTTTTCTACATTGTAGTTTCAATATTTTTACTATAACCTATGACATTGACAATTGTGAGGAATTTATATGAAGGATTTATCCCAGATGAGGAATGTAATTACAGAGTTTTTTTCTAATTTATTATTTTATAAATTCATTTAATGATAAGAAAATTTGGTGTGAAGAGATTAATTTTTTTATTCTCGATCCTCTCCTCACACCAACATGATAATTTTTTAATTTTTTAAATTCATTTTTCCTCCTTTAACTAAAATTAATCAATATATGATGGTATTAGGGGAGCTTTGTGATGAAAAAAAATTAATAGAGTTGGGAATTGAGGTGGTAGTATTATTTGATTATGGGTTTATATATTCCTTTATCTATAGAGGAGTTAGGTGTGTATAATTCATCTTGATCATTGAGAAAATTTTATTCCCAAAATGATTGATACTAATTTAAGGATTAAATAGAGTATATATAATCAAACATATTTTTGAATTATTCTAATAGAATATCCTATGATCATTCTCTTTTCTTTCTAACCTATGATATATTTCGTTATTGAATAAAATTTTATTTTATATATAATAATAATATTTCCCATAGATAAAAATTTCATTCTTGAAAAATGAGGTACACCTTCTCGCTTTAGATTTAATATTTTTTCTTGTTGGGAAGTTTTCTAACCACATAACTTCTCTAAAGTAATTAATAAATTACCTTGAAACCATTTGTTTTTTGGGTTTTCATCTCTGTCTTTTGAATTCTGCACACATTGTTTTTTTCCTATGAGGATAATTATTATAGACTTTGTGCAAGGTGATATTGGTTTTTTGGGGTATATTCTATGATATTTCTCAAATTGACCCTTGATTTAGACCAATTATCTGATTCTCCCACCGTTCTGATATGTATCAGCATCCATGGGAAACAAATCAACATGTTTAAACAAAAAACACAATTTCCAATTTCTATGATAATTGGAAATCCTTTAATTCTAGGTTTAATGGAGAGGATTCTCTCAATACTATCAATTACAATAATTTCTGTTGAATTTGAAGTCTCTATGGACCTTCCTTCTGCAAATTTGAATCATAATGGTGTTTGTGTTTTCTTCCGTGTTGTTGTTTATAAAAGACTACCCAATTACTGTCAATAATTTCTTTAGCATGGACATTATCAGAAGGAATGTGACTATAATATCACAAATCCTTTGGCTAGGAATTTCACATGGGTAAATAAGGAATATCGAAACATGAAATATATGAGATTAATATTTTTCAAGTACGTAATGATGGGTTATATACTATTGGAGTGAAAAAAATTGATGTGAAGAATGAGGTTATGGTATCCAATTCCCAACCATCCCAATATGCATACCATTCTACTGAAATGTAATTATTTGTTGATACTCTACCTATGACCCCAAGTTCTAGTACTAGTCCTCCCCCCTGGTAAATGAACATGAGAAATATCTTAAATCACATGATTCAAGAGATAAAGAAAGGGTGAATTATCTGATTCTAGTAAATCCCTGATAGAGTTTTATGATCAACCAAATCATATTCGGGAAGCCTTCCTAAAATAATGTTCTAGAATATGATAACCCCAATTGTGGATGATGATGTATATATTGTGACAACTCTAATAAAACAAGGAAGCACAATGACTACTATCACCTATAAAAAAATCGTCCCAATGTCACTTGAAGCCTCTAGGAAAAAGATTGAACCTCTAAACTCTAGGATGGATATTGAACCTGCAAAAGTCCCTAATGTTGTTGATCAACTGATTTAAATCTCTAGTTCAGATGAGGAAATTGATGAAGATAAATAAATAATACTATGTATAGTGATGTCTACTATAATGGGGAGGATTTGGGGAAAGAAGTTGATGTATGGATGCATGAATAAGATATTATAACATTCTAGAAATATCAATATGGTAACATTATTTATGAGAAACAATTTTAAGTTATAAAATAGATGTTCATTAGTATGTTTGAAAAATATAAAAGAAATCTTGGTTTTGAATTCAAATCCATAACCTGGGAATGATTTTTTCTACTCATCATAAGACTTTATAGTTTATTTTTTGTGGATTCTTCTATGAAGTTCCTTGTTTCCCATGAATTGTAGTGTTTTTTGGGATACCTCCCATTATAATGTAATTTCATTTTCTCGGTATCGCATTGATTTCATTGGGATTTTACTGAATTCTATGTATTTTTTAATATGTTTTCTGGATCATTTCACATCCATTTATATTGTTGATCAATCTTGTGAAAGTGTGCATATCAAATCTGTCAAATCCATTAAAGCATACCCCAACCAAGGATACACTGAGAAATATCAAACACACTAGGGGTGAAAGTGATATAAGCAATGGACAATTGAAGCAACAAAAAATTGAAACAACTACAGAGAAATAGTCTAATTTTAGTGTTTTAAATTCTTTGATGTTGATAAAATAGATTTTAACACAAGTTCCTTTGATAATGAGAAATCTAATTGAGAATTATAAATAAAAATCATTATATAAGACTAATTCTATTATAGAAAGTATAAAAATGGGATCCTGGATTACAAACTTTAGGACATGAATATTTTTTTTACAATGTGAGATTTTGGTTTGTTTCTCATAGAATTCTAAACTATTATCCCTCCTTTAATCCCATACTATTTTAATCTCTTTATACCTCATGCTTAATTTGTAACGTTTGTGTATTTTAAATAATTCCTTTGGTGCATGAATTGGGTGACCAATTTATGTCCCCACATTTATAAAAAAACCATAGGTTAGCCTTTTGATACATTCTTAGTGAGATTTTAAATTTTAATTGGATAAAACTATGTGACAATGTATTTTACATATAGAAACATTGTGTTGGAGACAAAATTACATTCACTATATTATAAATTTGTTAAGTAATTTAATTATATTAATTTTATATTTATTTAATTTAATATGTCCACCATCCATCCATGATTATTTCTCATGGATTGTTTTAACCAAAGACTATCCATTCACGGGTGCTTGAGGATGTTCAATAATGTTTCAAAAAATGATTGGAATAAATTTCAAAAACTGTTTAAGTAATTTAATCAGCTTACATCTTTTATGGGGATTAGGTAAATTTTTATATAGATATCTATTTTAATCCATGGTCTATAATATCAATGGGAGAAACCACAACAACCTCGTTAACCCAAATAAAAAGATGAATAATAATAATAAGGTAACACTATTTATCACGTTGTATTTTATGTGGACAACCCATTAGAGGTAAAAGGATAACTCATTAAAGACCTTTTTTAGACCCCAAAAAAATTGAGGATATTATTTCACCACAACAATCCATATAAGAGTTACTTAGATGAGTAATATCTATATTATGTATGTTTTAGGAAAAATTATCTTTAATGCGATTCAAACTGAACCTCTGGATTTTATAAGGCTACCCCTACTCACATATTTCATGTTGTAAATGAAGTATAAGACTCTAAATTGGGATTGTATACCTTTATATAAATATATTAATGACCACTTTTAACTCCTAAAAATGGATTTAATGTGTTTTTTCATGTATATAAGAAACTAAAAGCTGATGGAAATGTGGGGGATAATTCTTTATTGAGATCAATTTATTAAAATTTTCATTAAATTATATAGAATATTGAAAATCATTCTAATATTAATTTATAATAAGAACATTAATTTATGTCCCTAGATTATAAATTGACTCATATAGTTTATTTGGTGATCCTTTTTTATAGATTATCCACTTCCTACCATAGTTATATTTGACTTTCAAGAGGCACTGAGCAAAGAATAATTATATGAATATACTATTGAGTTAGTTAACTTATATTTTGACTCATTTTAATCAAATTCTACTCAATAGATTATAATAAACACATCTATTTTTTTAATTCATATAATCCACACTAAGTATTCTTTCCCCTGTGGAAGAAAAAGTAAAATTAGTAACACATGTGTCTATATTTGAGAAAATAGTAAGGTGTTAATTTTTGCACCCACTGAGGAAAATATGGAAGAATGTCATTTTTTATAGAATAACTTACGAAATATATAAATGTATTTAGTGCTTACCACAATTATAGAATTTGGTAATTTATTATTGGTAAAATATGTCGAAGTAATAACTTCGTTTCAATCTACGATAGAAAAGGGAAACCATTAATTTATTCATCTACCCCCATTTTTCATTATGAAAATTATTATGTGGGTGGAAATATATATTATCAATAATGGGGACTCAAGATGATGCTGATTTTGGGTGACGGTAAGAGACATGTAGAGACCCATAGCTCGACATACATGGACATTACATTACTTTTGCAGAATACTTAATACATGATAAAAACAGATGCCTAAAGACAATATTAGTTTAGTGTCTTTAGAAACACGGAACGTAATCATCTAAATCTTGGTGAAATAACTTTAAAATATACTATAAAGATCTTATCCTTTTATTTTTCTTACCTAAAACCATTCTTTATATCCTGGGGAAAAGAAAACATAAAAAGGGTGAGCTCAAATGCTCAGTAAGGGTAAACATAGAGAACATAAAACAATCCAAAAACATTTGAATGCAAAAACTTGAACACAAAATATAAACATCAAAATCTTGAGAAATGACATAAATCATGGAAGTACGTAGGGCGTATATCATAAAAGAACATCAATAATGATAAAATATCATGGGAATAAAACATGTAATTGTGGAAAACCATTTTGCACATGATATTATTTATATAGTATCCAAGGCATTGTTTCCAATACCATCTTAGTGGACAAAGTCCCTTTCTAAATCGAGTTCACTCCTCGTTCTAGTCCTTTATCACTGAACCAGATTAACTTTCAATTCCAGCCAAGTCTATCTCATGAGATTTAAATTTTTACCCAATGCATTGGAGGGAGATATATGTCCCACTGATTTCATAATTAAATCATTATTACTTGTTCCACAACATAAACATAAATCATTCATCATAACCCAAATAATAAAATGGGTTTCATAAACATCATCCCATCATAACATAATCCATATAAAACAAATGGATATAAATTCATAATAAGATAAGTGAAACCATGAAAATAATAGATACATTATACTTGAAACATACACATATGAAATAATGTCATCTTATATCGAAAATGGTTTTGATAAAACACATGAAATAAATTCTTGAGAAAAATATCCTTTCTTATTCAAAATCATTTTCTTTTCACAAAATGCCATGAAATTTTAAAAGAAGTGTATTTTGATGAAAATAGTCATGAAATCATGTAGAGTAATCTTCTTGAATATATGGTGTTGTGTAATCTTAAAAATATGATCATGCCGTATAAATTAAAAAAACATTCTCCTCGTACTTTTGTCAGAAAATTCAAAAAGTTACTCATATGGTAAACAAACAAAATATCCCCCTCATAACATGTGGTAAAAGTCAAAATGGGTAAAAAGGACTTTAAGAATACATAAATACACTTTTAGAAAACATGGACATGGATGATAACAATAACCCTAGAAAATACGTACGAATAAACAATCTCAGATAAGAACGAGATTGGAAAACTTATCTCTTACCTTATGTCTGATATGCCTCATATATATCCAAACCTCCTGTATAATTATTTAAATAATGTAATTAACATATTACAGAATCATATTAATTGTTATGATATCATATATCATTCACTAATGACTTTATATTACCAGTTCTTTTGTAATTTCCATGTTAATGTAGCGTTTTGGTAAAATCGTTTCATTTATCATACATGTTTCAACTTGTTGTTCTTGATATTATTACTTATATCCTCAATTAGTTAATTCCAGAATGTAAAACATGATTTATATATAATATATATTCAGAATATACATATATATAATAGATCGATAAATGGAAATAAATGCACCATTCATGGCGAGGGTACTCCATACGTACGCATGAACGTTGTTTTTCGTTTCCATACCGAATTGAATTGAATTAAGTAGATGACATACATATATATATATATATATATCTAGTAGCATTATTATTTCATATATTTCATGATTACTTATTATATACACTTTATAATAATTCTTTAATTGTTAATATGGTAAATGAATCTCATCGCGTCGTGGAGACGGTAATCCGTACATAAGCACGAGTGATGATATCATTCCCAAATTTATTGAATGGTATTGGAGTGGATGATATAATATAATAGAATCAGTATGATGTTATAATAATTATATATAGTTATTATTTACACCATTATACCAATCCATGTAAGGTGGTGGTGGAAAAACTGATTACACCACGGCGTGAAGACGATATTCTGTTCGGACGCATGCGTGGTGATTTCGTTCTCTATAGGATGGATTGAAGGTGAAAGAGGGTTTTCTCATATTTATAAAAACATATACATATATAATTAATACTTATGTTATTACATTGTATTGAAACAACTAATGCAGAAGAAGAAGAATAAAGAAAGAAAGAAACTTGAAAGAGTCGGTAGAAGAGATTACCTCTTCCTCGACGCACCCCTTTTAAACGTCTTCTTAGGGAACTAGAGTTGTTCTTTTGAGAAGTCCAGAACCTCTATTATGTAACTAGAGAAGTTGAGAGTCTGAATTTTCAGGGTTTGTCCGAGATTCAAGGCTCAAAATGGTGTGAAGAGAAGAGGGAAGAGGTGCCCTTTTTATAAGGGAGGAGAGAGGCACCTTTGGAAAAACATTAAATATTATTTTATAATAAAGTCATATTCGGTTTATAATAACTAAAAATAGATTTATTTCGAAGATAATGTTGGGATGTGTCTACATCCTCTCAACCAATAGGTTTTGTACATGTTTAGGTTACTATTGTAAACTTTTATTTTTTGTTTAACTCTATGTTAAATAATTTAACGTTTCCCGTGTCTTCTTGTTTTCTTACACTATATGGTTAATTAACATACTATAACAAGCCAAAAAACACCAAGTGGTTAATTATTAATATATATAACCTTATATAAGTCATTTAGCCGAATATAAGATTTTTAAAAATATAATAACAATTAATAATATAATATTTGTTTTAAAAACTATTTTATGTCAATTTTGACACTATTTGGTAATTGATTTTTGTGAAAATCATAACATCATGATCAGTTCGAAAAAAGATAATTAAATCAATACTAACATGTCATATTAACCTAGAAAATTAGTTAAATTCATAAAAGTCTCCAATTACAATTATTTGAGTATTTATAACATCAATTATGTTAATATTTATTTAAAATGGTAATTACTGCATCATCATTGTGTCATAAATAAAGTAACGTTATTAATGTCTAAAAATTGTAAATAAAATATAATTATGTGGTAAATCTTTTTCTTTTTCTAATGAATAATTATAGTTGAATTTATCTTATGTATAACCATATATTAAAAATGATTTTTTATTGAACTTTGATTTTAAATATTTTAACCTTTTTTTAAATAAATTAATAATAAATTCTCTAATCTAATCCAAGAGGACCTAAATGGTCATATTTTATTCCTAAGGTTGTTTTTGGTGTAATTAAAATTATCCACTAGAATTAAGACTTGTGTTAGCGTAATAATAATACCATTTTTACCCTTAATTACCCTATTTTCTTTTAACTGTGGTAAAAAAGCAAAAAGTTACTATTCACCAAACATTATTTTTATATTATTGAACCACATTTTACTCCCTGATATTAACCGTGTCTATCAGATTTTTGAGATTCCACACATAGAAATGGTAAAATAATGTTTTATGTATGCTTGCAAAAACCTCTTAGGAGGTAGGTAAAAGATGGTGAAAAGTTCAATAAAAATTTTATATATATAAAATTATTAAAAAATGACTCCAAAGAATTACATTGTACTTATAAAGGTATTATGTATCAATTTTTACCTAAAATAAATTTAAATAAAAAAATAATTATTTAAATAAAAAGTCGGTTTTTAAATAGTAACCCAGTATTTTCACTATTCATCAAAAATTGAAAGTTTTCAGAAAAATACTAAAAATTCACCCTAGGCTAATTTTGATATTCTGAATCCAAAAATGAAGTCAATTTTGAATGATAAAATTTATAAAATTTAAAAATTTGGGTATTACTATTCATAACGGCTAGTTCATAATAATAATATTATTATATCTCGTTTTGCGAAACTCGGTATAGCATACAACACACGCTATCGTGGAAGGTCGTGATTGCGTGTAATGCAAGTCATGTCAGGGTTGCGTATAGTGAAAGATTTCTCTGTTGTTTCGTATAATATAATTCAACCGTATTTCATTTATACATTGAGTATATATATACACTCAATGTTACATAGAATAACTTCTATCAAACAAACTTGAAATTGTGTGTAACATGATCCAAGATTAGTGTTGCATATACTGCAAGCTAATACGGTTTTTGCGTATAGAGCAATATAATCTTGGTGTAGCGTATAATAGAAGATATGAAAGAAATTTAAAAAAAATATCTTATTAAATCAAGGGGTGTTACATTCTACCCCCCTTAAAATGAATTTCACCCTCTAAATTTTCCGGGGTTATAAATCGTTTACTACATGAAAGTTTCTTTAATAGGATCCAACATCTTAAAAAGTAATACTAAATCTTAATTTTAAAAACTTATGTATGAAATGTAACTGTTACCAAATTAAGTCATCATTGGGTTTCCACAAAGAAGAACATTGGTGAAAATATGGATATGGATGAGAAACCTAACCATCATGTTCTGATAGAGATTGGTAGAGAACATGGCTTTGAAGAAGCCAACAATCACAAAGCCATAAATTTGTGATGATTTAAGGTACCATCTGACTCATCGGATATAAGGACACTAGGACAACATTATTGGTTTTCAAGATCATTTCCCTAAATTCGAAGATTTTTAATTAGAAGAAATACATAATTTATTTTGGAATAATCTCACCATTGATCGTTCCTTGAACAATTTCCACTTCATCTCATAAAGAAATGAAGTCGAATTTTTCTTACATGAAGTGTTAGCAGATCATGCGTTAAAATGATGGGTCATTCCATCTGTCTCAAAAAAAGGGTTAGAAAAAGTTATGAAATATACATAAGTCCATCTATAGTGAGCTTAATCGTATATGATTACAAAAATGGACTTATACTTCATCTATCATAACACTTAATATAATAAAACTAGTTTCTACTAAACAGGGACTTCTTGTAGGCCAATGGAAGATGATAAAGGAATGTCACACATTGGTTTTGGTTCGATTCCTGCAACCTTGTCCGATGCGACGATTAGTCGCCCATCCTGTAGGTTTTCCTTTTTCTAAAAATATACTATTATAACATTCTAGGAATAATAGCAGAATTTTTAGCCTTAAACAATAATATCTGATGTATAATTTAATCCATTCCAATAGTTAGGCTTATCTAAAATACTTTTGTCTAATCTCATAGTATAAAGATAAATATTACTAGAGAGGTCATATACAAAACATGTGAATACCATAATCTATCTCCCATATATCATAAGATACATCTTGTTGGTCATATTCCAAACATGTGAATACCTTAATCATGTATTCTTTTGAAACATGAATTACTATAAAACCATAGAGAAAACATGAATTCTATCAAAAGATAACTCATTCCACATACCAAAATCCAAAAATTTCTATATACTCAAACCATGATATCACTTTGTCCTTATATCAGTCATGGGCTCATGAATACTATCAAATTTTCATTTTCTCTTTATCCCTTCATTATGCGCATATCATCTTCTGTCCAAAAAATTTCTGAATTACCATTCATGGTTACCAATACCATTCAATATATACTTTCAAATACCTTAGAAAAAACAATAGTGTAACAATCCATAGATGTTTAATTATTCCATAGTACCATTAAATGACCTATACAACATAACTCTTGATAAACATACAATCATTCCACTGCCTTCTTAAACCATTAAACAGGCTTCAACACTTCTTTTATCTCATATATCACTTGTATTATCCTCATCATCATCCAAATAAATACTACCCATATGACCATGTTGATTCTCTTAATTATATTTTACCTTAGGGAATTGGTTTGCATAATGACCATATACTCCACATTTAAAACAGTTAATCATTTTTGATGTCCTAGCGATACCATTATCCTTCTCCATGGTGTTAACTGAACCTTTTCCTTTGCACTTACTGGATTTGTGTCCTTCTTTTCGACATCCAAAGCATCTTCCATTTCCTTTGAAAAATTCTCCTTGATTCGTCTTCCCACATGATTTACATGAGAGAAATTGAACAATCGTTCCCCTATGATCATCATGAAACTCCATCATTCTCTTATTAGCTGAGTCGAGAAACATACTAGAGTTGAGATTATTGATCATATTATGAGATTTCTGATTAGGAATAATAATGATATGTGGACTTCAAGATCAAATTTCATTTTATTTCTCATGAATAATATCATTCCATTGTCCATCATATCTTCCATTATAGTGAATCTTCCAGTTTCCAGCCATTTTCTAAAAACCAAAAAGAATAGTGTGAGTGGAAAAAATCATGATATGGAAAACAACGTAATAAATGGGTAGTACCGTCAATATCTAACATCTTAGTTTAAATTCTATGATCGTTACCGTAATTCTAGGACTATAATCTATACGTATACTTATCCTTAGGGACATCCCTAAACATACCTTAGAAATATCTCTAGGGATTTCACTATTGTTTTTGCATCCTAGTTTCCAAAGGTTAACTAAACCTTTACTTTGATACCAATTGTAGAGACCCATAGCTCGAGGTACATGGACATTACATTACTTTTGCGTAATACTTAATACATGAAAAAAATAGACACCCAAAGACCTTATTAGTTTAGTGTCTTTGGAAACTCAGAACGTAATCTTACAAATCATAGTGAAAGATCTTCAACATCTCCTATATTTATCTTCCCCTTTTGGTTTTCTTACCTAAAACCTTTCTACATATCCTAGGGAAAAGAAAACATAAAAAGGGTGATCTCAAATGCTCAGTAAGGGTAAACATAGAGAACATAAAACAATCCAAAAATATTTGAATGCAAAAACTTGAACATAAAATCTAAAAATCAAAATCATGAGAAAAGTACTAAATCTTGGAAGTACGTAGGGCGTATATCATAAATGAACATCAATCATGATAAAATAGCATGGGAATAAAACAGGTAATTGTGGGAAACCATTAAGCACATGATATGATTTCCATAGTAGCCAAAGCATTGTTTCCAATACCATCTTAGTTGACAAAGTCCTTTTCTAAATCGAGTTCACTCCTCGTTCCAGTCTGGTATCACTGAACCAGATTAACATGTCATTCTATCCATGTCTATCTCATGAGATATAAATCTTTACCCAATGCATTGGAGGGAGATATAGTTCCCACTCATCTCATAATGAAATCATTCTTATGTGTGCCACAACACAAACATAAATCATTCATCATAACCCAAAGAATAAAATGGGTTTCATAAACATCATCCCATCATAACATAATCCATATAAAACAAATGGATACAATTTCATCATAAGAGATATTAAACCATGTAAATCATAGACACATTATACTTGAAGCATACACATATGAAATAATGTCGTCATAGATGTAAAATGGTTTTGATAAAACACTTCAAATAAATTCTGGAGGAAAATAATCTTTCTTATTCAAAATCATTTATATTCACAAAATGCCATGAAATTTTAAAAGAAGAGTATTTTTTATGAAAATAGTCATGAATTCTTGTAGAGTAAGCTTCATGAAAATAAGTTGTTACGAATCCTTAAAAATCCGTTCATGCCGTATAATTTTAAAAAAACATTCTCCCCGTACTTTTGAAGGAAAGTAAAAAAGTTCCTTGTATGGTAAAAAAAATATTCCATTAATAACATTTAGTAAAAGTAAAAATGGGTAAAAATGACATTAAACATACATAAAAACACTTTTAGAAAACATGGACATGGATGATAACAATAACCCCAGTAAATACTTACGAATAAACAATATCAGATAAGAACTAGATTGGAATAATTATCCCTTACCTTATGTATGATATGATTCATATGTATCTGAACCTATTGTATAATGATTTAAATAAAGTCATTGACTTATTACATAATCATATTAATTGTTATGATATCATATATGGTTCACTTATGACTTTATATTACCCGTTATTTTGTAAATTCCATGTTAAAGCAGCGTTTTGGTAAAATCGTTTCATTTATCATACGTGTTTTGAATTGTTGTTCTTGATATTATTACTTATATCATGATTTATTTAATTCCAGAATGTAAAACAAGATTTATATATAATATCTATTCAGAATATATATATATATATAATAGATCGATAAATGGAAAGAAATACACCGTTCATAGAGACGGTAGGTCGTACATACGCATGAACGCGTTGATGGGAATCATTTATATATATATACATAAATATAGTAGCAGTATTATTTTATATATTTCATGATTACATATTACATATACTTCATAATCATTGTTGAATTGTTAACATGGAAAATGAATCTCATCGCGTCGTGGAGACGGTAATTCGTATGTACGCATGAGCGATGATATCATTCCCATATTTATTGAATGGTATTGGAGTGGATGATATAATATAATATAATTAGTATTATGTTATAATAATTATATATAGTTATTCTTTACACCATTATACCCATCCATGTAAGGTGGTGGTGGGAAAACCTATTACACCACTATGTGGAGATGGTATTTCGTTCGTACGCACGTGCGGTGATTTCGTTTTCTGTAGGATGGATAGAAGGTGAAATATGGTTGTTTCATATTTATAATAACATATAATTATAAAATTAATTCTGATGTTATTTATTTATAATGAAACAACTAAAGAATATTATGTAGAAGAAGAAAGAAACTTGAAAGAGTCGGTAGAAGAGATTACCTCTTCCTCGACGCACCACCTTTAAACATCTTCTTAGGGAACTAGAGTTCGTCTTTTGAGAAGACCAGAACCTCTATTATGTAACTATAGAGGTTTAGAAAAGTAATTGGTAGGGGTAGGCCGAGCATCAAGGCTCAAAAGGGTGTGAAGAGAAGAGGTATGGGGTGCCCTATTTATAAGGGAGGAGAGGGGCACCTTTAGAAAAACCTAAAATGTTATTTTATAATAAAGTCACATTCAGTTACTAATCGCTCCAAATTGATTTATTTAGAAGATAAAGTTGGGATGGGTATAAATCCTCTAAAACAATAGGTTTTAGACAAGTTTATTTTACCATTTTAACCTTATCTTTTTTATTTAACTCTAAGTTAAATAAATTATCTTTTATCATGTCTTCTTATTTTCATACACTATATGGTTAATAAATATACTATAATAAGACAAACGAACCCAAAGTGGTTAATTATAAATATATATAACCTTTTCTAAGTCATTTTGATGGTCCTTATATTTTTAGGAATATAATAACAATTATTAATATATTATTTGTTTTAAAAATTGTTTTATGTCAATTTTGACACTACTTGGTAATTAATTATTGTAAAAATCATAATAGCAGGATCATTTCGAAAAAAAGATAATTAAATCAATACTAACATGTCATATTATCCTATAAAAATAGTAGAATTCATAAAAGTCTCAAATTACATTTATTTGGGTATTTATAACATCATTTATGTTAATATTTCATTAATAAGGTAATTACTACATCATCATTGTGTCATAAATAAATTAAAATATTTAATATCTAAAAATTTTAAATAAAATACCATTATGTAGGAATTATTTTTATATTTCTAATGAATATTTATAGTCCAATTTATTTTATGTATAACCCTATATTAAAAATGATTTATTTATTAAACTCTTATTTTAACTATTTTAACCCTTCTTTAAATAAATTAATAATAAATGTCATAATCTAATCCAAGTGGACCTAAATGGTCATATTTTATTCTTAAGGTTGTTTTTGGTCGAATTAAACTTATCCAATAGAATTATGACCTGTGATAGGGTAATAATAATATCATTTTTATCCTTAATTACCCTATTCACTTTTAACTGTGGTAAATAAAAGTAAAAAGTTACTACCCACCAAAAATAATTTTTATCTTTTTGAACGACATTTTACTCCCTGATATTAACCATGTCTCTTGGATTTTTTAAATACCACTCACAGAAGTGGTAAAATTATGTTTTATGTATGTTTTCAAAAAGCTCCTAGGAGGTAGATAAGACGTTAAAAAGTTCAATAAAATATTTATATATCTAAAATTATTATAAAATGACTCTAAAGAATTAAATTGAACATTTATAGGTATTATGTATCAATTTTTACCTATAATAAATTTAAATAATATAAATAATAATTTAAATAAATAGACGGGTTGTAAATATTAACCTATTGTTTTCACTATTCATCAAAAATTGAAAGTTTTCAGAAAAATAACATAAATTTACCCTAGGCTAATTTCGATTTTCTGAATCCAAAAATGAAGTCCATTTTGAAAGATAAAATTTATAAAATTTCAAAAAGTGGGTATTACTATTTATAATGGCTAGTTCATAATAATATTATAATAATATCTCGTTTTGCAAAACTCAGTATTGCATACAACACACGCTATCGTGGAAGGTCGCGATTGCGTGTAATGCAAGACCAGTCAGGGTTGCATGTACTACAAGATTCCTTTGTTGTTTCATATAATATAATCCAACCATATTTGATTTATACATTGTATATATATATACTCAATGTTATGTCGAATAACTTCTATCAAAAAAACATGAAATTGTGTGTAACACGATCCAATATTAGTGTTGCGTATACTGCAAGCTAATACGGTGTTGTGTATAGCGCAAGATAATCTTGGTGTAGCGTATGACAAAAGATATGAATGAAATTAAAAATAATATATCTTATAAAATCCGGGGGTGTTACAAGACATATATGGTTTTTTCTATTGATAAAACATTATCCTTTTTCAGACATAAAATGTTATATAGACTATACAACTATGGGATATCCAACTCTAAATAGTCAAAACCAAAAAAACCAATTAGGAATAAAAATAAATTTACTTCCCATATCTTTTTCATTAACTTTCCATTGTTTGAGTCTATTTAAATAATAATTTTTTATTCATTTCCATGTTGTTTTATGGTGGAAAACTATGTGAACACTAGAAAAAATACTCTATCACTATCTGACCTATAAATAAATGTCTTTTTAATTCAATTTATTATTTATAGTTTAATCCCATGAATTTTGTTTCATTTTTAGGTATCCAGAATTCGATAACACGATTTTCACACAATAAAGGCTTTTTTGGAGCATATACATTTACTATGCACCATTATATAATACATATGTTTTATCTCTCTATCATATTGACCCATTATTTTTCCATTTATCCATTTTGTGATAAATTAATAAAATTATATAGACTCTTTATATGAGGCAATGTGTGAAGTATATTTGGGGGAGGGGTTATTATATTATAGGTTATAGGTTTTTGTAGTTGTTTTTTTTTCTATTTTATTATTTTTTGGAAATAAATTGAGATTAAATGGAATATTTATTCACTTTTCAAAATTGAGTCATTTTTTAAAGAAAAACAAATATTTTATTAAAATTGGGTTTAATTGATTGTGGATATAGAGTCATTATCTATATTTTTTTATTTTTAAAAAATTTACATATCTTTATCGATTTATTAAAACAAATACCTCATTATAAGTTGTACAATATTATTTTTCCCATAATTAAATGTACTCTAGACCCATTTGACATATTTTTTTGAGTACCCTCCATTCTTTAATGAAACCCGGTATTTTTTTAAATTAGAACATAATTTTATCCTTCATCAAATATTTTGATACTGAATAACTGTTCTAGTTTGATTGATGTATTTATTTATAATGAACCCTTATTATATCCATTATAAGATAAACCCTTAAATTTTGAAATTTGATGGAACTATTATCCATGAAATGGTTTTATTTTTTATCTACATTATAAGATTATTTTGTCGACCATCCCGCACTCATCAATTTACTTTCGGATCAATGTTCAACATTTTTGTGGGTGAAGTTTAGAACTCATTACATTATTATGGGGGATATGTGGAATTTTAAGAGAATTTTGTGATTGATTAACATTTTATGTAAGTTAAACATGTTCATATTGTTTCATTATAATCCATTTTTTCTATATTGAAAAAAATTATAAAATACGAAAAAATAGATATTTGATTAAAAAATCATTATAATCATTTGTATACTTCATGAACCTAAATAATTAAAATGGGTATGTTCCATAATTTATTCAATATAATCTTTTATCATCCCAAAATCATCAAGAAAAAAAAAATATATATATATAAGGAAAAAATTCAAAGAAAACAAGAGGTTAAGTCCTTCAATGTACTTCATTTTTCATGACAAGTGGGATAGTGTGAAAAAAAAGCGGTTAATTTGATTGGTTGACGAATTTATTGTTTCTCTATGTAATGAATTATCATTTCATTTTTAATGATTGATCATGATTTTTCTTAAATATTCATGAATAATATATTTAGACAAATATTTTAAATGTTCAACCCACCAATTCATAAGAATCAATGAAAAACTGTATAAAATATTCATCGTTGGAACATAATTCATTGTTTCATTTTGGAGAGTTGGGATTCTTCCAATTCTATGGTTTGACATTCATGATTTTTATATGATCATAGAATTTTATACATTAAAAAATGAATATGAGTGGAATGAATTAATTGGTGTGTAGTCTATGACATGTGGGATGGTTGAATTAATGATGTTACAAAAATGTAAATGTGAGTGATTAAAAATTAGAAGGAAAATGGATCCCTAATTGAGAAAAAATTAATTCCATGTTAAATATAATTTTTAAAATGTTATCACACTTTTTTTGTGGATTTTAATTATAATATATATTCTTTAGGATATAATGAGACTGAGTGTTGGGGTGTAATGAGAACCTGAATTTTACAAAATTTTACAACGAGTTTCATGTATTAAAAACTATATTTAAATTAATAATTAGCCTTTAATGACATTTTTTAATTTATATTTACTGATTTATGTTATTATAAATTTGAATAACATTCTTTACCTTTATTGACTATATCATTTTTTAGTTAATATAAATTCATTTTTAACTTAAAATGGGGGTTATCAATGATATTTAAGATGTATATATGACAAAAATATAATTCTTATCCTTCTATGTGATTCAATATTGAATTATTAAGGTCGGGATATATTAAATGTGACATTTTTAAGGGTATGTGATGCTAGAAAACAATTTCAATTTATGGCAAGAGATTAAATAAATGTGTAAGTATTCTAGTAATATTAACCCTATATATGTGCCTCTATGTTAGATCAACCCAATGTGTCATTTTTCATTCCATATTTTCTAATTTAATTTCATAATTAGAGTGTAGGATGTGTGGTTATTGATATAGACATCATTAAAAATACCTCTATATATACTCCTTCATTTCACAATATATTAAATATAATCTACCTACCATTACATATATATGATGGGATTATGGGATTTGAGTGATTATTACTTTACAATAGAGTTTGGAGCTGATATGAATTTTCAATACGATTGTGATTTTTATCAACCCTATTCTGTAGAGTATTTGGATGTTTAGTGTTCTTAGAGGTCATTAGATAATTCTCCATTCATAAATATAGTTGAATAGTATGGTTAATGACATATATTTAGTTAAAAAATTAATTAATCCAATAAATTAATAGGTACTTGCGAAAGAATAAACTAGTCAAACATAAGATCATGTTTCTTTCTTATTAACTAGTGCTTAATAAATTTAATTCCTTTAATTTTAATTTTTACCAATAACCACCCATTTTCACTTTTTACTAATATTTTTACATTTGAAAACTAAAAAATTAATTATAATAGATTGTTAGAGTGGTTGATTTTCCAAATCCTTTTGAAATGGAAATAGTAATCTTTATACTACATAAGATGAGTGTTTTTAAATTTATATTAGTTACAGAAATGAGGTATGATCATATAAATATTTCTACAGACAAATATTCATAAATAAATATGAAATGAATGGTATTAGTGTATCCTTAAGAAAATAGTTGATATATCTTGAATAATCACTTAGAAAGAAACGTTATAGTATAAATATTATCTATATATCTAAAAAAGTAGGAAAACTAAAAGGGAAATAATAAGAGTAAGATAAAATTTAATAAATTTAAGTATCTAGATAAACATGAGTTGTTGTCGGAATAATATTCATAAGTCTTCATGATTTTTTTTCAAATAAAAAAATACTATGTTGGTCAACTAAGGAAGTTAATGAACCCAATGTGACATGGTGTTATTGTTATCAAGATATATTGAATGTTATATTTTGAGAAATTTGAACTCTAATTCTAAAAAAATTATATATATTTATGAAAACCATGATTTCAATATTATTAAAAATAATTTATAAATTTGAATTATTGAATTAAAATGTGTTCAATATTTATATATTTCATAACTAGAATAGATTGTTACTAATTCCATAATTATTTCATTTTCATAGATAAACTCACATTTTATTTGGGATGAGTGTGAATAATTACTTGAACTAAAATACAACAAATACATATCCTAAAGGGATAAAGGTATAAAAGAATTAAGGTGGTCTAAAAATCCCCAAACTACAACAGTCCCTCCGAAATTGTTTTCATATACCCATGTTTTCACCGTAATGTTTTTTCTACATTTTTCCATCATCATCCAACAAAAAATTCCACAAGGTATTAATCCAAAAAATTTAATTGGTACTTTTTTATCAATTCTACTGATTTTTTGATGCACTTATGACCATCTTATTTTTTTACTGACTTTATATGGACTACCCTCATATATTCTCAATCTCTACCATTCAAAAACTATTCAAGTACAAATATTGAAATCACGTCATTTGATAGACTAGATTACCTATAGATTTATGAATGAATTTCATGGCCTTGATTAAAAATATTTATTAATAATACTACTAATTCTACACCCCTATATAGTACCTCTAATTTTATATAAAAACAACACTATTATAGTACCACGAAAATTATTTACAACCCATATTTGAACTCGGCCTTTATGAAGAATTATCAAATGCTTTTACCAATTAGAAAATCCCCAAAATACAATTGAAGGGATTAGGAAAACAAATAAATCCAATATTGTATTCAATAGGTAGATATCAATTTATTGAATGAAGTATTAATTTTAACCATTTAAAAATAATTTTAATATGTACAAAATAAATTTTTTTTAATTATAATAGAATTTGATTCATGTGTCTAGTAAATATTAGTTATAGCATTATAGTTTTTATATTGATATATAGAAAACTAATATTAGTATTATAATCTATTAATAGTTATTTTGTTGGATGTTTCCTCATTAATGATTTAAAAAAGTATCATATGATATATGTATTTTGATATATATAAATATATATTAGGATTCTTATAATTAGTAACAGTTTATAAATTTATATGTTATTGAGAAATACATTATAAAAAAATACATGAGAGGATTTTTTTTCATATGTAACATTGCTTATATCATTCAATTATATCTACTCTTGGACTAGGGAATTATTAAATGGTTGTATTGGTTTATTTTGTTTTATGATGTTGGGAGATAGAGGAAAGGTGGTATATGGATTTTTCGAAGTCAATGTTGGATAATAGACTTATGTGTCGAGAATTCCAATTTTGGTAGCAATTATAGGTTACTTGGGTGATGGTATTATAGCTTTTAATTTTCATTATTACGCTTGTATGAATTCACCTTTCACATAAGACATGGATTTTGAGGTTTATTGTTTATGGTTATTTGGATATTGGACCAGTGTAAATATTTTTTGTACATGAATCAAAGTTGGTACTTGTAATTCTCATGACATACATGTGCTTTCCCATAGTTTTTTAATTATGAGAAGTCCACTCATTAAAACATCAAAAAAGTATTTGGCCCTTTCCATTATAACTTGTTCTTAGAATTATACTCAACTTTAGTGTGGGTATCTAATTTTGATGATAGGTCATGTGGATCATATGGTGTGATGTTCTATCGTAATGTAAATACAGTCCCTTCATCATGGTATATATAGAGACCCATCATGGATCTGTATAGAAATTTTGTGTCATTTTGATGACCTGATGAGGGAATCGTATTCATAATAGGTGATATAATGATTTTTATGGACATCCTTGATATATATTGATCATTATGGATTATTGGTATTGTTTTTATAATTTATGGTATAAAAAACAACATATATGGTGGTTTCTATCTATCATCATGGTGGAACTCTACTTAACCATATTTGGTGTTTATGTTGAAACACTATGTGGTTGTGGAAAAGGAATATGATTGACTTGGGATTTAGAATTAAATGTTCTTATAGTAGTTTTGGTATAGAGGTAGAATGATAGGGATGAATATGTTGATTTTCTTTCCCATAGGATCTCTATATATAACCTCAACTAGCATTATAGAAGTGTGGGTGGATGCACATAGTTCTGGATATGATTCATGTATAGTGGGTAATCATGTGGTTATCCTTAGAATTTGAGATACAGTGGAATGTTTGTTTATTAAAACAACTGTGAAGCTTATGTTTAGTGGGTTAGAACATGATCCTAGGTTAGTTGGGACAATACTCATGGGAGTGTGAGTCCAGTTTTTTATTCTCGTTTTATAGGAATATATAGTCATTTAGTTTGGTTTAAATTGGGTTAATTTCTGGATAATGACATTGGAGAAGTTTCTTGGTGGATCACCCTTCCCTAAGGAGGATAGTGTGTGTTGTAATTGATTTTAAGGAAAAGTATCAGTGGATAAATTTGATTCTTGGTTGAGTTTTGAATAATTTAATGGGTCATAAGTTTCTCCGACTACAATTATTCGGGTTATGCTTGAGACTAAGTGGTATGGTTGCCATACGGTGGTGATACCCTTGTTGGAATGGTAACTGAAGGAGAAAATTTCATGGGAGACGTCCCTCGACATTGGGAGGTGAAATCCCATTCATATCATGATATCGTGATATGATCAATTCGAGTGGATGACATGGAATGGATTGTCTAGGTGTCTTGGTGTCATAGGTTGATAGGATAAATTGTGGCACAAGAAGAGAAACATGATTATGGTGTAGAGAATTGTCTGGGATAGTGATTGAGAATTAGTGTAACACCCTAATATTTTGAGGAAATAATTCTCTTTAAATAATTTAATTATTTTAGAAGATTATGTTGAACTCAGCACTGAGATTAAACAAACTGTGATATGCTATTAAAATATTATTACTTTAACATGGCTAATATAAACTATCTATTTAAATTGGAGGCTATGAATATGAATTTTCATATAATGAAATATATTAATTAATATGATATAATAAATTACTTTTTTAGCAAATACATTTTATTCTTCAAAAATAAATTTTCTTCAAAACAACCTTTTTATTTAATTCTTTGAAAAAATAAATATAATTAATTTTGACACATTTTAAAATTTTATTTGAAAAAATAAACATAAGATATGAATTTATGTTGTCACAAATTGACATAGGTTTAATCGGTGAGAATTGTTTAAAAATTTTGAACTTTTAATGAATAATGAAATATACTAATTTACATTGAAAACTATATATTATTTTAAAATATTTACAAAGTAAAATTACATTTTTGATTAGTTTAAAACTTTATTAAGTTTCTTTTTATTATTAATAATCTAATTTTGATCATTGAAATTAATTTTATACATAAATTTAGTATAAAACCAGTTTATACTTAATAAGATATTTTTGGGGAAAAAACATATTGTGCTTTGCCGGTATAATATTAAATTATTGTTAGCCACTAATGTGTTATGAATTTTGAAAAATTTATTCTCTATATAGAATTAGGTTGTAAAAAGTGTTAAATAGGCCACTTTTATTTTTCATTAATATGAATAGTAACTGTGGTAAAATCTATCATCTCGGTAAAGGGTAAATCAGGGTAATCTGGATGAAAAATAAGTGTTAAAGAAATTGGTTTTCATCCAAATACTTATTTGATGAATTATATTCAATCCTTAACACAAAAGGTTATAAATTGAGTCATTTTATGGACACATTCCAATGAAAATTATGTATAAATTATTCAAATCAAATAATGAGATAAAACATCACTATTATTTTTAGAAAACATAAGTTTTTCATAAGGGGTGATCTCAATGATATTGTAGACTGTAAATATTATTTTTAAAGATAGAATATTTATCTTCATAATGGTAATTTATTTAAAATAATTGTAATTAAATAATTACCCTTAATTCTTATACAATGCTGATGGAGTAATTATTCAATTAACAAAGAAATAAAATAATTGATAATCAAAAAATTAAATGTAATATAATATTACATATTTTGGTGATCTGTGAAATTTTTAGATAATCATGGAATTTATTTTGATAAAATATAATAGTTTTTTATATTACTTGTTTTATTTATTATTTTAATGTTAATGTGTTGAATAGTTTTAAATTTGGAAATAATGATATTTTACTAGATTATTATTTTTTAAAATAAATTAAAAATCATAATAATAATTAATAAAGAAAAATAAATTATTATATAATCTATAATTTCATAAAAAATATATTTATGGTAAAATTTACCCTATATATGTAAAAATTAAAACATTTTAATATTGAAAATTGTGTCACTGTAGTTAATATAAAAATATGTTAACTAAGGGTAAATCAAAATGAAAATGTCTAAAAAAAACTAAAACATATATAAATTTTATTGGTTGATGAGATTAAAATCTTATATAATCCTTGACTCAAATAAATGGAAATTTGGTGATATTTATATAAAAGATGAAATTAATACAATTTAATCATTAGAGAAATTTAAAAAACACCCTCTCCTCCCTTATAAAAACCACCCCACCCAACAAATTCTTGTCACACTTGCCTTTATGAATTTTAAATATATTCCAAGAAAAATCCTCCCAAATATACACATAAAATGTATTGTTAGTCTCACAAATATACCAATTCCATGTTCCTAAAAGATCATTTTAAGAGGTGATATTCATGTGGTAAAATTCTTAAATTATATCTATTAATTTCTTTTATTCTTCAACCATTTCTGCACCTTATTAATCCATTAAAGCATAATAACACCAGTATGATTTATATAATGAAAATTTATTTTTATGATATAATATTTTCTATCTATACATTTTTTCATACCCCCTTATTCAAGAAATAAACCATTATCTATATTATAGTGATTAAGTGTCTATGTAGATAATGTGTTATGATTCTCATTACCAAATTCAAGGTCATAAAACTAATATTATGGTCAAACAATATTTTCATTTGTATACTATAAGTTATTACATGTTATAGAATAAATATATAGGCCTAATATTATATAAAAAAAGTCCACGATGGACTTAAAACCCCACCAAAATAAGGTAATCATTTATCATTATTGGTTTATCAAATGAATCATTATCATTTACGAAAATAAAATGATATATAAGACAATTTTGATATATATTCATGTATTAATTCCATTCCATTTCACTTTTTAAATAGTATTCCTATTCAACAATGACTTCTATAACTATACACTAGTGAAACGACCATAAAAACATGAAACAAACACTCATAGAATAAAAAAATTGAATATTATAACACATCAAAATATACAGAAATGGACATAATAAAATTATAATAAATAAAATAAATGTTTAATATGTTCTAAATTATGTAATTAATGAATCTAATTTTATTATCTAGGATATAATTTTCTTGCACAAAATATGTTCAAACATAATGTAAGGGATATCTTTTAACTTCCAAATTTGATTTGAGTTATTATTTATCTTCCATTACATTAATTTATTCCTTCATTTGACTTATATAAATCAAACTTATTATTTATATATTTTAAATACATTTCTATTTAACTCAATTAATTTTTTTTGGATTATTAGATGTTTTATAAGGTTCCTTTTAAACTCATCTTAATTAGAAAACATCATTAAAGGTAACATCCCTTTTATTACCCATTTTCAATTACAATTCATAAAATATTTTAAACCTCAAATATTTTTTTTAAAATAACACAATTTATCATGAAAAACAATTCTAATTAATTTATAGTTTTATGGAAATTATTATTCATTTATACCCTTTAAAGATTCTATTTTTTTCTAAAACTGGGCTTAAGTAGCACATTTCTAATGATACCCAACCACTATATTTAATTTCTTCCATAAGTTTGATTTCATTATTCATAAAGTAATATTATATTTACTTTATTAATGTCTAAAAATGATTTTATATTCTTTATTTATTGGATTCCATTGTTATACACCCTTTGTTTATGCCTTAAAACTGGATTCTGATACCTAATTACTTCTATGGGTAAAACATACGTCAATTTATTATGTTTAATTATTTATATGAGAAATGTATGCATGAACATGTTTTGATGGGTGTGACCAGATAGTGAACCAATGCATTGGGTATTGTTTTATTCTCAATAGACATTATGTATCAGATTTGTGTGTTAATATAATCCATTATGGGACTCCTTCCACCATGTGGTATAGTCTTGGTAGTAATCCTTGAATCTTATTTATATCATGTTATATGTTTATTCCACATTCGTTCATTTCTATGATCATATAATTTTTTGTTGTTAATTCTATGATTCCTTATTTTTATTTTTTATCCATGGATTTTATGTTACCCAATTATTCCATATAACTATTGTGTTATTCATCATTCCAATGTTTATTCCATAACCGGGCTTTCTAATTCATCCCTTTTCTCTATGTATTCCCCATGTTACCATATGTTGTTTTAACAGTTAAATGGGATTAAGGAGATGGTAATGAATATTACGAAAAATATTATTTATTATAGTTTCATGATTTCTACTAATGTACCTAATCGTTATATGAAACTAGTCTTTTAGATCATTGGATTTTATTTTTATATAATTACTCATAAAATCATGTAATAATATGTGTAAATGGATTATGATGATATAGACGGTTTCAGATAATGGTCAAGTTATTTTTAGGGGTTAGTACTATAAAAAATTATCAATAACCCTTGGGATAATTATATTGACATGAATAAAGATGATTAAAACTTAAAGAATCACAATTTAGAAAATAATTTTCATTTATAGTTTTACGCTTCTATGTTCATAACTGACTTTTTATATTCTCATTATCTATGTATTCAAGAACACATATTATTTTTAGTTAATGGATGGGAATATGAGAACCCATGATAACAAAACTTGTGATATGTAATGACATTATTTTTCTTAATGGTATTCCAAAACACATGGGAGTATATGATCCTAACTTAATGGTATTACTATTTCATCTATGTCAATTTATGAATAATAAATATAATGATGTAGAACTCCCTCATTATATTAATGAAGATCATGTTTGGGTCAAATCAGTTATGGGAAAAATTCATCATGTCTTTAAAATTCATGTTAAAATTATATCATTTTTATGGGGAAGATGATCAGGGGTGGGAACTCATAAATAACCCAAAAACTAAAAAGGAAATTTATTACATGGAATGGTTACCATCTAAGAAAATATTTATCAACAAATATTTTACCGGGACTCTTTATTTTAAGATAGAGAAATAGTTCCTATGACTAAAGAAAATTATAGATCATACTATTAAAGAATATAAATAAAACATTAAAATGATTACATAGTACACGACGATGTTTTTCATGAACACAAAAAGCAAGGTCGATCATGAGACATCTCACCCTGGGTGCCACACAATAGTTCCCCAAGACACTAGATCACATGACCTTAGGCATGCCTCTCCATATTTTAGATGCTTATCCCTAGTAGAATGGGTCTGGTAAGTCACACATGAGGAGTTTCTACCCACATTTATCTGAGTAAAATGAATTTCAAAGTAAACAAGCAACTTCAGAAGCATCAAAATACAAAGAACAATATAAATTATTAATGTTAATAAAATAAGTAAATACAATATCAAATGGAATCAGAAAACAATCCATGATAATGTATGTCTCATGTGTCTAAATGAAAATTTGAAATTGAATACACTAATGACTCCCAATAAGGTCTCAAACCAATTTTGGCTCCCTAAATGTTTCTATATTATGAATTATTCATATAACCAAATACCATTCCCCTTATCATGTCCTACATCCATGGAATTTTTTCGGGTAGCAAACAAGAAACCTGAGTAGGGTGTGCGTAAAACTCAATAAGACATCACCAATTGTGACTAAGACAAATCCAATCAACAACAAGAGTATGCATTTGTATAAAGAAAATAATTTCAATTAATAATTAATAATTTTGTCATGTTATTTAATATTCTTTAATAAACCACACATAATAACGAGTATGTAACCATTCCTATATTTCACTAATTGGATTGGCCATGTAACCATTACAATAATCATTCATTTTTCATGTTCATGTTACCATTCCATAACTCATGCACACATTTGAATATCCACATTACTATTCCATAACTCACACAAACAGTTGATTGACCATGTTACCATTCCATAACTCATGCACACTTTTGAATGTTCATGTTATCATTCATTACTCTCACCCAAATTTGAATGACCTTATGACAATTCCATAACACACACACAAATTTTAATATCCATGTAACAATTCCACCATTCAATAATTAATTCATCTCTTAATTGTTTAAAACAAAAAAATAAATTAATCTCGTCATGAACATTAATTATTTCCAAAACTAATTATTTTAAACACCCAAATTAATTAATCAAATCATGAACATTAATTAATTATATAATTAATTAAATGATCCCATAATCACATAATCCACTTAATTAATTTGTTAATTAAATATTTAAAAATAACCAATTCTATTTCTAATTTTGTAGTGGCTAAAATTCATTGGTTTACCCAATTAATTAATTTAATATAAAAACTCAATTATTAATTACAACATGATATTTGTACACTTTTATATGTATAATAAATCGATAATATATTATTGTATTTTATACCACCTATCATATATCCATGAAAGTCTACACGTCAAAAACCTAGAAATGATTCGGTCTGGATCAAGATAAATTGTGGAAACGGATGGACACCCCAAAAAATGCATGTTATCCACTGATAAATATCATCTTGTAATATCTTATATAATTATTATGTGATAATTTTATAACATTTCTATATAAATATCATTTATAATTTTTCAAAATAATTATTTAACAAAACATTGTAATGATAAATATTAAATGATGACTTCCATCAAATTATTCATTGATATTTTCTTGTGAAATTGCACAAAATTATAATTTCAAAAAAATGTATGTATAAAATTTTCTAAAACAACCCTTTTGATTACTTTTCCTTTTTTTAAACAAATCGCTGAAAAATAGAGAGCAACGGAGATAATAAAATCTTAAAAAATAATGGAGAACTAGCTTGAGGTGCACCAATAGGGTCACACAGTAGGGGGTCACGCACCGATGGTGTCAGTGGAAAAGGAGAAAAACAATCACCAGCCTTACCCTAGTGACATGTGAGGTTTTCCTCACTCAACCTTATCTACTAATAAACATGAAGGTGGATCCTTTTATTTATAAAACTCATACATTGTGAGCATAATTAACCCCAATTTAAATCTCCACATTTGGTGTTCATTTTAACTGATTATTTGTGGTGGGGTTTTTTAATACACCACTAAATGACCATTAAAGTTTATTTTCAGTCAAAATTCTTCAACATGAAGCTTTCATGAATCATCAATGGTCAAAAATTCCAAAAATCATCTTTGGGGAGGAACCTGAATATTTCCCCATTATTTCATTAATTTTTTAAATTGATTATTTAATTTAATTATAAAAAAATCATTTTAATTGGGGACCTAACTAATACACCTACTACCTATAAAACATATACCTCTCCTAGGGTAAACCCCACATTCTAGAGCCAACAGTGGTCTTAGATTTCATGTACGACACACGATTTTTGAGATATTATTTTTTTTCAATCAAAATAAATATATAAAAATTATTTAATAACATTATAACACCAGAGAGGTGTTCAAATGTTAGACTCCAACACATGTGATACCTAATCTTGGGTATGAACCACATTTTAGATCTAATCATGGTCTTAGTGTTTTCATCAGATTCACCATTTTTTAGTAATTCAATTATTTTGATAACAATTTTTGAAGGTAATATAATATAATTAATATCATTAATTGGCATTCGTAGAGGCTTTTCCGACTTCAAAATCTCACACAACAAAGTGTCTAACTCCAATAACATTCCATTAAATAATCCAAAGTGTTAACTGGGAATTATCTCTTATGGAATGACATTAAAAAAATTTAAGCCATTTTGCTGATAAACCATTTAATGATCTACCTAATTAGAAATAGGACAATATCTTAATATCTCCTCACCTTATAAAATATCATCCTTCAGCATCACTCCCTACCCACCCTAAGATTTCAAGATAAAATGATTAGGACAATGAGTACACATATCTACCTCTCTTTCCCATGTCTCTTATTGCACATGTCTATGTTTCAATAATACATGAACTATCGGTACTGTATTTCTCATCAACATTTTATCACTGTGATCAAACACACGTAAAAGATGCTCCTCAAGGTATGAGTCTATCTCAAGATCAACATCATCCACATTGATCACATGAGAATGTTCGGGGGGATATGTCTGTAGTTTTGATATATGGAGAACATCATGAATGTTGTTTTATTTTTGTGGAAGAGCCAATCGGTACACCCCTAGCTCGATTCTCTCCACGATCTCAAAAGGTTCAACAAACTTGGTTGCCAAATTTCCTTATATCTGTATCCAATGTTAACCCAACCTAGGAAACACCTGATGGAATACACAATCACCATAGTAAACAATAGGTTTCGTCTCCATCTGTTCATATATGACTTCTCCCTACACCGAGTCGTAGCCATACATTTACGAATTAGTTTAACCTGCTCTAACATCTCTTATGTGAGACTCTGTCCAAAGAGCACAAACTCACCTACTTTCATCCAGAATAGCATTAATCATCAAGTCCTTCCATAAAGTGCCTCTTATGGTATCAATTTAATAGTTTCATGGTAACTATTGTTAAATTAAAACTACACTAAATACAATGTATTATTTCATGACCCACCAAATTTAGGCACATATTCTCTCAGCATATTCTCAAGAACTTATATATTACTCTATGACTGTGCATTTTTTTATTGGTGTAAATCATTACTCAATAAAAAAATTGTACCAAGTTCCCTTTTAAGCGTTGAAAGAAGAGTGAAGTAAATCATGATTCATTATCTAAAACTATTGTCTATGTCACCCCATATAGATATACTATCTCTCAAACATATTGTTCTCCCAACTGAACAACTATAAAGGTTTACCTTATATGAAATAAATGTTATACCTTTTTCATTAGATCCACACGTATCCAAATAGAATCATTCTTACAATGTTTATTCGGAAGACCAACCCTAATGTTAATGGTAACATCATCCCACATCAATCAAAGAATGGGTAATGGTTATAGAAAACCTCTAAGTCATTGATGCACTGCATTCACCTACTGACTCGTGTATCTTCATGACACGATACCTACTATCTCATTTTTTATGCCCGAATACCAAAACGGTCATTGTAGGTCATGTTAAAATTCATTCACACCTAGATTAACCAACTACATTGAGGCATGAAATTCTCTTATGAGATCTTTTTTCATAGTCATAGGCACAGAAACTTGATTCGTCTCCTAGATGATATCGTTCTCATTTATCATCGTGTCTTAAGGTGTCTCCCAACCAGAAAATATTCCCATCAAGGACATGCACTTTGGGATATCATACTACCTGTCCCTAATATATATCAAATGTGTCAACTCCACTATAACTCACATGAGTGTCATATGTTGTTTCTCCCCTAAACCCCAACATTCATCACAAATATCAATGTTATCATATTCCACTCAGTACAAGAATCCTCACCCATCTGAATCTATGTTTTCAATCTCAAATAATCAGTCACATTGTTTCCATTCCTTAATGTATATTCTATCTCAAAATTAAAGGACTACATATACTCAACCCATCTCTACTTCCAAATATACAAATCATGCTATGAAAAGATGTACCTTAAGCTCTTGTAGTCAGTATAAACTGTAAACCATTCTCATAAGAGGTAGTTTTGTTAACACTTTTAAGAATATATCTATGTTTTGAACTTGAGGTCTGCCTAGGGAAATTTTGTTCATGTGGCCTCATATTCCATGTACTATATGCAATAAATTTATCATCTTGCATCAACACAACTCCAAGACTTATCATAGTAGCATCAGAATACATCTTGTACTCTTCACCTCACTCAGGTAGGATGAAAATTGGTGACAATGTAAAATTCTTCTTCATCTTTGGAATATCGTTCTCCCAAGCCTCCAAAAATTCAAAATTTACTCCATTATTGTTCAATACCAAAAGTAGAACTGCTAAGTGGAAAAATTATTGGGTGAATCTCTTATTACATATCGATAATCCTATAAAGCTTCATATATGAAAAACATTAATCCACTACTCCTAAGATAAAACTATATAATCCTTTTATTGGTCCACAAACACACCATCCTCTGAGCTGAGTTGCCCTTAAAAGTGTACCTGGTCATTCCAAAACTGACACATAGATAGCTTGGTGTGTAGCCTATGCTCTCTTAGTGTACATAGAATGATGTTAAGATGTTGTTCATGATCATCCTGAGTCTTACAGTACACAAATATGTCATCCACCAACACCACTAAAAATAAATCCAAATACTGATGACATATATTGTTCATAAATCCCATAAACATCACTTGTTCATTTTTCAACCCAAATGGTATTATAAATAACTCATATATCCCATACTTACTATTAAAATTGCTCGTCGGTACATCATAGGTCGTAACACTAAACTGAGGATATCCCGATATCAAGTCAATATTTGAGAACAAAAAAACTCTCATAAACTTTTCAGAAAGAACATCGATACATGGATGAGGATATCAGTTACTGAAAACTATTTTCTTCAACTTCCAGAAACAAAAACAAAAACATAAACTCTCATATGAATTATTTTCAAACAACATAGGTGATCTTCAAGGAGACAAACTCAAAAAGATAAATCCCATAACATAAGACTCTTGTATATAAGTCTTGATATCCTTAAGCTGTATTGGTTCCATTCTGTATGGTAGACTAGATCTTGTCTCAGCCCCAAAAATGAGCCCAATAGTAAATTCCACATCTCACTCAGGTGGAATCCTTGAAAATTATTCAAGAAAGATATCCTGAAACTATATTACCACTAGTGGAAAGATATTGTATGTTACATTCCCATCATCGAGAAAAATACAACAATCATGGGCTATGATCTCTCCCATTTACTGAGTTATTAGCCCTGCTCGGATGACTTGAATATACCACTCCCAATGGTTAATATAATGGTCACCCTTATGACATAATAATGTCACTCTCTTGTGGTAACAATCTAGGTGGACATAGTATGATACTTGTTAGTCTATACCTGAAATTAGGTTGAATCCTGTCATATCAATCATATAGAGATCCTAGAGAAAACGATACCCCCCCACCTCAAGAGGACATCCTTTTCACATACATATGTCTCTATAACAAACTCCCAATAGTGTATTAATAGTTATCACTCTTCTAGAAGACTCAATCTCCGAAAAAACATTGACAAGATTAGAATATATAAAGTAATGATAGGAAACAATATCATATAATGCATATGCTAATGTAGAAGCTAGTAGATTTCTATATCTCACTGTTGATGGCATAGACTCTCTATATACAAGTGTAGGTTTAACTACATGTATTTTTTTTACCGCTATTCCATGTGACATTGTTTGAATACCCTTATTTTCACTACTCTACTAATATGGGATATTTTATCCTGAAGGTGGGTCTACTACCTCTACTACCTTGGAATATAGATGTTCATCTTACATACTGATATGATGTAGATGAACCCCTTCCCACCATTTTTGTGTGTATATCTCTTCTATCACTACATGAAATCCTCATGTTCCTTCAGATCCTCTACATATTTCCAATATTTCTAGAATACGTGCATTCAACTGGTGGTCCGAGATAGTTTCTATGATAGTGGCATGTCCAACTGCACTAGTGGAAAACCACTTGAGAATGATCGTACATAACTACCATTTCTCTATGGATATTTTTCTTCCTATTGATCTAAATAAAACTATCATAGCAACACAACCTACTCTCTAAATTTGCACCATTTGACCATTTAGCAAGATTCAATTATTCTCCATTGGAAGCCTTCTTTAGGTTCCCTTTAGAGATGAGAGCCTGATTCACCACCTCTATAAACATCATCAGCCTAAATATATTTACTTGGGATATAATTTCACATTTTAGTATGTCTTAAAACATCTTTTAAAAAGTATCCTTATCTTCTTCTAGTGATGAATCCAAGTATTGTAGATCAACAAATCTTCCAACATTTTCCATCACATACATAATCCCTTGAGTCAGCCTCATGAGCTTAGCTTTGTTCTCCTACTTATGCATATTCAGAAAAAATTTATTAAAGAGCTTCTCCTGGAATTCCTTCTACTTCATAGATTCTTGCTGTCAATCCTGAGTCTTGATGTCCCATCGACATTTCGATAGACCATGCCACATGTGGGCATCCATCTTGACTCTCTTCCCAACATGAGTCTCCAAGTTGTAAAGTATAGTCAAAGTGGACTCAATACAGAACTCATATCCCTCAAGTCCACCTCTCTAGTAATCATAAATTTCGGAAATAACAACCACATCAGACAATAAGTGTGTAACCCAAGGTGAAATAATATTCAACTATAACAGAAATAATAACTAACAAAAATCCCACCATAAGTATATGGATTTCCGCCACACATGTGTTTAAAATTTCCATGTACAAGCTCATTACCAACCAGTTAACTCTCCATAGTCTCATGTCAACCTTTCCCCAAATATTAAGAAAATATAAGATGAAAATTAAATTTCCTTATGATACCACTTTTTGACATATCTGCATGGGTTCCACACAATGGTGCCCCATGCCGGTGGATCAAATGACCTATGGTGCACCTCCCCAAATGCATGATGTACCCTACTAGTAGTGAAGGTCTGGTTAGTCAGTCTTCTGTAGACTCCACCCTCGTTTATCAGAGTAAAACACCAGACAATGTAAACAAGTAACAACATATGAATTTAATTTCAATGAATAATAGAAATAAATCCTAACAATCAAAAAAGTAAATACAATATCAAAAAGAAGTAGAAAACTAGCCATGCTAATGTATGTATCAAGTTACAAAATTAAAAATAAAAATCAAATAAACTAATGACTCCCAATAAGATCTTGAACCTAGCTTGTATCCCTCAGTGTTTCTCTATCATGACATAGCCATCCAATGTGGTCCCTTTTACCTTATCATGTCCGACATCCATGAAATCTATTCAGGTAAAGACCAGGTCGCCCATGGTGGGCATGACTACTAGTTAGTTGGCCACCACTAATAGTTTCTAATACAAATCTATTCAATAGAAAGTGTATTTAGTTGTATAATGAAAATTATTAAAATTCATAATTAAACATTATATTAAATTATATGATATTCTTTATTCAAACACACAAAATAATGATCATATTATCATTCATATATTTCACCCGCTGGGATAACCACATTAACATTCCATAACTCACATATTTTGAATATCTATGTAACCATTTCGTAACTCGTGCACACATTTGAATTTCTAGGTTACCATTCCATAACTCAAAAACATAATTTAATGTCCTTGTTACCATTCCATTACTAACACACACATATTACTTTCCATGTAGCAATTCTTTTTTTAAATAATTAATTCATAAATTAATTATTTGAAACAACCAAATTAATTAATCACATCATGACCATTTTAAATTATAAAATATTTATTTAAGAGAACCAAATTAATTAATCACATCATGGTCGTCAATTCGTTCTATAATTAATTAACTGAGTCTATCAACAAAAAATACTCTTAATTAATATATGATAAAATTATTTAGAAAAACCAATTCTATTTCCAATTTCACAACCCCCCAAATTAATTAATTTTACTAATTAATTAATAAAATATATAAAAATATCAATTATTAATTATTCCATGATATTTGTGAAATTTCATGCAGATTTCAAATCAAGACTATTTGGTTGGATTTCAGACCACCTAAAATATACCAAATATGGTCCACAAGTCCAAGTCGAGTTATGATTTGGTCACTTTCATGATAAAATGAAGAAATGGATGAACTCCCAAAAAACACATGTCCTCAGCTGATAAACATATTATGATAATATCTTATATAATTATCATGTGATAATTTCATAGTATTACTTTATAACTATCTTAGATATATATGTTTCATAATAATTTATTAATGAAAGTATATAATGGTAATTTATAAATAATAATTTTCATTAAATTATTCTTTGATAATTTTTTTAAAATTTAATGGAAATAATAATTTGAAAAAAATTTATTATTATCATTTTATAAAAATAAAAATTTCTCATTTTTTATTTTATTTTTTAAATAAATCATTGAAAAATAGATAGAAATATAGATAAATAAATTAAAATAAATAAAATAAATGTAAACCTACATGAGGTGCACCAACAGTGTCATGTAGATAGGGGTCACACATAGCCTGTCTCAAAGGAATAGAAGAAACAAATCACCATCTATACCTTAGGGAAATATGAGGTTGTTCGTACTCGACCTGATTTCCTATGAAACACAAAATTGGATCCATTTATATAGAATATTGGAACCTTGTGACCATAAATTTCCCTAATTTAAATCTTCAAATTTACTATTTTTCAGATGATTATCGATGGCACGATGTTTTAATTCACCCCATGATAATGATTCAAGTTTCTTTGCGGTAAAAGCACTTCAAATTAAAGATTCCAGGAATCATCAGTGGTAAAAAATGGAGAAACTAATGTTTAGAGAAGAACATGAATATTGCCTTCTGATTTCATTAATTATTAAAATTTATTATTTTATTTCACTATAAAAAATCATTTAATATTGTTACCTCACTGATAAATTTAATGACATAAAACTTATACCCAAAATAATGTAAATCCCGCATTTTGTACCCAACTGTGGTCTTGGATTTCATGTACAATTCATGGTTTGTGTGATATTATTTTTCTAAGTAAAAATAAATAAACAAAAATTATAAAATAAAATTATCCCAAAAATGAGGTGTCCAATCATTTGTCTCCTATGTATTTGATAAATTATATAACGTAAATACCAGGTTTTAGATCAAATAGTGGTCTCAGATTTTTCATACGATTAATAGTTTTGGATTTATTGATCTATTTTAAATATATTTTCTATGCTTAATATAGTATGATCAATATATTTATTTTACCATCGATGAGGATTTTTGGGCCTCAAAATCTCACACTACTCATTATACGACTCTTAAAATATTCAATTAAAAAATTAAAAGTGTTAACTAGTCATTTTATAGTATATAATGACTTTAACATATTTATTTAAGTTATTTAGATGATAAAACATTTACGGAAAACATACTTTGAAAAAGGGAAATATTTTAGATATCAATTCTTCATTATATTAAAGGTGAATCTACAAAAGGAATAAAATATTCAAGATATTGAATGCTATGAGAAGATTGTTCATTATTATATTAAGGTTGTGATGGAGATTGGAGACACTAATTAATAACATGTTTTCTATGAAAATAGAAGAGGATAGATTTTAATAAGGGATAATCAACATATAAATATCATTGAGGAATGAAAATTGAACATCACATGTGTTAAAATTTTTGGAAGAAGCGTCCTGAGAACTATCTAAAGGGAACCAAGAGATTCTTCACATGTGGAAAATAGGGGTATTATTCTAATAATCTTTGAAGTGATATGTAGAATCACACTATAGTAGAATAATAATGGAATGAAAATATCAAAACTTAGACCACAATAAAGTGTTTCAACTACAAGTAACGTGGTCGTTTTTTGGGAAAACTCCCTAAGAAAATATTTGTTGGAGAAAATCAATCACAAACCCCTCCAGGGATGCAAGAAAGTTCATATTCTATCTCTATGAGGTGGATACCAAAAAAAATGTAGTGATAGGTAAGCTGGTTATTCATTAACAAATATAGAATGTACTATTTGATTCGGGTTCAATGCATTATTTCATATATTGAATGTTGTGTAGAACAATTGAAACACAACCTCCAAATTAGAAAATCAGTTACTTATGAGAACAATGAATATATTAATTATTTTATATATATTGTTTTACTCTACCCTAGTAATTTTTTATTGAATGAACCTACCATAAAATAACATTTTACTTCCATTGGGGGGTTTTGATGCTACATTGGGCATGTATTGGATGTTGTTCTACAAATCCCACATCAATTGTTCAGAGAGGGAGATCACTCTTCACATCCCCTGAAATCATCAAATTCTATTTAAGTGGAATAAAGAAGATAAATCGCCATCAAAATATTATACTCATGTGTGGATATTATTTCTTTATGAGAAAGAATACCAATCATAAATAATTGATACAATGTATAGAATAATTATTGATGACATGCCCATTTGAGGGACTACACTGATATGTTCCATAATGAATTAACCAGTCATCCTTATAATCGAGTGGTTAATTTATATAATGGTGGCATACCTGTATCTATACTCATATCAGTTACTCTTTATAAGATTATCACTATTGAGTTGTAATAATCAATGAATAAATTGAAATAGAATCTATAAAAGGGTTTTACACACCCAATTGATTCACCATTGGGTGTGCTGGTCATATTCATCAAGAATAAGGATGGATCAATGTATCTTTGCGCTGATAATTTTGATCTCAAAAAAATAATGATAAAGAAAAATTATCCTCCTCCATTGATACATAACCTATTCAATCAACTACATAAATCCTTGTATTTCTTTATGGTAAACCTTCGATCAAGATTACACTTATTAAAGTTGAAAAAGTAAGATAATCCCATGACTTATTTTTGAATGATGTATGATATCTATGAGTTTATCGCGATTCCCTCCATACTCATTAATGATCCATAAATATTCATGGACATAATGAATATATTCTTCAGATATAACCTCAAATAAATTTTGGGAATATTTATAGATTATATTATAATATACTTCAAGAGAAATTAGAATCTTTAAGAGCATTTTAATACTATGTTATGTAATTTTAGAAGGGATAAACTATATGAAATGTATTTAATTTTTTTTTCTAGAGGGATGAAGTATTATTCTTGGGGAATATTATCGCTAAAAAGGTATATACATAGACTCTACTAAAAAATAAAATTGAGTAGTTTCCTAGACTAGCATATCTAATGGAGACCTATAATTTTCTTAGTCTCTATGGGTATTATGAATGGGTTTCGACTTTTAAACCCACAATACAAGTTGACTTGGAATTAAGTAAATTTATTCTAGACTGGTGAATGTAAATATTGCTTCAAAGAGTTGAAAAAGAGTATTATCATTTCACTAGTACTCACAATGTCCAAAAGTAGGGAATTCTTTTTGGTATATCACACATAGAATGTAATAGGCTATGTACTAATGAAAAATGATAAAATGATAGCCTATGCCTCAAGGGAGTTGAATGTTTAGGAGAAATATTATCCCGCAAATGATCTGGAATTACCTTCCGTGATCGTTACATTGAAAAATATTGTGAAATTGTCTCTATGGGGAGAAGTTTGAGATATATACGGATCACAAGAGATTGAAATATATAATCACATAAAAAGGTCATAATATGTGCCATAAAATATAGTTAGAGTTCATTAATGTTTATGATGTCTCAATCCACTACCATCCTAGTAATGAAAATATTGTGGAAGATTCATTAAATATAAAGAATCCCACAACTTTATAAATGATCAGAATTGATAAGGATCCAATCTTATTAAATGAAAAAAGTATTAAAATTGGAATCATAAGCGAAGAAACTTCATAACCCTATTATTAAATGATTTCTCCACCATCTGATATGTATAAGATAAATGATTCTCAAAGAAATGATGTGGGAATTCATATGAATGTGTAATAAATCATAAATGATAAATACTAGGAGTTAAAAAATTACAAGGATGGAGTCAATAAATTCGGGTCATGAATATGTGTACCTTTATGTCCTAAAACAAATAAGGATATTTTGAATGATGAACATAGATCGACCATTTCCATCCACATTAAAAGCACAATGATTAATAGAGATCTATGGAAGCACTATTAGTTAGACAATATAAAGAATGAGATCATTGAATATGCATCAATGTGCCTAGTGTATTAGCATGTGATGAATTATTTAAAAATTATAACGGGATGTTGAAACCATTACCTATACCTACATCAAAATGGGAAAACATCCCTAGAGATACTTTTACTATAACTTCAAATTCATCCAAAGGAGATATCCCTATATGGGTTTTCATGGATCTTCATATAATGATAGATCACATTATTATAATTAGAGAGGACTTATCACATGATCAAATTGTACCGATATACATCTAAGATGTGGTGTGGGTAAATTGAGTGCCATGTCGATTATATGTGATAAAGACCTGAGATTTACCACAATGTTCTACAAAATATTCCACCATGATCTAAACTGTATACAAATCTTTATTATAGTTTATCAACCTCAAACTGATGCCTAATCTAAGAAAACCATATAGACATTGGAATAATTTTTGATATCATGATCAATGTACTTTAATGTAGGATGGTATCAATATATTCCATTGGTTTCGTTCTCTTACAATAATAGTTTCGTCTCAATTATCCAAATGACCCCATATAAATCCATTTGTGGGAAAATATTTAGAACACCTACATATTAAGATGAATTTAGAGAACATAAACTATTGAAACTAAAATGGTCAATGAAATTGTAGGAAAGGTGAAGGCCATTAAACATTACCTCAAAAAACAAAAAGTCGATAGAAGCGCTATGCAGACAATCGTCAACAGGGCATATAGATTAAATTTGGATAAAAAAAACTCTTGTAGATATCACCATGGAAGAGAGTTATGAGATTGTAGAAGAAATTTAAGCTAATTACATGGTACTTAGGACCCATTGATATTATTTAACACATCATTTTTCTGTCATATAGACTATAAATTATACATGCCTTTTCTGAAATAATAGATATATTCTATATATCCCTCTTAAGGAAGTGCATACCGGACCCCTCACATATAATGAATTTAGAGGTGTTATATCTGGAAGATAATCTCTCTTATGAAGAGAATTTGGTGAAAATATTTAAACTTAGAGATACATTTCTTTGTGACAATACCACTCACATATTTAAATTACTATAAAGAACAACAAATATGAAGAGGCGACTTGGGAACCCGAGGATGAGACGAAAGAGAACTAACCTCATCTATTTTTACCATAGTATGCAAAGAACATTTTTAAGGGAGAAGTTTCTTAAGGGGGAAGAATGTAACACCCTATTATTTTTTTTGACATATTTCTCTTTAGATATTTTAATTTATTCGGTAGATTATTTCTCATACAAAACCAAGCCTTAACAGACAACAATATACTATTAAAATATAATTATTTTAATTTGAAAGTTATAACAAAGCCATTAAATTGGAGGGAATGAATATGAATAACCATATTATGAAATATATTAATTAATATTAAAAAAACATTGATGTTCTCAATAAAGATATTTTATTCTTCAAAAAACATCATCAAAAACAATTTAATTTTTTTGTTACAAAATAGAAATAACTAATTTTGACCATTTCAAAAAATTTATTTGAAAAAACAAAGATGATTTATTTTTTAATTTATCATATGAAAAATTATCTTATGATGAAATTTTTATAATTTTCTAAAAAGATTGAATTCATAATGAATACTGAATAATAAATATTTTCATTATAAACTGTCTATTATTTTTAATCATTAAAAAAGTAATGTTCTATTTTTTATTACTTTTAAAATTTAATTAGTTTATATTGTTTATAAATGATCTAATTTAGGCCCATAAAAATAATTTTATATATTAATTTTATATAAAAACATTTAATACTTAAAAGGGTTTTATCAGAAAAATTATCCTTTGTTGTGTTTTTCTAGATAATTTCAAATTAAATTTTTACACATATGTAATTTAAATTTTCAAAAATTGATTCTGTATTTTTTTCAAATTTATTTCTTAATTAATTATTCCACTTTTATTTTTGTCCAATATAAATATAATACATGGTAACATTTATCATCTCTATAATTGGTAACACTATTGGAAAAATGGCATATACCCACGGTTTGAAACTGTGGGTATAGCCCCCAAAACCGTGGGTATAGCCTATACCCACAGTTTTGGGAACCGTGGTCATTAGTGAAGTCAGTATATGTCCCCAGCCTATACCCACAGTTTTCAAAAACCGTGAGTACAGATTTTCTGCCACTGTGTCAATGCATCATACAGAATTTTCACACTGTCAAAGTCTTTTACCCACGGGTTTAAAACCGTGGGTATAAAACCTAAAAGACTGTGGGTAGCGGGTTTCGATCCTACAACCTCTTCACTGAAAACACCGCATATTACCACTTCCATAACATCACCTATGTTTATATATATATATATATATATATATATATTTATTTAAATATAGTTATAAAAGTTGTGGGTATAGAGGGAAGAATCATGGGTATAGCACTCCCGCCAAAAACATTTCTACCCTGCGAGAAAAAAAAATTTCCCGTGCACACACGAGAAACCTATACCCATAGTTTTTCATAGCCGTGTCTATACGTATTTTAGCCCAGGACTACATCCATGGTTTTGGGAAAATTCATGGGGATAGGTACCCCTACACCTAAGATGTTTGAGAACCGTGGGCATAAAAAACTTTTCAGGACCTATACCCACGGTTTTGGAAAACCGTTGGTATAATCCCCCCTTATCCCAACTGTTTTCCAAAACCGTTGGTATATGGGTACCTATTCTTATAATTTTCCCAAAAACTGTGTTGATAGTTCCATTTTCCAGTAGTGTAAGTTTCCATAATATATAAAAAAAATAAGTGATAAGGAAATATTTTTACATCAAAATACTTATTTGATGAATTACATTTTAAATTTAAGAAATAATTTTCTATATTTGGATATGTTATGGAAACGTTTCCATGATAACAACTTAGAAATTATTAAAATCAATGTTACAAAATGTCACACTATTGTGGTTAGTAAGTATAATATTTTTAATATGTAGTTAAATAGAATATATGATCGATTGTGAACAATATTTTTAAATATAAAATATATATATTCATCATGGTAATTTATTGAAAAAAATTACTAAATAAATGTTTACCTAAAATGATTATACAATGTTGATGTTGTAATATTTTAGTTAAGATAAAATATAAATAAAATATAATAAAAATAATAAAAGTTGTATAATATAAGATACTTAAGATGATCCAAGAATTTTATAAATATAAATGACATATTTAAGATATAAAAATATCATTTATCTATTTCTACTTGTTTTCTTGATTATTTTAAAGTCAATGTAATTAGTATTTTTAAATTTGAAAATAATAATATTTATGGGGTTTATTTTATTTTTTATATTATTCAAAAATATATAAAATATATAAAAAATAAAAAATAATTATGAAACGATATAAAATTTTATGAATTATGGTGTTATGGTAAAATATATACCATATAAGAAGAAATTACAACATTTTAATGTTGAAAAATTTGTTATTGTGGTTAACATTAAAATTAGATAACTAATGGTTAATCATACTCAAAAGGTTTAAAATAAAACCAAAACAAGAATAAATAACAATTTTTATGATATTACTACCTTATGTTATATTGTCTTTTATTACATGCCCATTTAGATGTATTTTGATATAAAAATAATTTATTATAATTTTCTCATTTTATAAATCTCAAAGAAACCCTCTTATCCCTTATAAATACCACCCCTCACAACCCCTTCCCCTTACACCATACAATTATTAATACTTTTTTAATCTATTAAAAATAGTCTCTTTTTATCTATACCTACATACAAGTGATAATGGTCTCCACAAAATAACAATTCGTTGTTATCTATGGACTTTTCAAGGAGGTGATATTAAAGAGGAAACATTCTTGAATTACTACTCTTAATTTACATTCTTCTACTACCTTCTCCTCACCTCATTCATCCATCAAATTATACTAACTATATTATCATGTATATAGTATAATTATATATATATAATGTATTTTTTCTTTTTATCCCTTGTATCTCATCCCACTTATTTAATCAAAGGATCTCATTGTCCAAATTATGGAGATCAACAATCTCCATAGATAATAAGTTCTTTTTTTTCAAAACTACATTCAATGCTGGACATTATACTATAATTATGGATAAATAATATCTTAATAAGTATATTATAACTTCTTGTATTTTATTTAAATAATATATATACATAATATTAAAAAACAAGTTCATGGATGGAAAAAACCCTCCAAAAAAACATAACATTTATCATTAATGTTTTTTCAAATGAAGTATACTCATGTTAAAAAATAAAATGATATATTTTTCCATTTAAACTTATGGAGGTGTATGAATAATATTTCATTTCACTTATGGAATAATATTCCCATTCTAAAATATGTTTCATAATTATTTGAAGGTAAAATGACCATGAAACCATGAAACAAATAAATCTTGAATGATGAAATTGAACATTAAAATTAATCGAAATATCAATAAATTATCTTAATAAAATTATAATAAATAAATTACATTGGAAATGGTTATCTAAATTTTCCTTAATTTAATAATTTATTCTTATTCTATATTTCAATGATGTACTTTGTATATGTACAAAAATATTTAAGTAACTGAATTCAACTTTTCTGATGGAGAATTACATATTTCATAAGGTTTCTTTCTTCATTTCCCTCAAGAAGAAAACATGATGAATAAATTCATGTTCTCATTTTATATCCATTTTCAATTACACTCCATAAAGTATTTTGTGCCTAGAATATTCATCTAAAATAACTCAATTTATCATGAAAACTATTTTAATTCATTTCAGTTTTTATGAAAATAATTATGCCTTTATCCTTTTTATTGAATCCTTATTCTTTTCCTTAAAACCACGCATTTGTGGAACATTTCTAATGACACATAACCCCTATTTTTAATGTTTTTAGTTTATTTTATTTCATTATTCTGGATCTATTTATATATTTCATTTATTAATGTCTAAGAATGATTTAAATCTATTCATTCACGTACTACATTGTTATATACACTTTGGTTATGTCTTATAAAAAAATTAATACCCATTTCATTACATGGGTAATCCTTATATGTATTACTTTTGTTAAATTCTTTACATGGAACACATTTTCTTGGACCTGTTATTATGGGTGTACCGAGAAAACACACCAATGCATTGTCTAATTTCTTAGACTCACGAGACATTATGCATGCGAATAGGGAGTAAACTTAATCCATTATCGAAATCTATAAACAATTTTATATTATTTTGGGAGTTATCCTTGAAACATATTTATGTCATGTTATATGTTTCCACAACTATCATATGTTTTTATGATCATATGATATCATTTTCAAAATTCTACACTTCTGTATGTTTAATCATGAGTCATTCATTTTATGTTATTGTGTTATTCCTTCTAAATACTTGGATATGCTTTATTCCCATCTTTATTCCCTTGTTTGGATTCATATCCCATCCCTTTTTCTATGTGTTCCCCATGTTTTCCTATGCAGTTGTAAGAAATTGATGGGTTCCAGGATATCATTATGACTACTAATAAAAATATTTTTTACTCTAGTTACGTATTTTATTATTATTTACCTAGTATACCAATGATAGTATACTATATGATCCATATATATTATTTTATGGATTATTATGCTAAAAAATATAAAAATATTTTTAAAAGGATTGGGTCACTAAAAATGTTTTATAGAAATACATCTGATGGGGAGTGTATGAATGGTATTTGATTTGTGTTATTATTTATTCGTTATATTGTTGTCTTTATTTTGGAATTTGTATCAATTGGGTGGATCTATTTATTTTGAATTCAATATTTTTCTTTTATAGTTTCGTAGTAGAAACATGGTTTTTATATGGAAATAAAGCAAAGATGGTAGACTCAAAATGGATGAATGAGATATTATAACATACATTGATTTATCATAATCATTTCATTTGGAATATGATAAGAGTTATTATGGGGGATTTTGAAATACATCGTGTAATTTTGGGTTGTTACATTTTATTAAGAATTTGAATGTGATTTAATGGATGGTTCATTATTAGAAATGGGACTCAATTTAAGAACCAAAGGGTTATAATGCCAAAAAAAATTAGGAGGTGGTTTAGGGTTTGGTAGATACCTTGGGTCATATAGGAACATTCATATGATGAAAGGAGTGGTTAAGGTTCTACATGGGCCTATTGGAGGCCCTTTGTGCCATGAATCATGATTCATATTGTGACTTCTAGATATAGGAGGTTGAACTGACCTGGAAAGTTAATTCATTGAATGAGACATGCCTTCATTTCATTAAATCATTTCCATGGAGTTTTAAATGTATTACACCCCTTTTTCCTCTTGTTTCTGACATACACACACATTGGAGGATGATAGTTGGGCCATCCCCACTCCATTGTTCTCTTAAATAGAGGATGTTTTGAGTGTGAGGTCACAATTTTAAATCAATTATCTATCCAACCTTATAACTATTCATCTTTTTCAATAATTCCATATATTTTGGTTAATGTTTTCGCAATTTATTCAACATAATAATGGTGCAATTATCTTAAATGGATGGGGTATTTTCTAGGAATGCGTAGGGGATAATTCGAGATATATTCTATACTTTGTTGAAAGTGGTATCAAAAAATGTTGGACACCCATTGATTTTTAGAAGGGTTCTTATAAATTTATCATAAAAAAATCACCGAATCAGAAGTAAATTTTTGGTCATTTGTGAGGCCTAGGTTCGATGGTGCCTCAGTAGTAGAATCCACCTAGTTTCTCTTGATTTTAGAATGTGATTGATTCCCAAGTAGTTTTTATGAATTATTTATAGTTGGAAATTAATTAATTAATTAATTTTAAATTTTAATAATTAATTATTTATATTTATTATCATGAATAAGGTTATTGTGTGTGTTAGGGATGTCTTGTTGGGTGGGATGAGGTTTGATAAATCTAAATGAGGTATTAAATTCATTATTGTGGAAGTTGTACCCTATGAAAAAAATATATTCATATCTATTTATGATAATGTACTCCTGCATACAACATGGGGTTTTGGGAGTAATAGTTTTATGAGTAGAGGATATAGGACTGAAATTGGCCTCATATTCTTGAACTATGTGCTCTTGAGAACTTGGGTGAGTCGGGATCGCCCAGTGACTATGTCACCAAGGGGCACGAGTATTAGATGAATTGGAGTGGGGAATTATTAAGGTATCAAGATGTTATATGAGATGAAAAATTTCATAGGTTGGGTTTGAAAATATAGGTGGAATATTTCAGTGGCTTGGATCTGATGGACGATGGTGAGTTAGAAGTATGTTTTATGTGTGATGATGTTCTCCCACCTAAGGTTGTAGATGAGTCTTGGTGTGTTATTGGAGTGATATGAGACCTTGGGGACTTATCAGTGGGATTCAATGGGGGAGGGGTTGTTTAGGATTTAGACCCCTACTAGGATTCTATTATTGAGTATGGTGTGATGTCTTCATATAGTTTTGGGGATGTGGGACTTTGTGTGATAAGGGTAAAAAAAAGGATTGGTCCGAACATGGAATCTGGGTCGGGGTGGGCCTTTGGGAACTGATATCACTAGTTTGTATTGGAAATGAAGTGTTAATGAGTATCAGAGACTATAAGGAAGACAAATGACCTAGTGGATGATTTTAGTAGTGGGATGTAATGTACTAAGTCATGGGATGCTCACTAGGGGTTATCTTGAATAAGTTAAAAAGTAAGTTGTCTGATAGGCAGAGAACCTATGCACATGAATGTTATCTTGGACCTTCCTAGTGATTATGAGGATAGGTCAGGGTGATAACTTCCCCAGAGATTATAGGATAGTCCAATTTTATAGATCTCCCTATTTTATGTGGGGATTAAATGGACTGATAACCCTTCTTTAGAAAAGGAACTGGGTCTAGGACCTTTCCAAAAGAAGAATTAGTATATATAAATTACATTAAAATTTCCTTTTAGTATCAGTAGAGCACCTTTATATAAGTGGAATGGGTCATTGTGGATTAATTAGACCTTTTCACGAGTGGATTGGGTCTTAAGGGAATATATTCTAGGGGTTTGGGTCTCTGTTTGCCATGCGTGATGACCATTGAACCTCCCTTAGCTAAGAAGGGCTGGATAGGGGTAAATAGGCACATGATTGTTCCTATTGTATTTGGGTATTGGGTTGATATTTTGGATTCTAGCATACCATAAGTTGTCATGTATATTCATGGAATCATTAGGGGGTGTGGTTTCATAAGATGATGGCCAGATTTTGGAAAGGACCTGATGTTGGTATAGTCATGATTAGGGTGGAGTAATTGTTATATAATGACCTGACAGGTGTGTGTGCCTCATGAGGTATTTTGGGTGGCTTTTGGTGAGTTAATAATTGATGAAATTATTTATATTTTTGTTTCCTCATGTTTACAGATTCCTATGATGGAATATATTAGGGGATCATAGTAAGACTATTTTGTGTCATATCCTCAAACTAGGAAGAAGAATGTTAGTGTGTGTGAAGACCATATAGATGAATTTCTGGTTATAAAATGGGATGTGCAGTGGATTCAACATTGGAATATTTACTCGCTTAGGGGCGTAGGGTTTTTGAGTCTCGGGATGTTATTAGGTATATAAGTATGTGTTTTATTTTTCTATTTTATTTTTGGGATCATGTCGGTGGGTGATCCATTTTATTTTCTATGTGACTTCATTATGTATATTATTAGTTTCATTTATTTATTTTATATACTGTGATTTGGTGTGAATGATTTATATTATTTATCAAATATTTTTAATTCTACTCAAGGGTATTTTATTCCTATTGTATGGATTTATCCCTTTCTTCTAGTCATACGCCCTTTTTGTATAGAGAGACATGCTTGAGGTCATGTGGCTCATCAATATAAGTAGTGTATAAGAGAGGGAATTGCAGTAACACTGATAATTTCATTCTATGTGTTTCTTTTATTATTTATATATTTTATCTTATATCTATAGTTTGGAGGTAAAACATGATAATTCTAATAAATTAATTGGTGTTGATGGCTGAGACACCTTATCCTGGTGATGGTACAGGGATCATGAATTTAATTGATGGGAAACAGTATAGTCAATATGGTTAGAGTAGAGTTCTGTGGAATATGAAAATTTAATTTTAAGTTTGTAATGGGTGGAGGAAACTGATTTTTCATGGTCAAATATTGACCTGACCAAACCATGAAACAACTTATATTTTTCTTAAATTATTTAAATTTATTTATTTTCAAATGGGAGGCCTTAAATTATATTTTAACTTACTCTATAATCCCCCAGGTCCCACCAATTATAAATTCTCCCCTAATCTCCCTCATTATGATTCATGTGTAACTTCATCAATCAAATATTAATATCCATTAAATTAGGTAACCCATATACTTACTCTTCTTCATATTATTCTTGTTTCACTATATTTCCTATCACATAATAGACATGGTGGACTGTGGATATGAATTTAATGGGATTCGATTGAAATTATCTAAATTTGATTGATCTTAATGGTTGTTCAAAAGACCCTCTCGGTCTTATGTTGTAGAATATCACCTTATCACTCAGTTTACATCAAATATTATTATTTAATCCAAAAATTTATCTTTGTACACTGAACCATGGATTTTGGACTAGCATGATAGACTTTTTAAAAATTGGTATCATAAAATAATTTTTTCCAAAGCGATTTAAATATGTTTCAAAATGTTTTATACAATTTATTTTTCATTCTTAAAATGTTTTCTAGGTGAAAATACTAGCACTACTTATACAGAAATGTGTTCACACCATGTTTTTGATAAAATTTATAATAATGATTTTAGTTAATTAAAAAATTCCTATTATGAAATTAAGTCTTATCATTTATAAAGAATTTTCATCATGTTTTCATCATGTTTTTCATAGATTATGTACATTTTTATTCTTTTTAAAGTTGAATTTATCTATTAGTATCACTCCATTATTCATAAATAATTTTTTAGAAAATTACTTTCCAATTTTTTTGAAAAGGTAATTGTAGAATTTTTTTTATTTTCTATTTATTGATTGGAAGGTTTGTTTAGGAAACATTTTTGTCTTTTATCATTGTTTAAGACCACTAAAATTGTACCCCTTACTGATTATTGAGTTTGAATTTTTAATGAGGTTATGTAATGAAATGGTTAATTATATTGAATATAATGATTATATTTTTAATACTATTAGTGAAAATGGTTTCATCACTAAATTGTGTTAGAAGGTGTGATATGAGTTTATATTGTTAATTTCATTGTGATATATACTATGTTGACTTGTATTTTGTTGATAGCTCACCTATATTTTTTATGGGAAGAATTTGGTAGTAAGGAATGATTTATAGTGTAAATTATTATATAAATATTTGACAATGATAATTATCCTAACCACAAGTCAATACTTTTTTCTATTTATAGGATTTTTCCACTAGGCCAGGCTAGGATGGGTAAAATTAAATGTCAGAAAATTTGACCATCAGGAATTTTAATTATATGATATTTGTTACCATGTATTACAAAATCATCTATAGGTCTTTTAGGGGTTCTGATGATGATAAATTTGGTTTTTAGTTATGAATAAATTAGTGAGGATTATTGTAATTTTAGATTTCCCTATAATATATTCACCAATTTATAATATGTTTCATCCATTGATTTTGTAAAATATTCTTTTTAAATACCTTTTTTTCTTTGATAGCTTGTACCACATGCAACATCGAGTATAATCCAAATGTGATACCCTATTAAAATATTATTATTTAAATGTTACAATTATAACATAGACATAATATTAATAGGTATTAAAACGAATTATTAAATTATTAAAATTATATTTTTTACCTAGGTAAAAAATAAATTCATTGTTTATCAACTGGTTATAAATGAAAATAAAAATCATTTGAAGGTAACATAAATTTATTTCTGAGAACTTTTTTTATTCACACAAAATTTTTTAATCATAATAAATTTATTTAATAACTATTTTTAAATGATATAACTGATATATATTTATTAATAAATCTAATTTTTTACCATTAATCTTATATTTTTTTATATAAATGGGATAATAATAAACAAATTTTAATACTTAAATTTTTTTTCTTCTAAAAACCGATTTCATCGATTTTTTGTGCACATAAGTTAAAAATATCTTGTTACAAATTTTGGAAATTTTTTTTTAAAAATAAATTTAATTTTTAAGTCATCCTGAAAAAATTATCATAGAGTGAAATTTTTAGAATTATTTGAAAAGATTAAATTTTAATTGAATAGGGAAAAATATTTTTTTAAGATTTTTTTTCATTTACAAAAATAAAAAATATTAATATTTTTTAAAATATCTTCAATATCTACATTATTTAAATTTTATTGTTATTATTATTCAAATTTAGGTTATTATAATAAATTTTATACTTTTTTATGTAAAAATTTTTCATAATTTTGAAATGTTTTTCTTTGGAAAACCATATTTTCATCGCACTTGTGGGTTTTACATTAAATTAAATTATAAAAATTATGCGATTTTAATTTTTTTTAAAATTTCTTTGATATTTGGAATCATAATGATTAATATTATCTAATAATATCAACATATGTTTTTCATAATAAATAATAAAAACAGTAAAAATTAATTATAGTAGTTAAGGTATAAATTGGTTAACAATGGGTTAAACTAAAAATATATGGGTTAAAATTTTCAAAAACCATAATTAATTACTATTTTATGAAACTATATGTACTTGGTATTATCCATAACAAGAGATGAAACTATATTGGAACCCTTATTCATGACAAAAATGTGGGTGTAATTTATTCATTTAAAAAATTATAGGTGTGTCTTCTCCTCCACTTATAAAAGGGAACCCACTCTCATCTCCTATCCAACACCAAATTTTAATTCATTTATACAATACCTATCCAAATCACCTATATAAATACTTCATAAATATGTAGAGTCTGAGGTTTGTTCATAAAACTATTCTTGGATGGATTTATGTATAAAGTAACAGAGGTTCTCCAAAGACGAAGTATTATTCTTAACAATGCGTCCTCATTTTATTTCTTCTAAAAACCCCATAAAATATTATTGAACCATAATAATATAATAAACACAATATATTACTTATAAATTTATTTCTTTTTGTTACATTCATGTAATATATCCATCTCCCTTACTTAAATGGGAAACAAAATTGTTGATCATGGGTACAACGGACTACCACCCCATGAATAGATGGAGTTCAATTTCAATCAAGGTAATTCTCAGTTTTAATGGGAAAATGATGATGATTTTGGTTATAAAAATGATATTTCATGTTATGATCACTAAATATATTGTTTTCTAGATGAGGGAAACTCTCCTTGTTTGACCCTTCCATCTTCCTTTTGTACTTTTACTTTATCATTAATTATTGGTCTAAAGATTTTGATTCTGGCATGAATAATTTGGTATATGATGTATATACTACCGCTTTTAAAATTGATATAATGAATCCTTCATTTTTAATGATATTTTATGTTTCCATTTAAATTATTACATACAATGGGTTTTTACATGACTGTTTCCAAGTGGTAATGAATTTCATAATAAAATTTATTTTTATTGGGATATATTACATATTAATTGGATTTTTTATTATAAGATTATGGGTCCAATTAACATTTATTATTTTATGTTTTATTTCCACTTGTTTTATGTGGATTTAAATTTGAGACTCATATTCACTTCATCTACTAAATCTCGCTTCTATGTTACGTTCAGTGAAATGTTTTATTTCAAAATATCAATTCAATCATGATTGTTTATACATAATTTTACATTTATGTATATTATTTTATAACTATATAATAAACCCATTTAATTTTATTCTTATATTTTTATTCATGAACCATTCATGTATTATTACCATTTCCCCCTCTTTCTTACATAAAATTATTTATAAAATGTTTTTATGAGAATATGATTTAGTTCTTTCTCTGTTCGAAAATCATTTTTCTTCCACATCCATGTTTTCAAAATAATATTTTTAAAAGTTTTTCCAACATTATGAAAATGGTCTATTAAAAAAACTTTACCAATGTGTGTATTTTTAAAAAAAAAATTGAATGTAATATTCTTGTTTCTTTCCGAAGAAGTCTTTTTGGACTTTTTACTAAAAATATGAAGGAATAATTATTTAAACATACTCTAAAAATATGGAACTTTCCAGTCAACTGAACACTCATTATTTTGAAAAATAATTTACAAATTTATTGGGTTCTTTTTTTATATATTTTTTCTAATATTGTGATATTTTTTAGTTTTTAATAGTGATTTTCTTTGTGAACATTTTAATTTCCTCAAGAATGATTTAATATTATTTTATGTGTTACATATATTCGTCAATGTAAACATCCATTTATTTTACATATAATCCACTGGGTATATTTTTAAATAATATTATCCTTACACTTTATATGGATGATTTATTGTTAGATTGACTAAGGAAAATATTAAAATTCACTTTCATGGTAAATGTTGTTTCCATTTACATTCCCATAAAACATTCACATAATTGTGACCTTTTGATATTATGTTTCCCTTAAATATCTATATTATTTGTCTTGGATATTTTTATTGCTTATATTGTATATAATTTATACATATGGTGTTTTATATGGAATTTTATTTTATTTACTAGGTAAATATTCATATTTTTTGTTCATTATTTAATATGTAAAATTATTGACAAGGTATATTGTTATTAATTTGAATTTATCATTTAATAGATAAAGAATTATTTGTGCATATAAATATGGGTGGGGCATGATAAAAAATATACACTTGATGCATCGGTAAACTCGTGGGATGAATCAGTTTTCTAGATGTATTTAAAATAATTTTTACTTGTAGTTTTAAATGTTAATGGTTATAGTTATTGAATGTAGATGTATCATGATTCCGGAGATCATGGAGAATAATATTAGCAATTTCCATTATTGAGAACACATATAATATAATTATCCAATATAATTTCCAATTTATATTATCCATTGATTGATTTTATTCATTTTTTATTGATTAAATGGATTTTTTTCAGTTATTTACCATATTATATTTATTTTTTCTTTATTAATCATTATTTTTTACTCATGATAGATTATTTTGTTTGAATCCTAAAAAATCATTTGATATCCCCCGTATCAAGTTTATTTCCTAGGAATCCAAGAAGTTTATTATAAATTATATTCTTGGATATTCTAGAGGAAGTATTGAAATTCTATGAGAAAACTATTTTTTAAGTTATGTTTTTTAATATAATATGGGAATTATTTATGTATATAGTCTACCAAAACTACTAAATTATTCATCCTATTGGAATTTTATTCCCTCTATCGAGTCACAATATAATTAAATAACCACAAACTCTAATATACTAGATTGAGTGTCTTTATATTTGGTATAATAAAAAAATTTAGTAGGAACATTTGGAACCTAATTTAAGAAAACATGTATTATAGAACATAAATATATTATTGAATTTGTGGACAATCCTTTGAATATGATATCATCTTAAATCTTTGGTTGGGTAGATATTGTGTGTTTTTCCATTTAATTCATCTCAATCTGGATACTACATGTGGATATGGTTCTGGTACAGTCATACATATGGGTAATAACTCTAAAAATGTCACAATGTGATTAACATGAGTGATACATGTCATTAGATAATGGGAATTACTATGAACATGGTTTAATACTCCCTGGGGATATTCTATTGTTAATTCATATTTTATTTATGAACTATCAGGAATGATTTAAATAGATAATGTTAATTAAAGTCCAATGTTACACCTAAGATACCTTATACAGTAAATAAGGTTCCATGATTTAGACATCCAATAAAAGATTATATGGTTTTATATATTTTTTATCATTATACTAATTATGGTTTTACTCTATAATTTAAATCAAAAAGAATTATGTAATCTCTAAATGTGATGTAAAAACCCATCACATACCGAACGGTTGTGGGGATTGAACCCAAAACTAGAAATTAGAAAAGGTAAAGCACCTCCCACTAGACTATGTGATGTACTAGTTAATATTACATTTATAGTACTCAAATATTTCAACAAATAAATATTATGTTGATCAAATATTTATAAATTTTATGGTTTTTAGGAGATTAATGATATTTTAAGAGACATTTTATTGGGTCAAGATATATTTATAACCATTAGGTTTAAAATAAAGAAGTAATTAAGAAAAATTCAATTAAATTTTTATATATGTAAGCTATATAGCATAATATAATATGGTAGTTTAAAGAAATATTTAACGATGTTTTTGTTGGTTTCATTTGGGATATATGACAATTTAATTAAGGAATGATCTATGTTGATATTTTGGTTTTATTTTCAAATTTAGGATATTAAAGAATGATGTTTTATTCATTTTTAATGTTACCTAAAATTTTGTTAACTATTTTGGTTTTCATAAATATAGGATTAATATCTTGGTATCCTTTTTTAGATTATGTGAGTAGTTATAAGCTCTCTTTAGATCATTAGGCATGAAAATTTAACCATAATGGTTGATATATTGGAGAAATGGATGATATTGTGGTAGAAAATGAGTAATGGATAAAATTTTACTTCTTATATATTTTATTAGACATTATTATAATTCTACAATAATAATAAATTAACCCTATAAAAAGGGGAAATTTTATTTTTAAAAATTAATGATCTATTCTCTCATAAAAAATGTATATTGTTATCTCTTAATTGAATCTTATTTCAAAATCCATTTTTTTCACCACCTTCCATTTTTCCATATTTTTAAATGTTTTTATTCTATATTTCTTTTCTTATTTCCCTTTTAGTATTTTTAAAAAGATGTTTTATTAACCCATTTACAAATTGGGTTTTCAGTAAGGGAATTTTTCCAATGTAAACCCCGTGATTTTCCAGCACAATTTCAAATTAAGAGGAAGAAATTTATTGAATATATAAATAATGTAACACACTGAAATGTTATGGTATATTATTTTTAAATAAATTAAATATCTTCAATGTATTTTTCAATAGAAAACAATGAGTTTAAACATAATGTAATGCTCTATTAAAATATTATTATTTAACATGACCATTATAAACTGATTTTTATGTCAGTGGGTATGAATAGTTATAAATAAATTATGAAAATTAGGTGATTTACACATTTATTATAGAAATAATTTTTTTATCCATAGAATTTAAATGAAAATAACAAACATCTGAAGGTAAAATAATTTTTTTCTCTGGAAAAAACAATTCATACACGTAATGTGTATTGATCCAAATAAATTAATCTAACCAATATTGGTAATTGATTTTAATTCAATATATATATATATAATATATGAAAAAAAATTAATTATCATTAATCTAATATTTTTTCTAGTAATTGATTAAGAGTTAAACATGTTTTATTCCAAAACATTGTGTTTTTCTTAAAAGGTTTTTCATCACCTCTTTTGAAAATATGATAAAATTATTTTATCCTAAATTTAGGAAATATATTTGAAAAAATTAAATAAATTTTAAAATCATCATATAAAAATTACCTTTGAGTTAAATTTATATAATTATATGAAATGATATATATTTCAACGAATAGTGAAAAATACAACTTTTCAATTAAGAATTGTATTTTCATTTAAAGCTATAATAAAGTTCAATTTTTCTAAATAGTTATAAAATTAAAATTATCTCAACTAAATTAATATTATTTCAATTTGTTTCATTTTAATTAATTTTAAATATAAAATTTATATTAATACATCTTAGTCTTATGAAAACATTTTCTTTTGAAAACTACACTTTTTTCTCCCTTGCGGTGTTTACTATAAAATAATTTCTTCAAATTATAATAATTTAATTTGGAAAAAATGATTAAATATTTATAATAATAGTAATTAATATTTCCAAATAATATCAACTTATGTTTTTTTTCATAATGAAGAATGAAAATAGTAAAAATTAATCACCATAGTTAAGGTAATAACAGGTTTACCAGGATGTTGAACTAAAAATATAATGGTTAAAAATGATCCAAAAAAATTAATAATTTAAATTTTATGGGAATTTTGGGATATTATATCATACAAGGAATAATTATTATACATTTTTATACATATTTAAATTGAAAAACATTAGTGTAATTTAATATTTTCAAAAATTCTTATCGCATCCATACCCCCACTTATAAAAGGGAACCTCTTCTCCTCTCACGATTACACTTAAAAATATATTTTTGTCATTAAATAATAGGCTACAAATTTTATTTAAATCCATTAACATGACCATGAAGAAAATATTTTAAAAAAACATTCCAAAGAGGCTTCAAGTATAAACCTATAATGTTTCTCTGATAAAGAGTTATTGTTCTTAATAATGTGTCTTCATTTTATTTCCTCCTCAAACCCATTTAAATCATATTAAAAAATATAACATGATAAACTATTTATCTTACATATATTGATAATTTTTTATGTTAAGAACATTTACTATATCCAAATATTCCTCCCTCAAATGGGAAATTAACCCATCGTTTTTGTGTTTGAAGGACTACCGCCTCGCGAACCGATGTAATTTATTTTCCTTCACTGCATTAAATAGTTGTACATAATGATTTATTTAATGTTTATATGTTATATTTATGAAATTATTATAATTGATACAATATATTATAACATAAGACTACTTACCTTCCAATTCTCAGGGATATGATAACGCCGCTCATGTGTACGGAGGACAACCGCCTCGCAAAGTGATGTGATTAGTTTTTCACTTACGCGTTACATGTATGGTAATAAAGTAAAAAATATAACAAATAAGTATAATATTTATAAAAATATATACTTCTATAAATCTAATATCATATATAAATTCTAACAATCCAACCCGTCAAAAAACAATAATGTTACTAATGTGTATATTGGACTACAACCTTATGAACCTATGTGTTGTGCTTTTCATTTCCATTTAATTGGATTGTAGAAATTGATATATTAAATATAAATATATGTTATAAATGATTTAATAACATTTTTATGATGGAGTGTATTTATATACATTTATTTCATTATATCCATCGATATAAATTGAAAACAACTTCCATTTGTTCGCGCGGCTAACTCTCTCCATGAATGGCCTAACTCAATTTTTTAATATTTAAATTTTTTGGATGACCATAAAATTTTATTATATATTTATTTCTTTCTTTCTTTCTTAACACTATAAATATTATGGAACTATAATAAAATTACAAGGACCAAAACTACCAATCAAGAACATTTATGAAAAATGAAGTAATTATCTCACATAATAGTGATTTCAATAAATGATTATAAATAAAAGGGTGATAAACCATTATCAATAAATTATATATGTGATTATATATATTATTATATTTATTTTATATATTTATAATAAATATATATTTATTATATATGAGTTTTAGATATGTATGAAGGAAATCAGACATGTGGATAGGGGTTTCTAATATTAACTTCCATTCATTGGGCTATAATTATAATTTATTAATTTTTTTTATTCCTATATTATGTTCTAATTAATCATTTGATAACTTATTCTATGTTTTTTATTTTTTTTATTTACATATATTACACATAATCACTCTATTGGTTAACTGTCACTTCAATGATACAAAAAATGTATGGGATTTCATCTCAATTTCCACTCTATTGGGACTTGATTGAACTCATGCACATTTTTTATTTTTTATGGTGAATATAATTACCTTTTTACTCTTAAAATCTTTAATCCATCATATATTATGGTATTTTATGTTTAAAATTGAATTATATCATCTATGGGTATTCGACCTAAATGATTCCAAGTGAGATATAATTTTATAACTCAATTTGCTTTCATTTGGGTATTCTATTTCTGTAATGACTTATGTATTCAATGATTTTTTTATAATGAAATTGGATTATTATATTTCTAAATCATTTTTTTATTTGTATTTACATTTTAAACACATAATCACATCACTGATTTATTCTCACACCACTTTTGTGATTTTTCTATGGGTTTATTTTACAATTTCATTTTAATATATATTTTTCATTCCAAAATTATTATTTAAAGAAATTATATGATCATTGCATAATAAACCAATTTATATTTATTATCATGTATTTTTATGAAATTTTAATGTAATAGTACCATTTTCCCATATTTATTACTTAAAATTATTGATAAAATATTTTTATGGAAAGCAGACTTCATTTATTTATTTTGACACAAATCATTTTTTAGCCATATCATGGTTTTCTAAAAATAATTCAAAAACAGATAAAATCATAAAATGTTTTATTAAATACATTATAACCCATAATTGATATTTTAAATAATTATTTATAAGGAATCTTCTTTTCTTTTTATGAACAATACCATTCTTGACTATCTATTGAAAATCTAATAAAAATATTTATTTTAACATAATCTGCATGTATATAATTTTCCACTATATTGGCCAGTTATTTTTGGGGATTTATTTATAAGTTTATAATTTTATTTTTAAAGGTAATGTTTTTCTTAATTTTCTATAATATTTTTTGTTTTTAAAAGATATTTTTAAATTGGAAATCATTTTTCCCTCAATATTTTTAATGATATATTTCTAGTATTTCCATTAATTATTGAAAATAGTAATTAAATAACATATTATCTACTGGGGATAGGTAGTAGGAATAACATCCTTACTCTTTCTCTAGAATGTTTTAAGATCATAATGGATAATGAAATTATTGAAATTCACTTTATCGATTAATTTGTTATTCATTTATTTACCTTTAAAACGTTAACATTCATATGAACATTGAACATTAAATTTACATTTAATATCAATATTATTTATCATGGATATTATTAATTCACAAAAAATATATTATTTATACTTATAAATCTTTTCTTTGAATGTTATATGATTTTATATGGAAATGTTTTTCCCATATTTTTTATTCCTCATACACATTTATTGATAAGAAATATTCTTTTTTTTTTGAATCGATCATTCAATATACGTTGAGTTCTCTATATATAATGATATTAGTGGGTCGTGGTTTTAGGAAGCCCCTTGATTAATCAGTTGTCTCATGAAATTAATCAGTTTTTTAGTCTTATTTAAATGGGTTTTTACCAGTATTTATAAAATGACTTGGCGAATGGTCTTGACGATAGAGGTATCATGATTCCTGATATCATGACAACCAATATTAATCATTTCCTTCATTGTTAATTTAATAATTATTATTATCCATGATATTAAAACCTTCATTTTACTTTTGGATTCATTTTATTGTCATTTTATTGATTAATGATAATGTTTTGAAGTTACTTGTGTTTATATATTTATTTTTATTTATTGATAATGATTTATTTACACATGATATATTTTTTTTAAATATATCATTAATGATAATTTGAGATCATTCTTATTTTGTTTCAATTTCTCTGAATACAAGAAGTTTAATATCAATGATATTATATAGGTAATACTGATAATCTTGGGGAAAAAATATTGTGATTTTTGTTTTTAAATGTATGTGAGAGTTATGTCGGTATATAGTTTATCAATTATACTAGACGGTTCCGTAATTTTTTATTTGATTCCATGAGTCTATTTTTAATGTAATCTTGTAATCACCATCTTTGGACTACTAGTGTCAAGGTATTTAAATTATATGTATTAAAGCAAGAAAGTATGATTATTCTCTGTTATATATTTTTTATATTTTTTGATTAAGATAATTTATTTCCAAGTAAACTCTATTCTCTATACACTCAAACAAATACATTGAATATTGTTTCATAAAGAATTATTTGTTATCCATCGGTATATTTTTTACACATTCATTTTAACTATTGTGAATGTTTTTTAAATTTAAAAATATATTATTTATTTTCAATGTAAAACTTTAGCATGGTTTTCCTTTTAATATAAATTATATTCCATCAATTTAAATTTATCAAAATGTATGAGAAACAAGGTATATCTAAATAAATGTTTTTTCAAGGAAAATAATGTTTATTATGGATCATTTTATTTTTTTCCATTGAAAGTTAAAAACCTTACATTTATATCTTTAGTTCAAACTAACATATTTTTAGATTAATATCTAAATTTTATGCTTAGGGTATTGGTAGAATATATTCTTGTATTTTTTTCACCAATATTATTATACATTTTAGTTCTAGTAAAAGTCTTGTTAGAATGTCATGGGTGATGATATGTTTTGGTTCATGTGTTATAGGGTTTATAAGTAAAGCACATTCACATGTCATTATGAGATATATGTTGAGATTTTCTTTTTTCTATTTACATTGCCTTATAAAGTGTTTTGTTTCACCTTGTTATTCACCATATTGGTTAAATTTTTGTATTATTCCTAACATCCTATTAAATATTTTAATTTATATTTTTGATATGTGTGGTCACAATTAATTGAGTGGTTTTATAAATTATTGAGCTTCTTTCATGTTGTTGTGACATGTTAAGTTAATATTATTTTAGAAAGTGAATTATTAAAATTGGATGGCAGATAAAACAGATGATATTTTCATATCATATTTCTATATGAAATTAATTTATTTATTTCTTTGTTTTATTGAGATAAATCCTTACAATTTAGTTTTTTATGATTGACACTAGTTTTCCACCCATGGAGATCAGGAACACGCTTTGATCCATGTCACAGTTCGGCCTTGGTATATGGTAGGGTTAGTTCAGTTTGTTTCATGACAAAAAGGTATCATAGTATAGTTTTATTCAATGTTAACTATGATTTCATGGAATATTGGATAGAATATCATTATAATTAAAGAGTTATATTATAAGAACATTTCTATATGTTAATTTTTCTGATGAGTCCTCAGTTTTAAATTGATTACTGAGATGTGTCCTTTTAGTTTAATTATTAATAAATATTTCCTTTTTATGGAATTTGAGGATGAATTTTGAAATTTACTAGGAATTCTTGGGGACATCATTCAATGTGCATGTGTTGCTAATGGTGTATTTGGACTATAAAACATGATTTAGATAACCTAGTGTAACCTCCAATGTTAGTGAATTGTTAGGGAGACCATTCACAAAGTCATTGTATACTAATAAATTTGTCATTTTACTTTTTTCTCTTTACAAATTGGTTCTCAATGGTTTCATGATTTTCTATTTTAGAGTATTTTGGACGAGATTTTATAATTTTAATTGAATTTCTCTTCGTTCTTTAGTATGATCTCTTTTTTTATCATTACATATTTTAGGGACATTAATATATTTGTATTGAATTATTAAATCTTTTTATTGTAGTTTTTTTCTATTTTTATGTGTTAAATTTATTGCCTAATTTCCAAAAGTATGATTTGTAACCGTAGAAAATTTTATTTACTCTTTTTAATTACACTAAGGATTGATTTTTGGGTACTTTTCAATGTCATGATTAATATTATAATACCACTATATGGGGTTTCTAGAATGAAATAAAATTATATTAAACTATTTTATATGATAACGATTTATAAATCTGAATATAAACTGTTTTAGATTCTTAGAAAAAGGTATAATTCTAATTATGGTAATTATACAAGAGTTGATTTATAATTTTTTAGATAAAATAATACTTTTGGTGATATTTTAATATATGTTAATAATTATGATCAAAACATGTTTGGGGTTTTTTTGAAAAAAAAAATTACAAAATTTAAAAATTGATATTTGTATTAGGATATGGAGTTTTATTCTTTTATATAATTTTTTTATTAGGCTACCTTCTATTCGTTTAAATTTTAATAATTTTTTTTTGAAATTTTAGTTTAAGGAAACATTTGGCACATTGATATTCACCAAACTTGTTTCACATTTTTTTGTAAATCATAATTTTTCAGTGTAATTTGATTATATTTTGTATATTTGGATAATTTATATATTTACCTGATAGATATGTATAAAAAAACTCCTAATAAGAGGTTTTGTGTAGTTACCTAGAAGTTGATACTCTAGTTGATCAAATTTTTTCATGTCTGTAGTGCCTCCTGATTAATTTATAAGATTTAGTATTTCTTATAGGGAAAATAAATATAGTGATTCAATTCAGAAGTTTCAAAATTTAAATTATATTATATTATGAGGTGATAAAGGATTTCTTGTGGTAAAATATTGGATTGAGATGATTTAATGACTCCTTTATATTTTTGGGATCCCTAAGTCTCTTAAGATAAAACATGATATGTTCATACTGGATGGTCCAAGAGAAAAGTGTTAGAAGTATACTATTAATACTAATACACATTAGAAACATTTCTAGATATGACTCATGATTTTATTCATTTATTTATATTCTCCTGAACCCATTAATTTTTTTAATTAATTTTATTTTTATTTTCCTCTGAAGAAATGATTAATTTGTTTGGGGTTGTGATATTCACTTGTTGATGTTTAATATTTATAAACCTAGGTAATTATAGGTTAATTCATTGAAAACTATATGTTTTGAGAGGGTTCTTTATCATTCATTTCAGTCTATATTCTCTATTTTTTGGGTTACCTCTTATGATAGAATGGTGTGGAGGGCCATGTGATTTTATGTAGTCATGATTTTTAAAACAATGTACTCATTTTATCATCTATACTAAGATGTACATAAGCCGATTATAGTGGAAAAGGATAAATGAATATGGAACTCGATATATGGATGCAAATATAAACTAATTATCCTATATAATAACATTAGATTCCTCGATGAAACAATTTTTGGTTTGAATCTGTGTGTTAAGGAAGGGATTAAGAGTTTTTAATTCCATGTTTCTAGCATGTCTTATCATTATTATGGATGGGTTTTCCATTCAAAAATGGTTTATGGAGGAGTATCACATAAGAAATAGAAGCCTTTTTTAACTCTTCTATATATACCAAAGTTCATCCTTCTAATCATACAGATAATGTCAATAAATTTTTTTGTTATTATTTTTTATTTCTATTTTTATGGTCTCGTTTATGTATCATCTACATAATTATTTGTTTTTATAAGTTTTATTTTATTTGATTTGATCTACCATTGGGGTAACAGAAATATCTATTTTTTATGTTTTTTGAAGTATCTAGCACAATTTTAACTAGATTCTTGTTACGGTCATCTTTGTCTCTTCTCTTATCATATTGATTTTGGGGTATATAACCATTTTTATTCAATAAGATTTGTATAAGAAGAAACATATGTGGATGGGGGCCACCATAGATTTACATCCTTTAATTGTTTGTGTTGGTGAGGAAAATGTCTCTAAACTGACACATCCCTACGGACGAAAGTATTGAATAACCTATTATCCTTCAAATGAGGGGGTTTAAGACACCATATAGAATTAATATTTTCATTGGTGATCTAGTTTTGAATCACTTTATGTATGTTGGGTATGAATTATTTGGGATGCATCTTATACATTAGATTTCTAGAACCATATTGGATATTCAAGTCATATCCCAATCAATTTGGGATCTTCTTAATTTCTACCTTTTGAGAATTTTATTCATAATGAAATATTATTCAAATCATTTAGTGTGACCTGTTTTTTAAAATTATTTTCTCTAATGGGGTAGGTAATCCACATCTCTTGTTAGATAAAGAATTTCTAAATAGACTATCTAGGTGTAGAATGTGATGTGGTATGGGGGAACAATAGACCTCAAAATATATTTTTTAAAATTATTTTTTTCATTTAGTTTTTAGCTACAATTTTAATGTTTAGAAAATAATTTTAGAGTTTTGAGAAATCATCTAGGATACATATTTACGAGGAACATGCTAGATCATCATGAAATGACTATAAATGGTTTAAATATGAAGACTATAGACTTTGTAAAATCTTATAAAAATAATATAGAATATATAATGTGACCAAATAGTGTATTGAGTGGGTGGTACTGTAGTTCAAATTCTAGGATCACGACCCTGTAAGAATGTTTTGGTCACTCATGAAACTCAATAAAAGTGTTTTTTTGAATTTTTAAGGGAGGCCTTATTTTATCTTTACAATTCCCCAAGAATCGTCCCGTGAACCTCTCATCCAACATTTTCCCACAATCCTTCTTTAAACATGATTGATGTTTGATTTATTTAATTATAGTATTTATCTCTTCAAATTAGTTACTCCCCTCCTCTTTCTTTTATATTTTCTTCCCTTTTCTCCCATATTATCCTCATCTAATGACAATAATGACCTAAAGAATGGGATTTTGTGGGATTTAAATGAGTGTATATTAATTTTAGGGTTTCTAATTGTCCTTTAAAGGTCTTTATTAATATTTTATAGTGGAATAAAATCATTACACTCTATTGAAATTAAATATCATAGGTGGATCCACGTGTTTCTCATCCATATTTAAACCATGTGTGATTAATCACCTTTTCAAAATATGATTTAAATTAAATTAAATGTTGTAATTTTTATCAATTAAAAATATATTTTTTAAAAATATTTTTAATAATGTAATTTTGGTTATAAGAAGGATTACTATTTTAAAATTATGAAACAACTTTCTTATGAGAGTGTACTCACTAGATGTTTGAAAAAATAATCTAAAAATATTTTGATGAATAAAATAGTGCCCCTTTTATTAAATGATTCCATAAAATATATAATGTATTTTTATTAGGATTTCATTAAAAATTTTTCTTAAGTAACCATTTGAACTTTTCAATGTTGACTTATTTCATTAGTAAATCCTCATTGTTGTTACCTATTTAGTTTTTTTAAATAATTTGGGAATTCTTTTAAATAGGAAATTTTTTAATTTTTATTTTTTCATTGTTTATTAATTGGAATTTGTTTTTTCAAAAACAAAATTTCCTTTATTCATTAGTTAAACTGCTGAGGTTATACCCTTTTATTGATTCTTGAGTATCAATTCAGAAGGTGAATATATTGTGGAATAATTAAACATAATATTTATTATGTTTTTTATTATTGTTATTTAAGTAATGGGTTTCATCAATAGTGGTTGTTCATATGTGATATATGAGTTCACATGATTTATTATTATTTATTAGATGTTATGTTGAGATTTATTATATTGATAGATCGCTGTTATTTTTTTCATACAATACCTTTATTAGAAATACCAGAGTACTATTATCAAGTGATGAATTAGTATATGATCAATCTCTTGCATGTGGAACCTTGTTTTGAATTTTCCATTATTAGGATACTTTACCCTTTGATTGAGAAAAGTAAGGGTAAAATAAATTGTTAGTAACTTATATCATTGATCATTCCAGTTATCTAAGTTTTGTTACTATGTTTTCATTTTTCGTATTTGGGTATCCTATTGTTCCCATGATGATTACTATGATTTCTAGCTATAGTTATTTTATTGAGGTGAATTTTTATTCATTATTTACCAATTTTATCTTTACCATATTTTTATTATGTTACACCATGAATTTATGGTTATTCCCTTTTAATGAGATTGTTTATTTTTGAATAAAACTAATTTCATTTTATGTAAAAACTTTTCCTTATACCATAATACTAATACATTAAATAATTATTCTTATAAAATATTTGATTAACTATCACTAGGTTATTTATAATTAAATTTTGGTTATTTGGAGTGTTTTTTAAATTCATTGAAATATTAGTTATTTGAAATGAGAATTATTAAATTGATATTCCATAACAATTTCATTGTTTTCCTTTAATGAAAATATTTTTGAAACTAGTTTCTAATAATGTATTTTTGACTAATTTCTTTTTATTTGAATGTGTTTTTTATTATATCTCTTATAATTTATTTGTTTAAATTGAAATTTATACTTAATATATTTACTTTCAAATTACTATGAATTTTTTTATAAGGAATGTTACACATTTCAGGTTCAACACTAGTATTGTTGTGATATCACAGGTGGCAATCACTTTAGGATCAAGTGTAATGGTGGTAGTAGTTAAATCAAATTAACATTTCATGGGGATATAAATGTATAGTGTTTATATTTATTGTTTACATTTTTCATCTCATGTATCATGCCACCTCATACTTACTCCCTTATTTATCATTATGTTATTATACACTAAATTTTATTAAATCATGGTTATATTTATTTTAGCGATATTTAATTATAATTATTTGGAGTTTTTAAGGATTTTTACGGTTTGTTAATGATTATGTGAGTTGTTTGGTTTAGGATTTTTCAAAATTATTTAATACAATTGGATATCCTCTCTAAATTTTGGAATGGTCATATTAGATTTCATGATGAAATCCATTATTTTATTTTTATTATTTATTAGATGATATTATTACCATTGAGTCTTTTTTAATTCCTAACACTATTTTCTAACCTATGGTGATTGGGAATGCACATTGGGATATCTGATGGGCCATCCTGGGAAGTAAGTTTGGATAGCTCGTGTTGGCTCATTAAATATAGATATTATACTAGAAAAATCTATAATATTAATTTGAGAATGATTTTTTTTAAATAAAATATCCATCATTTACATGTTGTATAATTGACGAAATTGTGTACATAAATAGCTCTACCAAATGAAAAAAGAAAAATATAATATAATATACAATGAAATTAAGATATTCATTAATTAATAATTATTATATAGAATTAGTTCATTTTCTAGTAAGGATATTTTTAATAAAATTATATATTGATTATTCTTAGAAAATCATACTCATCTAAACACTAAATTTATTTTTAATAGAATGGAAATTCTGAAAGAAATATCTTTAAGATTAGATCTATAATGATAAAAAAACAAAATGGTATTAATTTTCTCAAAATGTTTCTGAACATGATAACACTTCTAAAATAAGGTTAAATATTTTATGTATTATAGATATACCCTTCAAAAAAGGAACCTGAAGATGATAAAAATGTGGATGATAAATATTCTTTGAGTAGGGATATGAAAAAGTATCTTGATATCTCAGACGTTCAGTTTTTTTCATGGAACTGATCTTCCAATATATGATATCATGAACCCATTCAACTAATAGTACCCCACCAAGGCAGAAAATTATAAAAATGAGATAATCACCCAAGAATATAACCAAAAATAGGCCACTAGTTAGAAACTAGAACTGAGCATATATAAATCTCACACATCAGAATAATTTAACACAATATAAATTTAATGAATAAGATACATGATGAGATAATCCATCTACCAACATCCTGAAAAAGTAAATAATCAACACTAATATATATAATTTCATAAAAACAATACAACATAAAAGTAAAACTACAAGGACCAAAAGTAAATCAATGTAAATTACCAAAAAACACCAACAACTATTGAACAACTATAACAAGCTAGAAACACTAAACATATCCTATAGACATGGTAAAATTTTATATGTGCATAGGGTGAGCATAACATGTATACCCAATAGGACCCCCCCTGAAACCACTTGTTCAAAATATGAAATAAGTATACTAAATCCTAGTATAAAAATAAATGAAACTACTTATCACCTATATCCGTATAGATATTTTCACATAAATTATATGGATCACTCACCAAGTAACTCATAAAAGTAAACTTTTATATATATAAATACAATATACATGTGTGTGTGTGTGTGTATAAAAGAAGGTACCCCACATTAGCATCCCAACTATTTTATCATTCTTACACCCCAATGTCTTATGAAACGTGATCATACTTTCTATAAGTCAAGTTATCGCTAATGTGATTCAAGCCTAAGGCCTTCCTTTTTTATTTCTATATAGGTCTAAATATATTGTTTTTTTGTCACCTTATATGAATTTCTAATAATTACATACAAAACCTCATGAAACGATCTCAATCATAACAAAGTAGTAGTCAGTATTCCACCATAGTCCATGTTTATGTATTATACATCCAGCCATAAAATCCCAGGTATGAACACACCTGGGATGTTGTAAACATCATGAAATGATACACAAATATAAATAACTCAATACAGTATATCATGAACATAATTGTGTTTTAAAATTGAGTGTCATCATAGACAATATATGAATGAACCCTAAACTGTAATCCATTATAACATAGGATTTTTCTAATCATAAGTACTTCTAAAGGGATAGTTTTAGAGAGGGATATATCATTCATATATTCCCACTATATCCTAAATGTTGGATAAAACCACCCTAAAATTTTTAGGTGTCGATTATGTTGTCACATAAGATGGAAGAAAAATTACCCTATAAGAGGGGATGCATTGTAGTTTAAAAAGGCACTACTGATTTTTTTTCTTCAAGTGTAAAATAAATAAAAAAATTTAGTGATTTCATATGAATAAAATATAATTTGGGTAAAATAAAATTAATCAGACAAATAATAGAAAAATTAGTATTTTACATATATGAAAATACATCATAAATGCAGTGAAAGAATAAATAATAAGAACATTAAAATTAGAGATAAAATAATTACCATATTATAAATAACAAAATTCAGAGAAATAATTTACAAATAAATTAATCCATAATAGATATTATTAAAACCAAAATTTTATTTAATGTGTAAAAATAAACATAAAACTAGTTTCAATGTATCCTTAAGTATAATCCTTTAAAAATCATCTCTTCAAAAAACCTAAGAACTCATTTACTGTAAAACATTCTAAAGGTCCATTTTACAAACTGAAATCATGGATCTATTATCTAGAAGGAAGCCCTCAGTCACCCTGGTTAAAAATCCTCTACTTCTATAAACCTAATGCTCGATTTTGAATTCCACCCACAGAAAGACTCGACTCAATCACCTATATATTTACAATTATAAAAATAAACCTAATATCTATTATAATTAATCTTCAATATAATAAGGATTTCGAAAACACTCAAAAAATAAAACAATCAAAAGTGCACAAAACAAAAAGTTTTTTAAAGATCCAAGTGTTTTCTATATTTTGGATTTACTTTATTTACTTATTAATGAGTACTTATATCCCTTAAATCATTGATCTATTTATAGATCATCCTCTAACGGTCAAATTCATTAATCTTTATATTCAGTTCTAAAGACATCAATAGAAAATTATTAGTCATCTTCAGTTAGACTAAGATTCTTTCCATAACGACTGATGAAGTAATTTGGTACCTCTAAAACATTTACATTCAGTTAATGTATCAAATTTCATCATTCAAGTTGTGGGTTTTTATATTGTACCAAATCATTAGTATTTTGAAATTTCGTAGATTATAATATTCTCATAAATTGCTTATAAGTATTTGTTAAAACCATAGATTATCATAATTTCATTTAATGAATTATATTTTTCTCCAAATAAATATTAAAATAACAAACTCAAGTTAAATGAAATAATTATATAATTTTATTGTGATTTTAAAAAAAAATAAAACGAAGGTCATTAACACAATATTCTCCCCTTATTTAAAATCCCAAACATGAATGGAAAAAAGCAATGAAATCATGATTTAAAAACATAGTCCATCAGATTTATATCATATTCGATGAACATAAAAAACTCATCCAATAAAAAATAGATAATAAATATAAGTCTACCCTTTTTGAAAATAGATAATAAGAGCCTAATTTATATTGAAATTTTGGAATTCAATTTTAACCACTTTATAAAAGAAAAAAAAAATTATTCGGTTTTTTTAACAAATAAATAACATTTGAAAAATATTTATTTAATTTTTTCAAAAATTTATCCCCCATATTGATTTTTGAAAATAACATAAACATATGGAAAAATAACCCTTTTAGATATTTAATAAATTCAAGTGGGGAAATATGAATGCTTATAATTCTTGAAATTAAAAAAAACATTTATTAAAAAATAGTTCATTAAAATATTCAACAAACTATAATCCAAATATTTTAAACATTTAGTAATTTAAAATTTATTTATATAATTTTCAAAGAATTAATATATTCTGGAAACATAAAAGTAAACATTTTACACCATTAAATATTTTATGATTAAAAAAACATCATCTTCTAGAACTTTATAAGAATAAAAAATATAGAAATGGTAACTTTTTTAAATGGTTTTAAATAATATATTATAAATTATTAATTTGTTCTTGTTGCACTACCATTATATCATTATGTGTCATCAAATTCTGGTCCCACAATTCAATCTTTTGAATAAATTTTTATTGTTGATATTTTTAATTCTAGTCCTCTTCATTATTTTCTTTGTCTTGGGCATAAATATTCATGTTTTTTGAAGTAATTTATAGATATATAAAAGAATGATTTTTTGAAATTATTTAATATAAATAGATTAATGTTCAATTCTTACCACCACGTTCCATGGATGAATATTCAATATATTTGGATATTTTATATATAATATCATAATTATAAATTAATATAGATTTATTATTATTAATTCAATTAAACCCAATGGATGACCGTTAAAAACTCTAGGGTAGATTATAATTGTAAGAATTTGTTCTATATGCCTCTGACCTTTTCAAATATTTATATATTTGGGAATGCTTCCACCCTATAAAATATTGTACAGAAATCATTCCAACCACCCCCATTGGTTGGTCATTTAGTTTTCTCATTTCGGGTTTACACACTAGTTCCCCTAGCCTCATCTATGCCCCCTATAATGGATATTTATTCATCAAAAGGTAATAGGGTTCCACCTCTAAGAGATTAGTTTCATAGAATCTCTACATCCATTGATTATTCATTCCCTTTAACTCGATCCATCAATTCAATAATGTTGGGTGAGATTTATCAACCTCTTCAATGTTTGTTCCCCATGGTCCTTCTGATATATATAGGGATAAAGGATCCAAAATCAGTGGAAGTATTCTATAATCTCTCTCTCTTACTAAGGTTGAACTAACAATTAATTCATAGTACCACTAATGGTCTATAACTATGAAATTTGGTTATGATCATCCAGCCATGGAAATCTTCTCGAACATCATCTACTCTAATGTCCTTTTAGGAATGTTTTTTAGTCCTATTTTTACATGTAAATTATTTTTCAATCATCATTCATTAGAGAAATATTTCATAGTGTTTTAAAAGGTTGGATCCAAGCATATACCCTAATATATTCTTCTAACTTTTTCAATCTATTAATGTCCATGGATATAAAAATTCATATTAGGAGGATCATTAGATTTGTATTCCTATAATCCCCTTTTTTTAAAACATAATCTTTGAATATCCATTGGATATGTTTTTGGATATTTTTTATATTTTTTTTTGTTCCACTCAAAATATTGAACACACAATTGTTTCTTCTATATATGTAAATTCATATATGGAATCTCTCATCCATTTAAGTATCATTTTATAGATAAAAAATGACATATCCTTCTCAAAAAAAATCATTAACTATGAATCTCTTTGTTTTAGTTCTTTTTTATAGTCATAAAGACACATGAAGTATATGAATAGGAATTAAAATGGTGGCCCCTCTAACAAGGATCAATTTCTATTTCCATCTTTAAATACAATGCTTAGGGGTAAATCACTTGATCCTCAAGGGTGGTTAGAGAAATATATTGACAAGACCATTAATATAAAGTCTGAGGGTTGTGGTTTCAAAGAGGGATGGTTTGATACCACTGATTCCTTGAGACCATTCATCTATGAACTGAAATCATCCACTCACCTAGAGGAAGAGGCTCATGTTAATATGTTAGATCCACCTTGCAAAATTCCTAAACCTATGTGGTAGCTCATAATCATTATTGATGATCCAGAGGATTCATGACTTGGTCCCTCGAAACCTGGATCCTCTTGGGGTAAAGTGACCTCTAGTCCCTCTACATAATAAGTTATTCTACCATTTCATCTAGAAGTTTAGTCCCCTCCTTTATATAGAATCACAGTTCTTATAGTTAATTCAATCACAAAGAATATTTATTGACCAATTTTGTATATTATTTTCATTATGGATCTTTTATCCTTATAGGGGTATAAAATTCTAGTTGCATTATAGATTTGATTGATCATCCAAATTCATTCAGTATTATTGAAGTTGTTTTTGAATATATCACTAAATATACCCTTCATAAAATGAAGAAAATGATGTCAATATATTTTTCTTCCACTACTATTCGTATGGTCAGCAGATAAATGACCAACCAAAATGATAATATATGTTCTTCCCTTGCTAATGGTTACTCTTACCCTTAGTCATGACCCATGACATCTTCATGATATCCAATCTGATTTGGAATTCCAGGTGTATTAGATCCCCAATAAAAATTGAATAGATTCTTAATTCTGTTGAAAGTAGTTACATTTATCATCTAATTATTTTGGAACCAAGTCATAGATCTCATATTATTAAAGACTATACTACATAACATCATATGGATAATATCATTCTTAACAACACAATCAAATTTAACTTATGGATCTTTTGGAAGGATAAAATTGAAGTGGAGTATACGGTAAACTCTTCCAAAAACAATATTATTATGTTTAGTAAGAATAAAATATCTTTATTCTTACTGATTAATTATGAAATATGTGTGGTTGGGGAAAGATAATTTTTTTATAACACTTTCTCCTTCTTAAATCGTGTTTTTAAATTGTGGTTGATCTGGGTGATTTTAAACCATCATTGGATCAATCTAAAACTAACAGATGTAGCCTTTACTCTGAAACGTTTATGGGATATGGTTACTCATTTCTATCCAAAAATAACTTATATGATCTGTGATTCAATAAGATTTATTTCACATTATGAAAAAATAATGATGGAAGTTTAAAAAAAATTAATAAGATAGAAAAATTATTGGTAAATATAAATCTATTATAAAAATTGATAATTCATGAGTTATTCATTTTTTGGATCCCTCATTGAGTACTGACCATTGATTCTAAAAATAAAATACATTGTGGGTAATGATAAACAATAATATTTCACAAATATATGGATCAATAACAATGGATTTAATCACTAAGATCACTCTTTCTATTAAACACCTATGTATGAAAATAGTTGGGTGATTATAAAAAACATTAGATACTAAATGGGGGACATTATTAAATTGAAAAATTACTATACAATATTTTTTCTTAAAATATGTGGGATGAAATAAGAAATTAATTAACGAAACTGTCAAATATAAGATCAATGGGATGCAAACATCATTGATCTTATTTCTCAAAAACATAAAATATTATAGGTGGGTTTATCATCCGTAGAATGGGTGGCTAGATAGAGATCATGATATAAATGGTTGATGAAATGGGACATATATATAATATATTTTCATTCATGAATTAATAAGTAAATTATATTTGGAAAATTATCATGATAAGAGAGGATGGTTCTCACACCAAGGAGGATAATGTCACTTTCCCACATACGGTCACCCAAAACTCATACTTACTTAAAGGTCCAAGATATTTCATAATAGAATATATCAATTTTTATGAGCATGGTGTTTTTTTCAGGAAAATCCCTAGATATATTGAATTCCAAAATAACATCTTCATGGAAATTTTATCTGATGAGGAGGAGCTTATTGAGTCTATAAAAATCCTCAATCCTAATTTTTCCCCTTGAATGTATGTATTTAAAATATCCTTCGACATAGAGTCATTGGATTTTGGTAAATTTTAATTCATTATTATTTTTCAATATTTATATAATTTGGGGTTTCTCTATAGAGTTTTATATTCCATGTTTCTTTTTCTTTAGCACCCAAGAGAGTAACACTAATTGTTTTAATTAGCTTTGTCCCATAATCTTATGCAAACTTTCTTATAAAAATATTTCCTACATTGTTGAAAAAATGAATTCTTTAAATTTATAATCAAATATTTATTTTGATAACATGGTTTCTTAAAGTTATGAACATATATGGGAAATTTTTCATGCATCATTAAATTAGATATGATAATGATAGGTGGGTGTTTGTTTCTAATATCATCATTAAAACTGATATTGATAAATCCTATATCAGGGTTTAATAGAGCTTCATCATCAAAGTTTTGAGGTAATGTGAATACTTTGAGTGGTTATGTGACCTCTTGTTTCCTTTCGTAACTTTTCCATAGTTTTTATATCATTTATGGGGAAAAATTTTGGTCTCTTTAAAACTATTAGGGGAATATGGTAAGGATACATCTTTCAGTAAGTCTCTTCTGCCATGATGAAAATTCTCTTTGTAGAAACCTTATTTTTTGAATTTCCTATGGTATAGTGTATCCTTGTAAAGATAAATATGAATCTAAAGGAATATCCCATAACTTATTTATATGAAAATCACTTATTTGTTGAAGGTATAAAAAACGCTATCAATAACATCAAACTAATTTTAAATTCATAAAATATCAGAAGCATGTGACATATTAATTTAAATAAATGCATTATCTTAATTTCTAAAACATTTTCAAGAACAAACTCTATCCTCATCAAGAGTAATATTAGTATCCCCATATAAATATTTAGTATGTAATCTCAAGGTTTCTTTCTCTCAAACGAAATGATTACAATTCATCAATTTGATTACATTTTACAAAATAAATCACTGGAAGGTTTAGAAATTGGAATATCATATTTCTATCATTTTAATAGAATATAAATTTGGTAAAAATTTTGTTTTCATCTATCCTAATATATATTGTCTTCGGTTTTTGGACTTCAAATTGAGTATCAATAATATTAAATAAATTCTCAAGTAATTAATTTAGAGTTCTCATCGTGACTTGAAACTAACTAGACATGATAGAATTGGATGGTCAAAACTGTTAATGTGGAGTAATTTATCCCAAAAGTATTTTTGAAAACATTTCTTGTTGGTTGACTAATCTATCATGGAAGGCTATCTCATGTCACTAATTATGATTCGATTTTATTTGAAAAAATAATGAGAGCATCCATGTTTTATTTTTTTGGGGTCCTCTGGATACTATATATAACCTGGAATTTACAAAAGTATTAAACTAATTTATGATACCTTTTTATAGATTATTGGATGAGGTGGCATTGCCTTTCTGTTAGATAATTTGATTTTACACTCTTTATACATCCCTAGAATCCAAGTTGTACATCATAGCTCTGAACAAGCTACATGTTTACATGTCTCATTTAAATGGTCATCAATGATAAGGAAAAAACCTATACAATATAATAAAAATTTTATATAAACCTCGCTATAGGATTTTAATTCCATCCCTTCTAAGATTTTTCGCTTTCTCTTCCTTCCAAGATTTGATACTTGCTTTTCATGCACAAGAATCCACGGCCAACATCCTTCTTTGTAAGAACATCTCAACCAAATGTAATTTCCAAATATGGAATCTCGAAAATTAATATCACACTACATATTCTAATAACCAATTTAAAAGAATAAAACTAACCTTAAAATATCATTAGTACCTGAATTAAAGTATCTTATCAATGTTTCACCTATTCGTGGAAGGAGACAAGAATCACATCATATGGGTTTTTGAATGGGTGCCTTATATCAGATTCAACGTGATAAAAACAATTATTATATATTTATATAGTGTTAATATATGTACTAATTTGAACAATCAAGGTTAGATCATTCTATAAAGGGTGGGATTTTTGATTATTTGGGAAACTCATAATATTATTTCACCCCAAGGTATCATCCATAGAAAAATTTATCTCAAATATTTAATCCAAATCTAGGATCATTTTCTATGATCTTTATGAAATGATGAAACTACCCAATTCAATAAAGGAATATACCCCCATGATATCTTTTACGTATCATGGACAAAATAATGTCCACAACTGTATGGGTATACTAAAAGAATCTATGGAAGACATTAAAACTCAATACCGATAGATTATATAACAAAGAAGTTATGGATGGAGAAGGACTGAACAACGATGGGTGAGGCACAACCTTTATTTAATACACATATATTTAATAATATATTTCTGCTTAAATAAATTTATTTTATTCAGGATCTTGGTTTACATGAAACACATTTTCTATAAAAAATAGATGTTTACTATTAATTATTATGTAAATGTGACCATTATAAAGTAGTCATTAGATTGATGACTATAAATATGAGTAAATAAATTAATGAAATAATATTGTTTAAGAATTAGTAAAATAATTTAATTTGTATTAACATTATTTAAAATTAAAATAAAAAACGTTTGAATGTAAAATAAATGTTTTCTGAAAAACAATTACCTAGACAATGCGTTTTTACTTTAATTTAATCACTCTATGTGAATAATTTTAATGATATTTATATATTAAATATTAAATAAATTGATTTATTTTAATTGTATTATGTTTTCTTGTTATTCGATTAGAATAAATCTGGTTTTCTGCTTAAAAAGCATATTTTTCTAAAAATATTTTTTTTCTGGTTAATGCACTTATTTTATAATTAATTTTTTCCATTTTTAGAAAATTTATATGATAAAATGAAATAATTTTTAGAAATTATCATATTAAAATCATCATTGGATGAATATTTGGGAATATATTTATAATTTTATTTTTTAATAAATAGTGAATGATAATGCTTTTTATTGAAAATTATCTCAGGTTTCATAATATCCTTTCATTTTAATTAATTAAACTAATATTTAAAGTTGAATAATTTAAAAGAAATTTATAAATTATATATGATAATATTTATAATTTAAAACTATATAATTATGATCATTAATCATATACTCAATGTAAGATCTTTATATGCTTAAAATTTCATTACTTGAGAAACTGCCTTTCAACAGGCTTTCCAAGTATATTATTAAATTAAAATTCTTCTAGTTGTATGGAATGAATTTTAAAAAATAGATTATATATTTAAATTCCACTTAATTATTAATCTTTTTTAACTTAGTAATATTTTTTTATAATAAATATTAAAAATAGTAAAACATTGTTACCATAATTAAGGGTAAAACAAGTTTATTCAGTGTAAACCTAAAAAGATTATGATTATAATGACATATGGACTTGTCTAAATTATATTATCTATTAATATATTATTCTTATCATCATAGGATCTATATGTATTTATTTTTCACATTTTTTCACGAAAATGGACTATATAAAAAATTATATAATTAAGAGAACAAAAAAGAAATCTTCTTTCCTATTAATGTCTACAAAAATTCATGAGAGAGATAAAAAAAATATATGTATCATTATTTATTTAAAATTGAAATATAATTTTATTTTCCAAGGAAATTTATTTTAAATTTATGGTGATGAAATAATTATCTTATGAGCTTATACAACACTGACCAATAATTATTTTATTAACATAAAAATAAAATAAATGATATTATAAAAATTAAATGTAATATAATTTGAGTGAGTTAATGGGGTCTATGAATATTCCAGATAAGTCTAACATTTTTTCCAGTGTTAATCTAATAGATTCTAAATCCATATATGTCTTTAGTTTTTAAAGTCAAATTAATTGAATAGTGTCAAAATTATCGTGATTGATATTTATTTCAAATAATGATTTATTAAATGATTTAAAATTCCAAAAAAGAAATATTATCTTCATAAAATTAAATTGGATGTGGTTTATAATGTCAACCATGGCCCATTCAAGGTTTTTTTATCCTTTTATAAGAAATATATTTAACTCTAAAAACTAAAAACATCTATACCATGGTAATTGTCAGAAAGGGTTTAAAGTGGTTAAAACAATATGATAACAGTGAAAACATTACCCATGATTCTCCAATTTTTATCATATGAGAGGAGTTTGACTCAACCACTTTTTTCGTAGAATCTTCTCAATTTTGATCCTTTGAAATATGATAATTAATTTATATTAATTTAATACATTAGGAAATTCCATGATTTCCCCTCCCCTCTCTTATAACGGTTTCCACCTCTTCTCTTTTATTCACACTTAAAAGGCATCATTATTTATTAGATCCCTATAAAAAATAACTTAATTAAATCCATCCCTACATTATATCATAATTTTATTAATGTTAAAAATATCATAGGTGCCTTTTGGGGTATTCCATAAGAGCTTTATCGAATAATATGTAAAGTTCTTAATCAGTTGTTTTTGTTTTTTTTCTTCTAATACCTTATTTAAATTTAATTTATTCTTTATGAACTAATAACTATAGTATATTCCAAATAATAATTTATTATAATTTAAATATAGTAAATTATATCCAAATTATCTTTCAACAATTGGGTCATGAAACTCTCATTCATGTGAATAAGGGACTGCTACCTCTTAATCTAATGTAATCTTTTTTCCATCACCTACTCATATAGATGAATGTAATGATGTATTTAATTTATATATATAATATTAAATACATATTAATAATTATTAAACGAATAAATATCATTTACTTTATTTCATTTACATTCACTTAAAATCAATAATGTTGTTCTTGTGTACTTGTGGACTACCGCCTCCACAAATAAATATCATTTGTTTTTCACCCCTAAATCACATTTATGTTATGTATAAGATTATTGAAACAAATAATTTGGTATTTATTATATAATTACCATTATATAAATAAAATATAATACTTTAATTCTTTCTATTTTGATCTTGGAAAAATGGAAATGCCAATCATGATTACATTTGACCGATCATCTCCATGATTCTGAGATAGTTCATTTATTCAGAAACATATTGTTGATTAGTTTTAAAAATATAATTGCTGTATAAAAATAACAATTATTTCATGATGATTATTTTTTATATGATAGAATAACTACCTATAATAACACATTAAATCTAATGAAGTCATTTTGGACATATGAATCGAATATCATTGAAATTTCAAATGTAATCTTAATAATTAAGTAAATTAAAATAATGTACTAAAAACTAAAATAAGAATAATGATAAAATTTAAAAAGGTTCTTATAAAATTAAATAATTAACACTAGTTTCTTATTTATGAGGATAAATAATGTATACGGTGATTCAGTCTTGAGGAAAGGTATTTTTCTCTCAATTTCTACTCCATTGAGACTTATTTGGTATTATGCACCTATTTAATTTTTTGTTGTGTACATACTACCCAATTAAGTTATTTAACATAATGATTCATAGAGATTAATGATACAATTCATGTTATTATTTTATGATCATTAGCTATTAAATTTCCCTTAAATAATTGTATTCAATGTATCTTGCATATGAATATTGCATAAACTATATATTATTTTTTTCATATGGTGATTTATTATAAAAATAATTAATTTACTGGCGAGAACATGATAAATATTTGTTTTACTCAAAATGGATTTTTTTTATTCTGATTATTTTTTTATAAATTTAACTAAACATTAGTTTTATGTGAAGTTTTTTTGACATGTAGTGACAGGTGGGCCTTATTTATAGATAGACCCTCGATTCAGCGATGAGACATCAAGAAAAATATTTTTTCCAAATTAAATCTGCCATTACCCATAGTTTCAATCTTTCATGACCTAAGTCATTGATAGTATATATAACAAGATATATGAAATCATGAAATACAATACTATAATTTTCTACATTTAGAATTATTTTATTAGTATCCATTAGATTATTGTATTTATATTATCCATGGATTAATTGTCTGGTCATTTTATTATCTAAATGGATGCATTTTAATTTACATACCATTCCATACAGATTATTAATTATTGATTTATGATATATATTTTTGGATATAACTCTTATAGAACATCTGATCCCACCAACTATTTGTTTTAACTTCCCCATGATATGAAGTAAGATATTATGAATAATATTATGGTTGGAATAATGTTTTTATTCTGTGTATTCTACATTTAAAATGTAGTATGTAAATTATCTCTATATCTGGTTCTTTAATACTTCTAAACTAATTAGTCATTTGTGATTTTATAATCTGTATCAATTAAAATGTATTAATGTGACCACCAACTCAAGGTTACTGTATTTGGAGTTTCTAATGTTAATTTCAGAGGAAGTTTACTAAAAACCTTTGTAAAAAGATTTTAAATAAAAATAGAACACAAGATAATTATTATAATACCTTATAGTATTTCATAAATTTTACCATTATAATTATTTTTATCTTATGGCTCAATATTAATGATTATAATTAGCTAACTCAGTGTGATACATTATTTCATGATTTAACCTAAGAGAAGAAAGGGGTTCAATGCCCATAAACAATATTGAGATTTCCCTACTAATAATGAAAATGTGATTGTTATTGTAATTGAGCATAGCATGGACATATTAAGGAATATTACTCTAGTTATAATTAATAACCATTCATATATAGAAATTACTTTGTTAAACAACGTGATTTATGTATTTTGGATCATTTATGGGTCAAAATCCTCTATATTTTAGTAAAAATAATACTCCACTGGTAGCTGACAAATGGATAAATTTGATCAAAAATATATTAATATATTTTGGATATAATGAAATATAAATTGTTAGTCTAGAATTTTATTGTTTGAAAGGATAAAAAAATAGTTGGCATTGATCCACACATCTAAAGAGGGTGAATAAATAGAAAGTAATGATTTGAAAACTGTTAATGTGATCTTTATTAAGAAATATTTCCCTCGAGAATAATTACCTAAATTAGAGTGTAAGTTCATTACATTAATTTGGAAGGAATAAGATACTATAAAAAACATGATAATAACATGAAATATTATCCGTAATAGATTTAGACTACATATGTTACCCAGAAAACAATATTGACTATTTTTTATGGGCTTCAGACAATTCTCTGAAGGGAACTATTTATCAAAAAAAATTATCATATGAAAATACAGTATCAAGTGACCTCAATATAGAGAATGAATTATATAGATTCTATATATTAAAGGGAAATAAATAAAAAAAATATGATGATAGATAAAAAATTGATAAGGTGATAAAGACAAAAATGAATTTCCACATGTGATAGTTGTGGAAAGGGACACCATGTTACGTTTTTTAATGTAATTGGATTTTGTTACAAGTTCAGAGAGAATGTCCATCGGGAATATGCATTAATGGTTAATAAGTAATCATATGATGTTAATTTTTTCCACTTTAAGGATTAGGGGCACTACATAAATGAATTCCCTAAGTGTCAATAGACTATACTAAAGAATAAACTATGTCACCACAATCAATATGATATTATTTTTATAGTTGAAATAAAATAATTAAGTTATTATATATTTGAATTTAGTCATTATGTGGTAGAATTATTTTATTAATGAAATTATATTTAGAATAATATTTAAAACTATAAGGATAATACTTTAGTAGATTTTTATTCATGTATTTGAATGCACCTGTATAATGGTATCGATGACCACGAAAAATGATATACTGGTAAGATGATATTTTTTAAAATTACATGGTGATGTGAAAGGTAAATTTTAATATATATTTTTAATTTTAAGTTTATGATTTTTATTTTTTATAAATTGAATATTGACATTCATTATGTTAATTTTATAGTATTAGTAAACTTGAAATAGATAGTGATTTGATTAAAATGTAATTTTTTATAGATCTTACATCATTTTTATTTATAGAATATTCTCGAAAATCTGTAATTTAATTTTGGAATGATCAAATATTAAATAATGTAAGTTGTTTTAGGTTTTATGTAAATTTAATATAATACCATGTTATAGGATAATATGTGATAAATGTATTTAGATATTTGGCATGAAAAATTTGGAGATGATTTATATTATGTAGGGGATTACATTTATGTTAATTTTAGAAATTTTGTGGTGTTATTAATATATTTTTTGTTATTTGAATTTATTAAAAAATATTTTGTATGGTTTTTATGGTTAATTACTTATGGAATGGTTTATGTTTAATTATGGGTATTATTTTTTTATTTGTAAGTATGATTTTTTATATTGGATATCATGTGTAATAATATTTGGTTTTTGTGTCTATCTAGAGACATAAGGAATTAATTTGGATTATTTTATATATCTTATTATCAATTAAAATTTAATTTCACTACTTCAAATATGAAAATATTATCTTTAATATCCATAAGAGTACGAGTTAAAGTGAAAATTCATTGAAGAATAATCAAAGGATAAAATTGTTCTAATGAAACGAAATTCAGAAAAGTAATTATATTTTATCCTATTTACTATATTATTAGTAAACTAATACCACAAATTTATGAAATTTATCTTGAAATGAAAACATTATACATTTAATTTCATTTCCAATTTTATTTTTAACCATCACATATTAATGGGTTTCTTCTGGTTAATGTAATCACGAAAATGTTCTCTATCACTCACTGTTAGTCCACAAGAATTATTCTTCTATTAAATGTATATATTTTGTCTTCCAAAAAATTTTATACTTATTTTCTAACATAAATATTTGGTAATTCCGGTAACATTTATGTTTCCGACTATGTTTTTTTAATGACATTTTCTAATCCCTCTCTACAATGCAGGTTTTCAATGAAGGTTCAACCATTCATGACCGAGATAAGACTACGATGGAACAATTATTTTTAAGATATGAAGAATTTTACAACTCAATATTTTATAATATATTTAATTTTAATAAATTTACTTTTTTTGATAGCTTGTGTTACACACAACACTAAGTCCTAAACAAACTGTCATCGAGTATTAATATTATATTTCAATGTGACTATTAAAACCAATTAATTGGATTGATGGGTATTAATAGAAAAATATAAATTATGAAAATTATAAGGAAAATATATGTATAAAATAAATTAATTATTTATCACTTTATTCGTAATAAAAATCAAAATGTTTTAAAGGTAAAAGAAATTTTTGCTATAAAAATTGTTCTAATGCAAAAAATGTGTTTAGTATTTATTTAATCAATATTAGTGATTGATTTAAATAATATTAATAAAGTAAATATTTAGTAAAATATAATGTCATGATAATAATATTTTTTTCATAGGAGTGGTATAAGAATGAATCTAGTTTTATGCTTAAAACATGTATTTTTTAAAATTCTTTTGTCGAATTTTAAGAACATATTTTATAATTAATTTTTTTCTAAATTTTTTTAATTTATTGGACATAATTAAATTATTTTTTGAAAAAAATAATATTGAAATTAACTTAGGTTGAAATTTTCATCTTTTTTGGAATGATTTATTTTTCAATGAATAATGAAAAATACATCTTTTTATTGAAAATTATTCTTAAATTTTAATGTCTTTAAATTATAATTAATAAAAATAATATTCAAAAATTAATAATTTAAATGAATTTAATATATTATATGTCTAAATATATAAATTTAAATCCCTTTTAAATATGATCACTAGTCATATAGTTAAGGAATTTTCATCTCATGCCTGAAAAATTATTTCCCTGAAAACCTTTTTTTTGATATGTTTTGCGGAATTATTTTCAAATTAAATTATGAAACTTTTTCTAATTGAATATGATAAAATATATTTTTTATTTTGGGTTCAATATAATTTTTACTATGTAATAATTTTTACTTATTTTTACATTTTAATTAATAATAAACAAGTAAAATGTTTTTACCATGGTTAATGGTGTAACAGGTTTACCGGAGGTTGAACAAATGATATAAGGGATATGATAACCAAAATAGTTATCTAAATTTTATTGGATATAAATATTTGCAACACTATAACCTTATTATTTTAAATTATTTTTATATTTTATAATTTTCTTCGAGAATGACTTATATAATATTTTATGTAATGAAAAAGAACAAAAACGAACTTTCTTTGCTTTTAATATCAATAATACTTTATAAACGTGATAAAATAAAAATAAATTCAGTTTTATATATAAATTTTAATATGGGAAAGATTTTTAATAATGGATATTTAGTTTTCCTCTTTTTATGAAGCTGAAGGCAAAAGAAGAAGTGTTGGAACACTTTTGAAAAAAACATTAAAAATATGAATAGAGAAATACATGTTTCAAAACATTTATCTCTATTGTTGATATTTATTTAAAGGGGAAATATAATAAGGATTAAAAATAGATAAATTCAATGGTTGTGATAAAATTTATAATTTTTTCTAACCATAGTAAATATTGGAATGTTATATATGTGGCCAATATGAACAATGTTGGAAATTAAGAAGTTTAAAAATACCCTAAGTACAGACAACTTTCAAAATATTATATATATGAAAATAATTATAATAGTTATGATTCAAATAATATTGAAAGTAAAAAAAGAAAGATTATGCTTGAAAACTAAAAGTTTAATGGCTCAGATAATAAAAAATATAAGGTTTTAAGAAACATATTCACTATTCTGGGCAGTATGAAATTTTCTTAGCCAAATACAATTTCTATGGGTATTTTTGGTATATTGGTGGATTCAGACATACAAAAACATATGTTGGTTCAAACAAAATCATTACTAATATTCAATGTGTTATGAAACTAATATGTTTAGGGGGATTCAATCCTCTAAAAAGAATATGTTTTTAAAGATATTTCATAAGAAATATTAGAATGATGGTGTAAGAATTTAGAATAGGTTTTAACCCTGTGAAACTAGTTGTTAAATATGTGAATGACCATGGATTCTTGTTAAGGGTTGTGTTTTATTGTTAATAGCATAGAAATATAATCTTAACAATTCAAATAATATGAATGTGAAGAAATAGAAGTAATAATGAAATGATATTGTTTTTGAAACTTCTATGAAAGCTAAAAAAGGATAATGGCTATGGTTTATTAATAGTGGGTGTTCATCTCATATGACATGATATTTTATGTTGTCTAATAATGTCAAGGATTGTAAATAAGGAAGAGTGAAATTTGGCAGTGGTGAATCACTGAGAATCAAATGTGTTGGTTTATCCATCATTAGAAATGAAACATTAAAATATAAGAAATCATTGTATGTTGATATGATGAAACAAAACATTATCAAGGTTTCAAAATTTTGTAACGATGTTTAAAATGTTATCTTGAAAGAATATGTATTTTTTAAAAAGTGAAGAATATAGAATGATATTCATAATTATACTACGTTCAAAATGGAATTTGATTAAAGTTTTTTTAAAAAATATTATTAATTGGGTATGGTGAATGAAAATCAATTGTGGAATAAAAGTCAGGGACACATGTATCAAAGAAACATGATATAAATTTCAATGTGAGATAGTTTATGATTAAATTATGATTTTATAGGAACAATATATTGGTTTTGTATTATTTTCTGGGAATGAATGATTAGAAACTCCATACATAATAAAGATTATATTTGTTCAAAACAGCTACCGAAGATAATTCAATCTCATATCTAGGGTAAAATGATAAAATAATCAAAAAATGAAGATATGTTTTTCCTAAATTTCATTGATTAATTTATTCTCATTACATGTGTTGTGAATAAGAAACATAAACTAGTTGGTTTTAAAATTATTCAATGTTCCATGATGAAATATGGAAAAGAATGTGATTATTTAGTGAAGAAGTTGAGAACCGAAAAAGGAGGTGAATAAAGAAGTAAATAGATTCAATGTTATCTAGAGGAAGATGGAATTCAACATGAGTATATTTCCCTATACACTCCAAAAAAATAGGTTTACTAAAATAAATAATAGAATCTTGGTGGAAATGCAATGAACTATATTACTTGACCACGGTCTTTCTCAATACTGTTGGTGGAGATGCATGCCCCCTACTATTTATATTCAAAAACATTGTTTCTATATACCCAACTAAATAGAACTCCATATGAATTTTTTATTATAAAAATACAATATTGAAACATTGAATAGTTTTTAGGAGTATGTGTATTATAATGAAGATAAGTAAAAACTATGCAATGTTTGAGAAAAAAGGTGAAGATATAATCATTCGTGTATATGCTTCGGAAGTTGCAGGATACAAATATTTTAACAAAGAAGTAGTAATAAATTTCGACTCTATTGATGTGAATTTAATTTAAAAGGAAGAAGAAGATAAGAATATCAATTTATATAAGGACATTGAGAATGAATGTTTTGATAAAAATTTGAATAATAATACAAACATCTGTAATCATACTCAAGGAAAAGAATCAGACTCCACTATTTCCAGTGATGTGGAAGATACATGAGAAAATTATCCTAGGATAAGGAAGTAAGTGCAAACTCGTAATATAATTGGGGATCAACGTCAGAATGTTCAAACTATGTGAACAAAAAAATTTATTACACATACTTCTGTGTATTCAAAATTGGAGATGAAGGATGTAAATGAAGGTTTTGAATATCCAGAATAGGTTCAGGCCATGAATGAAGAGTTAGATTAGATTGAAAAGAATTATACATGGGAAATCATACCCATGCGATAAAAAACATTATTATCACAAAATGGGTTTTTTGGATCGCACTTAATGAATAATGTGAAGTGATAAGAAAAATAAATAAATATTAGTGTGAAATGGGTATCCACAAATTGATGGTATTGATTTTGTTGAATCCTTTTATCTGGTGTAATTATTTGAATAAACCATAAATTATCATTCTATTTCTGAAAAATGAGGATACAATGTTTTTAAAATGGATATTAAATCCACATTCATGAGTGGTGATCTTGATGAGGAAGTTTACACTAAAAAACCTTGTGGATTTTTTGTTGGCAAAGATAAAATTAATGTTTTCATATTTTGGTATGACTTATATGGGCTAAAACATGTTCCAAGGGATTGGTATTCCAAATTTGATACTTGCTCATGGAATATGAATTTCAATAATGGAAGTGATGAAAAAAATATTTACATCAAATAATGTTAAGATTGTTCCCTTATCATAATTGTTTATGTCAATGATATTATCATTACTAGGAATGATGTATGTTGTTGTGGGAAATTTGTTTAGGAAATGAAAAATATGGTTGAAATGGCCATGCTGGGGGAAATGAAATATATTCTTAAGTTAAAAATTTTAAAAAATAAGAAAACAATCAATATTTATCTAGAAAAGTATGCTAAGGATCCTCTAATGGAGTTTGGTATGAAAAATTAAAACCTATTTTTACACTGATTTCACTAGGAATAAGGTTATCTAAAGATAGACAAGGGAAAGAAGTAGATCAGAATGAATTTTGAAAAATGATTGGAATTCAGTTTTATTTGACTACATAAAAACTAGATAGTGTTTATTCTATTAATTTATGTTATATTTTTTAGAGTGATCCTAAAGAATCATATATACTGGTTGGAAAAAGAATTCTCAGATGCATTAAATGTACACCACATTTCAGAAGTAGGTATGACAAATCAAAACATATTGATTTTCTTGGGTGTTTAGATGCTGATTGGGGAATAAATATTGATGATAGAAGATCCACAAGTGGTGGAGTATTCTTTTAGGGAAATTGACTTTTTTGTTTGAATTCAAAGAAAGGGAATTTAGTAACTCTCAAAATGACTAATGATGGGTATGTTTCTACTACTCAAGCTGCGTCACAACTTATGTGGATGAAAAATCAATTAGATGATTTAAATATTGAAGTGAAGTTACTCTTTCTATTAGGTTTTGATAATCAAAGGACAACCAATATCACTTGGAATCTACCTCAACAATCTTGTTCAAAATATATTGATACAAATATAATTTCATCTATGAAAATATAGAGAAGAATTAATTGAAACTATAGTATGTTCCTATATCAGAACAAGTAATTGAGAGTTTCACAAAAACATTACTCGAGGAATCATTTATTAAATTGAGGATAGCCATGGGTGTCCAACCTCATTCTTAACAAGTTTTAGGTATGTGTTTCTATCCCATCTATCATATTACCATTGTATTGTGCTATCAAGGGGGTATCAATTGTTTCATAAATCTATCCTCTAGTAATTGTGTAAAAAGGGGAAGTTTTGGGTAAGATATTAATTCATCATTGTATGTGTTTGTAAACTATTCTCCCTATTTGTAGGAGTTGTTTTATGAAAAATATTTTTTTATTCTAGAAAAATGATGAAGTGTAAAAAATTGTTTAGAACATTTTAAGAGGTTCCAGGATCATTACTATTGGACCATATTGTTTTTATGTCAATGATTCTTGATTACTATAATGAGTTAGCTCACATAGTATTAGAATTGTTGATAAGTAATCCATTTATTGAGTTTAAAAAGTTCAATGGATTATGAATATGTGATGTTAACAAAATCCAAAGGGGGATATTATTAGGGCCAAGATGATGATGAAGGTGATAACATTCAGGTATTCTCTATTCCTGTTAAGAAAGTATAAAAAGGAAGAAATGAAAATAACCTCACTTTTTATTTGATTGAAATCTGACTGACCACCACATTCAAGGAATCAGACTCACAATGAATTAAAATAAAAATTTTATTGATGGAAGAATCCAGCTAGAAGTAAATGGTCATTTGATTCACTCTGAATCTGGTTTTGAATTATTTGATCATAATGTGAAAATCAGAATCTACAAGACTATAGTTTAATATTGATGTGCATTTTAAGATATGTATTTCAAAAAAATATTGAGTTTTTTTGGAGAACATTGGATGAATGATTGATGAAAGAAAGAGGAGCTAAAGAGATAATGCCAACTGTATTTAGATTGAACAGGTCTTGTTGGAAATGGAAGAAGGGTATTGGATATCATAGTCAACCAGATCGTTATCATTCTTATCATATTTATATTAATTGTACATAGGATGAGATATAAAGGAATGAATTTATTGAGAAGTTATACTACATTGCATTGAAAATCATACATTGTTGAAGTTTTTCTCAAATTTATTCAATTCCATGAACGAAGTTATGATACAAACACGATTTTCGAAATGAATAAATTTTCTGGAATTGAAGCTACAGACACAGATGCATCGTATTTGGCATACCATCGTATTTGTCAAAGGTATAATTGTATTCATAAACAACGTTAAAGTTATTGATTTGAAGCTGATGTAATGTGTAATGAAAAGAGACTGATAAAAAATTAAATTGACCATTTAAGATGATTGAATGTGTTGTCAAAGGCCGATCAGGAATCTTGAAAACTCATCAAAAAATAAAGCTTATGTGTATTATATTCACAATAAATGAGAATAACTCTGATATGTTTTCAAATGGGTTTATCAGATTGGGACAAATACCAACATATTGGAGTTTATACCAACTCATCCTAATGATCATAATGACAAAATAAGTGTGAAATAACAAAATAATATTAAGGAATGTGACGAAGATGAAATAGGTCTATTTCTTATACATACATTAAATGGTATTAAGCATCATAATGAAGAAATTATACTAACCAATGGGAATTGAAATAATATTTTTTTATAAATAATGTAAAAAGATAGATGAAATGTTTTGAATATTTGATAAATATTAAGAAGAAAAGAGAAATGTTTAGAAGAAATGAAGAAGTCATAAATGTGACCTAAATTCAATGATAAATGAAAATTCATAAAATATGTTTGAGCAGTAATAATTTTAGGATTCCTACCCAATCCATTTTGGGGGCACCTATAAATGGTGAGAAGTACATTGTACTTGGTTGATGATTATGTAATGTTTAGAGAGGAAGATAGAGAATATCCACATACATTGGGATAGAATAATTTTCTATATTGTGATGTGTTGATGAAATTTTGATAGATTTAAGTAAGAGGAGAGATATGATTTCAACTTTTTCATCTAATCATCGTATTAAGTTTAATACCATATTATGATTTTTATTATATTCATCTGGTCATCGTATCAGGATAGATAATTGATTCAGGATTTTCTTATTGGAATTTCAAGACTGAGAAAGAAATGTTCTAAATGAACTCAATAATATTCTGTCAGAGATATATTTTTTGTGTTTGGAAACATTATTAGATGAATCAGATTGGGTAGATCAAATTAGGAAATCAGACGGAGTTCACTATCAAATTCCAGGTTTCTCTTACAAGCTTCTAGGTAATAAAGTGATTTTTTCAAAATATTAAATTTATTGATGTTGGGAATGAATCATTGGTAACATGTTTTGTTATAAAAACTTTTTTACAACATCATTTATTTGAATGAGAGAAAATACTCTATCAGATTGTTTATATAGTTATACATGAGGGTAAGGGCATATCTAACTAATTTTATTCCACCCAAAAGGATTGTTTTCTAGTGGATTGTGTGTTATTGTATAATTTTTAAAACATAACAATGATGTATCTATTCTTATTTAATACTGACATTATAAATTATTATGTTCTTGTGGATGTGTGTTTAAATTGTTTTCAGTTGTGAATGGAATCATTAACAAGAAGTGAAGGTAGTTTAATTTGAATGGAAATGTAAAAAAAGTATCACTCATTCACCCCCTCTAAAATATATTGTTAAAATTCTTCTCACTGGGTACATTCAACTAGTATCAGAGTGCAATTTTTCCCTTCACTTATTATTTGTTGATAGAGAATTTGAATTAAATGAACAATGAAGGTATTCTATTTTTTATTGAAAGAAATGTCTTATCTGGAAAGATAATATGTTACCTTATCTTATGTTTATTATATATTATATTCTCAAAGATACAACATTTGGGTTTTCTCCATTTGATTATAATTTTCATCTTACATCAATTTATAAGAAGAATTGTGAGAATGATTTAAGGGAAGAAAATTCATTACTATGATCACTTTTTAAAATTTAATTTCTAAGGGTGGAAGGTGTCACCATAACCAAAAGTATTTGTGATAAATTAAAAATATATACAAAGGCAATAAAAAATCAAAAAATAAAAATTACATATCTAGATTTTTATGTATAAAGACTTCAAGTTGACTGAATATGAATCTATTTGGGACTTCATTTCCAAGGTGAATAATATTTTCTATACTATCATATTTCCTAGTTTAATGATGGAAAATTATACAATTTTTTAGAGGATCTAGATAATTCTTCCAAAATTTTATTTTGAAAAATGTTTCTTCAATAGAAAATAAATATCTTGAATCATTTTCTCTAGATAAATTACATAGCAGTCTCATTACTTATTAAATGAAAATTGTGAATGCTATGAAAGTGAAACAAATTTGATAGGGAGATGTTGTTATAGAATGTAAATGACGAAAATCCAAAGATGATTCTTATTGAAGATGAAGATAGAGAATTTTATTCTAAAAATTGGTAATGTAAAAGACATAAATGAAATCTTATCCTTCTTTTCTAAAAATGTAAAACGATGTACCGAAAAAATATAATGGGAAACATTCCTTGAAATGTTTTTAATGTGGGTTTGTTAGGAACTTTGTGGATAATTTCCCTAAAAAAGAAATTAGAGTATAGTGATGAAGATGAAATAATGACAAGAAGATCATGGAAGAAAGAGGTATATAATAGAAAATCATATTCCATAGGGAATGATAGAAACCCTTCTAATCAAAAAGAAGAAGCCTCTTATCTAAATATGAAGAAGAATAAATATGTAATTTTGATTCCAAAAAATCTATTTATTATGTAGTTGATAATAAATTTTTTGAAACTCTAAATGAGGAATATATTTGAAGATATAGTTTAGATGAAGATGAAACTCAAGATGAAATAAAATTGAATGAACAGTTGAAATAATGCGTCAAAATGTTATAAAGGCATGAAATGTAACAAAATTTAACAATATATGTTCTTTAAGAAATAATAAATTCTATTTCTCTATTGATAAATTAAGGATGGTGATATAGATTGATTATTTTAAGAAATCACTTTATGAAGAAAAGATTTTTAATGACCATTTAGAGGTGAAGCTGAAGAAAAAAATAAGAAAAGTAGGATCTTGTCTAAAAGAAAAAACTTCTAAAGATGAATAAAGAAATATGTGTTTTAAAATATAATTCTCTAATGATGGGGAGTGTTCGTCAAAGTATAAACTTAATAAAGATAAAAAAATATCTTCAAATGATGATAAGAAAGATGGATTTGTTTCTAAAAAGAAGAAAGATGGTAATGTTATTTATGTGACCAAGACCAAAAATATTGGGAATTCCAGTGTTTCAAAATACCCTAACACTAAAATGATTGAAAACATTCTAGATCCAAAAAAAATCTATTACTTTGTATTATCATAAGGCTGAAAAAAATGATAGATTATGACTGACAATAGAAAGGTTAGTGGTATAGATAATAAATACATGAATGTTGTTGAGAAACAAATTCAGTATTCAAGTCAATATAAACATTTTAGAGGAAAATACTCTTTATATGGGTACTCCTTGTATTTTGGTGGATCTATAAATACATAAAATATGTGTTGTTTCAATAAACAACATTACTACTATTCCATTGGTTTTGAATGGTAGAGGTTTAGGGGTAGTCAATCCTCCCAAAATAATAAGTCTGGAAGGATAGTTCAGAAGAAATACTAGAATGATAGAGTACTAATTCAAAAAAAAAAGTTCTAATTCCTAGAAACTAGTTGTGGAATATGTGAACCACTAGGGTATCTTTCAAAGGGTTTCCTTGTATTATTTTCATATAAAAAAACATTTCTTAACCGTTTTCAAAATCCAAAACTGAATAAATAAAAAGTAGAATAAAAATATCTTATTTTTTGAAACAAATATGAAAGGTATAAAAGGAGAACGAACATGGGTTATTGATAGTGGGTTTTCTTCTCCTATAATAAGAGATTTTAATTTTTTTAATAATTTTAAGGATTGTAAATACACAATTGTTAAATTTGTAAATGATGAATCTCTGAGAATCAAAGGTATCTGTTCAACCATCTTTGGAAAAGAAAAATTGATATCTAAAAAATATTAAAATGTTTTTATTCTGAAACATAATTTACTTAGTGTTTCATAATTGGGTGATGATAGTTACAATGTTATCATTAGAAAATATGGATTTGTTTTAAAAAGTTAAGAAAATGGAAATATAGTCACAAGAGGCCAACGTACACAAGGGAATTTGTTTCAAGTTAGTGAAATACACAACTCTTGTTACTTCTGTACAGTGAATGAAATCAAGTGTGGCATAATAGTTTGGGACACATGTTTTAATTAAAAATGATAAAATTTTAAAAGAAATATATTTTCTAAAAATTCATTTATTTGACATGAATAAAATATTGGTGTTTACCTATTTTCCATAAATGAAATAATACAATCTCAGTACATATTAATTTTTATATTTTTTTAAACCAACACCCCATAGATGATTCATTCTGATAGATATGGTACAATGATAAAATAATCTAAAAATAGAGCTACATACATCATCACCTCTATTGATTATTTTACTATCATTACTTTTGTTATGTATATGAAACATAAATCATATGCTTTCAAAATCTTAAAATTTTTCTTGATGGAAAGATAAAAAGAATATGATTATTTAGTGAAGAAGTTGAGAATTGATAATGAAGGTGAATACATAAGTGTAGTGTTTTAAGTTATATAAAGTAGCATCAAATTATACATGTGTATAGTTCCTCTTACACCTCTCCATAAAATGGTGTCTCTAAAAGGAAATATAGAATCTTGATGCAAATGGGAAGAACTATTTTACTTGAACATGGTCTTTCTCATTACTATTGGAGGCAATCCATGAGCCCTATTTTTTATATTCATAGTCTTTATTTCTATAGGCCCAATTCATATATTACCACATATTATTTTTTTATGAAAATACTCCAGGTTTTAAACACATAATACTTTACCAGAGTATATGTATTATAAAGAAGAAAAATTGAATGTATGGAAATTTTAAATAGATATCTGATGATAGAATATTTATTGGCTATGCTCTTGGAGGAAGACGATACATATGTTCTAACAAAGAAATAGGAAGAATTTTTTATTTTTCTGATGTTAATGTAATTGAAAAGGAAAAAGAAACTAAGCATATCGATGGAAATAAATAAGTTGAGTAAGAATGTTTTGATAAAAAGTCTGATAAATAAAAAGATAATTATAATCCAAATCAAAGAGAAGAATCATAGTAATATTTTTCTACTGATGAGGAAGATACTTGAAATTATCTTCATATGATGAGGAATTATTTGGAATCTCAAAATATAATTTGGGATCAACATCAAAAGGTTCAAAAAAGTAGATCACTAAATGTTATTACACATACATCATTGTATTAAAAAGTGGAAAAATAATGATGAGAATGAAGCTTTTGAATACATCTAATTGATCTAAGACATTAATGAAGAGAAAGATCAGATTGAATATAATGATACATTAGAAATCATACAAAATCTATAAAACAACAACATTATTTGCTCAAATTTCGTTTTCCAGGACAAGATAAATTAAGATGCTGAAGCGATAAGAAAAAAAAGGAATATTATTTTACAAAGTATATTCCCAAATTAATGGTATTAATTTTTATGAAACCATTACTTCAATGGAACGATTATTAACCATCATACTTTTTCATCCTTTTTCTACACTATAAGGTTACATGATCTTTCAAATTGATATTAAATCTATATTCTTGAATTGTGATCTTAAAGATGATGTTTATATTGAAAAACATTTTGGATTTATTATTGGGAAACCTGAAAGTTATATTGGTAGATTTAAGAAATACTTTTTATAAGGCCACTGCCTTAAACATTACTTAATCATGAATTAAATTAATAATTCACATAGAGGATCTTTTCAGGTTTTGTGTTTTAGATAATTAGGTCATAACTATTACATCTCCAAAGATTACATAGTAAACACTTCTACTAAGTTTCCATAAAATAAAAAAACACTTAAAAAGAATCATGTCTAGTTCCATGTCTTAGATAGAATGTCTTTCTTTGATCCCCTCCTTGACCCTGTTCATCTTTAAGTCATGTAGAAAACATTTCCAAAACTTGGGATAAGTATAAAAACAACAGTAAAGGATACACAAAGAAGGAAAACTGTTAGTTTTTCAAAACAACATGTAAACCATGAGTACTTTACCAAAGTAATACTTTTCACCTTTATAAAGTAGTCAAAACTCTTCACTGAATAAAAGACCATTACTTACCCTTTTGTAAGCAAAATATTTCCATAAAACCCATATAAAGATCACATAACATATAAAGGTATCTTGGGACATAAACATACATAAATGGAATAACCATACGATTAACTTCCACACATACTTAATGGAATAGCCATACGGCCGACTTGCATACCCAATGCATTGGAGGTTATAACGTAACCACCTATCCTGGTATTCATGGCACCACCTGTCATATGTTTTATCACATAACCATTAGCCAAATGTCCAAGTACCATTATAAAATCATAACACATAAAACAATTATAAAGGAAAGAAAACATTTCCACATGTCAATCACAATATATAACATAAATATATTGACATAACAAATCCATTATCAAAACCATTTTCAATACTAAAAAAGAGTATATGGTATTTATTTACATTTAAAAATATAATGGCTTGTTGAGGAATCCAAAGATCAAATAATACTCACAGTGGCAGAAAGGTCATTGTCACTAAGTACGTTAAAAAGAAACAAACTTTTTGTCGTTTAGTAAAATGCTTCGTATAGAAAATATTCCTTTCGAATAAAATTATAAGTCAAAGGGGTGTATACAACATATAAAATAAATCCTTGTATTCGAACAAAAAATATGCCTTAATGAAAGGAGATCGAGACGAAGTCCCTTACAAAGACGGTATCCTTGGATTAAGAATAAATCAATTACATAATTATGTGTGACAAACGAATACACCAAATATAAGTGGATATTAAGTGTAAAACAATCATAAGTTATTCACACATATTCATAGAATGACATATTCAAGGATTACAAGTTTATCCAAAAGAATCAAAATTGGGTTAAGAAGTTCCCTTGCAAAAAATTGACAGTCTAACGACGTCACTTCAAAATTCAGAAAATGAGTTGATGAGAGATAAAAAGGGGTATATCATCACTTGGACATAAAATTTATAGCAATAAGGATATATAAGAACGTATCCCATCATAATAATATTAAAAGACCTAAAAATAAGTCTTTTAAAATGATGAGGTTGAAAAGTTCCCTTACCGAAATTGGTAACTTCCGAAACGTACACACCATGATAGAAGGCCTATACAAAATTGATGTAAATACCCATAAAAGAAATTATATTAAACCAAGAGTAAAATAATGGACAGTACACACACCAATCAAATGAAAATGGTGGAAAATGTAGCATAAATCTCACAGGAATAAAAGTGAGATGAAAAATCCCTTATGAAAACTCGACTGCCTAACGGAGCCACATAAAACATCCAAAAATGGATTTATGAGATAAAATAGGGACTCTCATAGTATGAACAAAAAAAATTATATAATTATTAATATAAAATAATATCCCTAAACATAAGAATTATGAGCTTATAAGAAATGACATAAAAGAGAGTACTTAAAAAGAACGAGAGAGGTTAGATCCCTTACCTCAAGTCTGACTTGTCTTGTTCGTTTATTTATATTCATGAATAATAAACTTTGGTCAATTTATAATTGTGTAAGGAACTCTTTTAAAGATTATAATTCAGTTAATATCACATAATATAATTTTATAACAGTTGGTTAATAATGTGAGTTCATATGAGACGTTTTTGTCGATGTTTGTTACATGAGTCAAAAATGAACTTGTATGAAAATGATTGTCCATGTAGTTATAAATAAATCATATCCATAATAGTATTAATGATTAAAATATCATATATATCCATTACATATTCATTTTATACTACTCCATAACATTTGGAGATAGAATGAAATGAAATGCATCGTTCATTGAGACGGTAAGCCGTACGTATGCATGAACGCTGCTTTCATTTCTATATCATATTAATGGAATTAAAAATAATTGAGAGATATGTATATATTATAATTATAGTATAATATATATGTTATATAGGTCACATATTTTCATTAATTTCATTATTTATACATTCCATGTGTTGCATGAACGAGTCACATCACTTGAGGGGGCGGTAGTCCACACTTCCTCGTATGAAATTATCACATTTGCACAACATGAAAAGTATAATGGCATGTTTTAAATATAAAATTAAGAAGCATATAGAAAACATAAATACCATATATATTATATATAAAATATATTGACATCAAAATGGCCACCATGAAAGGTGTTTAGAGAAGATTGAACAATCATCGTTTTGTGAGGCAGAAATTCGCCATCCACAAAAACAGTATGTTCTTTAACCATTAGACGACGGTGTGTGTAAGTGTAGCTCGAATACTTCACATAAAAAAATCCTAGTATATTTTATATACTGGTGTTGTAACAAAATAAAGGAATAAAAATATTTTAGAGGGTTGGAGAAGCAAAATAAAACAAAAGAACACAAGGGAAGACATTACCTTTAAATCGGGTAACTCTTTCTGATTTGAGCTCAAAGGATTCCTTGGAAAGGATTCTGCCCAAAGTTGAGGCTTAAATGATAAAGAGAGGTATTTGGAGAGATTAAATGGGTAGGTTTTGGCCGAGCCAAAGGCTTGAGAGGTGTGGGTAAGGTGGTAGTGGTGGGGCCTTTTATAAGAGAAGAGGAGGGGCACTCTTAGAATGTTATAAAATATTACTTTATTATAAAATGATTTTCGGATTTTAAAGGTCCCAAAAGGATATATTTCGAGGCTAATGTGATAAGTTTTTGAAATCCACCCATTCAATAGGTTTTGGACAAGTTTAGGTATTAGAGTTTACATTATATTTTCATTTTATTTAAATCATTAAATAATGAGGTAATCACTGCATCATCATGGTGTCATAAATAATTTTAAATTTTTTAATGTTTTAAAAATATAAAAAACTATCATGATGTAGGAAATCTTTTTATATTTCTAATTAATATTTATTGTAAAAAATATGACTTGTAAAACCCCATGTAAAAATTGTTTTAGTAAAACAACACATATTTGTGACATTTTAATTTTAACTTTAAATAAAAAGTTATTAATGTTATTTTCCAACCAATGTGGCTCCATGGGGTCCCTATGTTAATTCATGGATTTTATTGGTCGTCCATGACTCATAAAATAAGGGTATGACATGTTTCAAGGTCATTTCATATTATTAAAACATTATTTTTACCTTAAACTACACTGATGACCTTTAATCGCGATTATAAAACATAAAAGTTACTGTTCACGAAAAAATATTTTAATCTCATTGAACCAAATTTTACTTCCTAATGACAACCATGTATGTTGTATTTTTTAAAATCAAATCACAGAAGTGGTAAAGTTTTATTTAAATGAAAAATTATTTTCTTTAACTACCACTTAGTGGTTTCACTATTCATCAAAAATTGATGTTTTTCAGAAAAATACCAAAAATTCACCCTAAACTATATTTGATACTCCGAATTCAAAAATAATATCTATTTTACAAAATTAAAAACATATAATTTGCATTAATTAATTTAAAATTTAATTCCCACTGTCAAAACAAATAGCGTGTTTTAAAGAAACAATATCTATTAAAAGATTGACACTTGCTTAAGTCCAATTTCAAAGTGAAATTAATTACAATGACCACCGTTGGATTAAATGGTAAAAGTATATTCTAAATACACTTTAATATCAATTAAAAATATAATATATCCATATAAATAAATCATATTAAAAGGAGTTTTTGAATTAAAATGCAACATATTCAATAAAAATGATCTTTATCAGAAAAATAACAAAAATTTACACAAAGAAAATTTTGATGTCCAGATTCTAAAAAAGGATTTTATTTTTTCAAATAAAACATATAAAATTGTCAAAAGTATATTTAAAAATCTTTCTCCATCACAAGGTGGTTAATAGACCTTTTAAAGAATATTAGAAGATTTATGCTTAAAATTGGATTCATTTTCATTTTACGCCTCTAACATTTATTAGATAAAGGTAAAAATATTTGACAAGTATATATAATCATTTTGTAGTCAGTTCCATTCTTTCCCACCATTACAATTGCTAGGAGTTAACTATCATTAAAAATAATATTATTTTATTATTAGAGTGCAACGTAAGATTTCAAAGGAACTCGTTGTAGTGTTTCGGTATGCAATCGAATATAGTGTTCCCTTTAAAGTAATATTAATATATTATTCACAAATATGGATAAATATAAAAATTTCATATTCTTTATTTTCCTGGGGTGTTACATCCATCCCCCCTTTTGGGAATTGCGTCCTTGCAATTTTAAAATTGGGCTCCGAAACATCATTGAAAGCCCTACATCGGAAAAGGAGTAAATTGAACTATCACTTTAAAAGAAAAAAAGGTAAGTACAAAGGTCACCTGAGTTAACCTATACTTGGATTCCATGTATGAAAACATGGATATGGAATAAAAAACAAAGGGTCATGTTCTGAGCGAGTGTGATGGAAAACATATTTAGGAGAAAGTTAACCACCAAAAAATCACAAACTTGTGATGGGTTAAACCGTATTGGATTCCCCAGTAGGAAAAGATAACGGACAACATTTTTTAGTTACTTTTCATTGAGGAATTTATTTTTGAGCTTAACAAAAAAATAAGGAAATATACTTACTTGTCATGTTGACTTTCATCTTTTACTAGATTTCTTACACGAACTCATATTTTCTCCAAAAGATGACAATATAGGATGACTTGTTTACATTAAGAGAGCTATAATCAACTTCTAGAGAATCACCTAATCCAGAAAAGAGAACTGTATACTTCCCATGTCTATACACCTTAACCAAAACTAAAACCAAAATGGTTAGTATGAGATCAGATAATACCCAAAAAGGATAATCCTTTATAAAAAAGAAATCTATTATTAATCTCCAAAATTTGTCCAACAATACCCAAAGTTCAACGAAGACCAAAAGTAAACCAAACTAAGATTGAAACCCAAATATTTGAAATATTTAATCACATAGTCTTCCATGTTAAATTGTAACATTTATCTCCAAACAACATCAGTTTCACTTAAATTCTCGTATTGAAAAGTAATTAACCTAATCACATATCCTCCATGGTAGGATAATCATTTCTATTGATAACAAAAAATCAACTTACTCTTAATTCATAAAATAATCTAACTAAAAAGAATCATTCAAACTAACCAGGGACTTCACGTAGTCCAGTGGTAGGCGATAAATACCAGTTGCACATTGGTTGTGGGTTCGATTCCCGCAGCTTTGTCCGACGCGACGGGTTGTCACACAGTCTTCGTGTTTTCCTTTTTCCAAAACTATATAATTTTTAAAACATTCCCCAAAAACGAGATAAAATCTTCAAAATAACTATAACATAATTTAACCTCAATTTTACCTCATGCCTTTCACTTTCCATCATAACATATAGTAACCCATAATTACCTCAAAATTAAGGATCATATAAACCCCAATGGTTCTTTATTACAATGTTCACAAAAGAACAGATAACTATTCCTTGAATAAAGTTTTCATATATCAAACATCAGGGTTACACATACTATAAAAAGTATTCTAACATAACCCCATCATCAAAATAGACTTAATACTCTTAATAATTTCACCATAACTCTTGAAGCCCTTATATGTTGACTTCTTACTCATTCAACATTCTTCATGATGCATTAACCATTAATTTCCAACTTATTCTGAAATACTTTTTTCCTACAAAAAAATCATGAATCATATCCCGATATTCCAAAATATGAAAACAAATGTTAAGAAATAATCCATACCTTTGATTGGTCATTGTCAGTTTCTTCATCCTCGATCGGAATGGAATTAGGTATTGGTAAAAGAATATTTGTACGATCATGGTGATCCCATTCCTGAAACTTCTTCATAGGACATGTGTTTTCATAATGACCATGCACACCACATTTAAAACATTCAATTGATCCCTCAAAAAAAACATTTTTCCCTTTCCTCTAGTCAACTGGATACTTCCTTTTTCCATGGCAGGTTCTTGCTTTATGACCTTCATTTCCACATCTATAGCATATTTATATCTCTTTGAAACATTTTCCTAGGTGTTTCTTTCCACAACATTTACACATAGTTTTTTGAACACACTTAACTTTATGATTATTACCTGTAGTTCCGTAGGGATTTGATTCCCGCATATATGATTCCTTATAGAAATCACCAAGGTTTAGGTGGTCAATCATGACTTCAGATAGTTGGTTGAGGATAAACAAAAGAGTTCTCATGCAGCTCCCATATCATTCAGTTGCTCGCTCAAAAAATTGTCACAGTTTCCTTCACATCCACAGTTATTTTGGTGCCTACTAGATCCAGCCATTTACTAAAACCAAAAATTTCATTGTGAGTATATCAACAAAACCATAATGTACTGATGAGGAAGATAAACACTAAGATATACTTACTCATTCACTTTATCTAAAACTAGGACTCTTTATGAAATACTAACCATTATGGTAATGTCACTTATGCTTAGAGAATACCCTAACATCTAAAGTTATCTAAATCGACCTCTGATACCAACTATAAGGCCTCGTACTTAAACATTACTTAATCATGAATTAAATGAATAATTCAAATAGCGGATCTTTTCAGGTTTATATTTTTAGAAAATTAGGTCATAACTATTACATCTCCAGAGATTACATCGTAGATACTTCTACTAAGTTTCCCTAGAATAAAAAAACACTTAAAAAGAAACATGTCTACTTCCATGTTTTAGATAGAATGTCTTTACTTGATCCCATCCTTGACCATATTCATCTTTATGTCCTGTGGAAAAAATTTCAAAAACATGGGATGAGCATAAAAAGCCCGGTAAAGGATACACAAAGAAGGAAATCTGTTAGTTTTTCAAAACAACAAGTAAACCATGAGTACATTACCAAAGTAATACATTTCACCTTTATGAAGTAGTAAATACTCTTCACTGAATAAAAGACCATTACTTACCCTTTTGTAACCAAAATATTACCATAAAACCCATATAAAGAACACATAACATATAATGGTAACATGGGACATAAACATACTTAAATGAAATAACCATATGGTCGACTTCCACACATACTTAATGGAATAGCCATACGGATGACTTCCATACCCAATGCATTGGAGGTTATAACGTAACCACCCTTCCTGGTACTCACAACACCACCCATCATATGGTTTATCATGTAATCACCCGTCAAATGTCCAAGTACCATTATAAAATCATAACACATAAAACAATTATAAAGGAAATAAAACATTTCCACATTTCAATCACAATATATCACTTAAATATATTGACATAATAAATCCATTATCAAAACCATTTTCAATACCAAAAAAGAGTATATGGTATTTATTTCCTTTTAAGAATATAACGGCTTGTTGAGGAAGCCAAAGATCAAATAATACTTGCGGCGGTGGAAAGGTTATTGTCACTACATACATTAAAAAGAAAAATACTTTTTGTCGTTTAGTGAAAAGTTTCGTATAGAAAAGATTCATTTTGAATAAAAGTATAAGTCAAAGGGGTTTATACACTGTATAAAGAAAGACTTGTTTTAGAACAAAAATATGCCTTAATTAAAGGAGATCGAGACGAAGTCCCTTACAAAAATGGTATCCTTGGATTAAGGATAAATCAATTACATAATTATGTGTGAAAAACGAATACACCAAATATAAGTGGATATTAAGTGTAAAACAATCAGAGGTTATTCACACATATTCATAGAATGACATATTCAAGGAGTACAAGTTTATCTCAAAGAATCAAAATTTGGTTAAGAAGTTCCCTTGTAAAAATTTGACAGCCTAACGGCGTCACTTAAAAATTCATAAAATGAGTTGATGAGAGATAAAAAGGGGTATCTCATAACTTGGACATAACATTTATAGCAATAAGGATATATAAGAACATATCCCATCATAATAAGATTAAAAGACCTAAAAAAAGAAGTTTTATAAAATGAGGAGGGTGAAAGGTTCCCTTACTGAATTTGCTAACTTCCCAAACGCACACCCCGTGAAAGAAGGCCTATAATACATTGATGTAAATACCCATGAACGAAATTATATTACACCAAGAGTAGAATAATTTTAAGTACATAAACCACTCAAAGGAAAATGGTGGAAAATGTAGCTTAAATCTCACAGGAATAAAAGTGAGATGAAAAATCGCTTACGAAAACTCGGTAGCCTAACAGTGCCACTTAAAACTTCAAAAAACAGATCTATGAGATCAAATAGGGTCTCTCATAAAATGAAAAAAAATTACAGTATGATTAATATAAAATAACATCCCCAAACATAATAATGATGAGATTATAATAAATGACATAAAATAGTGTACTTAAAAAGAACGAGAGAGGTTGGATCCCTTACCTCAAGTATGAATTGACTTGTTCGTTTATTTATATTCTTGAATAATAATATTTGGTAAATTTATAATTTAATAAGGAACTTTTTTAAAGATTATTATTCAGTTCATATGACATATTATAATGTTATAATAATTTGTTAACAATGTGAGTTCATATGAGGCGTTTTTGTCAATGTTTGGTACATGAGTCAAAAATGAACTTGTTTGAAAATGATTGTCCATGTAGTTATAAATAAATCATCTCCAGAATAGTATTAATGATTTAAATATCATATATATCCAGTAAATATTCATTTTATACTACTCCATAACATTTTGAGATAAAAAGAAATGAAATGCACCGTTCATGGAGACGGTAAGCCGTACGTACCCATGAACGCTACTTTCATTTCTTTGTCATATTAATGGAATTAAAAATAATTGAGAGAGATATATATAATAATTCCAGTATAATATATATCTTATATTGGTCACATATGTTCATTAATTTCATTCTTTATACATTCCATGTATTTCATGAATGAGTCACATCACTTGAGGGGGCGGTAGTCCACACTTCCTCGTATGAAATTAGCGCATTTGCACAACATGATAAGCCTAAAGGAATGTTTTAAATATAAAATTCAGAAGCATATAGAAAACATAAATACCATATATATCATATATAAAATACAGTGACATCATAATGGCCACCATAAAAGGTGTTAAGAGAATATTGAACAATCATCGTTTCGTGAGGCAGAAATTCACCATCCACAAAAACAGTATATTCTATAACCATTAGACGAAGGTGTGTGTAAGTGTAGATATAATACACAACATACCAAAATCCTAGTATATTTAAGATACTGTTTTTTACAAAATAAAGGAATAAAAAGAGTTTAGAGGGTTGGAGAAGAAAAATAAAACAAAAGAACACAAGGGAAGACATTACCTTTAAATCAGGTAACTCTTTTTGATTTGAGCTCAAAGGCTTCCTTGGAAACGATTATGCCCAAATTTGAGGCTTCAATGATGAATATAGGGATGTGGAGATATGAAATGTTCAGGGGTTTTCCGAGCCAAAGGGTTGAGAGGTGTGGGTAAGGTGGTAGAGGTGGGGGCCTTTTATAAGAGAAGAGGAGGGGCACTCTTGGAATGTTATAAAATATTACTTTATTATAATATTATTTTCAGATTTTAAAGGTCCCAAAAGGATATATTTCTAGGATATGGTTATAAGGTTTCTAAATCCACCCATAAAATAGGTTTTTTATAAGTTTAGGTCTTATATTTTACATTATCTTTTCATTTTATTTAAATCGTTAAATAATGAGGTAATCGCTGCATCATCATGGTGTCATAAATAATTTAATTTATATAATGTTTAAAAATTATAAAAAAACTATCATTATGTAGGAAATATTTTTATCTTTCTAATGAATATTTATAGTCAAAAATATGACTTGTATAACCCCATGTAAAAATTGTTTTAGTATAACAACACATATTTGTGACATTTTAATTTTAACTTTAAATAAAAAGTTATTACTATTATTTTCCAACCAAAGTGGCTCCATGGGGTCCCCAATTTGACCCATGGATTGTCTTGGTCGGCCATGACTAATCCAATAAGGGTAGGACATGTGTCAAGGTCATTTCATATTATTAAAACATTATTTTTACCTTAAATTACACTAATTACCTTTAATCGCAATTAATAAAACTTAAAAGTGACTATTCACCAAAAGCTATTTTAATCTCATTGAACCACATTTTACATCATAATTACAACCATTTACGTCCGATTTTTGAAAATCAAATCACATAGGTGGTAAAGTTTCATTTAAACGAAAAATCAGTTTCCTTAACTACCACTTAGTGGTTTCACTATTCATCACAAATTAATGTTTTTCAGAAAAATACCAAAAATTCACCCTAAGATATATGTGATACTACGAATTCAAAATTTATGTCTATTTTAAAAAATTATAAAAATATAATTTGCAATAATTAATTTATTAATTAATTCCCGCAGTCAAAACAAATAGCGTGTTTTTAAGAAACAATATCTATTAAAAGATTAACACTAGTTTAAGTCCAATTTAAAAGTGAAATTAATTCCAATGACCACCATTGGATTAAATGGTAAAAATATATTCTAAATACACTTTAATCCCAATTGAAAATATAATCTATCCACATAAATAAATCATATTAAAATGAGGCTTTGAATTAAAATGAAACATTTTCACTAAAAATGGTCTTTATCAAAAAAATAACAAAAATTTACAAAAAGTAAATTTTGATGTTCAGATTCTAAAGAAGGATATTATTTTGTCAAATAAAACATATAAAATTTTCAAAAGTATATTTAAAAAGGGTTCTCCATCAAAATGTGGTTAATCGACCTTTTAAAGAATATTAGAAGATTTATGCTTAAAATTGGATTCATTTGCATTTTACACCTCTAACATTTATTGGATAAAAGAAAAAATTATTTGACAAACATATATAATAATTTTGTAGTTAGTTATGTTCTTTCCCGCCATTACAGTGTCTAGGCGTTAACTACCATTTAAAATAATATTATTTTATTATTATTGTGCAACGTAAGATTTCAAAGGAACTCGGTGTCGCGTATTTGGTAGGCCATCGAGCATAGCATTCCCTTTAAGGTAATATTAATATTTTATTCACAAATATGGATAAATATAAAAAGGTCATATTCTTTCTTTACCTAGGGTGTTACACTTTTATAGTCTATAACAAGATCAAAAATCAAGGTATTCTTAATTAGATACCTTCTTAAATAAGTTGAGTTTCAATGAAGGGATAATTTAAAGAATTCATTACATCAATGAAATTCAAGAGTATTCCCTCATCATAATTTTGTATGTTAATGATATAATCATTACTGGGAATGATGAAATAATTTTTAAGATGTTTTCAAAGGAAATGAAAACTCTCTTTGAAATGTTCATGTTTGAGTAAATGATTTACTTTCTTGGGTTATAAATTTTACAAAATAATAAACATATGTTTCTTTCTCAAGAAAATTATGCTAAGTAACATTTGATTAAGTTGGCCATGGAAAACTAAAAACATGTTTCCACACTAATTTCAGTGGGAACAAGGTTTTCTAAATATAGATAAGTGCAAGAATTTGATCCAAAATAATTTATATAAATGATTGAATTTTATTTTATTTGACTTCATTATGACCCGACATTGTTTATGATGTTACCGTATGTGTAAGATTTTAGGGTTATCTTAAGGAACCACATTTACTTGCTGGAAAAAGAATTATCAGATACATCAAATGTAACACCCTTGGAAAATAATTAATATGACATTTTCATCTTTGTTAATATTTTTAAATTAAGTATTAATTTTACTCTAATGGGGATTCTATGGTCGATTCCATACCAGATACACAACAATGGGTTTCCCGGAAATCTTATGTTGCACACAGGGGTGTGTAATACATAATAATAATAATAATAATATTATTATTATTATTATTATTATTAAATTATAGTTTACACCAACCTGTTGTATTAATGGGAATGAACAGAACCTACTATATTATGATTACACATGTTTTTTAAATGTCTTAGCATTTATACACATAAATTTTGATACTTAAAATGAGAATGAATCCAATTTTTAGTATAAATACTCTAATATTTTTTAAAAGGTAGTTTTATTAACTTTTGACGGATAACCCTTATTAAATCTAGTTGTTTTACATTTATATGCTCAATTTAAAAAAAACTTCTTCTTTAGAAGCATGAAATCAATATTTATTTTTTATAAATGGTTGGTTTTTTCTGGATAATGTTTATATATAATGAATATTGAAAAATTACTACATTTTATAACAAAATTGTCTTTTCATATAATATATTTATATGGTAATATTATCATTGTTTATTGGTTTTAGAATTTAATTATATTATTTTTTTATCATTTAATCTAATTCTTATCATTGGATGTAATTTCTCTTTGAAATTCTACCTAAACACATGCCAATATTTTGGTATTTTTTACTTCTTAAAAACACGCTTTTTGGTTTTGACTATAAGAATTAATTTTCAATTAATTTATGCAACTTCATTATTTTAAATTAGGAAAAATAAATTCTATATTTGGAATTAGGAGGCATAAATTGTGTAAATAGGTACCTTTTGTTTTTATACATTATGAATAGTATCTTCAATAATTATTTTTATCTACGAGAGTTAAAGGGTAAATCTCCTAAATAAGGGTAAAAATATAATTATAATAATAATAAATTCTTATAACACATGTCTTGATCTTATTGGATTAATTCTCTCTGACCATGTTTCTCCTTGGGTCAATTCTGGTACCCCATTGAGCCACATTGATGTGAACATGACAATTAATTACTTTTAATTTAAAGTTAGGGGAAATAAAATATAAACTAGTATCTTATTAATAAAACAATTTTTATATGGGGTAATATACATGATATCTTTAAATATAAAAAGTAATTAGAAATATAAAAAGATTCCCTAAATCAAGGTGTTTTATTTATAAATTTTATACATCACATAAATACATATATTTATGAAGCAATGATGATGTAGTGATTACCTTATTAATGAATGATTTAAATAAATGAGATTATAAATATTAAAATATATTTATTTTAAAACATGTTATGCCATCCATGACTTTTATGGATGACTATGACTTTATATCATTGAAGTAATGATATTTTTTTAATGAATAATGTTGTTATGGATTTTTAAAATGTTTATGATATAAATAGTATAAAAATTGTCGTAAATGTGTTTTTAAAAAAAATACTAATTTATTAAACGATACAATAGTACTAAAAAACTAATATTCATCCAAATGACTTAGATAATTTTTAAAATTCCATTAATGAATCTCTTGATGTTTTATTGGCATTTTATAGTAAATATATTAATCATATAGCCTAAATATACAAGAAGACATGGTAAGAGTTAAATTAGTTAACTAAGGGTTAAAGCTAAATATAAGGTTAAATTTGGGACCAAAACATACATAAACCCTATTAGATGATATTATTTTGGACCATACTCATATTATCATTGAATTAAATTATTTTTGGACTATGTGAAAATGAAATTCAGTTTATAATAATATAATCTTTCTATACATTCCTAAAGTACCCCTCCTCCCTCTTATAAAAGGTCGCCACCTCTAACCCCTTACTCACACCTCTAAATCCCCTTAGATAATCCATCCTATACTCCAATAATCTCCCAAAATCCCTCTCTTACTCATATAGCCCATAACATGGAAATAATGCAATTTCCTAAAGCCTTTTATATTAAATAGAAAGGAGCTACCCAATTTGATGAAATGTCTTCTATCAAGCTTCTTTTATTTATCTTCCTTCTCCAACCCCTTGAGCTCTATTTATTCCACTATTTTTTTAACAAAACCTCTATCTTCAATATAGTAGATTGTTTTTATGATAATTTTTCTAACTACACTTACACACATCTCCATATAATAGATACAAACACATTTTTTTTATGTGTGACGGACTAATGCTTCACAAAATGATGATTGTTAAATTATCCCCTACCTCCTATAATGGTGGACATTATGATAGAACTGTGTTTATATATGATATATATAATATTTATTTTTTCTCAATGATTCTGTAATTTTTATTTACAACATAACTTTAATCTTTTCATAACGTGTAAATATGATAATCTCATTTGAGGAAGTGCAGACTACCTCCCCCTCAATGTTATATGACTCATTCATTCAATGCATGGTATATATAAAAGATGGATGCTATGAACATATGTAACTTATATAAAATATGGTATTATACTTTAATTATAGTATACCAATTTTTCATTTAGTTTTCATTTCATTAATATGAAAAATAAATGAAAGTATCATTAATGCGTATGTACGACCTACCATCTCAATGAATGGTAAATTCCATTTCTTCTCTCAATGTAAAATAGATTATTATAAATTTATGATATTCATATATTATAAAAAAAATTAATATCATTCTTGTAGATTATGTACTTGTGAATACATGTACAACTTACATCAAAACAAGTTCATTTTCTACTCAAGTACCAAATATCGACAAAACGTCTGATATAAACATAAAAAATTATGTAACATTTATAACATGGTCATAAGTTATATAAAAAAGAATAATAAAATTTAAAAGGTTCTTAAGTGAGAAAAATTTAACTTAGTTTTATTATTTAGGAAATTTAATAATGAACAGGTAAACTTATACACGAGTTAAGGTATTTTGTCAAAACATCATTTCATTAAGGAAAGCTTTAATAATATACACTTTCTTTTTTTATACGGTATATAATAAAACACTTTGACTTTTTATGTCATTCAAAGGGAATCTTTTTTATATGATGTGTTTTACTAAATGAAAAATAGAATGTTTACACCTATTTGGTGACAATGACCTCTCTGCCACTATAATCATTAATTAATATTTAGATTCCTCTACAAGCCTAAATTTTTTTAAAAGAAAGAAAATATGTTACTACCTTTTTTGGTAATTTTCATATTGAAAATGGTTTTCAATGTATATTTATTATTTCAATATCATGGAACTGTTTCTTGTGATATCAAATGAAATTTTATTAGTGAAATTGTGATATTTTTAATATTTTATGTGTTATAATTATATAATGTTAATGTGAAATTTGATGGGTGGTTACTTGTGGTTACGTGATAAACCAATTCACTGGTGGTACAGTGATAAACCAAGGATGAGTGGTTACGTTATAACCTCAAATACATTGGGTATAAAATTTGACTGTATAACTATAATATTTAGTGATATGTGTGGAAGTCGATCGTATGGTTATTTTATTTAAGTATGTTTATGTCCAAAGTTTCCTTTATATGCAATATGTTTCTTTCTATGGGATTTATGGTAATATTTTTATAAAAATATTTGTAATTAATGAGTTTATCTTTAGTGAAGGGTTTTTTTATACTTAGTAAATGTGAAATGTATTAATTTATGATAAATTTTTCAAGGATAGTGAGTAAAAGTGTCTACTTAAAATATTCATGTTTATCTGTATAAGTTATGACCAAACTATGTAATTCTCAAAACCTTAAAAGACCTACAATGTGAATTCTGAACATAATTCAGTATTATGTAATTTTTAATTTTGGGGCCTTAAATTTTGTATCATAGGTCGGTTGGGATAACTTTAGGAGTTATTTTTTTTGTTAATAGAATATCCATTAATGATTTTTTCATTATGGTTAAATTGAAATGAAATATAATTTTAAGATTACCATGTTTCTTTTTCTTAGATTTATATTTTTAGAATGGTTTTCCATAGAAGAAATAGGGAAGCGATGATGGGAAGTCATACATAGAAGAATAACCATCCAAATCAGCATCCTGAGATGGTCAGAATTGGAACAGAACAGTTTTCTACAGTGATCGATTAGTTGAATCAGGAGATAAATGATGTTGGTGTCCACTCATGAGATCAACCAGATCAACCACAGAGGAACATGTCTAAAGTGGAGTATTTCATGAGGCAACAGACCCTATCATCCAAAGGATCATATAACCCTATAAAATCTATAGGATGGATCAAATCAATGTAATTATTTTTTGATGTCATGGGGTTTATAAAAAATAAAATGGTTAGTCTTTCAATTTACTTTTTTGAAGGAGAATCAGATCAATGGTGTTCAATGGTTAACAAAATCAGGTATATGGATGAGATTGATGCTCTTGGTTGGGAATAAATCAAAGTCATGATTCTTGAGAAATATATTCTTGAGGAGGTTTGAATTAGCATGGAAACAAATTTGTGAAATTAAGGTATGAGGATGACTCATTGTCTGTTTATGAGGAAAAGTTCACTTGAATGGAATGGTATGCTCTAAATTCCATCTAAAATTGTGATAGTAAGATGAACTAGTTTCACTCTAGATTGAAGCTTCGATATCGAATGTCATTAGCCTTTCGTGAATTCAAAATGTATGGGAAACTTGACAGATGTGCTGAGAAAGAAGAAGTGGAGTTTTTTAATGATTATGTGTTCCATGAGAGTATGCATGAGAAGAGGTCCATTTTGTATGAAAATGGAATGTATTCATCAATGTAATCTAGAGGTAAGAAAATCAAATTTCCATATTGTGAGATGTGTGATAAAAATAATCCTAGAGAATGTCTCACAAAATCTGTAATGTTATTTTAGTGTGGCAAGACTCGTTATATTTCTTATAACTATACGGAATATGATAGAGAAGGCAATGAAAATCCAATGGTAAGATGTTTTAGTTGTAATGATTTTTGGAATTATTCCAATGGGTGTATAAAGTTGATTATCTGGTGTTGAAACCAGACTAATCAAATGAAGAAGGGTGTGATTAAATATTTTTCTACTACTACGGTTGATGTGGGACTATCAAATGAAGTTTTGTCAAGTAATTTTATGTTTTTTTAGATTATGCGAATGTGATGTTTGATTCAGGATCTACAAATTATTTTATTTCTGAGAAATATTTGGGTAAATTTAGAATTCCACCTCATGAAATGGATCCTAAACGTATGGTAAAAGCACCTATGGGAAATTTTGAGGCAAACAGAAATTATAAAAAAATCAAATCTTTATATGTGGAATGAACATACCTAGAAACCTTGTTGTTTTTTCTCTAGTAGAGTTTGATTTTATTTTAGGAATGTATTGTCTTTATGTTTACCATGCTATGATTGACTATAGCAGTAAAGAGGTTTCCTTTTATAAATACTTTCAATTTGGGTACAAGAATGAACCCTAAAATTAGATAATATATCAGAAAGATGAGAAAGTAGTGATATATGGAAATGAATGTTACATTTTCTCTATTTCTAAAATAGAAATTTTCATATTAATAATGTTTCGGTATTAATTGAGTATATTAATGTTTTTTCTGATGATTATCTTTCTATTATACCTGGTCAGGATATAGAAATTACTATTGACTTAGTTCCTGATACTAATCCAATTTCAAACCCTCTTATTTAATTCCTCAAATATAACTTTTACAGTTAAAGAAAAAATTGTAGGAGTTGTTAGATAATGGTTTTATTTGACCTATCACTTAACCATGGGATTCTCCAATCATGTTTGTTAAAAATAAGGATGGTTCAATGAGACATTTCATTGATTATGAAGCCTTGAATAATAACATTGTTAAGAAAAAGTATCATTTTCCCCATATCAATGATTTTGTTTATCAGCTCTAGGGAGCTCCGTATTTTTTGAATATTAACTTGAAGTTGTGGAACCATCTGTTGAATGTAAAGAAAGAAGACATTATAAAGACTGTGTTTCTTACTATATATAGCCATTATGAATTTGTAGTTATGCATTTTAGGATATCCAATGCACCTTCTGTATTTATGGATCATATGAATTGAATTTTTTGTGATCTCTTGGATATGTTTTTGGATGTTTTTATTGATGATAATTGGGTATATTTCAAACGAAAAAAGGAACATAAAATTAATTTATGGGATATCTTGGAAACCATAAAACAAAATAATTTTTTTTGGAAATTCAGAAAGTTTGTTTTTTTTTATAAAGAAAATATTATTCCTTGGTAATATTGTTTTTAAAGGTGGAATAATAGTTGAACCCTATAAAATAAAAGTTGTTTAAGAGTAGAAAAGACCTACCAATATCATAGAGATCTGAAGTTTTCTTGGTTTTTCTGGCTATTACATAACACTTGTTGAAAAGTTTTCATGGCTATCTAGCTCACAGACTATGTTAACTTGAATAGTTGTAAAATTTATCTGTAAAAAATAATGTGATGATTGTTTTCAGGAATTAAAAAAATATTTTGGATGCTCTAGTATGGTAATTACCTTCCATAATTGTTGAGTTTGTTATCTATAGGGATTCTTGATTCAAAGTAATTGGTTGTGTCCTAATTCAGAATGATCTGGTAATTTCTCACACTTCACATTAGTTAAAAACATGTGATTTAAATTAACCAATACATCATTTGGAGTTAGATACATTAGATTTTTTTCAATAAATTTGGAGGCATCATTTATTTGTAGTAAAATGTGAAATATTTTCTGACCAAAAAATATTTAAGTATATATTCACTAAGAAATAATTGAACACGAGATAGAGGAGATTGATAAAATTAATCAAGGATTATGATTTCAAAATTCATTACCATCCCAGAAATGGAAATAAAGTGGATGATGCTTTCAGTCGAAAAAGAAATGCTACATTAAATATGTTATGTTTGGAACAATATCCTTTGATTAATGATTTGATGAAATTTTTCATAGATGTTGTTGGTACAAGAGATCCCTCTGGTTTGTTTCAAGTGTCAGTAAAATCATCTATATCAGACAGAATTAAAAAAGTGTATAAGGGAGACTGTGAGTTATATAAAAAGGTTGAATTGGTTCAGAAGGGTAGTTTTACTGAATTTAACATTGATAAAGAATTATTTTTGAGATTTGGGAAAACGGTATGTGTGCCTTGTGATTGCCAGTTGAAGAAAGAGTTGTTATGTGAAGATCATATTTCTCAGTTTTGAATTCATCATGGTATCACTAAGATGTACATAGATCTTCGAGAGTATTACTAGTGTGAGGGAATGAAAATACATATTTATAACTTTACTGGGATGTGTTTAACTTGTGAATAGGATAAAGCATAACAACATTTAATGAAACGGATGTGTAATGCATTACCAGTGCTTGAGTGGAAATTGGAAAATATATCCATGGACTTTGTTGTGGGACTACTGAATACATATCGAGGTAATATTGAAATCTAGGTTATTATTGATTGATTAACTAAATCCTCACATTTCCCTCTTATTATTTATAATTTTCTTCTAGATCAACATTCATGGATCAATGCTAAATAGATAGTCATGTTTCATAGAGTTACCCACTCCATTGTATCTGATCGTGATCCTAGGTTCACTTCTAACATTTGGAAAGGCCTTCAAAAGACCTCAGGTGCTGAATTAAATTTTGGTACAGCTTTCCATCCTCAATCAAATGGGCAGTCAAAATGAATAATTTAGAAATTGGAGGATATTCTAAATTCTTATTCATTGGATTACAAGGTATGTTGGGACCTACATCATTCTTTGGTTGATTTTTCTTATAATAACAATTTTCATTCCAGTATGCAGATGGATCCATTTGAGTCATTATATGGAAAGCGGTGTCGAACTCCACCTTTTTGGGATGACATAGGTGAAAAAAGGTTTATGAGGCCAGAATTGGTCGAAGAGATGACATAGAATGTTTATATTATTAAGAATCACATGACAAAATCTCAGAGTATGAAGAAAATTTTTGAGGATTACCAAAGGAGTGATATTTCTTTCAAGGTAGGTGATCATTTCCTTTCTCAATGTTTGACCTTGGAAAAGTATGATGTGTTTTAGTAAAAAAGGGATGTTGGGTCTGAGATTAATTGGATCCTATGAAATCATGTAGAAAGTAAGTTTACTTTCTTATAGAGTGTATTTACCACCATGTTTATCCTAGGTACACAATTTATTTCATGTTTCAATGTTAAAAAGTATATACCAGATCCATCTCATGTATTGATTTAGAAGTATTTCATTGGGAATTGAACCTTTTATATGAGGAACATCTAGTCCAGATTCTTGACCGTAGAGAGAAAGTGTTGTGGAATAAGGTGATTCTTCAGGTTATGATTTTGTGGAAAAACCACATGGTTGAAGAGGCAACATGGGAATATGAAAATTATATGCGGGAAAAATACCCATACTTTTTTGATAAGTAAATAAAATTCTGAGAATGAAATTTATAAAAGGGGGAACGTTGTAACATCCCATGTAAATAAATAATATAAAATTTTCATTTTTATTAATATTTTGAATTAAATATTAATATTTCTTTAAGGGAGATGATATTTTTGATGGCGTACATAACACACAAAATTGGGATTCTCATAAATCTTATGTTTTACACAAGGCTGAGCCATACTGAAAATAATAATAATATAATAATATTATTTTGAAATTGCAGTTTAACACCAAGCCATTGTATTGGTGAGAATAAAAATACATAACCATATTATTATTAAGAATGTTTGTTAAGTTTTTTTACATTTATCCAATGATATTTAAAGGCCTAAAATCATAATTAATCCAATTTTATACATATATACACTAATATATTGAAAAGTTTGTATTAGAACCTTTTGATAGAGAACACATTTTAAATCTATTATTTTAACTTTTATATGAACTATTTGAAAAAATAAAATTCTTAATTTGAATTGGGACATCAACGTTTACTTTGGTAAATTTTTGGTATTTTCCGGATAATGTTCATTTCTAATGAATAGGTGAAATATCCTTGTATCTTTATTCAAAACATTCTTTTAATATCATTTATTTATATGAGTATATTATCATTTCATTGATTTTACTATGTAATTAGATTATATTTTTATCATTTAATCCAATTTTTTTCATTTTATTTAATTACACATTGAAATTGTACATAAACACATGTCAGTCTTTTGGTTGTTTTTTTCTTCCTAAAAATAATATTTTTAGTTTTGACAAAAAGAATTAATTTTAAATTAATTTCCTCAAATTATGTGTTTTGAATTTGTAAAAATTTATTACATATTTATAATTAGGATGTCTAAATTGTGTAAATAGTTACCTTTTTATAGACATTATGAATAGTAATTTTTAGTAATTATTTTTATTTACAATGGTTAAAGGGTAAAACTGGTAAATAAGTGTAAAAAATAATATTAAACTACACAAAGACATGTAAAATTCATATTGGATGAGTTATTTCCGTTCATGTTCATCCATGAATCAATTTTGGGACTCAATGGAGACACTTTTATTTAAAAATGACATATAATTACATTTAATTTAATGTCAAGGGAAATATAACATAAACATGTATCATCTTAATAAAAAAATTATATGGTGTTATATAAGTGATATATTAAATTATAAATATTAATTATAATGATATTAAAATTCTTACATCGTGGAATTTTATTTATAATTTTTAGGCATCAAATGAATAGATATATTTATTGCATAATGATGATGTAGTGATTACCGTATTAATGAATTATTTTAGTAAATGAGATTATAAATATTAAAGTAAATTAATTTTTAAACTTTTTATTCCATCCATGAATTTTATGGAAATGTATGACTTGTTATATTGTAATTAGTGATGTTTTTTCTAAATAATCAAGTTGTTATGGATGATTAAAAAATTCATTAAATGAATAGTATAAAAATTGACATGAATGAGTTTTTAAAACAAATATTATTTTATTAAATGATATAATAGTCCTAAACATCTTAGATATAGCCAAATGACTTATAAAATCTTTAAAATGTCATTAATTAACCAACAAAGTTTATATTTTAATTTTATAGTAACTAGATTAATTGTATATAAAGAATATACAAGAAGACATGGTAAGAGTTAAATTAGTTAACTAATGGTTAAATCTATAAGATAGGGTTAAATTTTGGAAAAAAACATGTCTAAAACCTATTATTTAACAGTATTTATAACACTAATCATCTTATATTAGAATTAAATGAGTTTTGGACCTTTAAAAATAGAAATTAAGTTTATAAAAAAATAATCATTGAAGACATTTCTAAATTACCCATCCTCCCTCTTATAAAATAGCCACCACATCTAACCCCTTAAACCCACCTCTCAATCCCCTTGTCTCATTCAACCACTACTCTAATAATATACCAACATACCTCCCATACTTATATAATCCTTACATTGGGCATAAGGCAATTCAAGAAAACATTTTAGCTTAAATCAAAAGGATTCACCCGATTTGAGGTAATGTATTCTCTCATGATTCTTTAATTTATATTCCTTCTCCAACCCCCAAAATTATAATTATACAATTATTTTATAAAAAAATTTATCCTCAATATACATGTATTTTTTTATGATAATTATTAGAAATAAACTTACACACTCCTCCATTTAATTGATATGAACATACTATTTCTATGTACGGAGAACTACTTCCTCACAAAAAGATGATTGTTCGATTTTCCCCTACCACCTCTAATGGTGTCCATTATAATTGAATTGTATTTATATATGATATTTATTATATATATTGTCTCTATTATTCTATAATTTTTATTTATATCATGACATTATTTTTTCCATAATGTGAAATTACAGTTATTTCATTTGAGGAATTGTGGACTACTACCCCCTCAAAGAGATATTACTCATTAATGCTATAAATAGAAAACTTGAAAGATTTAGTTAATTAATTTATGTTACATATGTACATATTATATTATAATGAAATTATAATATACCTATCTGTCATTTATTTTTCATTTATTTAATATGAAAAATAAATAAAAGTAGTGTTCATGTGTGCATATGGCCTACCGTCTCCATGAACGATACATTTCATTTCATATATCTATGTACTATAGATTATAATACATGTATGATATTCATGTGTTATAAGAATCATGAATATCATTCTAGATATGATCTACCTTTTAATACATTTACAACTTACATCCAAAACAAGTTCATTTTCTACTCAAGTACTGAATATTGACAGAACGTCCTATATGAACATAAATAATTATGTAATTTTTATAACATGGTTATAAGTGATATAAAAGGAATAATAAACATTAAATGTTTCTAAAGAAATTATAAATTAACTTATGTTTATTATTCAAAAAATTAAAAAATGAATTAGTCATGTCGGACACGAGGTAAGAGACTTCATATCAGTATCCTTCATTAAGTAATATTTTGATAATATACACTTTCTTATTTTATATGGTGTATAATAAAACCCTTGGACTTTTAATTTCATTCAAAGGGAATATTTTTTCATTGAATATTTTTACTAAAAATAAAAATAATGTTTTTAACCTATGCAACAACAATGACCTCTTCACCGCCTTAATTGTTAGCTGATATATGGCTTCCTATATAAGCCTTAATGTATGTAAATGGAAAAGAAATCCCTCATTCCATTTTGGGTTGTTTTTATATTCAAAATGGTTTTCAATGTGGATTTACTATTTCAATATCTTGGAATTGTTTCCAATGATTTAAAATTAAATGTTATTAGTTAAATGTTGTTATTTGCAATATTTTATGTTTTTTATTATATAATGGTATGTTGACAATTGAAGAGTTGTTTCACTATAAACCTATGACGATTGGTTATGCAATAAACCAAATTATGGGTGGTTACATGATAAAACAAATATGGGTGGCTACGTTATAACCTTCAATTCATTGGGTGTGGAGGTCAGTCGTATGGCATTTTCATTTAGTGATATGTGTGGAAGTCGACCATAAGGTTATTCAATTTTAGTATGTTTATGTCCTAGGTTATCTTTATATTATATAAGTTTCTTTATATGGGATTTATGGTAAAAAGTTTATTAAAAAAGGATAATTAATGATCTTATATTCAACGATGTGATTTTTCTATGTTTTAAAGGTTAAAAGTATTAATTTACGATTAAGTATTCAGGGTTTACATGTTGTTTTGAAAACTAATAGTTTTCCAACATTATGTATCCCTTACTGAGATATTTATGCTCATCCCATGTTTTGAAAATATTTTTACAGGACATAAATATGAATATGATTAAAGATTGGATCAAATAAAATTCATGATGATTAAAACATTGAACTAAACATATTTCTTTTTAAAGAGTTTTTGTTTTATAAAAATAATTGATATTTAATACATGTGTCTAATTGTCATATCGAAGTTGTTATGTATATGTTATGAACTAATTATCTCTATCTCCAATCCTAAAAATAATATCAAAGTGTGGTATTAACTAAATTCAAGATTATATATTTTTTAAGGCTCGGTCCTTACATTAGAGGAAAAAAAATTAAAATCAAATATGACAGCTTATAATGTATAAGTTTATTTGGGTATTCATATGATTATTGGGAATGAAATGTTGATGATGGAATGTCCAAATCTTGTGGGGTATTATTTCTAGGAAAAAACTATGTTAGTTTTCATTCAACAAAACAGAATTTAATGAATCTTATGACAGATAAAGCTAAGTATGTTCTTGCTACACAAAATGCGACACACCTTATGTGGAATAAAACTCAATTAGAATATTTTCTTATGAAGTTATGTTACCCTTACTCTTGGGTTGTGATAATAACAGTACAATCAATTTTTCTAGGAATCTAGTTCAACATTATCATTCAAAACATATTTATATCAAATATCATTTCATCGAAGTTAATGTGGAGAATAATGAATTGAATATAAAGTATGTTCCTACATCGAAACAAGTTACAAGCATTTTCATAAAACTTTTTCCAAAGGAATGTTTTATTAAATTGAGGATTATAATTAGTGTCCTATATATTTCTTATCAATTTTTAGGTATGTTTTTTTGTCCCAAATCACTTATTACCTTTGGATAGTTGAGGTATGTTTTTTTGTCCCAAATCACATATTACAATTGTATAGTTCTATCAAAGGGGATATATTAAATTTTTCATAAATCAATCATTATAGAAGCATGTAAAAAGATGTAGTTTTGGGTAAGCAATGAATTTTTAATTTTATTTGTTTGTAAACTATTCTAACTATATTTTGGAGTGGTTTTAAGAAACATATTTTTTTATTCTCCTATATTTGAATAAGTGGAGAAAGTTGTGAAGAATAGTTGAAGAGGTTTCATGATCACTACTTCCAGACAACGTGGTTTTTTTTGTCAACGAATCTTATTTCATAAAATGAGTTAGTTCACATAGGTTTAGAATTTTTTATAAGTAGTTTATTTATTAAGGATAAAAAGTTTTTTGATTTATGAAACATGGTTGATAACAAAATCCAAATAGGGATATCATTAGGAAAAAGTTAATGAGGAAGGTGATAATTTTATGGTGTTGCATTTTTTGTCAAGAAATCTTAAGAAGGAAGAAAAGAAAATTACTTCACCTTGTATTTGATGAAAATCGGACTGACAACTCTATTTAAGAAATTAGGCTCGCAATTCATTAAAAGATCAATCATATTGAGGAATAATCATTCTAGGAGTAAATGGTTATTAGATTCCCTTGGAAATCAGTTTTGAATGATTTAATCATGACGGTAAGAATCAAATTCAACATGACTATGATTTAATTGTGATGATGCTTTTCTAATTTGTATTTGAAAGATATTATGAGTTTTTTGGAGAAATATTGATGAAATATTGATGAATGAAAGGGAGTGTGAAAGTGAATATTCCAATCGTATTAAAATTGATTGGATTTGGTTGGAAATAGAAAAAGTGTTCTTGATATCATATTCAGCCTGATCATTATCATGATGATCATATTCATGTAAATCATATTTAGGGTAATAATTAATGGAAGAAATTATTTAGTAAGTTACAATAAATTCCTTTAAAAATCATACAATGATGAAGTTGTTCTCAAATGTATTCAAAGTCATGATGGATGTCATGATAGAAGAACAAGTTTTGAATTGAAGGAACTTTCTAAAAATGTTGTTGTTAACATTGATCAGTTGTATTTGGAATGTCATAAATTCAATAAAGGAAAAAGTTTATTCAGGACAGATGGTATGGAATTGACTTCATGCCAATGAAAATGTAATGAAAATAGATCTATCAATAATTTAGTGAACCATTTAAGATTGTAGAATGTGTTTTTTATGGAAGAGCTTGAATCTTGTGGTCTAGAAAGATTTGTGAAAAATGAGAGACATTAAGGGTACTAGTTCTCAGTCAGAACAAAATCCAAAAGATATAAATCTTAATAGAATAAAACGGATGGGGGTTATATTTAGAAGATAAAACTTGAACTATGATTTTTTTAAATGATTTTATCAATTTGGGTAAAAGGCCATCTTATTTGAGTTGATAATGATTCATCCTGATGATTATAAGGACAAAATCAAAGTGGAGAAACAAAATTGGAATTAGGTATATGAAGATGGTAAAAGTGGTATATTTATTCATATACTATAACTATTATAATGAATTGAAATGAAGAAATATAACTACATAAATTGATAAGGGAATTGAAATAGGGTTTTTTTTTAATGAATTTCAAAAGATATATGAAGCATTTAAATGATTAAATAAGGATAAGGAAGAAATGAGAATAGTGGAGTCGGATTGAAGAAGTCATAAATACACCCAAAATTCAATGATACTTGAAAATTATGAATATTTGGTTGAGCGGGATAGATTGTAGAATTTCTGCCCATACCATTATTGTGTCTCTAATAAAAAGATGAAAAGTACATTATACTTGATTGATGATGTAGTAATGTTTATATTTGAAGAGAGAGAAGTTATAAATTTGTAGGGAGAGAATATGTTTTTCTTTATTGTGATGTGTCTAAAAAGTTTCAATTAATTTAAGTAGAAGGAGAAGAAAAAAATACTGAAATGATTTCAACTGATCATCATATTGAGCTGATTAACTTTTTTTTTATCATCGTACTTGACTTGTCATCATATTGAACTCAGTATTAGGATCACGATTTCCATATTGGGATTTTTGGACTAAGATGTAAGAGTTCTAAATTGAATCAATAATATTCTGGTAGAGATATATTTTTTTCTTGGGAAATTATATTTGAAGAATCAGACTGGGCAGATGGTATTAATCAATTATAATATGTTCAATATCAAATTTTTTTGTTCTTACAAGATTCTAGTTAAGAAAGTTATGAATTTATCTCTAATGATTACATTTTTTGATGTTGGAAAAGAATCATAGGTAATATGCGTTTTACATAAATTTTTTATTACATCATTTATGCTAGAGAGATCACACACACAATTTTATTGTCTACATAGTGTTTCATGAGTGTAAGGGAATATCCTACTCATTGTATTCCACACACAATGATTGTTTTCTAGTAGATTTTGTGTTATTGGATCATTTCAAAACCATACCAAGGATGTAACTATTTTTATTGAATATTGAACCTTGTATATTTGTGTGTTCCTATGTATGTGTGTTGGAATTGTTTTTAGTAGAGAATGAAATATTTAGTAGGAGGCGAAGGTTGTTTCATTTTAAAGGAAACTTAAAGGAAAAAAAAGTATCACTGATTCTCCCTCCCCTTCTCAGTCATATAATTTTCCTTATTGGGAACTTTCAGATATCATTTTTAAAAGGGATATGTAACTCTTGATATCATAGTGACTAATAATCAATTGGCTGGCATTTTCAATTGGACTTTAAATTAACAGAGAACCAGCAATATAAAACATAATTGTTGGATGATAGTATTTGATTATACTTCTTTTATTAATTTTTTATTACTTATTGTAGAGGAAAATCACAGAATATTTTTTTAGCTGATGAAAAACTATTATTCATCATGATGTTTTGATCAACCATGACCACATGGTACTATTAGGTATACTACTATAACTCTAACTAGGGTAAGGACCTACTGTTTTTATACAACCACTCTCTACTACTATATAGGTGTAGTGGTTGATATGATACCATGGTGTCCTAACACAACATAGTACCATTAGCATGATTCCATTTTTATGATAATGTTGGTCCTGAAAGTTACATGATATCATTTGGTAACTACCTTCCCATGTTATTCCATTATTCTTTCATACCGTTAATATATATGAATTAATGTTAATTATTCTCATGTGATTCTATAATAATTATTCAATGTTTTTTTGAATATTGATATCCTTAAATGATAGTCTTCCCTAAAATATGATTATTAGGACCTCCTTATCATGCATACCTCTTTTGAAACCACTCTCCTTCTTAATTTCAATCTCAACCCTTTATACATTAGGTCTTCACCTTTCGTTTTTTTTAAATGATATGTTCGATATGTTTATCAATTTTTTATGATGATTCTCATCCCTTAAAAAGGTGAGGATGAGAGTCTACTCATCTAGATGAGCCAAAGAATATTGATATTTTTTCATTTGTTGTTGTTGATAAAAAGAAAAATGATTTTGGGTAGTTGATGCCGAGAAATATTCTTGTTTTTAAGGTGATCCATGACTATGGATGGGTCAAATTGTTCCCATATAATTACCAACCATTATAGACTAGTATATTTCATGATTTCTATATTTTTATATTGTATGAGTTTGTAGAAATGAAATATGTTATTAAGACTATTATTGATTGAAGAGATCACATGTTTTCTTCAAATAAGTGGGGAAAGAGTTTAAAAGTTCCTCACAGAGTTACATTTGAATATTATCAAAGAAAATTTCCCAGATGAGATGATTTTGTGATAGAGAATGTTATGTTAAATCTAACTAACAATGAAACACTTTGAAGGAACTATATTAGAATACTTAGATGGTGAATATAGTTTGTTATTTAAATTTATATAGAATATTCTATATCCTAGTAAGGGAGACTTTATCATCAAGAGGTATTAAGAAATATTCATATTATATTGTAAGAAATGTCTAGATAATATTAACATTTCTAGATACCAAACTATCCATATTGTGGAGCTATTTAAACAATTCTCAAGATCAAAATCCTTGGACTACCCTAAATGATCTCTATTATTCTCTAAGTCAAAAAACCTGTTACTATTGGAGTGAATAATATAACTATTTGATGTGGGATTATATTAATTTAAGCAACATGTATAATAAAAAATTTAAAATGGATTTCTTGGTTGAATAAATGGGTGGAATATAATTAAAATATTTATGATAATTTCAATCTTGTTGAACAACCTACTAGACCAGGAGGTGTGGATGATATTTTCTTAGAGGTAAATGATGTTTTGCTGTATTCAACTTATGGGGAATTTTTGGATACTTCTAGTATGGAAGATAAGGATGTTACAAATGTGTATTCTCCTATTTCAATTGATAATGTGTGTGACCCAAATGTGGTGAGAATCGAAAATTTATCCTACGAACTTGATAGAATTCTTATTTTACTTAATTCTAGATAAATATTTCTATTTTATGTTGATTAATATGAAGATACTAATTTTTCAAATTAATATGTTGTTCAGATATCTTTCGTAGAAATATTAACAGATGTTGTTGAAGTGATAGATGTATCTGATGGTGATGATGATGATAGAGATAAGGAATAGAATTTGAGTCCTTCTCATGGTGGTAATAAATCAAGTAAGACCTTTGATGTGGGAAAGTCAAGTTATTTTTGTTAGGAATTGATTTATTGGGATTAACGTGTTTATTTAGATGGAAAATTTTTTAAAGTCATATTTACCCAGTTGTTTCAAGAAGTCAGAAGAAGGGGTACCATCTAAGAGGGAGAAATCCCCTGATTCTTTGTTTTTGAGAATCACATATCCAGATTATAAAGGTAATATATTGATAGTTATGATGATCATGTCATTCCACTTGAGCATGGTGAACCTTCTATCTATTTTTTTGGGAAATACACTGAGGGATCCTTAGTTAAAAGGATTGATATAAAAGAAAGGTTGGCGGATATTCCTTATGGTGACCATGGTGAGAAAACCAAACCTGAGGATTGTACTTTACCATGTGAATAGAGGACTTAATATCATCATTATTATCATAATCCTCCTAGTTATGTGATTAAAATTATTTTTATTCATTATGTCAAACTTGCGGTTAAACTTTATTAGAATTCTCATATCATCACCTACTCAAGAGACAAAACCCAGTGACATTGATAACATGTGGTTGTTATAATTGGTTGTTTATCACATCCATATTAACAGTTTTATTGTGATTAAATAACTAGAATTTTGGAATATAAGTTTATATGATCATATGGGGGAATTTTAATCCATGATTTATGAAATGATTGGAAATTTTGATGAGATAAAACCATTTCTTCTAGAGAAATTGGAGTTCGTTCCTACAGCCAGTGCCTCAAATTATAATGCTCCACCTCCTTCTCCTTCATAAGATGATGATCATTTGATCAAAAGAATTGTGATATAAGAGATATAGGCTATTATATTTGATTCTTCCTCTAATTATCTAAAGAAACATTGTTGGATAAAGGTACATAGAGATCACAATTATAAATTTGTTAGAGATTTCTTGAATGAGTATAGCATTGATAGGGATATTATCATTAATGAAATTAAATATTAACCTTTAAGAATTTATTCAAAGAATGAGTTTAACTAACACATTAATTTTCTTGCTGATAATTTTAGATTTCCCCTCAGGACTTGGTCCATTAAAGAACAAGTTAAACAATTAAAATTTTTGGCCTCGCTGCCCATGATTTTTATAGAGTTATGGAATGTTTTCTTCAAAGAAATATGTGAATGGTGGTTTGAAAATAACATATTTTATTGATATGATGAATAATTATTCATTATTATGGGACTTCTATTGTGGAACAAATTTCTATAAACTTTTATTATCTCACTTATAAACCTTTCTAATAATCCTTTTTTAATTCTCACCAATTTCTTTGAATGACTCTTATTTACGCAGTCAGACAATATAAAACTATTCTGATTAAATAACCTCCCACTCTTTAACCCTTTAAATCATATCCTCCTCCATCTGCTAGTAATGAGAAGGACTTTATTTATCTACCCTCTCTTTATGAAATATGATGATATATTCATTCTAGGATATGATAGGGAATGAATTATTGTTTGTCATTTTTTGTTTACTATGTACCTTATGTTTCCAAGTAAAATCACTCTCTTATAAATTCCTATGTTATTTGTTTTAAAATTTTATTATTATTATGTTTTTTTAAATCCCAAAAAATTATAGAACATATTGCATAACATCTGACTGTTATTGAATGTAAATCATATTTCCCTCACATTATTCATCTATTAAAACTTTTTTTTGAATTTTTTTTATTATTATCAATTGGTATGATCCCATGATTTTTTATTATTATAAATGGGGTGATTTTGTTGTTACTCTAGTACATTCTCATTTATTAATCTTCATTCATGTTAGTTATAATTCTAATAAATTTATTATTGTATGATATTAAACTATATTTTTGAAAAATTGTTAAATTAGGAAAGTCTGGATCTACTGTCAGTTCATCAAGATACCATTAGTTCGGATTTTGTACTACTGTTAGTTTCTATAGTTCAAAACAATCTTACATTCCCCCTCCTTTTATACTATAAATGAAAACACAATCTGATATGTGTTAATTTATCACATTCAAGGGTGACGAGTTATCAATTTTCATTACCTTATTAGAGTCTAGTCATGAAACCATTTTAATGGTTAAAACTGACCATATTATATTTATTTTATCTTATTTGATGTTTTGGAATTATTATACCATCATGATGTAAAATAATAATACAAAACTATTTCATTGTGAGAAAAAATGCCAAATTAATCCTGGCATTTATCATTAAAATTATATCTAATGATTCTTCCTCATGGTATATGGAAAAATAAATTATATGGTCAATAAAATCTATGTAATTTAAATAATAATTGTTTCTGGATGTTTAACCATATTTCATGTGAAAATCCATTCATGACTACAAGTGAACTGTTCATAAAAGTGAAGAAAATTAACACACATGAACAATGAATTTTAGCTATATAACTCATCCAAAGGTCCAAAAAAGAACATAATACAATCATAATGAATAAAATTAATGTATTAAATTATATTTAATTGTTAATTAATTAATCTAATTTCAATATAAAGGACTTTGAAGTGAATAAATTGTGCATACACAAGGTAAGGGTAATTCTCGAACCCAACACTCTATCATTGGGTTTTCACTCTTCAACCAATTTTAAATATGCATATGACTTCAAAATCATTTATTCATAATCATATTACCTTTTCTAGTATATATATGTTTTATAATTGATTTAATCCAATGTTTTCCAAAATAAATATTCTTTAAATAAACACACCCTATTTTCTTCTTGAAGACGGTTTCACCCTTCACTTAAGGTTAATGGTTCTTTATCAAGAGCTATATTCCCTCTTTATTTTGGGAAAAAAATTCATGAATGTACACTTTATGAGGTGAAACCAATTTCCTTCCAAATATTATCTTTTTGTTCATGTTTGATATATTTTCTATGTTTTGTGCATGATATTTTTAATGTTATGATGTGATTGGTGTGCTCGGAATTATATAGCACAGTATGAATGTTTGAATGTGGCGAGTGCACCTGGAATTATATAGTGATCTGATTCATTGGATAATGTGATAAATCTCATGAGTTAGTGTGAATTTATTCATGAACATGATGCTAAATTAGTTCAAAACTATTTGTGGTATTTAACATCTAAAACATGATGTTTCATTTTTTTGCATTTCCACATTCCATGCTATTATACAAATGATGTTATGATTATTCTCACCCCATGTTACATTATTTCATGTTCATACCTTTCTTCTTACTCGTATTTTAGATCACCCCTGTTTATTTATATCCTATAGTGTCTATATATACTAAGTAGTACACAAGGGCTAATAAGAATCTAGGGAAGAATGAATTAGATAAATGTTTATACTTTTTGTTGTAAGTGTTATATATAGTCATAGTTTTCCCAAGACACTAAACCATTAGATCCTCATTCTGTAATATTTTTATATTGTTTATCATAAAATTCTGTAAATGTAATGTAAGAAAATAAAGGTTTCTATAGATGGTATTAATGAAAAGGTATATTTAATTAGGTAATTAGTATTAGTCAACCATAGAGAAAACTTCTAGTATGATACTATGTAAAAATATGCACATAAGATGGTTTGATAAACCTAAAGATCCCATTAGATATGCTTTTAGTGAAAATTACACAAATGAATAAGTTATTTATTCATGAATATTTTACATATTTTTTGTTCTAACCTTTCTATTTTAGATAATGGTGGAAAACAGGAGAAACCAGGAAAACAACCTATGCGAGGGACATTTTAATGATTTCCCAAATAACATCCCCAATGATTTGGGCGGTGGAAATCAAAACATCATGGAAATTCTTACCCACCTGTATCAGGTTATGAATAATAATCAGAATAATGTGGAACATCCTCTTTAATCAAAGAGGGGGAAACTGGATATCTAGGGTATTATGTGGCAACGACCACCAACATTTAGTGGATCTTCAGATCCACTATTTTCAGAAGAGTGGGTTAACTCCATAGAGAAGATATTTTTTTTTTGATTTACCATTCTAAGATGGAGAAGGTGATTATGGCTATTTATCATCTTGATGGAGAGGCTGATAAATATTGGGATTTCATTAATAGCACCATGATGGACAATGAAATCGAAGAGACATAGTGGGAAGACATTAAGATAATGTCTCATAACAATTATTTCCCATGAAATCATCATATGAAGAAGGACAGACAATTCATAGAGATAAAAAAAGTTGTAGAATCTATCATGGCAGGTGACGCAATTTTCATAAATCTTTCAAGGTTCTCTTTGGGAATTATAATCAACAATGATAGTAAAATTTACAAATTCATTAGTGTATTAAACCCACACCTTTGTTGGGATCTTGTAATTAGATACTTTTGGTGTTATGAGGAATTTGTTTGATGTTCTCTAAAAGTGGAGATGGAATTTAGATAATAGACCAAATGATATGGTGAAAATAAATGAAAGATGGATTTTCAAGTTAGAGGATCTAATGAGAAAGGTGGAAAAAAACCCAACCTCCCACATATCAAAAATGTGAGAAGAATCACCACGGGAATTTCCTAAAAGGGATGGGGAAATGCTTCAACTATATAAGACAGGGCCACCAAGATCAAGAGTATCAAAAATAATGATAAGGTAGGGTAATGTGGTTGAATAAATAATTGCACCACCCATGGTCCAATGCTAGAACTATAGGGATAAAGGGCACTATGCAATCCAGTGCGCTAAAACTTTTTCCCTAGAGGGTAATCCTTGTCAGCAGCCACCAAAGCCAAAATAATTAGGGAAGGCTTATTCCATCACTATTGTGAAAGATGAGAAATAAAATGAATTCATATAAGGTACACTTTTTATTCACCCAAGCATGGAAAAAGTCATATTAGATTCTAGTTCTATGCATTCCTTTATATCTTGCATGTTTTCTAGAACAATTTTATTGAAGGCCTGAAACATTGAAGTGGAGATATCTGTAAAAACACTTATTTCTACAATCATTTCAACCCAAGTGTTTTAATTATCTTCTTTTGGCATATGTGGGATGATTTTTCTCGTGAGTCTCATGCTACTTACCTTGGTGGAATTCGAAACTATAATGGGAATGGATTGGATCCTATTATATAGAGAACATATCAACTGTAGGTAAAAAAGAAATATCTTTTCATATTCTTAATCATCCAATGATCCTCTATAAATTCAAGATATAAAATAAATGTCCTATGAAAAATCATTCAATGGTGCGGGTGCTGAATCCCTATGAAGAGGTATACATCGCTCCAATGGTTGAGTCAAAGGAAAGTGTCACCCATATAGAAATTCCCATCATGAGGGAATGTAGTGATGTATTTTCCAATGAGTTACTTAAACATCCTCAAGATCGTGAGGTAGGTTTATCCATATAACTCATACATAAAGCTACTCCTATCTCAAAATGTCCCCATATGATGGCTCATTTTTAACTACATGAGTTAAATAATAAGTTTTAAGAAAATTTGGATAAAGGTTTTATACACCCTAGTGTGTCATCATGGGGTGCACTAGTTCTATTGATCAAGAAGTAGGATGGAAAAATGTAGTTGTGTATTGATTATTGAGAACTCAACAGGATCTCCATAAAGAACAAGTATCATATTCAAAATATTGACATCTTGTTCAATTAGTTTATAAGAGCTGAGTACTTCTCAAAGTTGGATCATCAATCTTGATATCATCAACTAAAGTTGAAGAAGGGGGATATTTATAAGATGATGTTTCATATAAGGTATCGACACCATGAGATTCTGGTGATGCATTTTAGACTTACTAATTCCTATTCAATTATCATGGATTTGATGAATATAGTCATTAGACATTACCTAGACAAATTTTTGGTAGTTTTTACTGATTATATTCTCATCTACTCCGAGAGAAACGAGGAACATGAAGAATATCTAAGACTTTTTTTGGAGGCATTGAGAAAGGATACGTTGTGCGCCATGTTCAGAAAGTGTGAATTTTGGATGAATCAAGACACATTCTTGGGACATGTAATCACAAGTGAGGTAATTTCTTTGGACCTTCCAAAAACAAAGGCGATTGAGGAATGGACCAGAACCTCTAGAGTCATAGAAATCCAATGTATTCTTGGATTAGTGGGGTAATACTGATGTTTTGTGAAAAAAATTATTACACATTTCATGCCCGCTAACAATGTTAATAGGGAAAGGGGTAAAGTCTTTCTACACATAATCATGTGAGGGAAGCATCAATGATCTAAAGATAAGGCTGAGAATTTCATTTGTACTCACATTAATGAAGAGTGGAGAAAGTATTGTTATATACCGTGATTATATGAATAATAGTTTGGGATGTGTACTTATGAAAAATAATAATGTGATAGCCTACGCCTCATGGAAGTTGATGCCCCATGATCAGAGCTACCGAACACATGATCTAGGGCTAGTAGCTATTCTTTTTTTCCTGAAAATATGGCGGCACTACCTCTATAGTGAGAAGTGTGACATATAAACCGATCACAAGAGACTAAAGTATATATTGACACAAAAGTATGTCAACATGCGTTAAATGATATGGGTAGATCTAATCAAATATTACAATTTCCTTATTCACTATCATCTTGGAATGGTGAACAGGATAGTTGATGATCTATGAAGAAAAGAACCTACTACTCTATCCATTTTGCGGATTGAGAAAGAACCTATCATCATTAATATGAAAATAATGGATTTGGAAATCATAATAGTGGAGAATACATCTTACCTTAACCAATTGATTTCCCAACTATCTATCCAAGAGATAATTAAGTAAGCACAAAGGTATGATCTGGAGCATCAAAAGTGGTTGAATGCAGTATGGAAAAAAAAAGGCTGCCAGAGTTCATTAAGGATGATTACCGTATGATTCAGTTTGGAATGTGTATTTTTGTTCCTTCATCTCTTGGGATAAAGAATGATTTATTTGATAATGCACATATCTCATCTTTCTTTATCCATCCGTGTAGCAAGACGATGTACAGTGATCTTCGAGAACACTTCTTGTTGGACAACATGATGAAGGAAGTTTTTAAATATATCTCAAGGTGTTTGAAATTTTAGATATCTATAGAAGGCTGAAAAAATTATAAAGTGATGAAAACATAATTTCTTATACACATGTGGAAATGGGAGATTGTCACTAGGGACTTTCTCACGGGTCTCTTGAAAACATCTAGAGGAAATAATGTGGTATAGGTCATGGGGGACCAACTCCCCAAGACTACCCAATCTATCTGTATTCAATAAGAACTTTTTATTGAACAAATTTCCAATATATATGTGAATGAATTAGTAAGACTATATGGGGTTCCACTCTAGATTGTCTCTGATCATGATCCAAGGATCGCATCTAAATTTCGGAGGAGTCTTCATCATTATTTGAGTCTTGAATTAAATTTAAACATGACCTATCACCACTAAATGTATGGATAATATTAAAGGACTATTTAGATGCTTAATGAAAATCTAATAACCTACTATTCAGAATTCAAATGATAATGAGATCAAAATCTCCCATTGGTTGAGCTCAAATTAAACAATAGCTTCCACTCAGGTATTAACATGGTGTCATATGAAACTCTATATGGACAGCGATGTAGAACTCTAATGTGTTTGGGATGAAGTTTAAGAATTAATGTTAATTGGACCTAATCTTATGAAAGATATGAAAGAGATGGTTTACGTCATCCAGAAATATTTCATAGATGATCAAAATCAAAAAAAGAGCTATGTTGACAACTGTCAAAATGACTTGGATTTCAACATAGGAGATAATGACTTCTTTTTAATATCACCATGGAAGAGAGTCATGAGGTATTGAAATAAAGGGGAGTTATGCCTAAGGTACATTGGCCATATTGAGATCCATGACCACATAGATTCTGTGGCCTATCGTCACTCACTTCCACATAATATGGCTCAAGTTCATGATGTGTTTCACATATCACTCCTAAGGATGTAAATACCAGATCCCTCATATATACCAAACTTATAGGTTGTACAAATAGAAGATTATCACGACCCATCCTTGGGGCCCGTGTCGGGACTACCCCAAGCCCGCCTTCCATAGGCCAGGGGATGGTGACTAGCACCAAGGCGTAAATCCCGGAAAAAGGGAAGGCATTGCCTTTGAAAAGTAAGCAAGCGCCACAGAGTAAGCAAGAGGAAAAGTAAACACTAATTAAAAACTGTAACAAGTTGTTCTGAAAGTAAAAAGGGGCCGGAAATACAAGCCCAACTATAAAGTACAACTGAAAGGGAAAAACTGCAACTGAAAAGAAAAGTCACAGCGTCGATCCGTCCTCTGAATGTCCCACCTGAAGGGTGGGTATAGATAGCCTCTACATCTCCTTGGTCCAGCCGTCTTCCCCGAGTACGCCCCGCCCAGTGGTCCACCTCCAGGTACCATCCTGCTCCGCAAGCCTCCACCATGATCAGTGTTATCCATCGTCTGCAACCAACACAACGAGTTGCGGGCATAGCCCGTGCAGGGGTGAGTATAAGCTACTCAGTAGGGACCCCGAGACCCCTGAAGGTCTCCCAGAATCCACAAAAGATAATCCACAAAGGAAAGATACAATCATGAAGTAACATCTGACACGGCATAGGTATATGCCCATACATATACCTAAGTCATCAATTCTCGTTCGGCTCCAACGTCCGAGCCCAAGCACAACCCAGTCCACACAGGAAAGCAAACGTATACCCACACAGGATAGCACAACACAATCCAAAAAGGAGAGTAAACAGTAATCCACATAGGATAGCTCAACACAATCCACAAAGAAGAGTAAACAGTAAACCCACACAGGATAGCTCAACACAATACACAAAGGAGAGTAAACAGTAAACCCACACAGGATAGCACAACACAATCCACAAAGGAGAGTAAATAGGATTCATCTCACACAGGTATACTTCATCGAATGACGATAAAGATGATCACTGATCCATATAAGTCGTCAGAACCACAAAGGATCGATAGGTAACTAACCCCCGCAATGCCCCACACAGGATCGGGCCCACACAGGACCTGTAGGTGCTGGCTCAGACAGAACCGCTGAGCGCTGACCCACACATGATCGGACCCACACAGGATCGGGCCCACATAGGACATGTAGCACTGATCCACGTAGGATCGCTGAGTGCAGTAGTCGTCGCAGTCCACTGAGGATCTCTGCACAGTCGTCGCCGCAGTCCACTGAGAACCTCTGCACTTTCGTCACCGCAGTCCACTGAGGATCTCTGCACGGTCGTCGTCGCAGTAGCAGTCGCAGTAGCAGTCACAACTAGCTCTAGGGTTCCGCACACAGCAAGCTCGTTCGGGAGGGTCCGCTACACGAGTCGAGAGGCTGATACATCAACTGACACAAATTCCGAAGTTGATGTATCCAAAAGTTATGTATCGTCAACCGGAACTCAACGTCACAGACGGCGCATCAATCGGACGCCCGGTCTGATAGTTATTGGCTTTTTCGTCCCAAGGGCCCGGTTGGTTTTTAAGGAAAAACCAACCCGACCGTACTCCACCTGCATCCAAACCTCGGGCGTAGTGAGCCAATAGATCCGCCTCACTTAGAGGAATTCAACAAAGCTGACGGCACGTCAATCGGACGTCCGTAGCTCAAAATATGAGCATTTCCGCTCCAAGGGCCCAGTTGGTTTCGTGTACGAACCAACCCGGCCAAACCCAAAGTATTCCGAAACCTTGAGTGAGATATACCAAAACGACCGTCTCGATCCAAGTACCGTGTTTCTGCTGACAGAGCATCTTTCGGAGGCCCTTAGCTCAAGATACGGGCATTTGACCGAAAATGGTCCGTAGACGGGGGGTCCGGGCCCGGGCCGACCCGGGCCGACCCCCCTGGGTCGGCCAAACCGGGTCGACCCGACCTGGTCCATCTCGGTCGGACCCGGTCCGGTCTGGCATGGGTGCGGCCCGGCCAGTCGGACCGGCCTGGCTCGGCTCGGCCGAGCGGCCGAGCGCCTGGGCGCCGCGGGGCGCTGCCCCCGCGGTCTAGAGATGTCGCGACCCCACGTGGGCCGCGCTGGAGAACCGCGGACGCGGCTTCTTCCATGTCCCGTGCGGGCGAACCGGACCCGCGTGGCCGCGGGTCCCTAGGCCGCCGCCGCCACGGCTTCAGCCACGGCGGCCTCGTCCGGCGGCGCCCCGCGCCGCTGGAATCTTCCGCGGGCCACCGGAGTTGCTCCGGTGGTCCGTTTTCCTTCCCGTATGCGCCGATGCTCCTCCCGGGTTCCGTTCTTCACTTCGGAATCAACAAACTTCCCTTGCGTCACGATTTTCCGTCGCCCGCCAAATCCGCACAACCACGAAGAACGGCGGAGGGATGTTGGGCCGTTTTCGTTTGGTCCGCACCCTCCGCGTTAGATAAAACAACGGGAGAAAAAAATAATTCAACACATGAAACAACAATTTTAATAAATTAAAATTGTTTATTTGAAACCGGTTCTTTAATTTTAAAGAAACGTTCACGGGAAAAGGGCATTCCAAAACATAATCCCTACCTCGTCGAGTCGCACGCGCAGGTTCTTCGCGGATTGATTGTCGCGGAAGGAGGGGATCGTCGCGTCGTCGCGGAAGGGTGTCGCGTCGATGAACTCCGAGGTTCAAGAACAAAAGATTTAATTAAAAATAATTAAATCATTCTTGAGTTAAAACCCACAAAGGAAATCTAAAACCCTCACCTCAACGGATGATCGAAGGTTTTTGTTGCGGATTAAATAGTGTCACCGAAGAATGTTGCGGGAGAGGAAACGTCGGCGTCGCGGTACCGGGCGTCGCATCGTCGATTTCCGTGGGTTCGGCATTCTTCATCGGAGGTCGGCGTTCTTCGTGTTCTTCGCGAAGAAGGTGAAGGCACAAGAACTTCTATCAAAACCTCCCAAGGTGTAATCCTCCAAATGTCGTGTTGGTCTTATTTTATTATTATGCCAACAAACGAAAAAGAGGTAAGTAACGACCCATTAATTTGTAGAATTAATTCAATGAAAGAAACAGCCCATTTAATTCACGAATAAAACCACCAAATTAAATGGTGTGTTAAGAATTTAAGAAAACCCGTCAGTTGACTTTCATAATGACGGGTTTTCGTGGGTGCATTACATAGCAGAAAGAAACGGTGGGGCTCGTGCGGGGCCCACCTCACAAATATCCTACCAAGAGGGTAGGATATTTCTGGATAGTACCCTATCCATTTCAACTCAGTTTAAGCCACTTTTAAGTGGCTTTAAGTGGCTTCCAAGTGGCTTAAGTGAAATAAAATAAAGTTGTCGTAAATTTATTTTATTTTTTAACTTTAAGCCCGAAAATTAAAAACCACACCCGAGAAAACGCAACTCCGGAAGAGGCGTTTCTAAGAAAATATTGGTGTTGCGATTTCATCGGTGCCCTCAGAATTCGATTCCAGGCACCGGTTCAAAAGTTAGAAAAACCCGCTCGTCCTTTCACTGAACGTACCCGAGCCAAACTTCGGAAAATGATTCCGGGCAACCGGGCCTCGGAATCAGGTGCCTTCAGAAACTGCGCTCTTGTAAAATTCAAAAGAAAATTAAGAAAAACATTTCATTTAAATTTAAGGGTCTTTACATTACTCCCACCTCAGGGATTTACATCCTCGTAAAGATACATCATTAACTAGGGAAACAAATGTGGGTACTGAGCACGCATCTGAGCCTCCCGCTCCCATGTGCTCTCCTGGAGGTTCCCGTGCTTCCATCTGATGCGCACAAGAGGAATCGATCGCCCACATAGGACCCGAACCTGTCGATCCTCTATCTCCACCGGGACCTCCGTAAAAGTCTCCCCATCATCCACGTCTAGCTCCCCATTGTCAATGATGTGTGTCGGGTCGTGCACGTATCTCCTCAGCTGAGATACGTGGAAGACGTCGTGCACTCGGTGCAACTGAGGTGGTAGAGCCAGGCGATAAGCCACCTTGCCAATCCTGCTGAGGACCTGGAATGTCCCGATGAAGCGTGGAGACAACTTGCCACCTCGGCCAAATCTCCGCAAACCACGTCGAGGTTAGACACGCAAGAAGATGTGGTCTCCATCCTCGAACTCTAGTGGCCTCCGCCTCCTATCAGCATATGACTTCTGCCGGATCTGAGCTGTCCTCATCCTCTCCTGGATGACCTGGACCTTCTCTGTCGTGGCCCGGACCGTCTCTGGTCCCACAAGTGCTGACTCCCCAGGGTATATCCAGCACAAAAGATATCTGCAAGTCCTGCCGTACAACGCCTCGTATGGTGCCATCCCGATGGTGGAGTGGTAGCTGTTGTTGTACGCGAACTCCACCAAGGGTAGGTGGTCCTCCCAGTTGTGACCAAAGTCGAGGACACATGCGCGGAGCATGTCCTCGAGAGTCTGAATGGTCCTCTCCGTCTGACCATCCGTCTGAGGGTGAAAGGCGGTGCTCACGCGTAGCCGCGTCCCAAACTCCTCCTGCAACCCCTTCCAAAGTCGGGAAGTAAAATGAGCATCCCGATCGGAGACGATAGTCGATGGCACACCGTGAAGCCGTACAATCCACTAAATGTAGAGACGCCCCAAGCTCTCCACTGAGCCCTGCTCTCGGATGGGTATGAAATGTGCTGACTTGGTGAGTCAGTCAACAATCACCCAAATGGAGTCGTGACCTCTGGAATTGTGTGGAAGTCCAGTCATGAAGTCCATAGATATGTCGTCCCACTTCCACTCCGGGACCTCCAAGGGCTGTACCAAGCCTGCTGGTACCTGATGCTCTACCTTCACCTGCTGGCAGGTGAGGCATCGAGAAACGAACTCTGCCATAGCCTTCTTCATGCCTGGCCACCAGTGCTGTCGTCTAAGGTCCCGGTACATCTTCGCCACTCCAGGATGTACCGCCAAAGGAGAAGTGTGAAACTCTCTCAGCACCTCCTCTCGTAAAGCGACTGGTACCAAGGTACGTCCTCTGAAAAAGATGTTGTGCTCTGCTCCAAGGGAGAAACCATCAGGTGCCTGTCCCGAGGATATCTGTGCACGCCGTGTCTCATAGTCAGCGTCCCCACGCTGTGCCTCTCTGAACCGCTGTAGAAGTGGATGAGAGACGGTGAGAGACTGAAGGAAGGCTGCTCCGTCTCTATCCACGAAGGATTACTGCAAAGCGGCTACTCTGTCGCCTCCTCAAGTAGTTGGATGCTCGTCCTCCTACTGAGGGTATCAGCTACCACGTTCCCCTTCCCCGGAGTACAGACTATCTCAAAGTCATAGTCCTAGAGGAACTCGAGCCATCGCCGCTGTCTCAGGTTCAGGTCTTTCTGAGAGAAGATGTACCTGAGACTCTGGTGGTCAGAAAAGACTGTAAAGCGCTCGCCCATCAGATAGTGCCGCCATGTCTTCAGAGCGAAGACCACTACTACTAACTCCAGGTCATGGGTAGCATAGTTCTGCTCATGTAGCCTCAACTGATGTGATCCATAAGCAATCACTGCCCGCTCCTACATCAGGACACACCAGAGTCCGGTCCCTAATGCATCGCAGTAGACTCCGTATCCAACTCCCTCCTCAGGCAACCTCAAGATAGGTGCGCTGGTCATTCTCTGTCTCAGCTCCTGAAATCTCTACTGACACCTGTCTGACCACAGAAATTGTTTCCCCTTCTTCTTCAAGGCTGAGAGTGGCGCCACAACTCTAGAGAAGTCCGGTAAAAATCTCCAATAGTATCCAGCTAGACCTAAGAAACTCCGCACCTCTGTCACGCTCATGGGTGGTTCCCAAGCTAGCACTGCCTCGATCTTCACGGGATCCACTGCAACTCCCACCTCAGAAATGACATACCCCAAGAAGTGGACCTCACGTAACTAGAACTGGCACATCAAGAGATTTCCATAAAGCTAGTGCTCTCGGAGTGTGTCCAGTACAACTCGCAAGTGGTAAGCGTGCTCCTCCTCCGTCGTCGAGTAAACCAAAATGTCGTCGATGAAGACCACGACAAATCAATCAAGGTATGGCTGGATGATCCTGTTCATGAGGCTAATGAACACTGCTGGAGCATTGTTTACGCCGAAAGGCATAACCAAGAACTCATAGTGGCCATACCGACACCTGAAGGTCGTCTTCTACACATCCTCATCTCGAACTCTGAGCTAATTATAGCCTGACCTGAGGTCTATCTTCGAGAACCATCGTGCTCCCTTGAGCTGATCGAAGAGGTCATCAATCTTGGGTAGCAGATAATTGTTCCTCACTGTCACCTGGTTCAGGCGACGATAATCGACACACAGTCGCAAGCTCCCGTCCGCCTTCTTGGTGAACAATATCGGCGAATCCGAGGGTGAAACACTGGGTCGGAGGAACCCCTTTCCCTGCAAGTCCTCCAATTGTACCTGTAGCTCTCGAAGCTTGGGTGGGGCCATCCGATATGCTGGAGTGGATATCGGGGCTGTCCCGGGGTACATATCAATATAAAAGTCTACCTCCCTGCGAGGAGGTAGTCATGGAACGTCGTCAGGGATGACGTCCGCATACTGATCCACCACTACAGGAAAACTAGGACTCTGCATGTCAAATGCTCCAACGATGAGGCTAGCCAACTGATGAGTTATGGGCTTCCCTCTCCTCTGTGGGAGTCCCTCCTGTTCTGTGAAGGCTCCCTTCTCGCCGGTGAAGGTGAACCTGCTCCCATCGGTGCGCACACATCGCACATTGCGCCTAAAACAGTCAATCTGAGCATGGACTGTAGATTACCAATCCATGCCCAAGATGACGTCGTAAGGCCTCGACGCCGCCACAAGAAGATCCCAGCCGAAGCTCTCGCCTCCTAGAGTAAGCTCACACTACCGTCACTAGTGCGTAATCGTCGAGTCTGCTCCCGTAGGGGTCTCTAGCCGTAAGGATCGAGCCAACGGCTCTGTCGGAATCTCCGAGCTCCGAACAACGGCAGTGGCTATGAAAGAGTGACTTGATCCTGTGTCTATAAGAACTGCAGCAAGGGTGGAATAGACACAGATCGTACCTTGAATAATCTCTAGCGCACCGTGGTCGTAGGCCTCCAATGCCTGGAGCTGTGCTTGTCTCTTCCCACCAGCTCCCTGTGGTCGGGGCGGGCCTCCTGGTGGTGGTGGTGGCAGAGCCTCAAAGCATCACCCACCACCTGCTGCTCAGCCAGCTCCTCTGCCTCGTCCGCCTCCTCCCTGTAGACCACCACATTCGACCCTCTGCCTATGCCTCGGTGTCCCCTCCACCATCTGCTGCTCCTTGGTACGGCGGGTCGGGCAGTCACGAGCCATGTGGCCCTGCCCGCCGCACGCGTAGCACTGCCTGCGTCTCGGAAGACTGCCTCCACGCTGTGTGCCCCACACTACTGAGCCTGTGTCCCGAGGTCGTCTTCCGGAAGGCCTGGTCTGCCTGGAACCCTTAGTCATCTGTCGGCTACCTGCTGCCGAAGACTCTGCTACATGCCGCCCTGCGGTAGGTATCGCTGTGGACTAAGCCAGAAAGCTCTCGATCAGAAGGGCTCACTCCAGTACCCCTGCCTAGGTCAGGATGCTGAGGGAGATCAGCGATGCCCTGATCTCGTGTCTCAAACCCTTATCAAAGGTACGGGCCCGGAAGAAGGGGTCACGTACCATGTCGGTCGAGTAGCGAGAAAGATCGGTAAACCTCGCCGCGTACTGGGCGACCGTCAAGCTGCCCTACCGCAGCAGAAGAAGCTCCCAAATGTGCACCGAACGGAGGGTGGCCGGGACAAACTCTGAGCGGAAGAGGCTCTCGAATTCCGTCCAGATGAGGGAGGCCTCATCACGCACCTGGAGCATCAAGCTCCACCATCGTCATGCTGCTGCGTGCAGTAGGCTCGCCGCGAGGATCACCCTGAGGTCTGCTGGTGTCCTCACTAGCCTGAAAACTCGAACGACCGCCTCCAGCCAGTCCTCGGCGGCCTGGGGGTCTGTCTCCCCATGAAACATGGGCGGTCGCTGGCGCTGTAACTCATGTAGATCTCCGAGGCAACGTGCATCGTCTGCGGTCAGTGCTGGAAGCATCGGGGGCTCGGCGGGTAAAGGTATCGTCGGTGCCTCTGCTGTCAACGGGCCCTGTACCGAGGCCTCGTCGCTCGGCGGGCTTTCATCACGCTCTACTCTCGGAACCCTAGCTGGCTGCCGTCGTGGGGCCATCCTGAATAGGAAACAAGTGCGCCACGGTCAGAACAGTATACCCGGTGAGCTGACACAAGTAATCACAAAGAAAACTTGAAACACACATGCAATCAATGTTTTCGTGAATTAAGTCGGAAATCAGAAGTCAGGGTCCTGGTGTACGGATACGTCGGCCGCCGCACCAACACTAGACTCCCTGGACTGATCACCACACTCAATTAGCTAAACACTATTGCGTCACATAGAAGAAAGATCAGAGTCTGCGGTAGAACCGACCACCTCTGATACCAATTTGTCACGACCCGTCCTCGGGGCCCGTGCCGTGACTACCCCAAGCCTTACTTCCATAGGCCAGGGGAAGGAGACTAGCACCAAAGCGTAAATCCCAGAAAAAGGGAAGGCATTGCCTTTGAAAAGTAAACAAGCACCACAGAGTAAGCAAGCAGAAAAGTAAACACTAATTAAAAACTGTAGCAAGCTGTGCTGAAAGTAAAAAGGGGCCGGAAATACAATCCCAACTATAAAGTACAACTGAAAGGGAAAAACAGCAACTGAAAAGAAAAGCAGCAGCGTCGAGCCGTCCTCTGGAAGTCCCACCTGAAGGGTGGGTACAGATAGCCTCCACAGCTCCTCGGTCCAACCGTCTGCTCCGAGTACGCCCCGCCCAGTGGTCCACCTCCAGGTACCGTCCTGCTCTGCAAGCCTCCACCATGATCAGTGACGTCCGTCGTCTACAACAAACACAATGAGGTGCGGGCATAGCCCGTGCAGGGGTGAGTATAAGCTACTCAGTAGGGACCTCGAGACCCCTGAAGGTCTCCCAGAATCCAAAAAGAATAATTCACAAAGGAAAGATACAATCACGAAGTAACATCTAACACGGCTTAGGTATATGCCCATACATATACCTAAGTCATCAATTCTCGTTCGGCTCCAACGTCCGAGCCCAAGCACAACCCAGTCCACACAGGAAAGAAAACGTATACCAACACAGGATAGCACAACACAATCCACAAAGGAGAGTAAACAGTAATCCACATAGGATAGCTCAACACAATCCACAAAGGAGAGTAAACAGTAAACCCACACAGGATAGCTCAACACAATCCACAAAGGAGAGTAACAGTAAACCCACATAGGATAGCACAACACAATCCACAAAGGAGAGTAAAGAGGATTGAGATCACATAGGTATACTTCTTCGAATGACGATAAAGATGATCACTGATCCATCTAATTCGTAATACCTACAAAGGATTCATAGGTAACTAACCCCCGCAATGACCCACATAGGATCGGGCCCACACAGGACCTGTAGGCGCTGGCTCACACAGAACCGCTGAGCGCTGAACCACACAGGATCAGACCCACACAGGATCGGGCCCACACAGGACCTCTAGCACTGATCCACGTAGGATCGCTGAGTGCAGTAGTCATCACAGTCCACTGAGGATCTCTGCAGAGTCGTCGCCGCAGTCCACTGAGGATCTCTGCACAGTCGTCGCCGCAGTCCACTGAGGATCTCTGCACAGTCGTTCCCGCAGTCCACTGAGGATCTCTGCACGGTCGTCGTCGCAGTAGCAGTCGCAGCCAGCTCTAGGGTTCCGCACACAGCAAGCTCGTTCAGGAGGGTCCGCTCCACAAGCCGAGAGGCTGATACATCAACTGACACAAAGTCCTATGTTGATGTATCCAAAAGATCCGTATCGTCAACAGGAACTCAACGTCACAGACGGCGCGTCAATCGGACGCCCGGTCTGAGATTTATTGGCTTTTTCGTCCGAGGGGCCCGGCTGGTTTTTAAGACAAAACCAACCCGACCGTACTCCACCTACATTCAAACCTCGGGTGGAGTGAGCCAAAAGATCCGACTCACTTAGAGGAATTCAACAAAGCTGACGGCACGTCAATCGGACGTCCGTATCTCAAAATATGAGTGTTTCCGCTCCGAGGGCCTGGTTGGTTTCGTGTACGCACCAACCCGGCCGAATCCAAAGTATTTCGAAACCTTGAGTGCGATATACCAAAACGACCGTCTCGATCCAAGGATCACGTTGCTGCTGACGGCGTGTCCTTCGGAGTCACGTAGCTCAAGATACGGGCTTTTGACCAAAAATGGTCCGTAGACGGGGGGTCTGGGCCCGGGCCGACCCGGCCCGACCCCCCATGGGTCGGCCGAACCGGGTCGACCCGACCCGGTCCAACCCGTCCGAACCCGGTCCGGTCCAGCCTGTGCGCGGCCCAGCCAGTCGGACCGGCCCGGCTCGGCTCGGCCGAGCGGCCGAGCGCCTGGGCGCCGCAGGGCACTGCCCCCACGGTCTGGAGATGCCGCGGCCCCGCGTGGGCCGCGCTGGAGAACCACGGACACGGCTTCTGCCGCGTCTCGTGCGGGCGAACCGGACCCTGCGCGGCCGCGGGTCCGTTGGCCGCCGCCGCTCCGGCGACCCGCGCTGCCAGAATCTTGTGAGGGCCACCGGAGTTGCTCCGGTGGTCCGTTTTCCTTCCCGTCTGTGTCGGTGCTCCTCCCGGTTTCCGTTCTTCACTGTGGAATCAATAAACTTCCCTGGCGTCACGATTTTCCGTTGCCCACCAAATCCGCACAACCACGAAGAACGGCGTAGGGTTGTCGGGTCGTGTTCGTTTGGCCCGCACCCTCCGCGTTAGATAAAACAATGGGAGAAAAAAATAATTCAACACATGAAACAACAATTTTAATAAATTAAAATTGTCCATTTGAAACCGGTTCTTTAATTTTAAAGAAACGTTCACGGGAAAAGGGCATTCCAAAACATAATCCCTACCTCTTCGAGTCGCACGCGCAGGTTCTTCGCGGATTGATTGCCGCGGAAGGAGGGGATCGTCGCGTCGTCGCGGAAGGGTGTCGCGTCAATGAACTCCGAGGTTCAAGAACAAAAGATTTAATTAAAAATAATTAAATCATTCTTGAGCTAAAAACCACAAAGGAAATCTGAAACCCTCACCTCAATGGATGATCGAAGGTTTTTGTTGCGGATTAAAGAGCGTCGCCGAAGAACGTTGCGAGAGAGGAAATGTCGGCATCGTGGAACACGGCGTCGCGTCGTCGATTTCCACGGGATCGGCGTTCTTCGTCGGAGGCCGGCATTCTTCGCGTTCTTCATGTTCTTCGCGAAGACGGTGAAGGCACATGAACTTCTGTCAAAACCTCCCAAGGTGTAATCCTCCAAATGTCGTGTTGGTATTATTTTATTATTATGCCAACAAACGAAAAAGAGGTAAGTAATGACCCATTAATTCGTAGAATTAATTCAACGAAAGAAACATCCCATTTAATTCACGAATAAACTGCCCAATTAAATGGTGCGTTCAGAATTTAAGAAAATGCGTCATTTGACTTTCATAATGACGGGTTTTCGCAGGTGCGTTACTTAGCGGAAAGAAACGGCGGGGCTCGTGAAGGCCCCACCTCACAAATATCCTACCAAGAGGGTAGGATATTTCTGGATAGTACCCTATCCGTTTCAACTCTATTTAAGCCGCTTTTAAGTGGATTCATGTGACTTCCAAGTGGCTTAAGTGAAATAAAATAAAGTTGTCGTAAAATTATTTATTTCTTAACATTAAGCCAGAAAATTAAAAACCACACCCGAGCAAACGCAACTCCGGAAGAGGCATTTCTAAGAAAATACCGGCGCTGCAATTTCATCGGTGCCCTCAGAATTCGATTCCGGGCACCAGTTCAAATTTTAGAAAAACCCGCTCGTCCGTTCACTGAACGTACCCGAGCCAAACTTCGGAAAATGATTCCGGGCACACCGGGCCTCGGAATCATGTGCCATCAGAAACTTCGCTCTTGTAAAATTCCAAAGAAAATTAAGAAAAAAATTTCCTTGAAATTTATGGGTCTTTAAATTACTCACACCTCATGGCTTTACATCATCGTAAAGATACATCATAAACTAGGGAAACAAATGTGGGTACTGAGCACGTATCTGAGCCTCCCGCTCCCATGTTCTCTCCTGGAGGTTCATGTGCTGCCATCTGATGCACACAAGAGGAATCGATCGCCCACGTAGGACCTGCTCCTGTCGATCCTCTATCTCCACCGGGACCTCCGTAAAATTCGCCACATCATCCACGTCTAGATCCCCATGGTCAATGATGTGTGTCGGGTCGTGCACGTATCTCCTCAGCTGAGATACATGGAAGATGCCGTGAACTCGGTGCAACTGAGGTGGTAGATCCATGCGATAAGCCACCTCGCCAATCCTGCTGAGGACCTGGAAAGGCCCAATGAAGCGTGGAGACAACTTGCCACCTCAGCCAAATCTCCGCAAACCACGTCGAGGTGAGACACGCAAGAAGATGTGGTCGCCATCCTCGAACTCTAGTGGCCTCCGCCTCCTATCAGCATATGACTTCTGCCGGCTCTGAGCTGTCCTCATCCACTCCTAGATGACCTGGACCTTCTCTGTCGTGGCCCGGACCATCTATGGTCCCACAAGTGCTGACTCCCCAGGGTCTGTCCAGCACAAAGGAGATCTGCAAGGCCTGCCATACAACGCCTCGTATGGTGCCATCCCTATGGTGGAGTGGTAGCTGTTGTTGTACGCGAACTCCACCAAGGGTAGGTGGTCCTCCCAGCTGCGACCAAAGTCGAGGACACATGCGCGGAGCATGTCCTCGAGAGTCTGAATGGTCCTCTCCGTCTGACCATCTGTCTGAGGGTGAAAGGTAGTGGTCAGGCATAGCCACGTCCCGAACGCCTCCTGTAACCCCTTCCAAATATTGGAAGTAAAACGAGCGTCCCGATCGGAGACGATAGTCGATGGAACACCGTGAAGCCATAAAATCTCCTGAACGTAGAGATTCCCCAAGCTCTCCACTGAGCCCTGCTCTCAGATGGGTAAGAAGTGTGCCAACTTGGTGAGTCAGTCAATAATCACCTAAATGGAGTCGTGACCTCTGGAAGTGCGTGGAAGTCCAGTCACGAAGTCCATAGATATGCCATCCCACTTCCACTCTGGGACCTCCAAGGGTTGTACCAAGACAGCTGGTACCTGATGCTCTGCCTTCACCTGCTGGCAGGTGAGGCATCGAGAAATGAACTCTGCCACAGCCTTCTTCATGCATGGCCACCAGTGCTGTCGTCTGAGGTCCTGGTACATCTTCGCCACTCCAGGATGTACCGCCAAAGGAGAAGTGTGAAACTCTCTCAGCACCTCCTCTCGTAAAGAGACTGGTACCAAGGTACGTCCTCTGAAAAGGATGTTGTGCTCTGCTCCAAGGGAGAAACCATCAGGTGCCTGTCCCGAGGATATTTGTGCACGCCATGCCTCACAGTCAGCGTCCCCATGCTGTGCCTCTCTGAACCACTGTAAAAGTGGAGGAGATATGGTGAGAGACTGAAGGAAGGCTGATCTGTCTCTATCCACGAAGGATATCTGCAAACCGGCTGCTTCGTCGCCTCCTCAAGTAGCTGGATGCTCGTCCTCTTACTGAGGGCATCGGCTACCACCTTCCCCTTCCCAGGAGTATAGACTATCTCAAAGTCATAGTCCTGGAGGAACTCGAGCCATCGCCATTGTCTCAGGTTCATGTCCTTCTAAGAGAAGATGTACCTGAGACTCTGGTGGTCAGAAAAGACTGTAAAGCGCTCGCCCATCCGATAGTGCCGCCATGTCTTCAGAGCGAAGACCACTGCTACTAACTCCAGGCCATGGGTAGCATAGTTCTACTCATGCAGCCTCAACTGACGTGATCCATAGGCAATCGTGGCCCGCTCCTGCATCAGTACACACCCGAGTCCGGTCCCTGATGCATCGCAGTATACTACGTATCCAACTCCCTCCTCAAGAAACCTCAAGATAGGTGCGCTGGTCAATCTCTGTCTCAGCTCCTGAAAGCTCTGCTGACACCTGTCTGACCCCAGAAAGGGTTTCCCCTTCTTCGTCAAAGTTGAGAGTGGCGTCGCAACTCTAGAGAAGTCTGACACAAATCTCCGATAGTATCCAGCTAGACCCAAGAAACTATGCACCTCTGTCACGCTCCTGGGTGGTTCCCAAGCTAGCACTACCTCGATCTTCGTGGGATCCACTGCAACTCCCACCTCCGAAATGACGTGCCCCAAGAAGTGGACCTCATGTAACCAGAACTGGCACTTAAAGAGCTTGCCATAAAGCTGGTGCTCTCGGAGTGTGTCCAGTACAACCCGCAAGTGGTAGGCGTGCTCCTCCTCCGTCGTCGAGTAAACCAAAACGTCGTCGATGAAGACCATGACAAATCGATCGAGGTATGGCTGGAAGATCCTGTTCATGAGGCTCATGAACACTGCTGGAGCATTGGTTACGCCGAAAGGCATATCCAAGAACTCATAGTGGCCATACCGACACCTGAAGGCCTTCTTCTGCACATCCTCATCTCAAACTCTGAGCTGATGATAGCCTAACCTGAGGTCTATCTTCGAGAACAACTGTGCTCCCTTGAGCTGATCTAAGAGGTCATCAATCCTGGGTAGCGGATAATTGTTCCTCACTGTCACCTGGTTCAGGCGACGATAATCGACACACAGTCGCAAGCTCCCTTCTTCCTTCTTGGCGAACAATATCGGCGAAGCCCAGGGTGAAACAATGGGTCGGATGAACCCCTTTCCCTGCAAGTCCTCCAATTGTACCCGTAGCTCTCGAAGCTCAGCGGGGGCCATCTGATATGCTGGAGTGGATATCGGGGCTATCCCGGTGTACGGATCAATATAAAAGTCTACCTCTCTACGAGGAGGTAGTCCTGGAACGTCATCAGGGAAGACATCCGCATACTGATCCACGACTGCAGGAAAATTAGGACTCTGCACATCAACTGCTCCAAGGATGAGGATAACCAACTGATGAGTGATGGGCTGCCCTCTCTTCTGCGGGAGTCCCTCCTATGCTGCGAAGGCTCCCTTCTTGCCGGTGAAGGTGAACCTGCTCCCATCGGTGTGAACACATCGCACCTTGCGCCTAAAACAGTCAATCTGAGCATGGATTGTAGATAACCAATCCATGCCCAAGATGACGTCATAAGGCATCGACGCCGCTACAAGAAGATCCCAGCCGAAGCTCTCGCCTCCTAGTGTAAGATCACACTGCCAAAACCAGTGCGTAATCGTCGAGTATGCTCTCGTAGTGGTCTCTAGCTGTAAGGATCGAGCCAACGGCTCTGTCGGAATTTTCGAGCTCTGAACAAGGGCAGCGGCTATGAAAGAGTGACTCGCTCCTGTGTCTATAAGAACTGCAGCAAGGGTGGAATAGACACAGATCTTACCTTGAATCATCTCTAGCGCGCCGTGGTCGTAGGCCTCCACTGCCTGGAGCATTGCTTGTCTCTGCCTGCCAGCTCCCTGTGGTCGGGGCGGGCCTCCTGGTGGTGGTGGTGGCAGAGCCTCAAAGCGTCGCCCACCACCTGTTTAATGAGCACCGCACGGAGGGTTTCCGGGACGAACACTAAGTGGAAGAGGCTCTCGAAGTACATCCAGATGAGGGAGGCCTCATCGTGCACCTGGAGCATCAAGCTCCACCATCTTCCTCATGCTGCGTGCAGTAGGCTCACCGCGAGGATCACCCTGAGGTCTTCTGGTGTCCTCACTAGCCTGAAAACTCGAACGACCGCCTCCAGCCAGTCCTCGGAGGCCTGGGGGTACGTCACCCCACAAAACCTGGGTGGTCGCTGGTGCTGGAACTCGTGCAGAGCTCCGAGGCGACGTGCATCGTCTGCGTTCGATGCTGGACGCATCGGGGGCTCGGCGGGTAAAGGTACTGCCGGTGCCTCTGCTGTCAACGGGCCCTGTACCGAGGCCTCGTCCCTCGGTAGGCTGTCGTCGCGCTCTACTCTCGGAACCCTAGCTGGCTGCTGCCGTGGGGCTATCCTGAAAAGAAAACAAGTGTGCCATGGTCAGAACAGTATACCCGGTGAGTTGACACAAGTAATCACAAAGACAAATTGAAACACACATGCAATCAATGTTTTTGTGCATTAAGTCGGAAATCAGAAGTCAGGGTCCTGGTGTACGGATACGTCGGCTGCCGCTCCAACACTGGACTCCCTGGACTAATCACCACACTCAATATGCTAAACACTATTGCTTCACATAGAAGAAAGATCAAAGTCTACGGTAGAACCGACCACCTCTGATACCAATTTGTCACGACCCGTCCTCGGGGCCCGTGCCATGACTACCCCAAGCCCGCCTTCCATAGACCAGGGGTTGGCGACTAGCACCAAGGCGTAAATCCCAGAAAAAGGGAAGGCATTTCCTTTGAAAAGTAAACAAGCACCATAGAGTAAGAAAGCGGAAAATTAAACACTAATTAAAAACTGTAACAAGCTGTGCTGAAAGTAAAAAGGGGCCAGAAATACAAGCCCAAATGTAAAGTACAACTGAAAGGGAAAAACAGCAACTGAAAAGAAAATCAACAGCGTCGAGCCATCCTCTGAAAGTCCCACCTCAAGGGTGGGTACATATAGACTCCACAGCTCCTCGGTCCAACCTTCTGCTCCGAGTACGCCCCGCCCAGTGGTCCACCTCCAGGTACCGTCCTGCTCCGCAAGCCTCCACCATGATCAGTGATGTCCGTCGTATGCAACCATCACAACGAGGTGCGGGCATAGCCCATGCAGGGGAAAGTATAAGCTACTCAGTAGGGACCCCGAGACCCCTGAAGGCCTCCCAGAATCCACAAAGGACAATCCACAAAGGAAAGATACAATCATGAAGTAACATCTGAAACGGCTTAGGTATATGCCCATACATATACCTAAGTCATCAATTCACGTTCGGCTCCAATGTCCGAGCCCAAACACAACCCAGTCCACACAGGAAAGCAAACGTATACCCACACAGGATAACACAACACAATCCACAAAGGGGATTAAACAGTAATCCACAGAGGATAGCTCAACACAATCCACAAAGGAGAGTAAACAGTAAACCCACACAGGATAGCTCAACACAATCCACAGAGAGTAAACAGTAAACCCTCACAGGATAGCACAACACAATTCACAAAGGAGAGTAAACAGGATTCAGCTCACACGGGTATACTTCTTTGAATGATGATAAAGATGATCACTGATCCATCTAAGTCGTCAGACCCACAAAGGATCGATAGGTAACTAACCCCCGCAATGACCCACACAGGATCGGGCCCACACAGGACCTGTAGGCGCTGTCTCACACAGAACCGCTGAGCGCTGACCCACACAGGATCGGACCCACACAGGATCGGTACAACACAGGACCTGTAGCACTGATCCACGTCGGATCGCTGAGTGCAGTATTCGTCGCAGTCCACTGAGGATCTCTGCACAGTCGTCGCCGCAGTCCACTGAGGATCTCTGCACAGTCGTCGCCGCAGTCCACTGAGGATCTCTACACGGTCGTCGTCGTAGTAGCAGTCACTGCCAGCTCTAGGGTTCTGCACACAGCAAGCTCGTTCGGGAGGTTCTGCTCCACGAGCCGAGAGGCTGATACATCAACTGACACAAAGTCCGAAGTTGATGTATCCAAAAGCTCTGTATCGTCAACAGGAACTCAACGTCCCAGACGGCGCGTCAATCGGGCGCCCGGTCTGAGAGTTATTGGCTTTTTCATCCCAGGGGCCCGGTTGGTTTTTAAGGAAAAACCAACCCGACTGTACTCCACCTGCATACAAACCTCGGGCGGAGTGAGCCAAAAGATTCGTCTCACTTAGATGAATTCTACAAAGCTGACGGCACGTCAATCGGATGTCCGTAGCTCAAAATATGAGCGTTTCCGCTCCGAGGGCCCGGTTGGTTTCGTGTACGAACCAACCCAGCCGAACCCAAAATATTCCGAAAACTTGAGTGCGATATACCAAAACGACCGTCTCGATCCAACGATCGTGTTGCCACTGACGGCGCGTCGTTCGGACGCCCATAGCTCAAGATACGGGAATTTGACCGAAAATGGTCCGTAGAAGGGGGGTCCGGGCCCGGGACGACCCGGCCCGACCCCCCCTGGGTCGGCCGAACCGATTCGACCCGACCCGGTCCCACACGGTCGGAACAGGTCTGGTCCGGCCTGGGCGCGGCCCGGCCAGTCGGACCGACCTGGCTCGACAAGGCCGAGCGGCCGAGCGCCTGGGCGCCGCGGGGCACTGCCCCCACGGTCTGGAGATGCCGCGACCCCGCGTGGGCCGCGCTGGAGAACCGCGGACGCGGCATCTGCCGCGTCCCATGCGGGCGAACCGGACCCGCACGGCCGCGGGTCCGCTGGCCGCCACTGCCGCGGCTTCCGTCGCGGCGGCCTCGTCCGGCGGCGCGCCGGGGCGCCGGAATCATCCGCGGGCCACCGGAGTTGCTCCGGTGGTCCGTTTTCCTTCCTGTCTGCACCTATGCTCCTCCCAGGTTCCGTTCTTCATAGCGGAATCAATAAAATTCCCTTGCGTCATGATTTTCCGTCGCCCGCCAAATACGCACAACCACGAAGAATGGCGGAGGGTTGTCGGGCCGTGTTCGTTTGGCCCGCACCCTCCGCGTTAGATAAAACAACGGGAAAAAAAAATAATTCAACACATGAAACAACAATTTTAATAAATTAAAATTGTTCATTTGAATCCGGTTCTTTAATTTTAAATAAACGTTCACGGGAAAAGGGCATTCCAAAACATAATCCCTACCTCGTCGAGTTTCACGCGCGGGTTCTTCGCAGATTGATTGTCACGGAAGGAGGGGATCGTCGCGTCGTCGCGGAAGGGTGTCGCGTCAACGAACTCCGAGGTTCAAGAACAAAAGATTTAATTAAAAATAATTAAATAATTCTTGAGTTAAAACCCACAAAGTTAATCTGAAACCCTCACCTCAAGGGATGATCGAAGGTTTTTGTTGCGGATTAAAGAGTGTCGCCGAAGAACGTTGCGGGAGAGGAAACGCCGGCGTCGCGGGACACGGCGTCGCGTCGTCGATTTCTGCGGGTTCGGCGTTCTTCGTCGGAGGCCGGTGTTCTTCGTGTTCTTCGTGTTCTTCGCGAAGAAGGTGAAGGCACAAGAACTTCTGTCAAAACCTCCCAAGGTGTAATCCTCCAAATGTCGTGTTGGTATTATTTTATTATTATGCCAACAAACAAAAAAGAGGTAAGTAACGACCCATTAATTCGTAAAATTAATTCAATGAAAGAAACAGCCCATTTAATTCACGAATAAAATCGCCCAATTAAATGGTGCGTTAAGAATTTAAGAAAACGCGTCAGTTGACTTTCATAATGACGGGTTTTTGCGGGTGCGTTACTTAGCGGAAAGAAATGGCGGGGCTCGTGCGGGCCCCACCTCACAAATATCCTACCAAGAGTGTAGGATATTTATGGATAGTACCCTATCCGTTTCAACTCAGTTTAAGCTGCTTTTAAGTGGCTTCAAGTGGCTTCCAAGTGGATTAAGTTAAATAAAATAAAGTTGTCATAAAATTCTTTTATTTCTTAACTCTAAGCCCGAAAATTAAAAACCACACCCGAGAAAACGCAAATCCGGAAGAGGCGTTTCTAAGAAAATACCGGCACTGCGATTTCATCGGTGCCCTCAGAATTCGATTCCGGGCACCAGTTCAAAAGTTAGAAAAACCCGCTCGTCCGTTCACTGAACGTACCCGAGCCAAACTTCGGAAAATGATTCCGGGCACACCGGGCCTCGGAATCAGGTTCCGTCAGAAACTGCGCTCTTGTAAAATTCCAAAGAAAATTAAGAAAAAAATTTCCTTGAAATTTACGTGTCTTTACAAAGATGATCTATCTTAGGAGGAATAACCAATAAAAATTTTGGACTGGAAAAATAAGGTTCTATGAAACAAGACAACCTACCTTGTGAATTTTTTTTAGAGGAACAATATATATGAAGATGAAACTTGGGAACCAAAAGATGTGATTAAGGAGAATTACCATCACATTTTTATGTAAAATGAAATTTTTAGGGTGAAATTTCAAAAGGGGGGAAGAATGTAACGACCCAAACATTTATCAATGCAATTTATCCCTTATTATTGTAATTTATTAATCATATTAAATCACATTATGAAACAAAATGCCATGTCATTCTTAAATGAACTACTATGTAACCATTGAACGAAAATATTCCACTTCTGTGTTTTTAATTTTGAAAATATAACATTCACAGTTGCGATAAGTAAGATATTTGGAGTCTGATAGGACACACATAATTTTCGGTGAATAGACAACTAGATTTATGAATAGTAACCTATGTTTATGAATAGCAATATGATGCTTATGAATAGTAAATAATCCAAAATAATTGTAACCTCATCCATGAATGTATAAATGAAATTTAGGAATCATATAAGTGACAATATGACCATAGTACAAGTATTGGTATTTCATTAAGTTATAAATATTTAATTATAATTAATATATTAATTTAAAAAAATTGTATTATCCTAAAATGTGTTGGCAAATTAAGATTCTTATGGCTTCTGGTTTTGTGATAATTTTCTAAGACCTTATGTAATTTTTGAAAGCATTAATCAGTTTTAATTTTAAAATCGGTATTCTTCAAGTGAATTATGATTTCAAATAAAACATAAATTGTTCATATTTATAGAATTATTTATGAATAATGGAGTTCATTTTTTGATTGTACGCATTTAAAAATGTTTATGGTGAATTTTTTGGATTTTCTTGAAATACATTTATTTTTTTTCAATAGTGAAATTCAATAATTTATAAAATATACTAGAAAAATCAATTTATACATCATGATTTAGACTTGTATGTTGTCAATGGACATTTATTAGAACTCACATAAACCTATTACTATTTTTGTCAAAATATTCATCCCTATTATTTTTTTGTGGTGAAATAATAAATTAATGAAGACAATATTAAGAAAACCCTCATCCCCAATACTATAAATACCATCCCTCACACCCTCATTTCTTCATATATATAAAGCATCAATACTTACCTAAATTTGGCCCACATATCTTCCAAGATCCTTCCTCATAACCATCAGACCTTGGTCTCCTAAAAATTCTAAATCCTCTCCCCTAATGAGGAACTCAAAAAATATATACTCAAGTGGTAAATTCCTCTTTTTGATTCTTTTATTTTCATTCAAGTTCCATTATTTTCTTTTTCATTCCACACCTACATTCACACAAATGTTATGATAACACAAGTAACATAAATGTACTTGAATGATATTATTATATTAGGATATTTCATCATTATATCACCTTAACTATCCTTTTATACTATAAATGAAAACAAAGTACGATATGTGTTAATTTATCATATTCAAGGATGACGTGTTTTCATTTTGCATTAACATCTTAGAAACTATACATGAAACCATTCTAATTGTTAAACTAGATAATATTGTATTTATTTTATCTTATTTGATGTTTTGTAACCTTATACACTCATGATATAATATAATAATACAAAACAAGTTCATTGTGATAAGAACCACCAAATCAATCCTAGCATTTATCATTAAAATTTAATCTAATGATTCGTCCTCATGGTATATAAAAAATCATTAAAAATCATTTATATCTTTTTAATTTGACTAGAAACATGTTATTTTTGTTTCACCACATTTCAAATGAACATCCATTCATGAATACTAATGAACCGTTCATATATGATTATAAAAGTAACACTCTAGAACAATGAATATAAGCTCTATAACTCATAAAAAGGACCATAAAAAACATAATGAAAGCATAATGAATCAAATTCATGTAATTAAGGCTATTGAATTGTAAATAAATGAATATAATGTCATTACATAATACATTAAATTGAGGAAATCATTCGGACACTAGGTAAGGGATATTCTTGAACTCAACTCTATTTCTTTAAATTTTCCCTCTTCAACACATTTTCCATATGTATATTCCTTAAAAATAATTTATTCATAATTATATTAAATTTTATTTGATATAAATGTTTTATAATTGATTTTATCTAATGTTTTTCAAAAAAACTCTTCTTCATAATAAACACTCCATTCTCACTTCTCGAAAATTGTTTCTCTCTTCAATCAAGGTTAGTGGTTATATGTAAAGAATAATATTCACTATTTATTTTAAAAACCAAATGTTTATGAATGTATGATTTATCATGTAAAACCCATTTCATTCCTTGAGATATTTTATGTTCATGTTTTATAAATTTTTTACATGGAGTTCATGATAATTTAAATGTTATGATGTGATAGGTGCACCCGAAATTATATAGCGCAATATCAATGTTTGAATGTAACCGGTGCACCCGGAATTATAAATTTCTTTAATGCATTGGGTAATGTAATTAATCTCATGAGTTAATGTGAAATTACGTGTGAACATGGTTCTAGATTTGTTCACAACTATGTGTGGTAGTTAACCATTAAGACATGATGAATTATTTTTATGAATTTCTACATTGTATACTATTATATAAATGAGTTTTTGATTCTTCTCACCCTGCATAGAATTGATTCATGTTAATATAATTCCTATTACTGGGAAATTATCTCACCCATTTTTCATATATATCCACATGTGGCTGCATGCACTAAGAAGTACATAAGGGCCGATAAGAAGCTAAACAAGATGGAATTAAATAAATTTTTATGCTTTATGTTGTAACTGTTATGTATGGTCCTTGTTTTCCCGTGAATCTAAACCACTCGACCCTTGTTGTGAATTTTTTTATGTTGTTTATAATTAAAATTATTTAAAAATAATGTATGAAATGTAGAGTCCCTAATATGAATAAAATTTATAGATATGTTGAATATCATTTATAAAATATGATGTTTTCATATATGGATTCCAAAGAAAACTAGAACTTTATTATTATACGGAATGTATATTAGTCATATCTATTAAAAATTGATCAAAAATGATAAAATACTTTAGAATTTTATGCTTGGGTTTCCTAATAATCAATTGACTACAAGACCAAAGGAAGTGATTGAATAAAGGAACCAATAAACTGCAAGAATTTTTTATCAACTAAAAAAAACAAATCATCAAACACACAATCAATTGATAGAACACATGAAAAAATATATTGGTTATTTGAAGGAAAATAGTGAAGACACTATGGAATAAAAAGGCCTCATAATGTAACCAAATGGATTCATTAAGGAACCAATTGACATCCAGAAAAAATATTAAGTACTAATAAGGGAAAAGACATTGAGAACCCTCTTGACACCTATATGATTAAAATAAATGGAAAATAAGAGTTTTAGAAATATAATATCTTACAAAGACATAAAAATACTAAGATATATGGGATTATAGAAATCTTTAAAATATTTAATCAGAAACTATAAATGCAAGATAAATATGAGCATTCAAATGTAATTGTTTTTATGTAATATGTCTGAGAGGACATTAGTTCTCCCTCATTTTTTAAATATGTTTTGGTATATAAATTATTTTTATATATGTTTTCCACTACTCAAGGTATAAATACCTATAAAATTCATCACATAATCATTTTCATATAAATTAAATAAATTCATTATTATATATAAGAAAAATTAATACAAACATTACTCAATAAAAATTATATGTTAAGGATTTTAATCAGAACTTAAGTTGTTTTATCTTAAGATCTATTTTTATGGCTTAAAAGATATAGGGTAAAATTTTTACCCATAAAAAAATAATAAATTTATTGTATATTTCAATCCTTATAATAAATTAGGGGGAATTAATAATGGGAATTGTGATTTTAGGCATGAAAAGGGAAGAAATATTCTTTATTGAGAGAAATAGAGGTTTTCCAGACCATATCATGATATATATGATTATGAAACAGAGTTTTGTGATGTTTTATTTATTTTTAAATTATTTTACTATGAAAATAAATTTGAACAAATAATGTTTTGAATTAAATAAAATTTGGTTTGAAGTAATTAATTAATTATTTAAAAAATATATATATAGAATATTAAAAAATAATCATAATATAACTATATAAAGGTATTAATAGTTATTCCTGAGATCAAAAAAAAATTAACATATTATTTAAAATATGATAAAATCATCTTTTAAATATTATAATAATTTCTTCTTCATAAAAAATTAAAAATGTTGTAAGGACATCATAGGAGAAATAATTTTGAATTTTTTGTAAATAAAAGGAAACTAAGAGATAATTTATATGGTTCAAGATATTTTTGTGTACTAGAATAATATATTTCAGGAAAATGTATTTCAATAGGGACTAGTGAGAAAAATTAAACATGGATTACATAAGAAACCATAAACTTATATTTGAAAATAATTATAATTTTATTAGATAATAATTTAATTCAAGTGGTGATCACTATGAAAATATCCAAAAACCTAGGAGGTATTAAGGAAATTTTGACAAGTTAAATATCACTGTAAATTTTATATTAATATTTTTTTAAATCATAGTTGATCTGAAAAGAGTTTTAATTTGTAAAATGAAATGGTTAAAAAATTTATTCATAATATTAATAAAAATAGAAAAGTTTTAAATATTTAGTAATTTAAGAAATCATAAATTTAAATATATATTAATATTTTGTATTATCAACTAAATTTACTAGGATATGTAGGATTTTTATTAAACACATGGTTGAGATCTTTAATATCACTATTATCAAAATATTCTTTCATCATGATGGTCATATCATTAATGAATTCTTTGGGAGGATTGATTATTCTTATGGATATGTACTGATATTTCATATAGTTTGATTATTGTGTATAAAATTTTACATGCTAATTTAATATATTTTTATAAAACTAATACATCTTTTAAAACATATGGTTTTTTAACTTCCATGCATATTTTCCTGTAACATGATTAAAACATATTATTTTTTATTTATTGGTATAATATTAATAATTTTTATGGGTATAAATATACTTCATGTTTCAAAAATTTATGTCCATATTATTATTCATTTGGGTTTTCTATATAAATCAAGAGAGTTAAATAATAATTATTTCCTTGGATATAATTCTCTATAGAATTTTTAGTCGATCATCAATAGAAAAATGCATGTATTTTGCTGAAATGTTATGATTTTTAGTTTTAAATAATTATATAGAGAAAATAATAACTCATGATATACATTCATGACTTGTTGTATAGATTTAATCTATGGGGAATAATACATGGAATGAAATACCTAATTTCATTAGAATTCATGGAGTGAAAGTTTTATAATAATCATCATTACATGAGGTTATAACGTTACCCAACATATTAACAATTCTAAATTTGTACCTTTTTTCACTATCTTTGAGTATAATAAAATAATTATTACTTTTTGAATTATATTAATAGGGAGTGGATTTTTATAAAGAAAAAATGGGTTTTCCCTCCTGTATAACAGGTATGATATCTAGGATTTTAATGAGAAACACAGAGGAAGTGTATGGTCATTTCTCATGGATTTACATGTGATGTACATATATATATTTATAAATATCAAGGGATGTATTCATATTTATTAATGTAATTTTAATTATTGATCACTCTCTTTTCATATATAATCTTGAAGACATGAATTTTCTTATACGAGATTGACATGTTCCATTTTTTAGGATTAAAAATGATATATTAGGACAGATATATAATTATTAATTATTTATAGATATAAATACAGTGTATTATTGTAAGGAGAAAATTTTCTTTCATAGTGATCATTCTGGATCACTTTATAGAATGAGAGATAATATAACTTTTCTAGAGGCCACTCCTTCTTTGTAGCTATGAATTAGGAATAAAAAATAATTTCCTATACTAAAAAGTCTTATGGGTTACAAAACATTACTATAAGAATGGTGATCTATTTTTATAAAACAAATTCCCAATAAAATGAGAATTATTTGATATGTTATCCAAAAGATTTTTGATGAATATAAAAACACTAATGGATATGGTGTCACAAATTGTTATATATGTTTTAATGAACTATAATGTATGAATAATGTATGGAAGGATGTTGTGAATTTATAGTGACCTTATACTTATTCACAAATTATTAATTAATTTTAGACACAATTAATCATCAAAAAAATCAAGGATCAAAAATTCTATTTTCTTTGGAATATTTGGTACTTAATTTAGAATAATGAATCCAAAAAAACATCTCTAATTTAATCTTTTGAAAGATCTCATAACTTCCTTTGATACATTACATCTTCTTAGGATACCTTGGGGAATATAAGAATAAAGGGATCAGATAAAAATCCTTGTAAGGAAATAAAAATTAAAAAAAAACTTATCACATGGGTTATTAAGAACAATATAATGATATAAAAAGTCATGGAACATGATTAAACATATGGAATCATTACATAAATAACATGATATCATATAATAATGGAACCATATTAATGTGTAAGAAACCTAAAAAATGAAATTTTCATGAATCAACACTCATTTCACATATAGATTCATGATTTAAGGTTGGCCAACAGGACCGTTACACATGGAACACGAGTCAAGGATAACGACCAAGACCATTGCACATGGAGCACGAGTCAAGGCTTACCACCAAGACCACTACACATGACATATTATTAGACTAAATTTACCAAATGAATTGGAGGGATATCTCGGAACACCCATCATAACATGTTCACAAATATTCATTCTACAATAAGAATCATAAAAATGTAATAAAACATAATCATAAGGATTACACAAGGTAATAATTAAGTATTATAATCACATATAAAGGAATTACATGAGGGAGTATCATTAAGATGTCTCTAAAATAATTTATTTAAACAATACATGGAAACTAATAAAGGAATATATTCATATAACATGATAATTGATGTAAAATTAAAGTGAAATCATGTAAAAAGGTGGGTCTAAGAAACATTATAAATAAACCACTTTAATAAGGTTTAAGGGAAAACCTTTATGATTCTTTAAAATTAAAAAGGAATAATTGTTTGTTTAAAAAAATAATTGAAAAAAGAATGTTTAAATGATAAAATTAGTGACATTAGAAAAATAAATGTTTCTAAATATATTCTATGGATTTCACATGAAATTAGGTAAGAAACTATGATTTTTTTATTGAATTAGGCTTTCTTATTGAGAATAATTGAGAAGGGAGCCTTATTAAAACATATATATCCCCCATCAAAGAGGGACTGTATGATATGGATATATGAGTATGGAACATATAAATAAAATTTATAATAATTATATAAAAATAAATAATCATTACATTGATGTTAAGTGATAGAATGATTAACCCGACTGAAATATGGTGGTTTTAGTAGAATCCCTTGCCTTATGTCCAAAGCGGTTTTTCACTTTATCTTAATGTCCTAAATAACAAATTCAAATTAATTAAATAATAATTTTGTAATATTTTATAAATTAAATTGATTCATTATAATTTTATTATGTTCATTTGTTTTCATAAGTTATCATGTTAAATTTCACCGTTTGCGAGTGCTCATATTTTTAGTTTTCATAAACGGTTCGCTTGTATAAGACTATGAAAGTTCATTTAAAACAAAAATAGAAATCCATAATTGATGTTACAAGTTATTAATTAATATAAATGAGTTTTAATTGTCTTATAAATCATTAAGTTATTTTGGATGAGGATTAATCTTTCGATTAGATGTTAATGATAATCATTTGGATTATTTTGGGTGGTTATCTCTTACAATGATCATGTTTTATTTTATTATTTATTAGTATGTTTATATAATGATTCTATAAAATTATGTATTATATAATACATATATTAAAATATTTTTCAATTATAAAAATTCTTTCATGACTAGCCTCGAATATGGTAATATAAATTGAAAACCATTAGTCCTTGAATGTGAAAAATTAACACATCACGGGAGATATTTTCATTTTTTTGAAAAATGAGAGGCGAAATAATTTATGGTGGATTAATCCATCCTCATAATATAATTATATTATATTTAATTTTTTAGATTTATCATTCCATTTTAATTATTTAAGGATATGATAGAATAAGAAAATAAAGAACTTGATAACAAAATAAAAGAAACAAAAAGAGGAATTCACCTCTTGAATTTCTCCTACTTCAACACCTCATAATGGAAATAGTTTTGTTCATTGATGAGTCAAACAGATATTGATAATATGGGATAGGTTTAATAAGATATTTGATAATAATTTGTAAAAGTATCAAATCATGATAGGTGTTAGGAGAAGATGTGGTGAGGGTTTGTATTTATAGTGGTTGATATTGTTGTTTTCTTGTTATTTAATTCATTAATTTGTTATTTTTCTCAAAAAAATATTGTTGATCATTGATACTAAATACAGTAATTGGATCATTTAAGTTATAAAAATGGTTCTTAAATAATCTACGGCTCATGTAATAGTGGATTTAACATATAATGTATATATACCGTAAATTACTGTATTTTACTATTCACAAAAACTAAATGTATTTCAAAAAAAACCTAAAAATTCACCATAACCATTTTGTGACATTTAGAATTAAAAAATGAAATATGTTTTGGGAAAATAATTATATAAATATGAGAAATTTAATTTTTAATTAAAATCATTATTTACTCGAAAAATATCTATTTTAAAATAATAATTTTTTTAGTAAACTATGAAAATATTATTAATGTATAATAAAATTATCTTCTTAAAATAAAAAATTATTAATTTATGAGTACATTTTATTGAAATACATTTTCTAAAACAAATTATATTAATTATAAAATTTAAAATAAATACTTATGTTTTATAAAAAAATAAACAATTAATTTTTAATTTTGAAAACATTTATTTACTTATAATTTGATATAATAATATCAGATTACTATTTATAATACTCTCAAAAAAATTTACATTCATAGCTGAGGTTACTATTAAATTTTATGGTTTACTATCCATAAGGTTCATATTATTATTCCAAAGGTCAAGATACTATTTCATCAGTATAGGTTCCTTAACATCTAGAAATACTTCTTATCATATTCCTTATTCATTTATAATGTTTGTATTGTATTATTAATGTAGTTATTTATTATAATATATAACATAATTATAAGAAAGGTATTTCCATTGAAAAAAAATTTTGGTTGTGAAATTTTTCTCCTTTTATGAAATTTCACCCTTGAAATTTCATTTTACAAACTAAGCTGAAAAATGTGAGAGTACATCTTCTTCATTGCCTCCTCAAGTTCCTATGTTGCCTATACATACTTATGGTACTTCCATAAATCATTGACTGGGTGAGTGGACTTATTGCGTATAACATTATCTCTATGATCCAAGATGTTCACTAACTTCTCCTCATATGAGAGATCATTCTCCAATTGTACAACCTGTTAGTTCAATACTTGTGAAGGATTTGGTCATTACTTTCTCGAGAGGGATTTTTGGAATACATTGTGTACTTAATACATTTATAGTGGTAGTGCTAGTTAATATGCATGGATCTAACCTAATCAATAATTATTGAGGTGTTAATATTCCTAGGACAGAGCTTACCTTTTGTCTCAGATATCATGATCTTATCCCATGTAGATACTTGGACGAATACCTTGTATCGAACCTTAATTTCAATGTTTGTTCGACGATTGTCTGTATAGCTCTTTCGTCAACTTTTTGCTACTTTCATTTAATACTGAATTTTTTTAACCATCTTTATTATTCATTTAATCATTACAGGTTCAAGTATCTTACATTCAGTAACTTCATCCCATCATGAAAGTCTTCTGTATCTTATCCCATTAACAGCTTTATATAGAGCCATTTGGATGCTTTAGTGGAAACTATTTTTGAAGGATAATTCAACTGCTGGAAGATGTTTCTCTCATTATCCTCTAAAGTCCATATAATATGATCTTAACATTTCTTTTAGTGTTTGAATAGTCTACTCATATTTCCCATCAGTTTGAGGATGATAGGTAGTACTGAAGTTCTGCTCAGAACTTAGATCATGTTGGAGACTTTTCTAGAACGTAGATGTGAATCTCAGATCTTGATCAGATATAATAAACAGTCATACTCAATGATTCCTTGCCACTTTTTTGATGTATATACATGAAATTTGATCTAATGATAATTCATATCAGATTGATATAATGTGAGCTATATTTGTATGATGGTCCACAAAAACCCATATATCATTATTGCCTCTAGATGTCCTTGACTTTTTTCCTTTCAACCAAAACATACTGACAAACTAGAGACTATGATGTATACTCAGCGATTACTTTTTTCATATTTTCCAACCAATATTTCTCTTGGATATCTCAATATATGGTTGTTCTCCCTATGTGAATTGATAAGTTTGAGCTATGTGCATCATTACAAATATCCCTCTTTATCTCTGGATCATAAGGTATGCATATTTTTGTCTCGCATCATACAAATCCTTCCTCGTAACTTTTAAACTCTCAGTATTTTTCCTTTCTCATATCTTCCACCTTCCTCTATATATCCACATAATTTTATTGTGTATCCTTTATTTTCTCTATATGGGATGTTTGAGATATAATTTGATAAGGGATTAATGATATTCATCTCTAAATCATTACCATTTCCAACCATTTCAAATCTAAGAAGATTGGATCCTTCTCAATTCACAACTTTAATAATATTTTAGCATCCTTTTTACTTATATTGTCTTCACCTTATTTTCCTTACCATGATGAGAGTGTATTTATAAGTCATAATCATTGATGAGCTCTAACCATCTTTATTGGCACATATTAATATTTTTCTATGTATTTTCAAATCCCTTGAGGTGTTGGCCATCACATTATAATTTTTTATCAGAAAACAGCTTATGACCTTATTTTAAGCATCATTGTTCACCAAAAATAGTACCCCACTTATTGGCAGTGTGGATATTAGTACAATTAGAAGCCTCTTATTCAACACTTTAATGGAGTCTTAACATTCACTTTTCCAGAAAAACATTAATCCCTTCTATGTAAAATTTCATTGTGGGTTTGAAAACCCTTATAAGTTTCTCAAAAATCATCAATAATACCAAGCTATACTAAGAATGATTCAGATCTTAGTTACCATTGTTGGTCTGGGCCCCTCTTCAATTGAATTTTCCTAGGAAGGGTCCACAAATATCCCTTTTTTGGTGATAATATATGAAAAAATATATTTCCTTCATCCACAACTCATATTAACTATACATTGCATATAGTTTCTCCCTTTAGTAGTCCACAACATCGAATTAAAATTATCCTAATTTTCATCCTTTCTATTATAGTATATCAGAATAACATCAATAAAGACTACTACATATTTTTTGAGGTAATATCTAAAGAATATATTCATTAAGTCCATGAATATTTTTGGAGAATTAGTGAGTCCAAAGGGTATCACTATGAACTCATAGTGTCCATACCTCCTTCAAAATGTAGTACTGGTAATCTCTTAATTCCTCACCATTAATTATTGATATCCCAACTGAAGGTCCACATTAGAGAATTAATTATACCCATGTTTCTTATTAAACAATTCATATATTCATGGAATGGGTATACTTGTTCTTTATCATGATTTTTTATCTCAGTATAATCAATGAAGAGGTGCATTAATCCATCATTTTTCATGAAGTGGAAGACTGGTGCACCCAATGGGGAAGCACTCAGGTGTATAAAACCCTTTTCCATATTTTCATGAAACCTATTCTTCAGTTCTTCTAGATCAACAGTGGACATTCTATAAGGTTTATTTAATAAAGGAATATATCAAAGAGTAAGTTCAACTGAGAATGAAACCTCTCAATCAGGATGAAGACTAGGAAACTCTATGGGGAACACACCAGTGGAATCCCTCATGATATGCATTTCTTTTAGCATTATTCTCTTCTTTGTCTCAATTATTTGAGATAGATATTTATTCTCATATGCTAGTAATATCCACACATGATAAAATGGTTTTGATGAAGATTCATCATCCTCCTTACACTTTTATGGAATTGGAGGATGCTTGAGGACCGGATGTGTGATTTCCATTTCCTGACAATCTATGTTGTATTTTTATACAGATAGCCAATCCATGCCCAAAATAGAGTCAAAATGTAGCCAAAAAAGTGTAAAAATAATTTTTGGGATCTTCAATCCAAAAACATTAACCAGGAGTAGTTATTAACATTAGATGCAATAATTATACCATTTTTTATTCTCACAAATTACTCTACCTCCAAATTTTGAGCTGGTAATTTAGTAGTTATAATAAATTGGAACGATATGAAAGAATGTATAAAAATATAGTCAAATTTTATGTTCTCTATTCCTAAATTTATAATTATAATACCTATCATTGCATCATGAAACCCAAAATAAGAACATATTTTATTTGATATTCACAAGGAGTTATTATATTCCTTTAATCTCTTACAAATACATATGTTATCCTAGGGAATAAAAGAATAATGTGATTAGCTAAAAATACTAGAAAGAGAATAGTCATTAAAATGAAGCATAGCACATGGGTTACATGGCATAACATAATGATATAAATATCCATGGAACATGACTAAACATATGGAATCATCACATATAGATCATGGAATAATAGTATTGAGAAAGAAATATAAAACAATAGTATGTCATGATTAAGGTCTCATTACACATGTACGATCACTAGTTAAGGGTAACAACAAAGACTGTTCCACATGTATCTTGAGTCAAGGCTAACAAACAAGACTGTTCCACATGAAATCTCATTAGAATATAAATTACTCGATGAAATGGAGAGATATCTAGGTGAACACATCATAACACGTTCATCAATATATGTTCCAAATGATTAATAATACATAATAAATCAAACATAAACATAATACTTACACATGGTAAGAATTGGTTATCATAATCATGTCAGAAGGCATAATATAAGGTAGTATCATAATGGTGTCAAGGAAAAAACGATTTAGATTATACATTGAAATAAATAAGTTAATACAGGAATATACCCTGATAATATAGTCATATTTAAGTGAAAACATGTAAAAATGTTGTTTATGAAACATTAGAAACAAAACATTTTAGAACTGTTTAAGGGAAAACTTTAGAAATTATTTAAAATTGAAAGGACGTAATTATTTGTTTAAAACTAGAATTGAAATAAGATAATTTTCAAGTGCTATAATGATTTAATTTAGGAAAATAATGTGTTCTTAAAATAAATATTTTAGTGAATAATATAATGGGAGTGAAATTCTGAATTCCCTTCAATCAATCTTGCTCATCGAGAAGAATTGAGAATAGAGCCTTCTAAAAACATGTATTTTCCCACATAAGAGAGATGATATGATATATATATATATGAATTTGGAACATATAAATAGAATTTATAATTATTATATAAAAATAATAATCATTACATTGGGGTAAATATATACAAAGAGTATCCCAAAGGAAAAAATGGATGTTTGGGTAGAATCCCTAACGTTATGTCTGAAACAGTTTTGTACATGATCATAATGTCGTAAATAATAAAATTAAATTAATTATTTAAAAATTCTATAAACTTTTCTATATATAATTTATTTATTGTAATTTTATTATGTTTATTTATGTTTTTTAGGATTTGTAGTGTTCAATTTCATCGTTTGGGAGTGCACATTTTCATAGTTTTCATGATCAGTTCTCTTGTATAAGTGTTTGTAAGTTCATATAAAATAGATATATTAGTACATAATTAAAGTTATAAGTAATTAATAATAATTCATATGTTTATATTATCTTATAAATAATTGGTTTATTATGGTTGAGGATGAATCATTAGATAAGATGTCAATGATAATTGTTTTGATTATTTTGGGTGGTTTTCGCTGTCATTGAAATTTGTTTGTTTTATTAGTTATCATCATACATATATAATTATTACAGAAGATTAAATAAATTTTAATACATATATTATAATTATTTTTAAAAATAAAAACTTTTCATGACCATCATTGAAGACGATATTAGAAATTGAAAACTCTTCCCCCCTGAATGTGATAATTTAACATACCACGAACAACGTTCTCATGGTTTTAAAATAAAAAACTATAGTGGAAAGAATGTATGATGGATTATTCTATAAGAATAATAAAATTATTGTATATGTAAGGTAATATATATCATTCCATTTGGATTAGGGGTTGTGAGGAGATAATTATAAATGAAAGAACATGAAAAGAAAATAAATGAAACGGAAAGAGGAATTTACCTCTTCAATTTCTCATCCCTGAAAACTAGCTTAGGGAAAAGGTTTTGATCTTCGGATTAGACCAAGAGATCCTAGAAAAGGGTGATAGGTTTATGAAGATATTTTTGTAGGATTTTTGAAAGTCTAGAAGCATGAGAGCTGTGAAGAGAAGAGGTGTTGAGGGTTGTATTTATAGTGGAGGCCAGAGGCGTTTTTTCATTATTTAATTCATTAGTTTATTATTTTTTTCTAATACAAGAAATAATGTTGGTAATTAAAAATAAATAAATTAATTAGATCATGTGATTTATAACTATTGGTGATTACATCATCCAAGACTCATGTAGTGGTTCATTTGACTTATAATGTTTATATACTATAAATTACAATATTTAATTATCCACCAAAAATTCATATATTTCGGAAAAAATCCCAAAACAATCACCATGACTATTTATCGACGTGTATAATTAAAAAATGAACTCCATTTTATGAATGTAAGTTTCTAAATATGATAAATTTATTTTTTAAACAAAATCATCAGTTACTCGAAAATTAAAAAAAAATATTTATAATTGATTTTATTAAACTTTGAAAAAATAATTAGGGTCTCATAAAATTTTATCATAAACATAATATTTTAGAATAATAACTTATGTATAAATTTTATTGAAATAAATTTTTCTTTAAATCATTGTATTAATTATTAAATTGAAAATAAAAATTTATGTTTTATAAAAATATCAACACATGATTAATAATTTATAAAACATTTATTTAAATATAATATGATATAATTATATCATATTACCATTTATAAGATTTTTAAGATTTATTTATACTCTCATATGTCTGGTAACAATTCCGTTTGATTGTTTACTATTCATAAATGTTATCTTACTGTTTCGATGGTCAAGTTACTCTTTTATCGGCAGAGGTTTTTTAACCACTATAAATACTTCTTATTTCATTAATTATACATTTATAATGTTTTTATTATGCTCATAATATTATTTTTTTATTATAATATATAACATAATTGTTATAAATGGATTTCCATTGATAAAATTATGGGTCCTTATAGAATGTGAGATATTGAGAGTCATATATACAACAAAGTAAAGAAATTCCATCCTGTGATATGAACATATCACAATATTTAATGTGGAGTGTTATAGGAATATAACACTGAGTGATATACATGAATTAGTATGTGACATGTAATATCACAGACCATTGGAACTTCATCACTTCTATATAATATATGAATCATTTCTCTTAAACATAATTTTATAGTGTTTAATCGAGCTATAATGAAATATAGTAAAGGTTTGTCAGTTATAAATTAATGGTTGGTTTGATATAAGTAATATTGTATACAATACAAGTGATGCATTGTGTGTGGAATTTGTGAAGAACATAGTAATTTACTTAATCCGTTGAGAACCCATGTGTTCCTATATATAAGGGATTAAACCAATAATAAGATATTGATTCTTGGTGAATCTAAATTCTAAAATGTTTAGAAGTATTTATTTTCCATCATAATTTTATTAGAGTATGAATTTACATACAATCAAAGAAAAAATTCATTATATTTTATTTTTAGATTAACATGATAGTTGGATACTTTCATTGGAAAGAGTACTTAGGGTGTCACTAATTAATCATAATAAAAAAAATTGACAATAATAAGAATATTGAAATTTATAGGTCAGTAATGTACATTATTTTATAATATTTATTCTAAAACACTTCTATAAATTAATGTAGAATGTATTTTTTATTTTATTTATTTATATGGATTTGTTTAATATCTTCCAAACCACAACAGTAACTAGTGAGGATAAAGCGCATTTTAAATTTCTTATGGTGATATGGATACTATAAGAATAGAATAGAAAATAATAATATATGATAAAATTACATTGGAATGTATTTTTGGGGTTAAAATTAAAATTAATAATATATATATATGGAATGTATATTAAGTTATTTTTCAATCATTGTTAAATTTTTTTTCTACTTGCCCTATGAACAGAAAATATTATAAAATATCAACATCTCATTCTCAAATTATTTATTTTTATTTTATTAAAGAATCCACTAAAATATAAGAAATATATAGAACATTTATTTAAGCACGATTGGAATTAATATTTAAATATATTAGTTATTCATGAAAACTATAATAGGGATAAGAATGTAATGAATGTAAAGGATTCTCTAAAAAAACCTAAATGTGAAAATTCTACGGTTTGAGTTGAGAAACAAGAACCAGTGTGATTATCCACATTTTATGTGAAATTTCATATAAATTTGTTTTTTCCATAATTGGGGGAATATATTTATAACTCACACAATGAAATATGTAAAACTACATGCATATTTATTTTCATTCTTACATGATTCTTAGATTTATTTATTCGATTAGTGTACCAAATTATTCATATAAAAGGAATGGTGAATAAATTTTATCTATTTAATGTTAAATGAGAAACATTTTCAACATATATTAAACCACTACATATTTTTATAAACCCATCATTTGGTTCAAATGTAATATATTAAATATTTAATTAAATATCAAATAAATAATGTTTCATAAATATCATATTCATAGTTTTTTCATTTTTCTGAAAATATAACATGTTTTTGGTAATATTAATTTTTAAAATAAATCATACATTGAATAATCAAGATTTAATTAAATTTAAAAATTTAATTAAAATCATATCTTTATCATTAATTAAATAAATCATTTTATTAACATAATTGATCATAGTAAATCTTAAAATTGATAATATCATATTATGATTATTTATATTTAATAACCAAATTATCAAATTATTAAATTTAATGATAAGCATTAATTTATTATTTTTTTAAATAATAGAAATTTTCAATGTTCTGTGAAACCATGATATTATACTATAGAATTATTAAAAAAACATGAATATACAGTCATGATAATAACTAATAAATATCATGTTGTGATACATTTTGGTTACACAAATAGAAAAATGTTTTTATATGAACTTGTATATTATACATCATTTTTTCATGAAATAATGTATGATAATAGGAGAAAAATGACTATGAATATGGATATATCGTTTGCATCTGCAACCAGTTTTCCCATGCCACATTCAAGGATCCTAAATAGATAAATAGAATGAAAAACCCTCTTCTAATTAGAAGTTTCATCCCGACCTCAAATAAAAATCAAGACCACTGTAAGGTCTAAAACTCCATAGAGGACCCCTAAAGACTTATCGCTTGAAACTAAAATGACATAAAAAACTCATCACCTCACTAGACCTATATCCCCAAGTTTAAATTTACTATATTAATCAAGAAATCAATCTTATAAAAAAATATAATGGACAGACAAGATCAACTACATGGATAAATAATATAGAACAAGCACTACACAAGGGAGTAACATGGTTCAGACTTAGTCCTCTTCTATGTAAATCACACTAAAACATTCATTACCAAACATAAAAGTTACAAAAAAAATTCCAATATCATATAAAGATAAAAAAAATGAGTAACACCTCTAATAAACATCTTTTATCCCCAAGAACTCCAACGGTAAGTTACCCCCTAAGGATATATTATATCAAGTCCTCTTGTAGATCTAATATCATTAGATCATGTCACATTAAAAAACTAATCATGCAACCTATATTTATAGTCATTCTCTATAGCATTCAATAATTTATGCTAGCTTCAACACTATTCTATATTCGTGGACATTCCTCTATTTTGTAAAATAAACATGTTAATAATCACTACCAAAACTGTATCTAATATTGAATAGTATAGTATATAGAATATCTACCTCAATTAACAAATTTATGTGATCACTTTTTAAACAACATCATTCATCTGTCACACTCAATTCTAGAATAATAACAATCTTTTTCTTCCCAGATTAATCTTTTGAATATATTTATATTAATATTATATAACCTTTGGAACACCAAGAGTACTTTTATATTAGTCTGGATTATCCTTATATATATTTCATCACTTGAAATATTTTTCTCTAATGCATGCTTCTATATTCAAAATCTTTTATCATTCTATATATTTTTTATAAATACTTTTTCTAATTACATTCTAATATACCATTTTAGAATTTCACTGGAAGCAGTGTGAAGTATATATCCCTATTCTAATAATAGTTCATTCCAAAATGGTTATTCAAAATTCTAACAAACCTAACCATAAAATAATTTTAATACCCAAAACCTATCAATCTACCTCATGATATTTATTTTCATTGGTTAATCATCGAGGTATCCCTCTTGAAGAACATTCTCAAGGATTCCAAAATATTACTTTGAAAATATGAAAACACATCTCACAATATCCTTTCTTATAAATGTCTTCATAGTCCTCCACTACACTACAATCATCCATGCTTCACTAAGATAAAGCATATACAAGCTTTTAATGATTTTACACATACATTCCATAAATTTATGAAGCACTTCAGAGTTAATCCATACAATTTTGTAAATACAAATGTCTTGAGAACCATCATAATTTGTCAAAAATGTAACCAAAATGTATTAATATTGTATAATTTTCATTTCCCATCATGTTGCCTTAAATTATTACTTTTTTGAAATCCATTTTTTTTTTCAAATTGTGTTTTTAATGATTTATTAAATATAAATCAAGATAATTATTTATTTTAAGTTACATTGATATATATTTTATAAAATAATTAAATTAGTTGTAAAAAGTTTTTATTATTGTAAAATCATTAAATCTTTCTTTATTTTAATTATATATTTATGATTGCATTGTTTATCATTTATTTATTTCTTTTATTTTATTATATATTTGAGTTTTATTTAATTTTGTGATATTTTTATATAATAATTATTCCCATTTTTTGTTTTAATATAATATGAAATTAATTATTTTTTATATTTTAATTAATTTAATTACAAAAATTTAATAATTTGTAACATTTTTTTTAACTTAATTATTTTATAATTTAATTCTTTTCATCAATTAGTTAATTAATAAATAAATTTATTATTTAAATAGATTTTTTTAATTTTTATTCTTTTATTGTTTTAGAAATATAAAAAAATTGAACTAATATCAATCTACGATTAATTTTAATTTTTTTAATTTTTTCATCATTATAATTAGATAATTCTAACACTAAACATACATAATAGGATTATGGAATTAGTTTTTTAATTCTTGAGTAGGGAATGTGTAAGGTAATTTTCAACTACCTCTCCCATAAGATAATTTGGAAGGTAATATCTATTATATAATTCATCAAATTTTAGTAAGATAATTGGATATGGTTTGCACAAAATATAAATTATGGTCATGATACTTTATTCGGCACAATCTCTTCCAATGTTGTTTTTATTTCAAAACCAAAACCATCCAGGATCATTGAAGACAAGATGACTGAACCATGTAGATTTTGGCTTTATGAAGAAACAAAAAATTTCTTGATGTTTAACCAAATTTCTCCTCTTCCACTACTGTGTAGAGAATGAAAAGGTTTTTGTTGAAGAGTAGAATTTTATATTGATGGTAAATCGAGATGAACATGAATCTATGTTTACCTTCCATTCTAATCATACTTTACTTAATAAGAATAATATCAATAGACAAAACATTAATTTTCTATTTTTTGAGACATGTTTTAGACTGATGCTGAGGTCAAATAACCAAGATTGAAATTAGAAACCTTTGTGGATGGTATGTTAAAGAAATGACCGCTACATCTATGAGAATCTTGAATCTACTACACACCCAAAGAAGCATGAAAAATTATGACTAAGACAAACTTGTGAAGAACAAATATGAGCATGGATATGTTTATTCTAGTGATGGAAGGTGAATTGGGATTTGGATATACTCAAGCTTCTATTTTACGAAGATGGACCGCTTTAGGTTCTTTCTTAATCCAAGATCTATAATCATTAATCTCTCTATGATTCCTCCTAAATTCATGATTGATTCAATAAAAATAAGGATACATGTTAATGTCACATGTTTTAATCCCATTATTTATAATGTTGTGAACAAGAAAAATATGGCTGAGAAGAATATGTTGAAATAATGGTTTGATGATGATTTTAATGACTGATGTAGGTCTAAAAGATAAATACATAGGGTCCCCTCTTCCACTAAATGTGGACCTAAATTATTATATGACATTTCACTCCAATTAATCATAGAATATTATTGACACTCCCTTAAATATGAAGAAAATTTATTTCATTATTTTCCACCGAAGTAATATGATTTTTTTCAAGCATGGATTCCATTAGAGTGGTTTGGCCTTATAAAAGAGTTAATACTGCAAATTGGGTTATTATTTCCATATCAGGTTCAATCATTGAAAATGGAGATGGGGGTATTAAGCCCCCAAAGACTAAAACTATGGGTTAATTCATGGGTGAACATTTCATTTTTATGGATGTTCCCATTTAGTTATATGGGCTATGAAATATTGAGAACTTTGAATACTGGTGAATTTAATCTGAATAGATATAGGTGATTATTTAGGTCAGTGATTATTGAGATGGAATTGAATTTTGGTGTTAATATTTTTTTCCATTGAATATGTTCTCACCTATTATTTAGATATATAAACTATGATGTAAAAATACGAATATTTCACCTAGAAAAAACAATGATCCATACCAATGATAGATAAATTATAATCATAATAAATCAATATATTTTTTATAAAATGTATAACTAAATATTTTTTTAGATGGATATGGGAGTGGAGAGTGGATTTATGAGCCAAGAATAAAGACAAAGACGAGAACACAAATGAAAAAGTCATCAGTGAAGCTATATCTAGGAGAATAAGGCAACCTCAATAAAGAATCCTCCTCTCTCATTCAGCTTTTCTAATTTACATTTAAAAGATTCATTTTATTGAATATATTGTTGTTTTAGATTTTATTAACATGTGTGATTAAATTCTATTAAGGGTTTCATATTATAGTGAGTTGAATTTCATTAAATATATTGATTTCATTTTCATAAATTTTTCAATGGTCTTATTTTTTTTGAGAATTTTTTCTATGTTATTTTATGTACCAAAAAGTGAAGATCGCAATAATTTTCACTTTTGTACATCATCTAAAATACTAAAAATTATAAAATATTTATCTCTCTCTTATCTATCAATAATATTTTCTCTTCATAATTTTGGTTGACCAATAATTTTCAAGAAATATAATTATACTGATTATTTAACCTAATGATAGTTTGGAATTCAAAAAACTTTTTCACAAACTAGAATAGTTATCATTGATGAATGATAAATATATAAAATCATTTTCTTAATTGACTCAAACGGGCCTGATCCCCTGATTCCATTGTCTTTTAATCGCTCTTTCTATCTTTCATTTCTCATGTTTATCATTCACCATAAAAGTTATCATATACATTTTTTTATTAAATTTTATTTTATTTTTTATTGGTCACACAATTTATATATCCTTAATTGTGAATACTATACTCATACTCATTTCTTTCTAGTAGTCTAGATTATTTAATATAAAATTAAACATAAATTAATTTCAATGATATTCATGTCATCCCAGTCATTCTAGATCATGTGTTCCTAAAAACATGCCTTAATTATTTTATAATCAATAGATTTTGGTACATCTACCTTTAAGGATAACATCTAAATCCTACATCATTTGATAGTGAACTTTTAAAAAGTATTCTACCATCAAACTGATGATGTACCATTAAAAAAATCTAGAATAAAAGCTTAATTGTTCAATGAATCTAAGGAGAGAGGTGGTATATTTCTCCCACTACATTAAATACTTGTTTTAATCCATAAATTATCACCTCATAATTAAGGATATTTTTCATGTATGATGTGGTTTCGTAATTCTTTTTTACATAGTTTTAATTTCTAAATTATTTATCTCCATTATATTTCAATGAAACATACATGATACCCAATATTTTTCATCTTCCAACATCAACATGGTCTTAGTCATCATCCCAAAGACATCAAAAATTAGGGAATAAAAAATTATACCTTTTGGAAATTGTGTTTCTCAAGAACCCTCTACCCCAAATGTAATGGAATGACTTTGATCAATAATAAATACCACATATTTTACCAAATTCAAGAATCTTGTACTGTGATTTCTAGAAACAAACCACGTGAAAAATCAACATGAATAATTTTGAAGCAATATATTCATTAATGGATCATCCACATGCTTCCTATAATTTCCCATTAAATGCCTAAAAATACAATCCATGACATTAAATTATGGTGTTGTGAGTTTAATCTACCAAAAAAATATATAAAAACACTAAAAATATATCTTTTGAATTCTCTTACTACTTTAAGTGGTCCCTCGATGTAAATATTGACTTTAATAATTCTCTCTATATTCTAGTATCATTGACACAAAATTACTCTCTTACAAATATTTTGAAATGACATATTAATTTTCTTGAGAAAGAAACACGTGTACATATATGATCCATCATCGATGGAGATAGAGAGTGTAATGACCCTTGTACAAATAACTATAACTATCTATGTTTCTAATTCACCAGCTACTTCAATAACTGCACTCTAAACATGTTTCTTAATCCATGTATTAATTTCCTTAAAATACCTTAGCAATAATCATTGGTTTTCACCCATTCTAAACATTGTCTTGATCAAGACACCATTCCACAACTCCCACTATCCTAGAAGTCTATTCGCCAAACATGTATTCTCTTTACGAAATCCCTAAAATGAATTAAAGACCATATTTCTATAATTATCCATAATAATGAAACCTTAAATCATAAACACCATCATAACTGAATATTTTCAAATAGAAATACTCTCTTAAACTGATCTAGGATCATTCTGCACTCTGTAAAATACTATATTTTCCCATTCTAAGACTGAGTGAAACCATCACCCTTTCCAATGATCACGAGAACTCTTAACTAGTGATTCTCACTAAAAACACATTTTACACATATAATATTTTATGTGATGATACCATATATCTAATAACCAATACCTAAGAGGAATGGTATACAATTACTAGATAAAATATATACCCCTAAAATATAAAATTATTAGAATCATTTTAAAATAACCCACCAGAATAGATATATTAGTGCCAAATGATTGGGGCTAACTCATTCCTCCACAATTATAAATCTTTACTAGGAACCATCTAAATATAATTGAATCATTTTCAAAACCAATATAAAATATGGAGTGTTTTAATTGAATATATCACAAAAAACTACTCTCAAGTCATGTGACACTTTTCTTGGATACATCTTCTAAAAAATTTCTTATACATACTATTATAGCATTTCATTCAACAGAAAACTTCACTTACATGGGAATATAATTTGAAGAAATATAAGATTCCCCTAGAGTGGAAAATCTGGTATTATAAAAAAAATTTGCTTCAACCATCTTACCATCGATCCAACCCTTAACCTATTAAAATTCAATCCACTAGAAAAAATGAATGAATGTTAAATATAGAAAGAATAAATGGATGAGGATTATTTTGTTCAAGTATTTAGGATTATCCAAGTAATGTATTAGAAAACACATCAATAATGGAACATGTAATCAATCAAAATGTCATGGAAGTATTTTGGGAAACCAATACACCTTGATACCACGACCATCATAGTAGTGAAAATCATCCGAATTATATTTATATTATCGATATGAACTACTATATGATTTATTAGACCAAATAAATTATATAACATTATAGGAAACGTTTCCCTCCCATATGCATCTAAGACACAAGTGGTGTATATAACATTAAAGGATAAAAAGAAGTGAAATGTAATGACCCAAACTCCTATAATAAAAAGTTTTTTCTACACTGTAAATATGGATCAAGTATATCAAAAGGTCCAAATAGCATGACACGCCCCTACATACATATTTCCTTGAAATAGAAATAATTTTCTCCATATTCACCACAAGGGTACACCATCCTTTAGTTCCAGATACTTAGTTTTCCCAAACATGTTCTCCTGAAAAGGAATTAAACAAAAAAGACGAATCACATGAAAAAAGAAAATGAAAAACATAGAAAACAATGGAATAAATTGTTTTGGTTATAGTCCCTTCCATGGTAGAACAAATTAAAATTTTAATTAAGGAAAATATAACTTACAAGAGAATTAATGTTCAAAAACCTGACCATGTTACAAATGGAAGAAGGTATAACAATGCATCCAGTTAACTTTTTGTGGATATAAGTTACTCATGAGGATATCCCACTATGAAGATGGATTTTATCACATACACTTTAAGATAAAAACTCACTCGATTCCATTTCATATAAAATAGATCCCATATCTTATATTTATATATATATTTTGTGAAAAAAAGTAAATTATTTCAATTTCACCACTTTCTCAAAGTTTTGAGCATCACTCCATTCAATAAATTTAATAAGTCTAGAATCACCACCTCAACAAGTCCTTCTAATTAATCTATATGAACTCAAATCTCTATCATATTCCTACTTCCAATGTCAAATTCTTTAACTTTTTCACACCATTCTAAAATTAACATTATGTTCAAAATCAAATGTTTATCTTCTAAATCCAGTAATGTTAAACTAAAATAACCTTTATAACATTACGGTCTCTCCAATATAAGAATGATTAAATCATATATAGTCTTCATCACCAAAATCAGTTGTCTTATGTGCATGTATACAGATTCAACATCTGTCTCTATTCTAATAAATTATCACTACTATTGTTTCTTCTATTAGAATATTATCTACTATCACTGGAAATATTCTTTAGAGCTAGTGTGGAAAATCTCTATCTAGTTCCATATATGATAATTCTAAAGTGGTCTTTAAAAATTTCCAAATAATCAGCCAAAAAAATTCTCATTTTCATAAAGAAATAATAAATTAAATTATACTTTTAAATATTATCTCATGATTTATATATTTCAATAATATAATATTATTAGTTCAACAAAATAGTTATATTGACCAATAAGTAGGGTTGAATCCATGTTTGATACAAAAATTTAAAATATATATATTTATTTCAATAATTTTTCTCTCATTTTTATATTTATAGTATCTTGACATGACCTATAGGGTTAATTAAAAAATATGAAAATAAAATGAATTGGATAGTTTTTATAGGGGTTTTTCTAACTCTTTAAAAGTGTACAATACTTGGTGTTATGTTTGTTTTATCTCTCATCACAATAAAATTATCATGTTATCAATAAATAAATGATATGATAGAAATATATTTTGGAACATCATAAAATAATTCCTCTCAACTAATAATTTTTGTCCCACACAGTCAATAATTATGTATAATAAAAATAAAGATAATATGCATTGATAAATACTCACAATGATGATATTATTATCTTATTATGGATTATTTTATATTGATATCCTTCAGTGTATAATTCTCAGAGAGTATCTCCTACCGTGATATCATTTCTGCCTTTATATTTTTCTTATTGATTTTCTTAGAGTCATATAATATCCTTATCTTGATCATTATGAAGTCTCTAAATAGATAACCATAAAATCATTAGTGTTTATATCTTTCAATTCTCAAAATTTATATTCCACTATTTATTTAAACACAACAACTCTATTTTTTCATATCTTCTATTAATTAGGTAATTCTCTAAATATATTAAATGTTGTTGTTTTTTCATATAAAGAGATATTTAATATCTCATAATTTACATCACTGGTTTTGATTTTATACTGAGTCCCAAATGGTCTTATCTTGATTCTGGCATTATTTATCTCTTTACATTAGTCAAACACATTTGAATATGAATTAAAAATAATTCCTTTAAATATCGTAATCAAATTTCAAATTTAAAGTGTATTAAAATATATATGTCATTAAAAACCCCCAAAACCATTTTGTTTTTTTAGTTAACACAACATGTTTTTTATTCCAACATAGATAATAAATCGGTTTATTAAATCTTATAATATCTTTAGAATCAGTATCATATTCCACTAAAGCCCATATAAATTTATAACTAAACATGCTATGTTTTTATCTCTTAAAAACCATGATCGTAAAAAAATGTGACTTTTATCAACCTCAAGTTGATCATTGTAATTCACTAATAATCCTAGAATTCTCAAATATTCTTCGGATGATAATTTTTTAATAACTAGAATCCATTTTTGATGCACATAAACTTCAGTGGTTTCTTCAATTTCATCTATAAACCATGTCACTAAACTATGTGATTTTAAAATAAACCAATATGTATTTTATATAACAATTTCATGATTGGATTGTAATTTTATAAAATAAAAACTCCATTTCAATATTTTTAATCTCTTGAGTTAAAGAACACTTTTTGTAACTCAACTATAAAAACTATGATATAAGATAAAATATCTTATATAAGTAATATCTGACTCTTGACTCAAAATTCTCCAAAATATGTCATAAAATATATAACCAAAACACTCATAAAATTCATGATGTATAAATATTTTTGATTAAAAAATTACACTAAATTTTTATTCATTGATTTTTATTCACATGTAATGTAATTTCACATCTTTATTTCTTCATCAGTGCTTGTAAAATAGACCATTCTTCATTTTGATAACTATAAATCTGCTCATACTGATCTTTTATATAAATCACCAAGACTCTTCTTTATATCATCATATCCCATGTTTAAGTCATATATGACATAAAAATATTCATATCAAACAAATAGGATGTTATCTCATGATTACATATAGGGAAAAACAATTATATATGTATATGATAAATTTTTTCAAATCATGTGCAACCCACCATATGAAAAAATATAAAAATTATAATTGACGTTCATGCTACTACATAATAGTATTGTAAAATGTATTTAGGGTCCCCTTATTTAGTAGTGATCAAGAAATTTTTAGCCAACAGATTATCACTTCACTTTTACACATAATTATAAAATCTTGCTTTATCTTCATACATATTATGCCACACATCCAACTCCAATATAGAGTATCCTTCCTTATGTGCATAATAGGAATATTAAAAAATCCCATGAATCATATTTCTATCTAATATTATCCTAGAATTAATTTTCATTTCTTCTAATGGAATCATAAATATTCATTTATTTTTTTGAGGGTTGTTTATATCTTCTTTTTCTATTTAGTATAATTTACTCTGATTTCTTCTATTTTGTTGAACAAATACAACATGGAATAAATTATACAATTACAGGGATATTAAACCTACCAATTTATATTTTTTAGTATAACATGATTAATATAAATCATACTATTCTCTAAATAAAACTCTTAAAAACACATGAAAAAAAATTAGTAACACAACTCCATAAATTCCCCATTAAATCCATGTTCCAATAAAAAACTCCATTTTGGTTTATTAATGTTAAAATTGGAATGATTAAGATTATTTATATAATGTAAAATAAAATTCAATGATAATAAATATTTATTAATGGATTTAGATTTTCATTTGTTTCACCCCCCCCCCCCCTCTAATGGGATTATTATATTTCCCTATAAATGAATTTAGATTTCATATTATGTCTTAATATGGTTCATTTTTCTATTCTTCTAAACATACTCCTCATTTAAAAAATATCTCTTTCTTAATATAAATGAAAGGTATATATAAGGGAATAAATTTTGTTTCAACTTATATATGAGAGATTAATACACTCATGTCCATCTATCACCAATATTTTCTACATGATAGTCTGTAATACTAACTCATAGAATCTATTAATAATATTTTTAATAATAAAATCATAAAATAATCACCCTAATACTATAAAATAAAACAAATTATAAGAAAAAAATATTAATAAATCAATGTCCATATATTTTCTATATATATAAATATATATCTCAAAAATAAATTACCCTAATTTATTGATCAAAGATACAAATATAAATTGTGTTCCAATATCTAAATTAACATCATCACATTAAAATTCTAAAAATACTTGAAAATATGCTCCTAAAAATATAATTTCATTATTACATATTTTAATGTAAAAAATAACTGGATATTATACAAAAATTAATTAAGCCACTTGTATTTGAAAGAGGTCTTCAAAAATTATACCTCATGATTTTCGAGGAGGTTGTACCATTATAAAAATTATTATCTTCGTATGTTATCCTAAAAAAACATTAAACCATTTCACCAATTGATATACATTATTTTTTTATTATTATACAATCTAGATTTATTAGGATCACAATAAGAATGATAGTGTCCTATATATTTTATATCAGTCAAAAACATTATCTCTTGAATCCCCTTCCTTTTTTGAGAGGTAATCATAAGGCTATCCATTTATATAGTAGAACTTACACTCTTTTTTTGATTTCATATTTTTTTCTTCTACATAAAATCAATATGAATTTCATTATTCAAATTGGATAATACATTTTTTATAAAAAGATAGGTTTTGATATCTCTTTGAATAATTTTTTTTCAACATTGTCTCATGTTTAAAAATTCATTATGACATTTTAATGTGATACTCATGTTCCATTACTTTCATATTCTCACTAACTTATCTCTCCATTTATAACATGCATGTTTTTTTTCAAATATGGAATATTTTATTAAAATTTCCTTGAATTGTTCATAAAGAAACCACACTTTTTATAGTACCATGAGTAAAAGATTCATCCAAAAAACATGTATTTTTCTAAATTTTAAATATTATATTCATTTAAACTCCTCAGGGGTAGTAATAGTTTCATTATTATCATATATAGAAATTTATGATTTTTCTATCCCATGAGGGAATTCCTACCTTAGACACATTCCATTTATTTTTGGTGACATAATTTACTTCCAAACACGAATATTCCTCCATTTTATATGACAGGGTTTTCTTGGTCTTCTCAATGATTATTTTTCATAAATATTTCCATTATTCATAGCATATGAACAATTGGAATTAATGTTCATTGGATTATCGAACATGGATTATCTCTCAATTTTATTTTTCAAATTAAATTATGGGGATCTATTTTTTATCATTTTTTTTCATCCTTGAAACCCATTCTTCTCAATGATCCCTATTCATTTCTACATCATATACTAATTATAAGAATAAAATTTTTAATTTATTTATACTATTTGGTATTAAAAAACTATATATTTTCATTATATAAATTAATATATAATTATATTTTATAAATTTGGAATCTCAATACTTATTATTGTAATACATGAATTATATGATCTTTTCTTTTAAACAACTTTATAAAATTCTTTTAAACCAACACCTGATCCATTTGAAGTTTTCTTTTTTAATTTTAAATTTCCCCACTCATTTTTTCTGTTATAATGATGGTGATCAATGAATTCATCAAAATAAATGCATAAAATTTCAACAGTATCCATGGAAACTAAATTTTTTTCTTAATTTATTAATTTTTCATTTTTTTATTTAATATAATTCAATATTAAACCTTCAAGTTCTCATTAGAAATTGTTTTTGTGAAAGTAATGGAGTGGTCATCAAAATTTTACATTACAAGAAATATGATAAAATATACATAACAATAAGATTGGTATTCAAATAAAACAATAACTGCATACAAACATACATATATAATAACATTAAACAAAATTCCACTATATAACATGACTGAAATTAATATTTTCTTTAATAATTTAGAAGTATTAAATTATAAAATTAAAAAAATTCCAAATAATAAATTCATCTATTTGTAAATAAAAAAATAGATTCAATATAAACGATCATTTTTTATGATCTATAATCATGTAGAATGTAAAGATACTTAATAGCTAAAATCCTCCAAGGGACCACTTTTCAATCCCAATTAGTAGACATAGAAATTACTCAGAAGTGGGTAAATTAGATATAAATGTCTAATTTTTATATTTTTAGATATTGTGTACTAATTTAATGTTTTTTATAGTATCTTAACTTTTCCTAAATAGTTCCCAATATATCATAACATTAAACAACATGAGAAAAGGATTTTTACAAGGTTTATTGACTTTAAAAAAGTTTCTAGTCATAAATATTACCAAGAATTTTCTCATATTAGATTAATTTTATCTATTTTCTACATCGATATATATAGGATACAAAATATCCCTTATCCTCTTATTATAATACATATTCAGAAAACATTTAACTATTTTATATTAAATTAAAAAAATATAGTGACAATAAATAATATTTATAATGAAACACAAGAAAAATTTTTGTTGGCCATTTTAGATTTTTATTTGTACTGATCTATTTGAGTATAAATTTATTATATATAATCACCACCAAGATATTTCATTACTATTTTAGATATACCATGAAATTGTGGAAAAAGATATTATAATATACATCCATTTATCATAAAAATGTATCTTAATGGATACTCATAATATATTTAAATATTGGCTCTTTCACTTCTCACAATATCTCTCTATAAATTTTATAAAAATCCAGTCTCACTATTTTATTCTTCCTACCTTTTAATATACTTATTCTAATATTATAACTTTAATGTTATTAGTATCTTTATTATATATATATTTAAAATACTTATATTACAATAAATGTTTAATATTAAATATTACTTGTTCTATAGTCCCTTCTTGATTCATTTTTCAAGTATCTCATTCCATTAAAAAAATTTAATATATAAATATATAAATATTTTGGAAGATAAAAAACCAAGAAGTGTTTATAAAGACCATTAAATACTCTTAAATCAAACTCAAATTTCAATTTCGTAGATAAAATCATAAAAATATCCTTAGAAACTATATGTAATTTCCCTATATATATATATATATCATGAAATAAACATGGTATTTTTTATAAAATCATAACATGTTTTCATTTTTATATAAAATTATTATATTAATATATATAATATTTATCCTCCACATGATTACTATAGGGATAAAATTATTATCGTTGATTTCTCGAATCATCTCACTATAACATGTTCTTAAAAACAATGGCATGTTTTTTATGCTTTTCAGCTCTAATAGTTTCTATAATTTATTTTTCAAAAAACAAAATTAAACCATATGATTTTGGATTAAACCATCATTTTTTTCTTGAAACCATTACATCATAGTTGGATCATGTTATCCAAAAGTAACACTATATCCAATTTATTAATCATCAGAATTCAAAAATGCTTCTTGAACTCAGCTATAAAAATCATGTAATAGGATATGATATTTGACTAAGTCATTTTTAATAGTACCTTTACAATTATTAATTCTTTGAGATAAAAAATATTACCATAAAACCTGTTATGTAAGAGTAGCATGTAGATATTCTATGATGGTTAGGGTTTTTAAAAATGTTTATTCTTATTTTATTCTCACATTATTATGTCTTCATATATCTTTATTTTTTCTCATGTATCTATAAAATATTTCATTATTCCTTATGATACTAATGTATCAACTCATATTTAACTTTTATACCAAGTCTATACCCCAACTTAACTTCATCATTACCCTTGTATAATTTATATATCAAATAAGAATATTGTTCTCATATGAATAGGATGTAGTATCCTCATTACCAAAAATAAAAAACAAAAATGTATATTTATATAGTATACGTTTGTGTTTTATGTACTCCTCAAAATGAGAATAATCCATAGTCACCTGTAATCATGTGTTCATGTAACCATGCAATCAGATTGGATAGTTATTTTGGGGAATCTCTATTCCTCTATAAGAATGATTTCATTTTTTAAAAGGAACTACTTTTATATTTATATTTAATATGAAATCTAACATTATCTAAATACACATAGGTTTAAACACGTGACATTTTTCTTTACCTAGTAATTATGTGTTTTTTCACTGGTTGGACATTTTCTGTAGGTGCTGGTAGCTCACACCACATTGGGAGTGAAATGGAAAAGGTAATAATTGATGGTATTTTACTAGTTTTCATAGTGGTCATGAAACTCAAATTTTTGACAATAAGTAGTATGTAGATATGGTGGATCAGTTAGAAAAATGTTTGACATGGACATTGGAGGTTGGTTTAGGCAATTATCTGGTAGGATAGTTCTCATCTATTGACCCATTTGGGACATATCTTTATGGAATGACTTTAAAAAGTTAAAAACCTATGGGACACACCACCTAGGGGAGAATATGATAAATTAATAATGGGACTTTAAGAAATTTACAATAAATAAAATGGTTTAATTAGGGATTGGCAAGCCCATGAGTGGGGGTGTGGTCTAAATCATCATATCCATTTTTTTTGTGTGTTGGTGTCTTATATATAAACCCTTATACCAATTGAAAAATTATATTAATATTCTAGGAAAATCCAACAATATCAAACATTGAGTCTCCTTAAAAATAATCTTGGTATTAATATAATAAAACTCTATTAAACAATATACATAATTAATATTGTAATTATGTCTTTATTCTCCTTTTATCTCGTATAATCATTAATATTAATTTTGCTAATTATTTTTTTTTTATATTTTACATCTACAATTATTAACTATATATTTAATATATTCTGTGATATTGAAATAAATAAACAATTATTATAGCATAGGTTTCATGAGACCCTCAAATGTATGATAAATATATGCATCTCAAGTATTTTTCTAGAAAATATAATGCACTTTTTTAGTATTACTAAATTTAGTTCCCACATGACTAACTAATAATATTATGGTGGTTTATTCTTAATGGTTTTCTATATCTATCAATAAAAAATATATTTAGTTTTGATACTTTTTTCAATTTATTTTTAGTGGTTTATGATGGACCAAAATTAATAATTTAATGGTAAAATCTATTTAATAAACCAAAAATAAATAAATCTTGTCTCCACCCCCCCCCCCCCCTCGTGCATTTAAATGGAACTATAATTTAATTCTTATTAATAATAATAGAATACCATTTATAAAACAAAATAAATCATATTAATATTTAAAATAATTGAAATAAAAATGAAATACATAATGAAAGAGTACAAGTTAGAGATATGGAGGATAAAAATTTACATAATGAGTAGCCTTCACTATCAAATACATAATGAAGGAACAAAAATTACAAAAAGGCTGAATGAATGGGAACCAATTTTATTGAAATTAAGGAATAAAAGTTGTATAATGAAAAATATCAGATATAATAAGTTTTTCCAGAACCTATAAACTTACTTTCAATAAACATAAAATTACTAGTTTTTACAACACCATAGAAAAATTCAAAAGGTTTTTCATACTATTGCCCATAAAAATCCTAGCTAGGATGAATATTTACTTTTAAATAAATAAATGCACCAATCACAATTTCATAATCCCTCCATTTGATAGGATCCATTTTACTAAGTTGTAGCCTCATCTTTTTTCTCTTCTTACTAAGAAAGTGATGCTTCCAAGATCTCCTCACAATAGTCCCACTACTGGTTACCCTAAAAAGCTTCGTAGAATCCTTATGATTATTCATCTAGGTTCCTTTAGCAATGAATACAATCAACAATGGTACATTTATAATCTGAGGAGAGGCTATATAGAGCCATAGGGGAGGGACGGAGGGCAATCCTGAAATGTGGAGAGACGAACTGAGCCTCAGCACATTCAGTATGGGAGACCAATTCCATTATAAGGTAATGAAATATGTACATAATATTTAAATGATATGGTACTATGGAATTTGAAGAAATTTCTGTTGAATGAAATTAGTTCCAATATCATGGTGGATTTTGATTATCAAACCATAGTCATCGTCAAGAATCATCATCCCCCTTGATGTTTTCTAAATTCCTGTCCAAAATGTAATGAACACATAAAAGCAGTTTTGGGTGATGAAATATTTCCAATGATGATAGTGGTATGGAAAAAAATTTGAAACAATTTACTCAATCAAAACATTCTTTCCAACCCTTTCATAAACAACAATTAGATCCCCCTTCCTAAATCATGTTAAAGATTAAAGAGAAAAAAACTTATTCCAATTCCGATATGTTATATACATATTAATAACATAAATATTCCAATTAAATATGAATTATTTATCATGTTTACATTATAAAATAAAATATCATATGTTCATGTTCATATTCTATTAATATTGTTTATGATAGAAACTGCTAAAGTGATTTGAATGTCATACCATGTTTTGGTACCAAGAAATTCTTTCTTCATGACCATGGTTGTGAAATTAAGTCAATGAATCAAGAAACATAACAAAAATATATCAAAAAAATGATCCACTACTATAAAATAATGATACATCATGAATAATGTAGAAATTGGTTAGTATGAAGACTTCTGAAACTTTATTGGTAGATGTAAAAAAAATAAACTAAGACATGATACACTGCTAAAAAAATTGATAACTAAACTAAAATATAATAAAATTCTCCACTAATCCAAAAAATGTCATAAAATATTTGGTTCAAATAAATTAAGTATCCATTGCTTGAAAAAACATGATACACTACACTAAAATACATGATGCACTACTCTAAAATAAATTATTTTTTGCTCTTAAAAATGATCTAATTATCTAATAAAACACAAGATCCCATACTCAAACAAATTATATGTTTTACTTCCCAAAAAATGCATGATCCACTACTCAAAGAAAAAATATATTCCACTACTTTAAAAAATTATCCAATACTAAAATACAATACATTATTCTTCACACAATTATCATACATTATATCCTGCTGTAAAAATTGATCCACTTTCTGAAAACATATCAACTAAGATTTTTTATAAGTATCTAATAACATTTTGAAGTTATATTCTTCAATACCAAAATGAAAACATTTAATTAAATTAATGGTATTGATGTACCTGGATTGTTAGTGGATATAAAGAGTTATAGTGGTGGAATATAAGGTAATAACCCATGAGCTGAGAACCAACACATTCATGAAATATGTTTTCTTACAGATATAGTAATATTTAAAATAATAATACATATTGTGTATGACTAATTGGTAAAAAATTTAAAAATAAATCCATAAATATTTATATGAAATCAGTTAAAACAGTAAGTATGCGAAATTGGTAAACATTTTAGTAAGAATTATAGAAATTTCTATGTATGACTAATAGAGAAACAGTTAAACATAAGAAATATGTTTAAACAGTTATGTTGATTAAAGTATGGAAATTCAGCTGGATCCATAGTGTTGAACTCTTCTGATTCATTATTTTTGGGAAGAAAAACTTGTTAATTAAATTACTTACCAGTAATGAGTGGTTTTTAATTATGACCACTTGCTCTTCTTCTATGATTCATAAAAATGTAATTAAATATTGTACAAATTAATAAATATTGTGATATGATACACTCATTCAAATTGAAAACAGTATTAACTAATAAAAAGACTCTTATATAGTGCACATTTCTTCCAAATATACAATATACATTCAATAATGATGGTACCCAGTAATGTTTTTATAAATCATTAATACCTAAGTACCATTAAATTGTTATTTCAGTTACAACCAAGAAAATACAATATTTCTTGTGATAAAGAATCCAAACTTAGTGCATAAGTACCCTTGCTGGAATTATTTTTACCAACACGACATTCTAGAATATTGAAGCGTGAAGTCATTAAGGACATGGTGCATTGAGAGAAAATGTGAGACCTGAACAAAGGATCGAAAAGAAAGCTACTTTTAGGACCATGGTATCATCAAAACAATAACATATAATTTACAAAAGAAAAAGGACATTTATTTTCATGTGGTTATATCACACATGTTACTATCATGCATAAAACAATCAGGCATAAAATAAATAAAATGCACTTCTATGGGAAATTAACCCTCCAAGTCAAAAAAATTTGACAATTATGAGATAATATCATAAATTAAAAAAACATTATGTGTTCTAGAATCTCAGATAGAGGACCAATTTGAATATCCAATCGAAGAAGAGAATACCCCACATCATAAAAATAAAGAGAATTTTGATGTGTGAAACATATGGTTTGCTAAACTAAAAATGGAAATACCATATCATGTTGAAAATTTGACCAACACAAATTGAAAATGACATCACAATGTTTAAATTTATTTGATGAAATACTGGAGTAAAAAGAATCTTAGGTGTGGTATGTGCTCAAAAATATAACATACCATCAGAGTTAGTATTTCCAACTATTTGAAGAAAATTAGTGTATTATAAACAGAATATATTGGGGTAAACAATATATAAAGATGAAGTTGATAAATAAAATGAATAAATAAATTAAAATAGATAAGTAGTGGTTGAATTGTTAGCCTTATTCTCAATCACATCACTCAGTCTGCTATCGAGACACATCTCTAGCTACTTCAAGTGCCAACGATCAATTACAAAAGATCAATCCCATTATGATTCTTGTGTATCTTTTTTCTGGGCATCAGTATAGGAAAATCTAGTCAGACCATATTTATATTTGGAGATATAATAATGGTTGATAGATATGATTTCCACTAAATCTATCGAATTAATTCTTTGTCTGGTATAGTGATATGAATATAAAAGAAATGAATGAGTACACCAACCTGCTTTCATGCAACTCAATAGTGGGTTGTTCCCGTTATTCCAGGTTCCTTGATCATAAATCATGACTTTCAAGTATCTCTCTCATGCTTCATTGATTCTAAAATATAAATAATTGGACAAGGAGACTTGAAATTAAGGATCACATATCACTATTTACTATTTTGCAACTCAAAGAACATAATCAATAAGAATATTTGAAAACATAGATAAAACTATTAAAATTCTTCCAAAAACATCAATAATGGAAAATATCATGTAAAATATTCCATTAGATATGGATAAATTTCATCATACAATGGTGGATGAAAAAAGATGAAGTTTATAATACATTTCAGAAATGAATCAAATCATTATCACAACCCTATATAAATGGGTTTCAAAAACAAAATGAATTCTTGAAAACATGAGAATCCATATCCTTCTAACAGAAATCAGTAATGGAAATGGAAAACATAATGAATAGTGACAAATCAAACCATGTAAAAGTATTAAGCCACACCTTCAAGAAGACATTGAATCCTTTAACCACAATATTTAGTCATTGTCGATGTCACACCTCATTAAAAACATATTGATTTCATGTAACATGCCTTATTATGTATAATATGTGAAAAAACATTAAATTTGAATTAATAGAAAATGATTTAGGAGAATTAACTTGAATCTATGTTTCTATTTATTTTGAAAACTGGAGATAGTGATAAATAAAAATAAATTAAAGAAGACATGTAATAACATTGTGCACCATTACAATGATCATTAATTGTACAAACAATGTATAAATATTGAATAACATCGAATTTAGAATAATCGTTAAATAATGAAATAACAATGAGCCAAAAATATGTATAGTTTTGAAGGTTGTTGGTATTTCATCATAAGAGAATTTAAATGATCAAAATAGGTAATGTCTTTATCAAGATTCGTTGATCCTAAAATCTGTACATTTTTATGGGATACCAAATCCAAGAAAGTTAGCAAACAAATATACCATACCTTATCGGATGGTTCATGGGATCTTACCCAAATTCCATTTCTATTTGACATGAACTGTGGAGGCCGAATTCAGACATGATTGAGTCACAGAATCCACTAATATTAGCAATGATAACAACATCAATTATGTTATAGGAAATTAGGCCTCATAGTAATAAAAAATAAAATTTAGGAGTCAATATCAAAATTTAAACAAACAATGTGTGTTCTAGATACTCAGATAGAGAACCCATTTAAATGCTCACTCAAAGAATATAAATCCCCTTGTTAATATCAATGAAGAGCATATTAAATGTGTGAAACGTATTTATTGGTAACCTACAAATAGAAACATATTGTCATGTTTAAATTTTGATCAGCACAAATAGAAAATGACATCACAATGTTTCAATTCATTTTAAGAAATACTATAGAAAAAAACACTTGGAAGTAGTATGTATTTATAAATAATATATACCATCATGGTTAGTATTTCCAACTATCTGAATAGAATAAAAGTTTTCCGAATATAATTATTTAAGGTAAACAATGTATATAGTAGGTGTTGAAACAATATTATGCTCAAATAAATAGAGTATAGAAGGAGTTAAAACATAGAAAGAGTTGAAAGATACTATATAGATGAAGTGGAAACAATTTTAATTCATTGAGGTAAATAATATAATCCAACATACTCTATTAAGATCAAAGAATGATTCTATATACAATGATGTAATGATGGGAAACTATATATATAGCAGCAGTTCAAAATTTATATTTCAAATTTTTTAATATGAAATAACATAGAAAAAATTGAAAATGTGTTTAATAAAAAAATATTATGGTTAGAAACACATAAATTAAAATAAAAAAACATATAATGAAATTTCATTCATTATTTAATGTCAATATAAAGTATCCAATATTTTCAGAACATGATATAAATGACCATGTATTTTAAGTGTTTGAAGTTCAAAAAAGAAAAAAAATATTATGACCATAAAATTTGAATGGGAAATAATACATGAAATCTAAAAGTTAAATCCCTCAATGAATATAAGAAAAAAAATACTATTAAGGTCAATGATAGATATCATATATAATGAAGGAATGATAGGAGATAGAATATATTATACTAGTGGAAAAAATGGTGCCGTTAATTTTTTAAAATGATCTAACCCAAAAATAATGAAAGATTATTTAATGATATTGAAAATGAAATAAAAAATAATAATATTATTTTTAAACATTATTACAAATAAAATTTATGGTAACGGATAACAGAAACAAATATACATAACAAAAATTAAATGAAACAATGATATCTAGAAAAAATTGAAATTCAGTTTAATAACTAAACATTTTGGATAAAAATCACATGAAGTAAAATAATCGATAACATCCAATGAAATTTCATACATTATTTGATATCTGTAAAAATATCCACCATAAATAGAACATGATATAAATATTCATGGATTGTTAGTGTTTGAAGTTCAAAAAAGAATGAAAATTCATTATGACCATAAAATATTAATTGGAAATAATACATGAGATCTAAAATTTAAATACCTCAATGAATATAATCCATCAAAGAATATTAAAATAAATGATAGATATAATATTAAATGATGGAATGATAGAAAACAATATATATTTTATGAGTTAAAACAACGTTACTAGTAATTTGTAAAAATGATATAATACAAAAATTATAAATATTTCTTTAATGATATTAAAAATGAAATAAAAAATATTAATAATGTGAGTAAACATTATTAGAAATAAAAATACTAATAATGGAAAAACAAAACAACTATACATAAAAAAGTAAATGATAAAATGATTTCATAGAAGATGCAGCAGAATTATATATCAAAAAAATATTGATGTCAAACAACAAAACAATAACTGAAATATTATGTAAATAGAAATAGAAATATTAATGAGAAAAATTTACATTGAATCATGGATATCATTACATTGAAAAGTAGGAGATGTTGATATAGATACCTGAATCAAAAAATATATATAAATTCATTCATCAACATTTTAATAATCATGATATGTCAAATCAATGTAGAGATCAAGAATAATATTTCATTCGGAAGAACATGCATCAATCAATGAATTAGTGAATAAATACCAGATAACATAAAAAAATAGATGCACTAATTTGTGAATAATAATAATAGATTCACTGTAATGACATATGAAAAAAGTTTTATGTGAAGGTAAATACTTCAAATTAAAGAGGAGATTGTTAAAATGATATTTGGAGAACATACCTATTATGGGGTGAGTAACACCACAGTCGAAATTCTATTGAGTATATGTAATATATAGATGTATATTGGGATATAAATCATGATCATGAGGTAATTAAGGAATGTGATGGAGTGAATCATGAGTGTTTCTTACTAAAATTCTATGAAGGAGTAGGAGGTGCGGGAACTGTATCATGAGAGGAGGGGACTCGGTATTTTAAGCCAAAGCACGTGATGTAAAAATTATTGGGGAATATGAATTTGGTGTTTTGTGGGTACTGGAGATGGGAGGGAAAAAATGAGCAACAACCCTAGTTGCAGTGCCTGAGGGGTAAAATCAGCGTGAACCATAAGAACGGTGTTAAAGGGGGAATGGGAGAAAGATTTGTAGGAATTGTGGTGGAGGTAAAATGGGTGTAGGAACGGTCGGTGACAGAGAGACGGCGAATGGGAAAACAATGACGGGAGACAGGGATAGATTTGAACTGGTTGTAGGAGTAATAGTAAAGATGAAATGAAAATGGAATTAGAGAATGAAAGTCGTGAGAGGAAACCCTATATGGGGGGATGGAAATAGAGAGTGGGGGAAGAAGGTGAAGGTTGGTAGCTGGAGAACAGAGAAACAACAGAAACCCTCGATTGGGGAGACCGTAGAAATTGATGGTGTTGGATGGAGAGGAAGGAAGAAGGAAGGAGTAGTGGAAAATAGAAATGGAGGATAGGGAAATCACGATGGGTAGGCCAAGTAGGAGAGGGAGGGGGAGGGAGAGAATGTTAGAGAAAGGGATCAAAAGAGGGACAGGGGGCCATAGAGGGTTGACACGTATGAAAAATAATATGTAGAGGATTGTATGAATGACACTTGGTAGCTGGAAACCCATGATTATTATAAATAGTATATGTTTATATATGGTTTTTGGGAACTACTATAAATAAAATCTCGTTTTCATATAACACATCCCCCTTCATTTATTCTCTAGTTGTTACTATCCCATGATACATACTCCCCTGGTGTTCTATTCAACCTATGGACTCTCTATTCCCAACTAATAGAACTTGATCAAGTCAATTGATTACATCAATTTCCCTACTATCATATACCTCTACTCATTGATTTCACTCCATCACTCCCTCTATTGATACCTATTGTGATAATATATAACGAAACATGAAATAAAAGAGTTTTTCTGAAAAATAATGTCATTATCAAAATGAATAAGGTGGCTAATAATTAATACAAGTAAACAATTACAAGACTATAAGACATGATATTTTTCTATTATAAAAAACATATCAATACAACCCCCATTACTCAATATAGTCCCTATTATTTCATCCAAGTAGTATAGTACACACTATAAAATTAACTTCACTTGAACAAATACATCACATTCTTCATAAAACATAAAAACATATGGTTACCCCATAATATTTATTTTTTAAGGATCGTATCCTAAAAATAATAAAAAATAAATGGTTCTTTATTCAAAATGACCCACTCCATTATGGTTGTGATTTTTAGAGGAAATTTAAATTTCTTTCTGGTCGAAGACCCATTCTGAGTACCAGGTATTACCCTAATATGTTTTAAAACTAAAAATATTTGATGGTGTTTTGAATCATAAAAGGAATAACAGTGGTTGGGTCTTCACTTGAAAGGAGGATAGAGGCTCAGTCAGGATAATCGTGTAACTGAAGTAGCACCATATGCTGATGGGGTGGGTAGTTCTCCTACTGCTTAGAAGGACTCACTGGAAGGCTACTAAGGTTGGTCGTGTGATGGATTCCTATCAAGAGTAATAGTAAAATTATTAATCTTACACAATCTGACATTCAGGTTGTGTTGGTAATTGTTAAAAAAAGTTATTTTTGGATTCATTTATCACAAGATCCCCCCCCTAAATTTTTTTCAACCTTGGATCAGATTTTGTAGAATCTTTTAGACATACACCTCTCATATCCTCCCTCTATGTTCAATCCATGATATGGGGTGGATTTAGGTACAAAATGTTTTTGAGTCCAATTAATATCATTCATTTTCCTTTAATAATGGTATATTTGTTCCATATATGTTTGTGGATCACTATGTTATTCATCATAGATTAATACTCATGGTAATAAATATCCATTATAACCCTTTGGCATCTAAATTATCACAATATCCTATCTTAATTAATCATCATTGTCACCAATTGATCCTTGGAATATTCTTTCTTAATTAATTGGATGGAAATTATATATTTTTTTTATATAATTGTTCAAGATTAATAGAAAATAAAATCAGAAAGGATAGAATACTTTTTGTGATGATGAATGTCTGATGATGAAAAGTCTTTCAATAAATATATGTACATTTAAAATTATTCTATAATCATTGATAAATTTTTATTGAATAAGAAATCAAATCATGGAATTGATATTGGTCCTTTTCTCTTCTTATTGATGATTTTTCACTAGATGTGGCACAAACATTGTTGGATGAAGATTTATATAAGGTGCATCATTTTCTTGGTTTCATATAAAATTTCTAATTAAATCATATTAAATTTTAATTTGTATTTTTGTTGTGTGATTCTTCTTTTTCCAATGATAAATTCAAAGGAACTAGATGGGCCTACTATAGAAGGTTGGTCATGGTTAAGATTAGGATGAGTTATTTGGAATGTCATTTAGAAATTATTCCTTTCACCATCATTTATGGGTGTTTATTTTATCCATTTAATTAAATATTATTTAGTTACAATTAATTATTTGTAATGCATTGGTATGAGTTAGAACCCCATGGAAATAAATGGATTCCAAGTAGACTTGGATGACATGAAAATTTTTTTTTAACGTTCGTCAGATTTTATTTTACTCTGTCTGAGGTAGGTATTACCGTGTACTCTACCCTTTAGTATAATTCATGTTTTTTGTCATGAGATAAGAGGTTTTCCATGATTGGATAATAACCCTTTAAACATAATTTTTTATGAATAAAATTTAATGAATTATTAATTAATGATACTTGATTATTAATTAATTAATGGAACCACACCTAATGTAACTGGAAAATTTTACAAGGTCTAAGACGATCCATTTTTTATGAGCTTGATATCATCCAGCGATGGATGAGGCTTGATCATTAATGTGTGACTTATATTACATAGACACTCCTTATAATACACTAAGAATTTATAAAATAATTTTTCCAAATAAATTTAATTTTACATGATATCATTAATTACACACAACGTCATTTTTTTCTTGAATAATAAAAAACTTCATGATTGTCATGTGTTACCTGAAACACCAGGTTCAACTTGCATTACACACTATATCTAGTTTTTACAAAACAAAACATACTATTGGAATATGATTATTTTATGTGATAGTTTACATATAGTCATTGAAATAGGGGGTATGAATTAGATCAAATAAATAATGAAAATATATGATTTGAACATATATAAAATGAATTCTTTTTTTGATAATCATTTAGAAATTAAAACAAAATCCTAACTAAAACTAAAGAAATCTTTTTCTTAAAAACTATTTTTACATTCATAAAAAAAAATTTCTAAATAAATTCAATAAAAAACATTTTTGATTTAATTTTAATTAATTAATATATGTTATATTCAATAAAAAAATTATCATTAATCATAAGTGTTTTTCAGGCTTGATATATGAATAAATCCAATTTTACACGAAAAAAATTTATTCTTTATAAATAGTAGTTTTGTCGCACTTTTCACAATTATATTAAAATTAAATTTTACCACTACTATTACATTTAGATGAAATAATGAACATAATTATTTAAATAAAATTATAAATATTCTTGGAGTGTATTTTGGAAAAATTTCAAAAAATATTTTTTTTAGTAAATAGTAAATAATACTAATTTTTATTAAGAATTGTCTTCATTTAAGAATTTAAAAACATAAATTTATTTATTATGATCATAAAAGTAACATAATTTAAATTAAATATTTATTATCCAAATTTATTTCTTTTTAATAAATTTAAAATTGATTTCTTATTTAAAACATTTAAAAAATATGGAAATTTTCTCTTTGGAAAGCTGTTTTTTCATCTCGTCAACGGGTTTAATTTTAAAGTAAAATATGCCAATTATATGAATTGAATTTGAAGAAATGGATTCAATATTATTAATCGTAATAGTTTACATTATATAATAATTTCATCTTAATTTTCTACCATAATGAATAGTAAAAACAATAAAAATTGATTACCATAGTTATGATTAAACCAGGATTACCCAGGGGTTAAACAAAAAATATAATGACTAAAATGATATATAAACGTTTCCAACAACCATTATATGACTATATGTATAACTTTTAAACTATATAGTTTGATAATTACCCATTTTTTCCTTATTTAGTTTTTAAAATTTGGGTGTACATTTTTTTTTCAAAAATTTGGAGTGTGTCATCTCCCCCACTTATAAAATATCTCCCCTCTCCTATCCTATTCACAATTACGAACCCCATTAAATTTGAAATCTCATACCCAAATGTCTTCTTAAAACCCCTCCTCACTATATATAGTACTTATTATTATTATTATTCTCTCCTTTGAAATATTTTTTTCTAACATAAGGAGTTTTTCTGAGGAAGATGTAACGTTATCAAACAATAATTTTTATTTTATTTCTTTTTCCACCTGCATAAATTATTATGTAACCGTGATGAAATAATATACCCCATATATCTCACATTATGATGTATTATTATATATAGTTCAGTAACAATATCTATTTTCTCTTCATTCGATTGATAATTGAAACATTCAATCATGTGTAAGGTGGACTACTTCCTCAAGAGCCAATGTAATTTGTTTTCCATAAACATGTCATAATGATTACTATAATGAGGGATTTAAAGTATATATAATATATTTGTAACATTATTATATTTTCTTACTTATTATATCTAATATAACTTCTTATTTTCCATTTCTTTAATGATATGATAATGTCTCTTTTGCCTATGGTGGTCTACCACCTCAGGAAGCAATGTCATTTGTTCCTCACATAATCATTTCATTGAAGTTAATACGGATATAATAATTGAATATATGTAATTTTTATGATTTAATATTTATTATTTAAATTTAATATCACATATAATTTCATAAACTCTTTCCCATTAGAAAACCGTAATGTTGCTCTTGTGTATGGTGGACTACCTCCTCTTGAACCGATGTGATGTGATTTTAATTTCTATTTTACATGGACAGTAATATGGATATATTAAATTAATATATATATTATATAAATATTTAAATAATACATATTAAATCATAATTATTATTTAATTTTTATATATTATTTTCCTTTTTTATGTTTCATTCGTTGAGGAAATGGAAACACTGTTTATGTATACGTACGGCCTACCATATCCATTAATAATGTAATTAATTTTATATATATCAAATTAATGGAGTATTACATGTTAATATATAATTAATATATATTATATTAACATCATGTGTGTAATTATTTATATTTTGGATCCATGATCAATGTAAAAGTACTAAAAATACCAAATCAAAACTTATGTGAAAAACTACATATGTGAAAAACAATGCAGTTATTACCCAAAACATAATTTTAACAAGAATTATTCCTAAATGGGTTATAAAATTTCATAATTAAATCACATATGGTAGGATATAAATAATTATTATTTTTTAAATAGATGTATAATAATCCTATATTTATTATACATGATGTTAGAATATGTTTGATGAAAATCAAGACCTATAGTAAGGGATTTCCATCTCAATTTATTTTCTATGTGACACATTACATATTCACCACATGATTCTCTTATGTTGTTTACGCAATTCCCAGGAATGTATTTAATGATTAATTTATTGAAAATTATAGTGATTTCTATGTCAATTTTTAGACCTGTATTTCATGTGTTTTTTAATTCAAAGTATACTAAAGCGGTAAGGGATTTTTGTCTCAATTTTATATCCTTGAGGCATATGTTATGTTTTACATATATATTATTTAATGATGTGTAATTACCACCCCTTTGATATGTCGTTTCATGAATCTCATTATATTCATTATATTTAATGTTTCATTTGATGTTATTCTTTAACGTGGCATACAATTCAAAGGTTACCCATGTGGTAAGGGCTTGATGTAACAATCTCATTTTTTATTGAGGTTGTTTATGATTATGAATCAACTACAAAGATCTTATGATCCAGCTCTCATGAAAATAATGAATTTTCGTACACTATATATTTTTTTTAAATACATTTTTTTTTTCATCTCTTTATATACCAAATATTCCAAAACAATATTTTTTTAATAATAAAAACTTTATTTTTCTCTTCGGTCCAAAACAATTTTTGTTCCACATACATATTTTTGAAAGTTGAGCCAATTTTTTTTAAAATATCTAAATTATTTATTAAATAATTTTTAACAAGTTTTAATTTTAAAAAACTAATAGAAATCTTCATGTTGATTTCCAAAAAAACATTTGGATTTTACTAAAAATATTAAAGGATTCATTGTATAAACATATATTAAATGCATAGTATTTTACACTATCATTATTCATACATGTAGTCAATATTCCCTTAAATATTTTTAAAGTTCTTTCATAGAAAAATGTTCACTTAATATTTGGAATTTTTTCTAAATTTTAAATAAATGAATTCAAAGTAAAAAAATTTATTTTTCATCAAGAAATGTATTAAATGATCCTTCAGGATTATTCTATATGTTTTCAAAATAATTTCCAATGAAAATGTCATTGAAAATGTTTTATAAATTGTTTTCAAGAATTTAAAGGATATTATCATAAATAAATTCTTTAAATTACATTAAAATGTTATTTTATTATTTTCTATGGTTATTTTAAAATAAAATTATTTTGAAAATTTTTTATCTTTTAAAAATTTATTTTCAATGTGGAAAGGATATTTTTCTCAAGAAAGTTTCTATGTGATCATTAAAATTAACTTACCATCTAAGATTAAATTCTATCACAGTACTTATTCATTACTTGGGATATAAAAATGAATTCCATTATTATTCATTTTATGGTTGTTTTATGTGTATAATTACATGATATATAAGAGATATATTCATTTTTTAGTGGTTATATTATAATAAAATGAAGAATTTTTTTTGAAAACCATTTATTTTTTATATGTTGTTATATGAAGAAATGGTTAAGAAAACAATTTCACTTCATTGGTTAGGATATGATTAATGTTATATAATATTATGGCACACATTAATATTATTTTCATTATGTGATGGGTGGGACCTATATATTTCAACAATGAATTGGGTAATGATTAATGGTATATGACCAAAGATAGTACATGATTGGCTATCCCAAGCCCAAAAAATAGGGAACATAAGTTGTTATCCCAAGCCTGAAAATAATGATACACATGTCTTTAGCTCAATATCAATGTAGTTAAATGGTTTATTAGCCCAATCATAACATATTTTGAATGCCTTGCTCGATAACCATTACATTATGTTTTCTAGGATTTTTTTTCTCACAAATATATGTCTTATGCTAATATTATTATCTCATGACCTATTTTTATTGATTTATTTATGATTCATGCCTTATTAACTACCAAGATTTACCTCATGACTCATAGTTATGTTCAATTAATGATTGAGTATGAACATTTAATGTTATGTTCATGACCTCATACCTATATGCATATCTTATGAATTCATATGACTGTATTTTGATATCTCTCGTATTTACCATTACTGAACACGTATTCTTATCCTTTATAATGGTTCACTCCCCTATTTTATAAAGAAGAGATCTAGGTAAGGTATATATTTTAAGATTAATAAATAGAAATATCACAATGGAGGACATGTAATATCATTATCTAAATAATAAGATTGTGTCCTTGGTATCCAAATACACTTAAATTTATAATCCTCTGAAAAACAATTTATAAAAAAATAATTTTTATGTAAAAAGATGTAATATATATATATATGTGAAAGTCAAGGGTCATTACAGTTTTATTAGACAAAATATAAGGAGTTAGACCCTTGTGATCTATTACATGTTAGAATTTAAAGAATCATGGTTATCCACCCAAGTTCATCATGATGAAAGGGCTTCCATTGGGGATGGTGGTGTTCCCCACCAAGGAGTTGTAGTCTATGACATAGTGACCTGATGGGTATCAATTATGGTTCACCAGAAACAATTATACACACTTATAGTTGTTATCAGAGGATAGGTTTAATTAAGCCTTTAGAAACTAGGATGATTTATATTTATTGACATCCCTTTGTAAAATCCTAATTAAATGAAAACTTCTAAATTTTTGTGAAAGAAATTTGTGTGGTTTTCCTAGAAATACATATCGTTATAGACACTATAAGTGGATGTGGTTCTAGAACAGAGGTACATATGGATAAAAACTCTAAAAACACATGTCATTCATGACATTATTATTACCTACTACATAAAGATGGCCTTACTATGACCTAAGTTCGACACTATTTGGGGATATTCTTTTGTTAATTCACATTTTTGGTACAATTCACCAGGAAAGATTTGAATAAGTGATGATCATGGGTAAAATAGGTTGAGACTATTTTTTTGTACTTTAAAATGAAATTTATGTGATTTAGACCACTTATAAATAATTTTTCTAGATTTTATGGTTTTCCACATTGATAATTGTTCTTCCCGCAATTATATTTCATTCCAGTCAATGAATGAAACCCAAAGGAATTGGGAAGACATTTAATATGATAAAAAATATATTTATGAGGAACCAAATGGTATAATAACTAGAGTATAGGATATTGTGATTTTTCATAATTATTTATCAAGATATATGATTAATAACTTCACCTTCACCAAATCACATACACACCTAATAAGATAATTATAGTGTTATATAAGATATCAGGTGGTGAATCCCATGGAGGAAATAAGGTTCAGTCTTCTATATGATAGGGATGTGGGAAGAGTCGCTTAATAGAATATCTCAGAAAAATAAAAATGTTATTCATGTGTGGGGAAGAAGGTAAAAAATAAGTAATTAATAAGAAAAATGAAGAGTTTAGTTAACCAAAGGGATTATAATATTGGTATAACTATGGTATTTTTAGTGTATTATTATTTTAAAAGTTTAAATTATTAGCATTATGAAAATATATGTCCCAATAGAAAAATATCAAGAATAGTATTATAAATTTTTACCAGTAATTTTTTTTTGTTTGTGATGAAGCGAATATAAATATCATATGAAATGAGGAATGTATTAAGGAATAAGATCATGAATCCCAATTGATGGTTTAAGAATTATGTGTAATTGCTGAAGTGTTTATGGATTGTAAATCAATAATTATGAATCCAAAAAATTATAAGGATTTTTCTGTATAAGTTTTTCATTAAATATTTTTAAGAATATGTTGAATGGTAATGATGACATAGAAAATGGTTTTAAAAGAAATTTGATATTTTAAGGAAAAAACAAGATCAAGGGAAAGATAAATATTAATATCTTACTAATGTTATGATGCTTATGTTTAATTTGGATGAAGAGATGATTGATATTTATAAATTAAATTGGATAATATTGTTGAACATATCACTGATTTGTGATTTGATTATAAAATGTTTTATATTACATTTTGTGGTGTTTCATCATTTTTAGATTTATGTAATATATTCTGAAATATATTGTTTTATTTTTGGAATGAAGAAAGAGTCACGTTTTGGAATCATGTATCTCATAATTGTGGTTTTTTAGTAATTTACGTTATTACTATGTTTCTATATAGAATATAACCATGTTATTCACATATTTACTATCTGACAAATAAAATCTAATTTATGATATTTTTCGGATTGATGTTCAGTTTCTTTTTGTAAATTTAGTAAAAAACTTTATAAATTTTTTAATTTTGGATGGTCATTATGGTTAACCATTTATGTAATTTTTTAAGTTAAACTCTGGAGGAGGTTTTAAATATGAATGTATTGTTTCATCATATAAATATTTATCAATACTTGCTATTATGTTCTAAATTTTTTGGTTTTGATGATAACCAGAGATAGAATGAATGAATTATCATTCTTTTATGACAAAAAATTGTATTTTTGTCATTATCAAGAGGGGTTGAGGAGGGGAGGAAATCCCCACCACCAACCAAACCAGAATATCATCTAGGGGCCTAAATTAATGCAGTATAAGGTAATCCCCTAGGGTAATGTTTTTCCAATGAATCGAGGGAGAACCAAAACAATATTCAATGATAAGAGGCTTTCCATCACATCATACTCTAGATAAACCATATGGTGGGATGTTTCCATCCCTACAAATATGTCTTAATACAACACCCATATCAAACTTCATTCTAAAACATTGATCTAGATACATGAGGTACCAAGGAGATTCCACCTTCCCATGAAAAATGTTCACCAGCACATCTGAATCTGATTCGAAGAGTATGAATTTAAATGGAATTTGACCGAAGAATAAAAAAATGATGTGATTATACTTATTAAATGGAATGAAATAAAGTGAGTATATTTTCTTTTGTTCTTTAGATTTATAGTATAAATTAACTCAACTTTATGGGTTGTGATCTTAAGACAAAAATGTTGTCTTATTGCTTTCATATATATTGAATAAATGGTATTTTAAATAAACATTGATTTCTGTATTTTTGTTGTTGTTTTTTTTATAATCATGATCTCTATCACACTCTATTACAATTTGGAGTTAGATTTTTATTCCATGTCTATATTTTCACTTCCTATTAATTTTCTCCTATTTGGGATCCCATTTATGTGATGATCATAAAAATTTATTTTCTCTATTTCATAGATTATCTTTTATTAATCTTTTTTACTATATAGGTTTTATAAGAAGGAATTTTGAATTGTTAAACCCTTGATTATTGAGTTCAATTTAAAATTTTAAGGATAAAATTTATTTAGGAGATGTAGAATCTTACACCTTTAGGTTTTATGAAATATTATTTTTTCAAAGTGGTTTAAAATTATTTCATAGATTATGTTACATGAGATATAAATTTCTCATTTAATTACTTTAATTACCATTTTTACCTTGTGTTACACACATCATTGGTTTTAGTTTGGGTTACACACTACATCTAGTTTTAATGAAACACTATTAAAATATTTTTATTAAATGCAATAGTTTTTTAGCCACTGAAAGAAAGGTTAAGGATTTTATTAACTTGATAATAAATATATATGGTATTAAAATATATAAAATGAATTCATCACTTACCAATTAATTATAAATGAGAATAAAAATTATATGAAATTACAGAAATATTTTTCAAATAAACATGTTTACATGAAAAAATGTGTATTATATAAATAATTAAATAAAACCATTTTGTTGAATTCAATTACAGAAATTAATATATTATATATATATAAAATTAACCTTGTTCTTATGTGTTTTTGGGCATGATTATGAATTAATCTAATTTTATGATTAATAAAAATATTATTTCTAAAAAGAAGCACTGTCAAATTTTGAAAACATATTTTAAATTAAATTTTACAAATATAATAAAATATATTTGACAAAATGAATTTTTTTTAGTATATACATTTCAAAATTAACATAGAGTGAATTTTTAGAAAATTTTATGAAAACCATACTTTTTCAATGAATAGTAAAAATTTAGGTTTTTATTAATAATAATATAATATTTTTATGATTTTAGTAATATAAAAAAATAATAATTTTATTTTAAAAGTAAAATTATTAGAATAAGATATTTATTAATCTAATTTATGTTATTTTAATTAATATCATATTTATTTTTTGTCTTAATATTTTTAAAATTGTAGAAATGTTCTTTTTGAAAAGATAATTTTCATCACTTCCGAGGTTTTTTATTTAAATTAAATTTCTCCACTATATTGAATTTAATTTGAATAAGTTTATTCTATCTTTTATTATCACAATTATTGATATAATGTAATAATTTATGTTACAAATAATAAAAATTAATTACCCTACTAAGGTAAAATGGGTTTATCGGGGGTTAATATTAAAATGTAATGGATAAAATGACATAAAAAAATTTCCAACGCCCATTAAATGGAAATATATATACCTTGGAGCCTATAATTTTAAATAATGACTGATTTTTATCCTTTTATTAGATTAAAAACATGGGTATACATTTTTCTTTTTAAAAATTCCATGTGTGTCATATCCCCCACCTATAAAATCCCCCCTCCTCTTGAACCATCCAAAACATATTGGTTTGGCCAAAAACTAACCAAAAACCATACTAAAATTCTTCTTACTTGTTTATATTACTTAATTTCATTATCAATTTCTTCTAAGATTTATTTTTTCTATCCTATAGAGGCTGTCTAAAGAATAGATAGTTGTCTCAAATTAGATTTTTTAATTAATTTCTTCTTCCCGTGCCTTTAATATTAATGTCACCATATTGATAAAATTTCATAAATATATCCCATATAAATATATTTTATTATATTAAATTCATAACCTATTTTGATATAATATTCTATCAAATGGGAAACAATCATGCTAATCGTGTGTATGGTGGACTACCGCTTCACGAAAAAATGTAGTTTTTTTTCTATCCCCCAATCACATGGATTATTATAATTATTTATTTAAAGTATATATATATTTATTGTAACATTATTATATTTATTTTGTTATTATATATCATATAATTTTATTACTTTTTGTTATGTGAAGGATACGATAACTTCGTTCTGGTGTACGACAGACTACCTCCTTGCGAAGCGATGTGATTCGTTCTCCACATACACATTTTAAGAAAGGTAATAATTATAAATTTGATGAATATATATGATATTTATTAAAAAAAAATATTATTTAAATTTAATATCTAATATAAATTATTACCCTTAAACCCTTTATAAAAGAATAACTTCATTCATGTGTACATCAAACTACCACCTCACAAACCAATGTGATCTGTTTTTAATTTCTATTTTATAGAGATTCTAATAAAGATAGATTAAATGAATTTATTATATATATATATATATACGTGACATAATTATTATTTATATAAAATCGTAATGATTTCTAATAGTGATATAATATTTTCCTTTCATTCATTTCATTCATCGAGGAAATAGAAATAGCATTCATGCGTACATACTGCATACCATCTCCAGGATTGATGTAATTAATTTTCTATCTATAAAATTAATGTATTAATATAAATAAATATATAATAAACAAATATAGTATTTATATAGTATTTAATATTATATAAATGATAGATCCATGATCATTATTAAATGACTAAATATACGAAACCAAAACCTGCATGTAAAATCAAGAAACTATAACTTGTAACATATTTTTTACATGAAATTGATAACAAATATATAACAAACAATCATAATTAAACCACATATAATAGGAAATATTTATTTATAATTTTTAAATATATATATTTATAATAAACCTATATTAAATATACAGAAGTTTCTAACATGTACAAAATAAGGTAAGGCCTAAAGTATGCAAATTATGTATCACTTTTATTTTTTGTGAGACACATGCCATAATAACCACTTTTTTCTTTTATGTGGATTATATAATAACTATAAATATATTTTATGTTTATTTTTAGGTAAATTATAGGGAATTAAAAATCAATATTAGGACCCATTTTTCTTGTGGACTATGATTTAAAAGATACCAAATCGATAAGGGGTTTTGGGGTCAATTATCCTTATTTGTGACTTCTGCTATGTTATGCACTTATCTTATTTTTTTAAAAGTATAAATTTCACAACTGTTATTTTATATAATGAATATAATCAGATTCAATATATTTAAATTTTCATTTCATGTTATGCTTTAATGGGGATTTGGATTCAAAAGTTACCCTCATAGTAAAGGATTTATGTTACAATTTCATCGTTTCGTGGGGTTGCATAGGATTATTCTTCGAATGTTGGGATCTTATTATATATCTCTTAATAAATTCATAAATTTCATTACCCTCTAGTTTTTTTGGATCATAAATTTTTTCTTTTTTGTTCCCTCATTTTTTATAATAAATATTTAAAAATAATATTTTTAAGGAAAACTTACTATATTTCTCTCTTAGGATAAAAATAATTTTTCATCCATATCTATGTATTCAAAAAATAATTTTAATTTTTTAACATTCCAAAAATGATTTATTAAAAAATTATTACCCCTATTTTACATTTAAAATAAATTTAAAAACCTTTGTTCCATTTTCTACACATGGATATTTTGAATTAAATAAAAAAATATGACAAAACTATTTGTTTTAACATAAAAAATGGAAAAAAATTCATGTTTTTATAAATTATCAATGTTTTTAAACATACCTTAGTATTTTTATAGGTAATTTTCAAATAAAATTTTTTCCTTAATGTTTTGAAATTTTTTATATTTTAAATAAGTTATTTAAATGTGAAATGGAATTTACCTCCAGAAATATTTTATATAATATTTAAAGATTACTTTATAAGTTTCCATATTTATTTTCAATGAAATTGATTTTTAATATTTTTTATAATTTCATTATAAACACATAAATTATTTTCTCCTAAATAATTTTTTTTATGATCTTTAAATATTATTTTGTAACATTATATGTTTATTTTTGAGGAAAATAATTTTGAGAATGGATTTTATTTTAAAAAGTGGTTTTTAAAGTGGATAGGATATTTTCATTAGGAAACTTATAAATGATTTTTAAAAATCATTTTCTATATAATATTACGTATTTTGATGTTAATTATTCTTTACTATGGACATGATACCTGGATACCGTTCTTATTTTTTATAAAAATGGTTTATGAGTAATAAAAAATTTGTATAGGAGAGCCATTCAATTTTCACAGGTTATAATATGATGAAATAATGAAATTATTATAAAACCCCTATCTTTTTCATAGCTTGTTATATGATTAAATGGTTATGAAACTCATTTATTTTCATATGTTATGATAAAATTAATGTTATATGATCTTTTGGAACATTTAATTTTTATTTTCATTACGTAATTGTTGAGACATATATCTCCCCCCAATGCATTGGGTAATATCTAATGTTCTATGAGAAATGTGGGAGCATGGATGGTCAACCTGAGCCTAAAAAAGAGGGTACACAGGGGATTATCCAAATTCCAATAAAGAGGGTGTACACTTCGTTATCCCAAAGAAAAAAATATTATACATGTCTATGTAGGTAGACTTGAAAAAAGTATTTCTATGATGATAGATTCTCCAAAAATCTATGTCTCATGACAATGTTATGCTTCCACAGATTATATTCTTTCATTACATTATTAATTGTGTCTTATAAACTTCCAATATTTATTCAATGATTAATTTTTATGGTCTATGTCATATTGGGTATGAAATGTTTATGTTATTTTCCTGACCTCATACCCTTATACCTATATTATTATTTCATATGATCATATATTGAAATATTCTATATTTAACCATACTGATAATTTTACTTCTCCCATTCTTATGATTCATTCTGTAGGGTTATAAAGAATTTTTTTTGTAGGTTATTTCTATAATGAGTTCAAAAAGGGAAGATATTTATGGGATAAGTTTAATGTGTTTTTTAAATAAAAATATTTTATACCAAACCTCCAAAGAAACTAATCATTATGACCTTGAGGCGTGTTTTTTGTAATTAAATGAATTTTCAACTAAAAATACATAAAATATTTTTATAAAAACCCATTGTTGTTATAGTTGGTATAAATGGAAAATAAAGGAATATAATCTTTATGAACTCTCACTTGTAATAATTAGGTGATTCTTGGCTCTCTATACAAGGGATTCATGAGAAAATGGCCACCATTGGGGATGGTGGTGTGTCCCTCCTAATAGGTGTATCCCCCCCATGGATTCCCTTGAAAAGTGAAAATTATATACCCATTAAAATAATTACAAACGTATATACTCCTTGGTGTATTGTTATTCTACATGAGACCGAGTGACCTAAGGCCACATTTTGTGGGTTGAAAAAATGTGTGTGATTATATCCTAATATACCCTTTTTTATGCTTTTCACTATGATTATAATGGAATATATAATTAACATGTTTGATGATGATCATATGTATTTGAGTTTGTAAATTATTCTCATGATTATATGTTATGTTATGCTTATATGTATACCCATGTTTCCTTGATGGGATTCGTTGATGGCTTAGCTTGTTTAAACATGCCCGATAGAGATAAAAAGTGGGTGGGTGGGTGGGTGTCAACTCTTGTTTACTATTATTAATATTCTTTATTATTTATTGATATGAACCATATTTATTATGGTATTTCATATCATGTATAAACTTTTCCATGTATTTTAATTATAATGTTGATCAGTTATGTATTGATGAACCATTAGAGGGGGATCGTGATGATATGAATCTGGCTACGAGATGTGGATCATTTTATGTTATAGGCCAGATCCTGAACATGTTCTTGACATGAGATTTTCCCATGCATGGGTCAAAATGCATTGGATACCAGCTAATTTGGTAGAATTTTTTTCAAAGATGATGTTAATTATCCAATTACTCATGTTTTTAGGTTGGACTTACCATTATTCAAGGATAAATACCACCATTAGGGTGGGCCATGATGAGTTCCAAATAACAACCATAATCTAGGTGGGTATGCATTTTACCTAATAATAACCACTATCAGGGAAGGTTGTGTACTGATTCGTTAAATATTGAACCTAAACTGAAAAATGTAGGGTTACTACAACATGTGGCGATAGACATTTACATTCCATATTTTCATCCTTATAATAATTGAGGTGGATCAGGTACAACTGATGGTTATTTATGTCTTGGTATGTGCATGACTTCTCAGTATGTGGTTTTTGTTGTATTTTTTTATGATTTAGTGATTATATTTTATGTTTAAGTAGTTATATATATTTCATGTATACTTCTCATAGAACATATCACATGGACATACAGTTGAAATTACTAGTTAGGTACTAGATCACGTTGGTGGAGTCCTACTGATTTGTACTCACACCCTCTTCAAGTGGAAAATAAATATTTATACCAGAGTAGACCTCACTTATTACATGTATAGGTTTTTTCAAGGATTGAGTTTGATCATCTAGTGGGATACCTCACTATGATTTTGGATATTGGGGTGATAGGTGGGTTATATAGGGAGAATATACTTGTTTTAATATTTATTATTTTTATATTTGATCATCTCAGTGGGTGAACAATTCTCTATTTAATGTATGTTTGTTTAGGTATGTTGTTTCCAAATTCACTATTATTTTTGGCATGTTTTTGGCATCTATGTTCTATACTTATATATTGCAATATATTTGGTAATTTATTTTCATTTCATAATATGATGGGAGGTATAGTCTCCCTGTTCATCCACTTGAGACCCTCACTGCTACTCATCGTTCTTTGGCATTCAGGGAGGTGTACCATAGTTCAATATGCATTATGACTCAGACCCTATGATTCGGTTCGATATGTTAAATTGTTATTATAAAAAACAAAAAGGAATGGAATAATCCTGGTATAGAAATGTATATAATGGAATAAATGATATTCAATGATATAATGAAGTGTATTTATAATGGATTTTATGACCCCTGAAAAGGTATGGGGACTATTGTAATAGTACCATAGAAATATGATCATTTTATTAGTAAACTGGCCATTATATAAAAAATTATACACTATAAATAGAAAATACATACTATAATTAATTAATATAAATAAAATATATTTATAAAAAATGAGTTTTTTAAATAAATATTTCATTTATTATATAAATTTATTAAAATAGTGTTTTTAAGAATTATGCAGAAAATGATATATTTTAAAATAAACATTGAAATTTATTTCAAAATTCAATTTTATATGAATTTAAATTTTTTTTAAAAATATTTATAATCTGTGTATTGAAATTTCCCAATGGTGAATTATTTATTATTTTAAAAAACAGATGATTTTTGGGATGAATTGTAATATTTTTTATGTGTATATGATATTTATTATGACTTTATATTGATGTAAAAATAATAATTAATTAATTTAAATGAATACAAGAATTAAAATATTTTAATTTATTAAATAATATATTTTAATTTTTAATAATCAGAATCCAAAATAATAATGGGATTCCCAAAGTCTAAAATATAAATATAAGATTTAAAATCAATTATTTTTTGAAAAATGAAATTTTTATTGCTAAAATAATATAATTAAATAGTGATCGGTTCCTTATTATATAAATTTCAAAAAACATGCCTTAAATTTCAAATACCAAGATATTACAACCTAACTAAGATAAAATTACGGAATTTTCCACAAAAAATATTTCTAATGAAAAAATGTAATAGAAAATTATTTACCATTTTCTATATATACCCACCCATAATAACATTTCTATACACTCAAAAATCATTTAGCATTTTTCTCCTCTCAATATACCCCTCATGTTTCATCCCAATTATCTCTAAAGGATCTATGGTTTTATTTATCAATTTCATGAAAGGTACTTAGCAAGGTAAGGGTTCTTAATCCTCCTCATTTCATTCTTAGTTTCATTTAGTTTTTATAATATATTTTATACATGAAATTGATATAAGTACATTATTATACTTATATAGTATTTCTGACATTTTTATTTATTATAAATGATAAATTTCACTTTCACTTTTATTAAAGCATTTTATTATGACACTTTTACATGGATAAAAGGTCTCTCAGTATCATATTTTCATTTTTATTTTATAGTAATTTTGTGGTCCTTAAATTTCTATTTCAAATATTTTTTGATATATTATTATATGACCATTATTGTAATATTAATGTGATATTATGATTCCCTGTCATTATGGAATGTTCATATGCCATTATAATACTAAAATATTTTCATATCTGCAAACTATATTTTCTAAATCCATTTGTATTCCATATATATGTGTTATGATGTATTTATTCTGAAAGAGGCAAGCATTGTATATAGAATGATGATGTTGGAATACCTAGTGGATTTTATATGGGGAACCATGTAGGATCAGTCTCAATTATGAAAAAAGCATTCATATGGAATCAAGGCACACTGATGTGAACTTCTATCCTTCAGGAAATTTTATATCCCTTAGACAAATAAACATATGTGTTACATAATCATAACAATAAGATATGGTTTTTCTATCATCTCATTTGTAACACACTATTGAGAACTATTTTCAAAATTGATTAATCGTTGTTGATATCCTTGTACAATGAAATTACCCTACCTTATTGGTCTAATATAATTCCATTAGTATGGGAACATTAAATTGTGTTATTAGTGACATATAGTTTCTAGTTTTATTGATGAATAATCATATAGAAATCCTTATAATTTAAACGACTAGGGAAATTAACTAAAATCACCATATATCAATTTATTATATACAATGTGAATAATATATTATTGATCATTTAAATTGAAGTATATTCACCAAGATAGATATACCATACATTTTACTAGGGAAATATTCAAATCAATATAAGAATTATTTATGTGTGGATAATTGTTGATTATTTTACTATGTTCATTTATAAGGTTCCTTTTGTAAACATTATGAAGTGTATTTTAATATATTCTATTAATATGAAGGATTCATTGGGATTATTGTTTTATAGTTGACCTATAATTATATATAAGGACCCATCCCCCAGGGCCTGAGCCGTGACTACCCCAAGCTCACCTTCCATAGGCCAGGGGCTGGCAACTAGCACCTGAAAGGTATATCCCTAAAATCGAGAAGGCATTTCCATTTTAACCGGAAAACTCACACAATCCAAACACATAGAAAGATGCAAGCACAAAGTAAACTATATAGTAAATAGGTTGAGTACAGTAAGTAAAGGGGCCGGAATACAATCACAACTCCAAAGTACAAGTAAAACTCGAGACAGCTCAGGTGAACACCCACCAAGGATCCTACCGGAAGGATAAGTACACATCTTGAATGGTAATCTCTATTGTATATCTCATCTAATGGTCCACCTTCGAGCAGCCTCCAGCCCTGGCACCCTCACCCATGATCAATGTTATTTGTCGTCTACACAGGAAACAGCACGGTGCAGGCATAGCCCTTGCAGGGGTGAGTATACCAACACATAGTTGGGACCCTGAGACCCCCGAATGTCTCTCAGAATCCAAAAAGGATAAACCACAAAGCATGAAAACAGCAGTCATCCCTTCTTATTTATATTCCCATATATATACCTAAGTTATCAAGTATAACCATCTCGTTCAAGAGGGAACACAAGGGCTATATCTTTAGCCAAAATCACAATTATTCCAGGAAAGAATGAATACAATGAATATAACACCATGAAGATAAGTACACAAAGGTAACGCCACATCTAAGAATACCACGATGATTTCACCACACAGAAGTGTACCCAAAATGTAATAACTCAACTCACACTAGGTATTTCTTATGTATGGATGTATAGATGATTAGATGTATCACTAGGTCATCTTACTTCATCAAGAAGCTCTGATGTTGGCCAACACAGTATCATAGATGACCCATAGAGGATCTGAAGATGACCCACATAGGATCAGAAGATTCTAACCCACACAAGATCCGATGATGACCTACAAAGGACTTGAAGATTACCCACACAGTATCAGATGATGACACACACATGATCTGTAGATTTTCTAATTACCGCCAGTCATAGGGTTAACACACTAAGCGTGCTTGATTCCGGGAGGATCTTCTACTCAAGACATTGGTCTATACATCAACTTCCACAAAGTCCAATGAAGAAGTATCTCAAAGGACAGCCACTTAATAAGTGTCCCAACACAATAGGAGGTGTGTCAATTGGACGCCCGGTCTGTATGTTATTAGAGTTTCTGTTCTGAGGTCCCGGTTGGATTAGAGTTCGATCCAACCCAGCCATACTCTATCATTATTCAAAACTCAATTGTCGTATACCAAATGTTCTATCTCGAACCAAGGAATCCAGTTCTGCAGATAGTTCATCAAACAGAGGCCAGGTTCTCAAGATATAGCCAAAAAGTCATATATAGATCCAGATGGGCCCAGGTCTGGCCTGGAAGGGCTGGGTCGTGGTGGGCCTAGCCCGCTAGGTGCGGCCTATGGGGTTCGGACTACTATCCTAGTTTTGTTCCTTTGTGGCGGGGCCCACCCTAGCTGCTACCAGGGGGTGAGGCACCCCCTCGAATTCCGAACAGTCCAATGGACTATTCGACTTTGGCTTACATGGCGGCACCATGTGGCATAGCCTTCTGGCATGTGGGACCTGCCAGGGCAATCTCGCTCGGTGTGATGCGACTGGCCGGAAATACGACTGGCTCTATTTCCAACGGCACGACAACATCGATGTTCCTTCCTCGGATGGTCGGGTGTCGGTCTCCCTCCATGTGTACCACCGCTGATCTGCAACTGGGGCCTCCTTCTCTACTAGGGGCATGAACGTGCGCCACCCCACAACTACTCCCAAAATAAGCTACGTGTCAGCCATCCTAGTGTGCCACCGCAGCTCGACAGTCATGGAATCCTCCTCTACTGGTGACATGGATGCACGTTGCCTTCTTTCACAAAGTCGGATGGCATGTTGGCTGCCGCCTTCTTTAGCGGGCCAGTGCAACTTTAATCTAAGCCTGAATAAAAAATCGTCGTCCGCATTTTCGTGATCCTCGGATCGAGATCTCTGCATCCATGTGTCATGCTCATTGAAACATTTTACTTTTAGCACGCTTAATTATTTGGCGATGAAGAGCGTGTGAAGAACGGATAGAAAATATCATGGTATATGTGAAGATTTATGGTCATGATTGTTTGGACATCACCGTTGAGAATCAATATTATGAAGAATCAATAAATAAATTTTTATCAGACTTCAGAAAGAACTCTCTGCCTCGATTGCCTATTGGAGGTGGCGTGGGGAGGAAGTTGATGTGTTGGAACTTCTCTAATGTTGTTTCCACATTCCTCATTCAGAGGATTCTCTTCGTTAGGGTATCTTCTTCATTAGATGATGTTATTCCATCTAGAGTTCCCCAGAAAACGTTTTCTCCACGTTTTCGAACCCCTAGAGGAAGAAGAAAAGGGTAATCCAACTTGATTAAGTTTAAGAATTAATTACTTGACCAATTAATGATGGAACATCAATTCGGGGATTCCAATAGTTACAAAGGATTCAAGGTAAGGGGGTCCCCACCACAAAAATTCAAATGGTAGGTTTCAAATAAATAAAATAAATGTTATTTATTTTATTTTTCAATTATCACGTGAAAAACCAATAATCCAACTTCCACCCTCAACCAATTACGGTCAAGGTGAAGACTCTCTTAAGAGAATATTGGCATTGCGAGTTCAACATTATCCTCAGTTTTCAATTCTATGCATCAGTTACAGTGTAACAAAATTACACTCACGTGTTTACTAAAGGTACCCAAAAAAGTTAATAATTTTATTCAGGGCACACCAAGCCTTAGAATCACGAGCCAATAATTTTCTCAGACTCGTAATAATTTCATATAATTAAAAAATAAATGGAAAAATCAGGTTCTTTACATTATCCCCACCTCAGGGCTTTGTATCCCTGAAAGACACAACACAAACTATAGAAACAAGTGGGGTACTAAGCGCGAATTAGAGCCTCCTGCTCCCATGTGCTCTCCTAGAGGTTCTCAAGCTGCCAACATACCCACCCCAGAGGTATCGATCATCCCTGAAGGACTCCCTCCTATAAATCCTCAATCTCCACTGGAACCTCCAAAAATGTTGCCCCATCATCAATGTCCAGTTCACCCCCATTAATGATGTGTGAAGGATCATGTACGTATCTCCTCAGTTGGGATACGTGGAAAACATCATGCACCATGTGCAACTAAGGGGGAAGAGATAGGTTGTACGCCACCTCGCCAACTCTACTGAGGACCTTTAAGGGTCTGATGAACCTCAGAGATAACTTTCCACCCTGGCCAAATCTCTACAAAACTCGTCGAGGTGAGACCTGTAGGAAGACATGGTCACCATCCTCAAACTCAAGAGGTCTCTGCCTCTTGTCAGCATAAAACTTATGTCTTCTCTATGCAATATTCATCCTCCCCAAGATGATCTGCACCTTCTCAGTGGTAGCCCATACCATCTCTGGTCCCATGAGTACTAACTCCCCTGGGTTCGTCCATCACAGAGGTGATCTGCAAGGTCGACCATACAATGCCTCAAATAGTGACATACTGATGGTGGAGTGATAGATGTTTTTGTATGTAAACTCCACCATGGGAAAGTGATCCTCCCAGCTGCAACTGAAATCTAGGATGCAAGCATGAAACATGTCCTCGATGGTCTGAATGGTATGCTCTGTCTGGTCATTCATCTGAGGATGAAAGGCGGTGCTCAAATGAAGTTATGTCTTGATTTCCTCCTACAAACCCTTCCATATCTAGGAAGTAAAATGTGCACCACAATCAGAGACAATCTTCGAGTTCACTCCATGAAGACGTGAAATCTTCTTATACGTAGAGAAATCCTAATCCCTTTACTGATCCCTTCTTTCTGATATGTAGGAAGTGAGACGACATGGTGAGTCGGTCAATGATCTCCCAGATAGAATCATGAACCGTGGACATGTGAGTATGTACTGTCACGAATTCTATGGAAATTCCATCCCACTTCCACTCTGGAACCTCTAGTGGATCAACTAATCCCACTGGATACTCATTCTCTTTCTTTACATGCTGACAAGAGAGGCATCATGAGACAAATGTTTCCACTACTGTCTTCATTCCCGGACACCAGTGCTGATTTTAGAGGTCCTGTTACATCATTTCCACTCCAAAATGTACCGCTAGAGGGGAAATATAGAAAAACCTCAAACCTTCCTCCTGTAGTGCCATCAGTACAATAGTATGACCTATGAAAAGGATGACGTGATCCCCACCTTCAGAAAATCCATTCGGTGCTTGTACTGTTGATATCTGAGTACGTCGAGCCTCATAATCAATATCCCCAACATGTAACTCTTTGACTCGCAGAAGGAGTGGGGGAGTGACTGTCAGAGATTGAAGATAAGCTTCTCCATCTAGATCCACATAGGATATCTACAAAGCAGCTAGCTTCTCCATCCCTTCACTCAGCAAAAGTATACATGATCTCTTACTAAGTTCATCTCCTACAACATTCCCCTTCCCAGGAGTATAGACTATCTCGAAGTCATAGTCCTAGTGAAAATCAAGTTGATTCCATTGTCTCTGGTTCTGGTCCTTCTAAGAGAAGATATACCTGAGACTCTTGTGATCAACGTAGACTGTAAAACATTCTCTCATCAAGTAATGTCACCACATTTTCAAGGAGATAACCACCGATGCTAACTCCATGTCATGGGTAGAGTAGTTTTGATCATGTTGTCTCAGTTGTCAGGAGTCATATGAAATCACTGCTCATTCCTGCATTAGGACACACCTAAGACCGGTCCTTGATGTGTCGCAGTATACAACATACCCAATACCCTCCTCTGGTTGCCTCAAGATAGGGGCACTCGTCAGTCATTTCCTCTTCTCTTGGAAACTCCGCTGGCTTCTCTCCAGCCACATAAAGGGTTTCCCGTTATTCTTCAAAGCTGGTAAGGGTTATGCATCTCTAGGAAATTTAGGCACAAACCTCTGATAGTAACTGGATAACCCTATAAATCTCTTCAACTCCATCACACTCCTGGGTGGCTCCCAAGAAAGAACAGCCTTAATCTTCACTGGATCTATTTAAAATCTCATACCCAATATGATGTGTCCTAGAAAGAGAAACTCTCAAATCCAGAACTGGCACTTTGAGAGCTTACAATAAATACGGTTCTCTATAAGTGTGTCTAGAACTATTTTCAGATGATAGAAATTCTCCTCCTCTATAGCTGAGTATATCAGGATGTTTTGGATGAAGACTACCACAAAGTGATTGAGGTATGGCGGGAATATCATGTTCATGAGTCCCATGAAAACTACTGGGGCATTGGTCACACCGAATAGCATAACCAAGAACTCATAGTGTCCATACCGACATCTGTAAGCCGACTTCTGCACATCTTTGTCCTGTACCCTGAGATGGTGATAGCTTGATCTGATTTCTATCTTGAAAAACCACTATGATCCCTTAAAATGATCAAAAAGATCATCAATAATCAGTATTGGGTTCTTTTTCTTCACAGTCACCTGGTTCAGGAACCTATTTTCTATACCAAGTCTAAAACACCATTCCACCTTTTTGGCGAACAAAATTGGGGCTTCCCAAGGAGAAGCACTCTACCTAGTGAACCCCTTAACCTGCAAGTCTTTCAGTTGTACCCTCAACTCTCGAAGCTCCATGGGCACCATCCGATATATTTGTGTAGATATCGGTTCCTTCCTAGGGTACAAGTCGATATAAAATTCCACCTCTATGAGGAGGTAGACCCAGAACATCATTAGGGAAAACATCAGCGTACTGGTACACCACTACATGATAGCCCGTACTCTCAACATCAACTGATCCGAGGATAAGGCTATCTAACTGATGTGTGATCAGTTGCACCCTTCTTCGGGTAAATCTATCTTATGCTGTAAATGTTCCCTTCTCACTAGTGAATGAGAACCTCATCCTATCCTTGCAGACACACCACACATGGTTTCTAATATATTCGATCTAAGCATTGACTATAGATAACCAATTAATACCCAAAATGGCTTCATAAGGCCTTGACTTCGCTACTAGAGGATCCCAACCAAAGCTCTAACCTCCTAGAGTAAGATGACACTAATGGAACCAGTGTGTGATTGTTTAATCCCCTTACATAGGAGTCTTTATCCATAAGAATCGATCCAACAACTCCACTGGAGTCATCGAGCTTCGAACGAGGGCAGTGGAAATAATAGAGCGACTGAAACCTATGTCTATAAGTACTGCAACAAAGGTGGAGTAGACACAGATCATACCTCGAATCATCTACAGAGCACTGTGGTCATAGGCCTTAGCTTTGAGGATCTGAGCTCATCCCTATCCACCTACTCTCTGTGGTCAGGGTGGACCCCCAATAGGTTGTGGCGGTAGAACCTCGAATCGCCGCCCACTGCCTAATGCACGGCCTTCTCCTCTGCCACATTCTCCTATTACATGAGGACCTCCTCTATCAAATCTTCACCTCTACCCAGGAATTCCTTCAATCATATTCTGGTCGTCCGTATGGTGGGTCGGGTAGTCATGACCCATGTGACGATGTCCGCCGCACGAGTAACATTTCCTACTTCTTACTTGTCCTACTCTGTCTTAAGAGCCCCGCACAACAGATCTTATATTCTTTGGTCATCTGCCTATAGGTATGGTCCTCTTGGATGACTGTATCATCTGTCTACTGCCAGATTTATATGACTCTGCTATGTGATTTCTAGTGGTGGCTCTCATTTCTAGTGACTACTCAGCATGTAAGATCTCCACTAAGAGTGCTCGCTCTGACACCCCTTCCTGTATTGGGATGATGAGGGAAATCATCAAAGATCTAATCTCTCATCTAAGAACTTGATGGAAGTTTAGGGACCTAAAGAAAGGGTCACACACCTTGTTAGTGGAGTATCATGAGTGTTCGGTAAACCTGGATGAATACTGAGCCACAGTCGTGCTACTCTGCTACAAGTGGAAAAGCTCATATATATGCACATAGTGTATGGTCGCTGGGATGAACTCTGCCCTAAAAAGGCTCTCAAAGTCTTCCCAGATTAGAGTCACCTCATCATGAACCTAGAACATCATGCTCCACCATATTCCCACTACTTACTGAAGAATACATGTAGTAAATTTAACAATGAGATCATCTGGTGTCCCTACCAGTCGAAAAAACTCAAACCATGACCTCCATATAGTCCTCATATGCCTGTGGATCCGCCTCTCCTTGGAACCTCAGTGGTCTCTAGCACTTAATCTCATGAAAAGCGCTCATGATGCATGCACCCCTCGTCTACTGGGGATGGTGGAATCAGCTTCCCAACAAGTAGTGGTGCTGCTAGTACACCACCTGATGGTACAACTGCCGAAAGGGGGACCTGCACTGATGACTCATTGCATGGTGGGATGTCATCACATACTCTACCTGGAACCCTGGATGGTTGTTTTCGTGGAGGTATCCTGGATTGAAATAGGTTTTCAACTATCAATAAGTTATACCTGGTGAGCTGACTCAAAGAGATCCCAAAAGAAACTTTTCAAAAACACACACCCAATCAATTTTTTCGTGAACTGAGTTGGAAATCTGGAGTCAGGGTCCTAGTGTATGGATACGTCGGCCGCTGCAACAACACTGGATCCCAAAACTGAACTCCACACTCATCAAACCTAAATGTATTATCACATAGAAAATATCATATTCCTATATCTTTGGTAGAACTGACTCCTCTACTGCCAATTTTTCATGACCCGTCTCCTAGGGTCCGAGTCGTGACTACCCTAATCCCACCTTCCATACGCGAGGGGCTAGCGACCAGCACCTAAAAGGTATATCCCTTAAACCAGTAAGGCACTTTTCCTTTTAACCTGAAAACTTTCCAAATCCATGCACACAACAAGTTACAAGCACAAAGTAAACTATATAGTAAATAGGTTGAGTACAATAAGTAAAGGGGTCAGAATACAATCCCAACACGAAAGTTCAAGTAAAACCAGAAGCAGCTCACGTGAACACCCACCAAGGATTCTACATGAAGTGTAGGTACAACACTCGAACGGTCCTCTATGTGGTATGTCTCCTCTAATGGTCCACCTCTATGCATCCCCCTCTTCTGGCACCCTTATCCTTGACCAATGTTGTTTGTCGTCTATAGAAGACACAGAAAGGTGTGGGTGTAGCCCGTGTAGGGGTGAGTATAACAATACTCAGTAGGGACCCCGAGACCCCCGAAGGTCCTTCAAAATCAACAAAGGATATACCAAAAAGCACAAAAATAACAATCAAACCTTATTAGGTGTAGGACCATACATATACCTATGTTATCATGTATACTCATCTCGTTCAAGAGGGAACATAATTCCCAACTCTTTAGCCAAAAGAACAATCGTTCCAGGACTGAAAGAATACCACGAATGTAACACCATGAACATAAGTACCACAAAGGTAACGCCACACAGAAGAATACCAAAAAGGTATCACCAAACATAAGTGTACCACAATGTTAGAGACTCATCTCATACCATGTATAACTTATGTATGGAAGTATATTTTATTAGTGGTATCACTATATCATCTTACATCGTCGAGAAGCTCTCTTTCTGACCCACATAAAATATAGATGACCCACATAGGATCTGATGATGACCCACACAGGATATGATGATGATGACCACACAGGATTCGAAGATGAACCACATAGTATCTGAAATGACCCGCATAGGATATGAAGATGACCCACATAGAATATGTAGATTCATCAGGTACAGTAAGCTAGAGGGTTCCCGCACTGAACAAACTTGTTTGAGGGAGGATCCGCTCCTCAAACCATTAGTCTATACTTCAACTACACCAAAGTCCCACAAAGAAGTATCTCAAAGGACTTACACATCATAAGGGTCCCAATACAATAGACGGAATGTCAATCGGATTCCCCGTTTATAAGTTATTAGTGTTTCTGTTCCGAGGGCCTGGTTGGATTTCAAGGACCCCGGGACACCCTGAAAGCGGAGGGGTGAATCAGGGTGACAACTTTTTCTTTCAATGTGATGGATCTTGTTCCCACGTTGGTAGGAAATTGTTGAACCTATATGATTAATATGATCTGAATGCAAACATTCCCATGCACAGAGAAGGCACAACACTTTTTACATGGTTCACCACTATGGACTACATCCAAGGAGAATACGCCGACAAGCTGTCGTTTGTACCTAATTCCACTAATCTTCACTAGATGTGGATTACAAAGGTTCGGGCACATTCAATATGTCCTAGGCTCACTACCTTTACAAAGGTTTAGGGATAGCTCACTGCTTCCCTCGGGTCACTCCCGTTGACTCCCCCTGGCTCACTGCCCTTGGTGAAGTCACGCTCAGTTTATAGACATGAAGTTCTCTTCATCATTGCATAAGAATGCATCCTATATTGTATGTAGATGCTCTGTTGAAGTCCAACTCTCACCAGAAGACGAATCTCACTTTGCGCTGAGGGTACCGGGCGATCTTCCAGCATTCGTGTAGCTTCAAAAGGACATATGTACTTTAACAACCCGGGCGCGCTTCTCCAAGCCTAGCGTGCATGTTTCAATCCCAGCGCGCAAGTCACTTGTGCGGTACAAATTTGGCGCATAGGTGACACCAAACTACATGCGTTGAACTGCCTCCTTCAACACCAAACTTGTGCGAGGTTGCGCCTTTAACTCCCCAACTTCCTTGGTCGTGCATCCATCTATCGTCGTGCATCCTCTACTTGCACGACCCAACAACCACTTGCGCAACTCAACCACTTGCGCAACGAGAGATCAAAAAATCTCTAAGTCTTGAATTTCATTAAAAATTCAGAGGGGGTCCTCTATTTATTGTCAAACTAGACCCCCTGCATGGTGGCGCGCAAGTGTCCTCACGACGCGCAAGTCACGGCGCACAGCTCCAACCACCCTGCCTCTATCACACAACTCACTTGCGCGAACACACCAATAATTGCATGACTTAATTTACTTTGCCATATATTGAAGTTATGATCATGATGAACAACTGGTGCACAAGTTTCCAATCCTCCTAGGCATCAACACGCAACTCTCTTCAATGTGCGCAGGTTACTTGCGCGACCAGCCCAAAACATGTGCGGCCCTTATCCCTCTTCCATTTTTCAATGTTCTGGTCTTGAAAAATATATGGCACGCAAGTTTCCTCTCCTTCAAGTACACGGCGTGAAAGTCTACTTTTTAAAAACACTTTTCTCCCTTTGTTGATTTTCAGGCCCAAAAATTTGGCACACACTGGGAAATAGTGCCACCTTCAATACTGTTTTCTGCTTGAACTGTATGATCTCTTTACTGGTACACATTCTGAACCTCCAATGAGAATTGTCAAAAAACACAAACCATACTCCAAATCAAGCATGTAAGACCATGGTTCCAACAATCCCTCCATTTGAGTTTGTTGGCAATCAGAAAATAAATTCAATAGATCTCCATCCATGTGTAAACTAAAAACGCAAGAATCAACTCAGCCAACACTCTAAGTCTACGTGAGCAATGCTCGGTGTAGAAAACAAGAGAGGAAGCTTGAATTGGGTTCCCATGTTTTGGAATTCTCAATAACTCCAAAGAATCATTACATGACCAATTTATACTAATGTTTTCCTTCTCATTATTCTCATCACAGAAGAATTACTTGCCTGAATTTATTCCTTTCTCCCCCATTGACAATAAATCCAAATACCGGTAATTTGTTCAATGTTCATCTCAAACCATACTCCCCCTGGATAGTATCTCTCCCATAAACCAACATCACAGCCATAAACATATAAAAACAGTTATCACAAATGGGGAGAGGGGTATTGTGTAACCTCCTTATGCACTGGGAGGTGGCTGAACACCGAGGATCAACCGATGCTTCTCAAACACAGCCGCGGACAGTGGCTTGGTCAAGATATCAGGAACTTACTCATAAGTTCCCACATGATCCATTCTAATCACCCCTTGTTCAACTTTTTCTTTGATAAATTGTTACCTGATTATAATATGTTTTGTACGGGAATGCTGAACAGGATTCTTCATAAGATAAATTTCACTCTTGTTATCACAGTAAATCACCATTGGTTGCTTTACCTCATCACCAATATCTGTTAATTATTGCATCATCCATAGCAGTTGAGTGCATGACTTTGTGACAAAGATATACTCAGCTTCAGCAGTACTAAGAGAAGTACTTTCTTGTTTCTTGCTCAACCAGCCAACACATTTCTTCCCAATATAGAATGCTCCACCACTAGTGGACTTTCATTCTACTAATCACTAGCCCAGTCAGCATCAGAAAACACCGATAATTCACTGTCCCTGCCTACGAAAAAAATAACCAGAAGTTATGTGTACCTTGTATGACCCTCATGATTCTTTTTACTGCTTCCATATGTTCCTACTTAGGATTACTATGAAAGCGGGCCGTAAGGCATGTGGAAAAGAAAATATATGGTTGTGTCGATGTCAGGTACAGTAGGCTCCCAATGATCCCCTTGTACATGGTGGCATCAACAGAGGCCCCATTCTCTTGCTTTCCAAGTTTAGTTCCAACTGCAATCAGAGTTGACATTGGTTTAGAGTCTTTCATATTAAACTTCTTCAGCAGCTCTCTTATATATTTTTCCTGATAAATGAAAGTGTATTCTTTCTTTTGATTCACCTGCAGCCCCAAGAAATATGTGAGCTCCCCAATCATAGACACTTCAAATTCTGATATCATGTGGTTGGAAAATTCGTCCACTAATTTCTGCCTGCTGCCACCAAATATGATACCATCAAGGTAGACTAGAACCATGAATTGATCTTTTAGAGGATTCTTAATAGAGAGATTTTGATATACTCCTCCTATTTTGAATTCCGGATTCTTGAGATATGAATCCAGTCGTGAGTACCACACCCGTGGTGCCTACTTCAAACCATATAGAGCTTTCTTCAGTTTGCCGACCTTTGTTTCATCAGTACCTAAAACAAAGCCCACTGGTTGTTCAAATGTAGAATTCTTCTTTGAGTACACCATTCAAGAATGTTTTCTTAACATCCATTTGATATACTTTATATCCTATTTGGTGTGCCATGGAAAGGAAAATCCAGATGGACTCCAGTCTAGCCACTGGAGCAAAGGTTTCTTCAACATCAATGCCTTCAATTTGGGAGAATCCTTTACATACCAATCGTGACTTGTTTTTTATGACACTTCCATGCCCATCATACTTATTTTGGAAGATCCATTTGGTACCAATCAAATTGTGACCTTCGGGTCTCTGGACAGTATCATATGTCTGATTCTTGTCAATCTGATCTAATTCATCATTCATGGATTTCACCCAAGAGTCATCATTTGCAGCTTCTTCGAATGAGGATGGCTATACAACTAATAGAAATGTAGATTGTGTGTTATTCCTCATCCTTATTGTTTGAGTGGGTGTACTCATGTCCCCAATTATGTTGGATGGATCAATCTCATCTCTACGATTTCTCCTGCGACGTTCAGTAGCATTCTCTTCATCCATAGTTTCTTCTTCAGATTCTTCTTCTGAGTCAACATCATGATATGATTGCTGAGTGTTTTGTACAACTTCCTCTATTTATGTATTTGTATTTTATTCACATTCACTTTCTTCCTGACTTTCTCTCATATCAGCATATGACGTCCTTGAAGATTTTGTGGTTTTCTCTTCAATTATCTTAACATCATTGCTTTCCACAATCCTTCATAAACGCTTGTTGAAACATTTTTAGGCTATGTTGTTCATTGAGTAACCGAGGAAAATTCCTTCATCTGAATTGTCTCCATACTTCCCTTGATTTCCTTCTTTGTACCTGATGAATCATTTACTTCCAAAGACACGAAAGTATTTTAAAGAGGGCTTCCATCCATTCCACAATTCATATGGTTTCTTCGTCTCACCCATATAAAGTCTTGTTCAATTATGAATGTACACTACAACTTGAACACCCACTTTCCAGTAATGTCGTGGAATACGACTCTCAATCAACATAGTTCATGCATTGTTGTTCACCTGGCGATTCATAGGTTCAACAACTCCATTTTTTTGTGGAGTTATCACAGTAGATACCTCATTCTTTATCCCATGCTTCTCCAGATAATTTTCAAATTCAAGGGATGTGTATTCTCCTCCATTGTCAGATCGCAACACTTTGATTGTTCGTCCAGTATCATTCTCGGTGATTCAACGATATGTTTTCATGCAGTCAAGGACTTGTCGTTTCCTGTGAATGACCATAACACATGCCATTATACTGTAATCATCTATGAAAAGGACAAAGAACCTTTCTCCATGAGTTCCAGCAACATTTATCGGCCCACATACATCTGTATGAATCAGATCAAGAAGATGAGATGCCCTTTTCTTCTTTGGCCGATATGAACTGCAGACAAGCTTCCCACGAATGCAAACATCACAAGATTTTTCACGCTCACGCTTCAGTTTAGTAATGTCCATGAAAATTCTCAATTTTGATATTTTCTCCATGTATTGTTGATTGATGTGTCCCAGTCTCTGATGCCACAAATTTTTTTCTTCTTCAATAGTCGTGTAACATACATTTTCTTCACTATCAACCTGATACAAGTTGTCTTCTGTTCTGCATCCTTTCATAAGTGAATTTCATGTCTTTCCCTTGATAGTGTAGCCTTTCTGATTAAAAGTAACTATATGTCCTGAGTCACAGAATTGACTCACACTGAGGAGATTATGATGTAGGCCATCTACGTAAAGGACTTCAGTCTTCTTTAGTTCTCCATTAGCTAATTCGTTACTTCTAATCCCTTCGATTTTCAGATCTCCATAATTACCAAATCGTATTGTACCATCAACCCCCGTTTTGATATTCGTTAGCAGACCAGAATTACCTATCATATAAGATGAACAACCGCTATCCAGAATCCAGGTACTGCTGTTCTTTGTAGTTTTGTGGGCCACCTTTTCAAGGTTGGATTTCTCAATCTTCTTCCTTTACTTCCATGAGACATTGTATTGAGTATATAGTACTAATGGCCTTTAAATTATCTCTTCCGGATACCCAGGTTCTTCATAGTTTAAATCTTCATTGAGAGGAGAAAACCTGTTTGAAAGAGAAACAATGTCCTCCTAATGAGACTTGACTTGTCTTGAACTATAGTATGAGGTGTCCATGTCCCTTCTCTACCTGCAATTAGCAGCCTTATGACCAAAGTTAGAACAAATATAACAATATCCATAAAAATTGTTTCTTCTATAAGAATTAGGATATGAATTTGTTCTCCTTTGTTGAAATTCAATATCTTCTCCATTCAGATAGCTTCTTGCCTCTTCGCAATAAGACATGGTATGGACCAGATAGCTATAGAACTAACACTTCATGAGAGGAAATGTCTTCTCACTTGAATTTCTCCTCATAACTTCTTCCTTGGGAGAATAGTTAGACTGTCTATCATTTCTGAATGTTTGGGGATAATTTCCAGTTCTCCTTTTAGTTTGGATTGAGGGTTCCTTTTTCGGCACTTTAGGAAACGTTTCAACATGTTCAAAATTAATCTTATCATTCTTTTGGATCTTTTCACTTCCAGTAGTAAATTTATTAGCCTCAAAGCCAATTCCACTCTTTCCCATGCATGCGCGTCTTTGATCACTCAAGATTTTTCCAACCCCATCTGAACCACACATGTCTCTTGCTAGTAATTCTGCATCTGAGAATCTTCCAAACTATATTTTCTTCCTCGATTCTTTTGGAATTGAATCAGTCTAAAGTTTACTCCATAGAGTAACAACTTCCTCCTCAAGACCCTCAGTAGTCTTAGATTTTTCATTAAGTCTGGAGGTGAGGTCATTGATGACCTTTACCTGATCTTCAATTCTCAGGTTCAGATCCACTACATCATAATTACGTTCAATTATTTTAGACTGTACCATCACAAATTAATCCAGTCATTCAATTTTATCTTCAATTTGATCAACGTATTCATTTGATTCTTCAACAATTGATTTCCACTTATTGCAACTCTTACATTTAATCTTAAGCTTACTAATTGCATCCTTAAGTTGCATCTCGGGATCTACACAAGTTCTCAGTTTTTTCTCTCCACCAGCATCTTCTGACTTTTCAACAGTGGCCATCATAGAAGCATGGTTCCCAGTTTTGAATTCTGTTTCTTCATTATCATATAATTCATTATCATCTTCTTCCTATTCACAGAAATAACTCTTACTTTGCATTTTCATTCAGATTTGAAGTATCACTTTTTTAAGAACCTTCTATGAGTCTTCTCGAAGCTTTTATCTTCACTATCTTCATCATTGATCTTTCTTAAGCACTGAGGGGCAATGTGCCCAACTTTTCCACAATGAAAACATGTGAGAGGTAACTTCCCTTTGAATTTCCCTTTTCCATTAAGGAACTTCTTTTCAATGATAGAAATAATTTATTTTTCTTATTCATCTTCATATCTACTATCTTTTGAGATTTTTAGTTTATCTATGGCCTTGAATTCCATTTCCTTGCTCACATGAGTCGTAGAATCTTCTGGTTTGACTCTCATTTCATATGCTACCAAGCTGCTCAGTAGATCATTTAGATAAAGTTTGGAAAGACCTCTTTCCTCAAGGGCTGACACCATTGCATTGTACAGAGGTTGAAGTCTTCTTAATATTTTCTTTACAATATCAATGTCTTTGATTTCTTCACCTAGACCCCGAATTTCTCCAACCACTTAATTAATTTTATTGAAGAAAGAGTCTTCATTCTCGTATGGATGCATCTTCAGATCATCAAACTGATTGTTCAACACTTGTAGTTTCACCTCCATCACTTTGATATCTCCTTCATAATTATTCTCGAGTTTATCCCACGTGAATTTTTCTGAGGTGCAATTCATCACCTTTAGGTAGATCTGATTAGAAAGGGATGCAGTGAGTGCACTTTGTGATTTAGCATCTGCATCAGGAATTTTCCTGTCTGTTTCAGTCATATCCAGGCATGTTGGATCAGTGACTTGTATTCCTTTCACAGTAGAAAAGAGAACTTCCATTTCAAGAGATCTTATATGAGTTCTCATTCTGTTCTTCCAGATCTGGAAATTACTTCCATCGAAGTGAGGGACTCCCCTGACATTGACTTCATTCTCCCTGACAAAAAAGGACAGATTCAACACCAGCAACCTTTACGCTCTAATACCACTTGAAGGACCCCAGGACACCCTGAGGGGGGGGTGAATCAGGGTGACAACATTTTCTTTTAATGTGATGGATCTTGCTCCCACATTGGTAGGAACTTGTTGAAACTGTATGATGAATATGATGAGAAACCAAACATTCTCATGCACATAGAAGGCACAACACTTTTTACTTAGTTCACCACTATGAGCTAAATCCAAGGAGCATATGCCGACAAGTTGTCGGTCGTGCCTAATTCCACTAATCTTCACTAGATGTGGATTACAAAGGTTCGGGAAAAGTCAATTTGTCCCAGGCTCACTGCCTTTACAAAGTTCTGGGATAGCTCACTGCTTCCCTCGGCTCATTCCCGTTGACTCCCCCTGGCTCAATGCCATTGGTGAGTCACGCTCGATTTATAGACGTGATTGTTTCATCATAATTGCATATGAATGCATCCTCTGTTGCATGTAGATGATCTTTTGAAGTCCAACTCTCACCAGAAGAAGAATCACACTTTTCACTGAGGGTACCGGGCGATCTTCCAACTTTCGTACAGCTTCAAAAGGACAGATGTACTTTAACAACCCTGGTGCGCTTCTCCAAGCCCAGCATGCAAGTTTCAATCCCAGCGCGCAAGTCACTTGCGCGGTACAAATTCGGCACACAGGTGACACCAAACTACTTGCGCGGCACTGCCTCCTTCAACACCAAACTTGCACGACGTTGCGCCTTTAACTCCCCAACTGCCTTGGTAGCACAGCCAACTATCAGCGCGCAGCCTCTACTTGCGCGACCCAACAACCACTTGCGTGACTCAACCACATGTGCGAAGAGATCTCAAAAAATCACTAAGTCTTTAATTTAGTTACAAATGAGGAGGTGGTCCTCTATTTATAGGCAAACTGGACCCCCTGCGCGGTGGAATGCAAGTGTCCTCCCGGGGTGCAAGTCACTTGTGCGGTACAAATTCGGCGTGCAGGTGACACCAAACTACTTGCACGGAACTGCCTCCTCCAACACCAAACTTGTGCGACATTGCGCCTTTAACTCCCCAACTGCCTTGGTCGTGCATCCAACTATCAGCGTGCAGCCTCTGCTTGCGCGATCCAATAACCACTTGCGCGACTCAACCACTTGGGCGACGAGATCTCAAAAAATATCTATGTCTTGAATTTCATTACAAATGAGGATGGGAGTCCTCTATTTATAGGAAAACTGGGCCCCCTGCGCGGTGGCGCACACGTGTCCTCATGGCGCGCAAGTCACGGCGCGTAGCTCCAACCACCCTGCCTCTATCGCGCAACTCACTTTCGCGAACACACCAATACATGCACGAATTATTTTACTTTTCCATATTTTGAAGTTCTGATCATGAAGAACAACCGGAGCGCAAGTTTCCAATCCTCCTAGGCATCGGCGCACAACTCTCTTCACGGTGTGCATGTCACTTGCGCGACCAGCCCAAAACATGCGTAACCCTTATCCCTCTACCATTTTTCCATGTTCTGATCTTGAAAAACATATGGCGTGCAAGTATCCTCTCCTTCAAGTACACGGTGTTCAAGTCTCTTTTTCAAACACACTTTTCTCCATTTGTCGATTTTCAGGCCCAAAAATTTGGCAAACACTAGGAAATGGTGCCACCTTCAATACTGTTGTCTGCATTAACTATATGATCTCTTTGCTGGTACACATTCTGAACTTCCACTAAGGATTGTCAACAAAAACAAACCATACTCCAAATCATGCATAGAAGACCATGGTTCCAACAGGATTCGGGATCGATCCAATCCTACTGTACTCCAACATTATCCAAAACCCAGGTGGATTATACCAAAAGGACCATCTCGATCCTATGAATATAGTACATTAGATGGTTCGTCAAATAGATGTCTGGTTCCCAATATATGGTCAAATAGACCTATCTTGGTCAAGATTGTCAAGGCTCCGGTCTGACCCGGTCAGACTGACCTGGCCCATGTCCGGCCTAGATGGGAGAGGTTGTAGTCCAGCCCAGCCTACGAAGGGGTTGTCCCAGCCCACTGGGCTCGGCTCACTGGGCTGGGTGCGGCCCGCCATGGAGGGCCCCGCACTAGCCACTACCTGGGGGAAGGCACCCCCCAGAATTCCAATGGTCTAACGGACCATTAGACTTTTCCAACCTGGATGTTCCATGTGGAACTACCTTCTGGCACACAAGACCCTTCGGAGCAGTCCTGATCGACGTAATGCGGCTTGCTGGAAATCCGGCTGGCTCCCCTTCCAGCGGCTCGACAGCGCCGTTGTTCCTTCTGCGGCCTGCTGGGTGACGACCACCCTTCGGGTGTGTCACCGTGGCCCAGCAGCTGCAGCCTCCTCCTCCACCAGTGGTGTGGATGTGCAGCACCCTACTGCTCCTCCCACTGACGATCGGGGTTCTGGCCCCCCTGGTGTGCCATCGTGGCTTGACAGTAGTGGCCTCCTCCCCTACCGGCAGCGCGGATGCACGCTTCCTTCTTCCACACAGTCGGCTGGCATGCCTACCACTTCCATCCTCCATGGCCTAGCACAACTTCATTCTATGCTCAAAAAAATGTTTTGTCTTCATATTCGTGATCCTTGGGTCGAGATATCTACATCCATCAGTCGCGCGCATCAAAACATTGTATTTTTATCACGCTTAATTATTTTGTGACAAAGAACGTGCGAAGAATGTATAGAAAATATCATGGTATATGTGCAGATTGATGGTCATGTTTGTTTGTCCATTTTTGTTGAAAATAAAGATTATACAGAATCAACAAAAAGATATTTATCAAATTTCAAAATAAACTTTGTACCTAAATCTTTTGTTGGTGGTGGTGTGAGGAGGAAGATGATCTGTCGGTGCTTCTCGAACATTTTTTTCCCATTCCTCATTCGGAGGGTGCTCTTAATTGGATGATCTTCTTCATTGAGGGATGTTTATACTTCAAGAGTTCTCTATAAAATGTTTTCTCCATGTTTTCCAACCCCCCCCCCCCCCCCCCGAAGAAGAAGAAAAGGGGAATCCAACTTGATTATGTTTAGGAATTAATTACATGACCAATTAATGTGGCACATCAATTGGGGGATTCCAAGAGTTGCAAAGCTTTAAAGGGTCGCTGGTCCCCACAACCAAATTTCAAATGTGAGGATTCAAATAAATAAAATAAAAGTTATTTATTTTATTTTTCAATTCTCTCTGGAAAAACCGAAAATCCAACTTCCACCCTCAAACTACTGTGGTCAAGGTGAATACTCTCTTAAGCGAATATCGGCACTGCGAGTTCAACAGTGTTTTCGGTTTTCAATTCCGAGCAATGGTTCAAAAGTTACTAAATTATACTCATGAATTTATTAAAAGTATCTGAGAAAAAATTTCATAATTTCATCCCAGGCACACCGGGCCCCGGAATCAAGAGCTGTTAATTTTTTCAGACTCTTAATAATTCTATATAATTAAAAAATTACTAGGAAAATCTGAGTCTTTAAATTAAATATCCACATGACACATTAGTTGGTCATATGAAACAAACTAGCTTCGGTGTTTTTGTAATCCTTCCCTATTATATTTGATTTCATAGAATAAATCCTTAATAGTATGGTTATTATGTTCGGTATTATGCATACCATCATTATGAGATTGATTACTTTTATATATGTGATTATTAATTTATATTTTTATGTCATACATGGATATATAATTCATATGTTATCATATAAGTTGAATTATTTGATTATTTTTTCCTGTTATATTATATATGCCTTATCACAGCCATGTTAGCTTCTAATATATTCTACCCCTTACTGATCATATGAGCTCACACTTTATATTTAACATTATTTGATTAGAAAACAAAAACGAATACTATTTGTGGGCCAAGGATAATCATGGTATAATAAATAATATATTTTTATTATAATTATATACCTTATATTTATAATATAATATAATAAACTTGTATGTATTTAGTTTCAGAAGTATAATAAACTATTGGATACTATTAATTATGATATTTCGTATTCTATTCCATTGTGACAAATAACAACAGACTGTATGTTATTGGAGTAAGGTTTTTTACAACTGGTAACAGATCATGTTTAGTTAAAACTTTATAAATTATATTTAAAATAAAAATGTTATTGAATAAAACCATATAACATGCCATTTGGTAATTATAGTAAATTTTTTCTAATTATATATGATACTTTATGTTAATTTGTGATAAATAAATAGGAATTTTATAATATGATTCATAATTAATATCTCTATTCATGAAATAATTATTTATATGATATTTTTTTGAAATGGATCCTTTTAGAATGTGATGCAAGTTAAAATCATTATTTAAATATTTTAATATTTTTAATTTATTGATGTATCTTTGTTATAAATAATTACAATTTTCTAGTTAGAAATTTTTCTATTAAACTAATTATTGGTCTGAGTATATTACTCAAGAAGGGGGTGAATTGAGTATCTATAAAAATTTATGATTAAAAAGTATTTCTAAAAGGATTCCCTAAAAGGTTAAATACATCCCAGTTAATCAAGGTTATACTATTATAAAGGTTTGATTTTTTAAATATCTTTTTAAAAGATTGATTAGTTATCAGTAATATTAATGACAGTTATTATGATTGATATTGAAGTTATTCTATTAAGACAAGACAATTATAAATTCCTTGCAAGATTAACTATCAAAGAGAAATTAGTTATATCTAAATTATACAGTAATGTAGTAAAACAGAGAAGACTAAATTAATCAGCACAAAGGATATGAAACAATTGGTTCAGTCTCAATCCGAGACCTAATTCACTCCACTTTGTGATCACCTGCCGCCAAAATGTTTATATAAATAAACATTATTCACACCCTGGATTGCAGTTAACAATAGTACACAAGACTGTCTAGGCCACACAGGGTCCTCTCCCATAGTTCCTCGTGGGTACAAACAATCGGGCCACATAGGGACCTCTTCCACACTTATCATCGGTATACACAAGAGTAAAAGAATGATTGAGTAAGGATATTCTTGTATCATTCGGTTTAATGTAGAAGACAGAGTGTGTTGTAATAAAAATACACACTCTTTTTGAAAGTTAATAAAATTATACACAATAGAGAAGAAATATTGAAATTGGTTTAGATGTTCTTTGAGTGTTAGTCTTTGCATATCTTGGCTTCTGAGATGAGGAAAATGAAGAAATCAAGTCCTCATATAGAAAATAGAGTGTCACAAGTCAGAAAGATCCATCTTGTGTTCTTCATGTTGTTCTGCAGTGCGAATATGTTTTTGGGATTCTAGGATTCTAGTATGCTCAGTGTGTTCTTCAGCAGAGTCGAGTTGCATGAGACAATTATCTATGTGTATTCTGTTGTTTCCCTCATTCCCTCAAGATTGTTTTCATTTTTTTCTAAATCGTGAAAATGTTCTCGTGAATATCTTTTTGTTTCTAGGACACATTACTCTATTATCTTGGAGTGCATGTATTTGAGCCGATTGGTTACATGTATTCCGCACCTCGTACCTCGTACTGTCAAGGACATGTATACAAAAGAATCATTGATTATTTCAGTGCATTAAAATCATCAAATATGACCGTTAGAGATCAAATCAAGAGACAAAAAAAACTTATTATGAAATGGTGTCATAGTATGTCATGGGAATGATTTCTTCTTCACATGGTGTCTGGATTGGTCATGGTGTCTTGTGGTCATGGTGTCTTGATGTCACGGTGTCTAGATGTCACAATTTCTGAATGTCAAGTTGTCTTGTTCACGGTGCCTGCTTCACGATGTCTTGTTTATGGTGTCTTGTTCACGGTGTCTGCTTCACGGTGTCTAGTTCATGGTGTCTACTTCACGGTTTATTGTTCACGGTGTCTTCTTCACGGTGTCTGCTTCACGGTGTCTCATGGTCACGGTGTCTCAGACTTTTGAAAATATATGTATTCAGACATAAGTTTTGATATTCATGAAATGAATTAAACCTAATCATTTATCAGAGAAATCATTATAAAGTGGACCAAAATTTAACATATAGTATCCAAACTGAGTGTATAGAACTTAAGAGCTTTAGATAGATTGTACTAAGCTACTATACTTTTGATGTGAGATAGATTACATAGAGTTAACATGATTTATAGACTAAATAGGATTTGTGATCATTAAAACATGATAAATTCAAAAGGAGTCCAACAAATATCTCCCTTTTTATGATTACAACCCATGTAGATTTGTAGTCTATATTTGTCCTAACAATATAGATCAAATAACATATATAGAGTGAGAATTATGTTATCCTATATTTTTTTCATAAAATTCTCACTACTGGAAATATGACTTTTACCAACGGTTTTGGACAAACTGTTGGTATAGTTCATTAATTTGGACCTATACCAAAGGTTTGGCCAAAACCGTTGGTATAGGACACTTATATGGACCTATACCAAAGGTTTTGGACAAACCGTTGGTATATGGGGGGGACCTATACCAATGGTTTTGGCTAAACCACTGGTATATGTCCATTATAGAGACCCTATACTAATGGTTTGGCCAAACCGTTGGTATAGGTCCTAAAATCAAAGGACATATACCAACGGTTCTCAAAAGCATTGGTATAGATCTATACCAACGATTTTGAGAACCGTTGGTATAGGTCCATCGATTGTTTATCAAATATTCTTACCGAGAACATTATATAAATCAAAATTTAAAATTATTATAACAATACATATATATATTTATGAAATTATGTTCACAAAAGTCATGTTAGGTTAGTGGTTAAGTCATTCAATTATAAACTAGAGGTCCTGGGATCAAATCCCACCGAATTTGTTTTTGAAATACATATACCAACGGTTTTGAGAACTGTTGGTATAGGTTTTCATATTACTTATTCCAACGGTTTTCAAAACCATTGGTATAGGTCTATACCAAAAGTTTTCCCAAAACCGTTGGTATAGACCTATTGTCACGGCTTACTTGCCAACGGCCCTCCAAACCATTGGTATAGGGTATTTTTCCACTAGTGTCTCCCATATTTTTTCATATATTTCTCATATATGCATTTCTCGTATATTTATCCTTATTTTGGGATTATCAAAAAATATGTGGGAAAAGAATGGAAAAAGAGACAAGCAATGTGGATAATGTATTAGATAAAAAGAGTGACATTACAGAACGTATAATAAATGAAACAAGATTCCCATCAAAATAGAGTAAACACTATCCTTATTCACTGACTGGTCTTCTCATTTCCTTTTAGTATTAGCAAAAAAGGAGGAAGCCAAATAATCAGAAGATGAGGTAGAATAAGGGAGTGAGCTGGTTGATAGAGAAGCTAAAAGAAGGCCTTCAAAGGCAGAGGGAAACAGAGTAGGTGCAGTAGAAGACCGAGGTAGGTGTTGATCAAGGATCACATGCCTAATCTGACTCAGTACCTGACTAACAGACATAGAAGTAGAGGCTAGGTCAGAGGTGAATGTAGGCAGACTAGGTCTCAGAGGTGAAGCTACAGGGGAAACAATGGTTGTACTCTGGACATGAAGTTAGGGCCTCAGATGTTTGATAAAAACCACAATTATCTCTCCACCATACTACATAACCTTCTCAAAGTCATCATTTTTTTTATTAAACTTATCCAATAGACGAGTGAATTCTGTGAGATTTTGAACATGGGTCTTGAAATATTAAGTAATAGGAGAAATCCTCATGTTTTCTATAAGATATTTAAAGTGACTGGTCATGTCAGTCTTTGAAAAGATTCAGTTGAATTAGAAATCCACTATCTTGGTAATTTTCTATTGAGCATCATTATCAATTTTTGAACGGATTTGGACCAGATCAAGAACTATGTCATTATTATTAATGACTTCAAATAAATAATATTTATTGAATCCACTAAGAACAATTTGATGTTCTTATTTGACCAATGTTCTAAGTAGGTCATTATCTAGGGAAGGTTGAGATGATTGACCGGATTCCTTAGAAGCATTGATAGTTGAGGTCAGATATTTTAGTTGGTTTAGCACTCTTTGAATACACTCCGTATATTCATCATTGATCTTGTTAAGATTAAAAACAAGCTCTCTCATCTCCTTAATAATCTTTTTTTTATTTTAGCATCCTTTTCAGCTATGAAAGCTAAATGAGGTTGAATCTAGGAGAAAACATTCTGTGGGGTTTAAGGAACAACTGGTTCTATAGGATAAGAAGAAAGCTCTGATCTCGAAAGCATCTCTTTTTGTATTTCTTCAATCATACCTCTTAGAGTCTTCACTTCATAACTAAGAAGTTTGTTCTAAACTCTAACTTCTTGAATCACATGAAGGATTTTGGGTTAAATCTTCAAAATAAAATTTTGCAACCATAGTGTGGCATCTTTCTCACTTAAGTGAGTTACAAGAGATGGTTGGGAATTCAGGAATTTTTTAACACCTAACAAAAGTGTAGCTCCAAATTCATTCATATCATCTTTAATCACCAAGGAAGGTTGTTCTAATGAAGGTTTAGAAAAAGGGACTGATACAGGCTCAGGATCCTTCTCTAGGGAAATATTAGAGATAGATTTCAGTTAGAACATAGTTGATAAGTCAAGTCCTTTTACTGAAACTTTTTGAGAGGCATCCACATTATATAAACTAGGGAATTTATACTGAGTGTCTACAGGGCTTGAAACTATCAGGTTTGTTACTTTTGTAGATTCTGGATTTGGGGGTTTCTCCCCCTAAATAGTTGCATCCTTCTTAGGACATAGAATCTTAGAGTATTGATCTAATTCCCCAAATTCATCTCTTAGTTTCTCACCCATTTCATGCCTAGCTAGCTAAAAAGCCAAATCCAGACATTCCTCAACCGAAGGAATGACTTCAAGAATAGATTGTTCCATTAGGAGTTCTTCAAGGTCAGATTCTTTCATAACAGGTAATTCTTCGTCTATAGGTTCATCCACATCATTCATTTAAGATTCTCTAACAACATATTATGTTTCAACCTCAGATTGATCATCCATATTAACAACATATTTAGAATCAGGGACTTCTTCTTCACTTACTACATGGGGGAGTGAAGTAATTTCTTCTTCCTCTGAAATAGTTTCCCTAGGAGGCACAACAGCCTCTTCTTATTCATCTTCAGAATACTAAACAACCTCATCTGATTCCAAACTAGGATTATAAATATCTCTTTGTCATGAGGGATGTTCTACTGGATTTAATTTTTCAGAAATTTTATCATTGTCTTCCACCCATGCCTTTTTTCAAGTATTCCAATTAATTTTCATCCTCTTGATAGTGACTTTGAAAGGCAGAACTCACAATCTTTGATAACTTTCTCATTAGGTCCAACCATACCTTTGTCGTGAATCATGGATAAGAGAAGATGAGAGTAAAACATGGAGGTTGACTTGGATGTGGCTTTGATATGTTCACACATATGGTGTATGATATACATACAAAGGTTGATCTCATTACAATTTTTCATAAGATGAATCAAGAAACACATCTTGATATTTGAGAACAGAAAAATCACATTTTCTAGGGATAATTAGGTTTTTTATAAACTTAAACACCAATCTTGATTCTCCATCTAGTTCGGCAATAATGGATCTTCTCGTGGTTCTATTTCAGTTTGAACCTTTTGGAGCATATTCAGACACAAATAACTCACTAGATGGTATAGGTCCTCTCTGATAGTCCTAACAGATTCCTTCATGAGGTATCCTAAGGAATTCAGCCCATAACCTTGAAGAAAATGAGCATTTCTCTCCATTATCTAGCTTTTCAAAACATACCCATCTTCAAAATCAAAGGATAATTGATCATATTAATAAAACTGAGCCACTATCTTAGGATAGATAAGTCTATCTTCCATCAAAAACCACTCTAACCAGCCATTCCCTTTTAAAAATATTAGAACTAGAGACCTACACGATAGAATCCATTTGGGGAAAACCTCTTTCTCGGGTACTACAACTTGGTTTACCATATTTGGATTTAGAGGACCTTTGGGTGCTAGGATGGGTGCTATTTTCTTCTTCTTTGAGCTACGTTTCTTAGGAGTCGATGATGAAGGGTGTTTCATCCTAGGAATTCACCGAAGGTTTGAGAAAGAAGGGATGAAGGGTTGAACAAGGGTTATAAATTGAGTTATTAGAAGAGAGCTCAAGTGAAGGACAAGTGATACTTCATTTATTTTATCATTTAGGAATACCAAACATCTCAAAAGTTAAAACACGGGAATATAATGATGTGAAATGAATAATCAACACTATATGGTATTTAATTCATAAATAAAAATCATAAAGAATCATTGCGGTGATACTATATTGGGTTTTTATAGTGAGACAACGAATTAAATTCACAGTGAGAGAGTAAACATGATCTTCACGATGAGATATTAAACATGATATTTACGGTGAGATAGTAATCATGAACATTACGATGAGGCAGTAAACATGAACTTTATGGAGAGAGAGTAAAAAATAAATTAGTAAGATATCAACCAGTAAGACATTTACTTAAGAGTTATCATGCCTAATTCTTGTATGATGTAGTATATTCGTACAGAATTTAGTGGTTTGGTGAATATATCAGCAAGCTGATACTCAGTACCAATGAATTCCAAAGTGATATCACCCTTTTGATAATGATATCTAAAAAAGTGATGTCTTACATCAATATTCCTTGTCCTAGAATGTGAAACATGATTTTTTGAATTGTTAATAGCACTTGTGTTGTCACAATTTATAGGTACATTCCTGAATTGATATCCATAATCATGTAATGTGTGTTTCATCCACAATATTTGTGCACATAATCTTCCAGTAGCTATGTATTCAGCTTCTGTAGTAGATAATGCAACATAATTTTGTTTCATACTACTCCATGATACTAGTGACTTTCCTCAAAAATGACATGTTCCAGTGGTTCTTTTTCTATCAAACATATCGCCACTAAAGTAAGCATCAGAATAAATAACTAAGTCAAAGGATTGTCTCCTCGGATAGAACAATAGTAGATTGGGTGTATTCTTTAGGTATTTGAAAATTGTTTTTACATAATTTAATTGATATTCATTTATATTTTCTTGAAAACGAGCACACATACACACACTAAACATAATGTTAGGTCGACTAGCAGTTAAGTAGAGTGAACTTCCAATCACTCCACTATAAGTGGTTTGATCTACAGATTTTCTATCTTCCTCAAGATCTAAATTACAAGTGAAACTCATAGGAGTGTTGCTACTGTTAGTGCTATCCAATAAAAAATGTTTTATAAAATCACTAGTATATTTACTTTGAGTAAAAATAATACCATCATTTTTTGAAAGATTTGAAATCCAAGAAAGAATTTTAGTTCATCCATTAAACTAATTTCAAATTCCTTTTGCATTATTTTAATGAAATAAACACATAAACAATTTCTTGAAGATCCAATGATGATGTCATCTACATATATTTAGACAACTATAAAATCATTTGAAATTTGTTTAATAAAAAATAGTAGGATCAGCTATTCCTTTTGTAAAACCTATAGAAATAAGATAAGTACTCAACTGGTCATACCAAGCTCTTGGAGCTTGTTTAAAACCATATAATGCATTTGATAATTTAAAAATATGATTTGGAAAATGGGAGTTTTGAAAACTAGGGGTTGTTCAAAAAAATACATCCTCAGCTATATAATCATTTAAGAATGAACTCTTAAAATCCATTTGATATAGTTTGAAATTTAGATGTGAAACATAATCAAGAAGAATTCTTATGGCTTCATTTCTAGCTACTAGTGAAAAGGTCTCATCATATTCAATTCCTTCTACTTGACTATATCCTTGTTCCACTAATATATCTTTCTTTCTAACTATGTTACCAGCCTCATCATCCTTGTTTTTAAACACCTATTTAGTTCCTATGGTAAATGTGTCCTTAGGTCTTTCATAATGTTTCCAAAATTTGTTCCTTTCAAACTAATTAAGATCTTATTTCATAGAAATCACCCAAAATACACCATTGATAGCATCATTAATATTTTTTGATTTAAGTTGTTACAAGAAGACTTGGCGGTCAACCTGATTTCTAAGAGAATCTCTAGTTTGAGTTCCTTTGTCTAGATCTCCTAAAAAAGCATCTAAAGGATGGTTATTAATAGTTTAATATATCTAGAAAAGGAGGCTCTAATGATTATAGGTTAATCAATAGGTTTAGGTTCATTATGTCTTGAGTCTAAGGAATTTCCAGAACTGGAATTTTTTAGAGATTCTTTCACAGAATGGCTTGAGGGTTTCAGATTAATGTTCATATTTGATACATCATCCTCCAGGTTCCCTAGAATGGTTTTAGGCTCATGTGTATATGTTTCATCAACTTTTACATAGACAGATTATTCCACACATTTATTTCTTTTATTAAAAACTCTATAAGATTTACTGGATATGGAATGTCATAAAGAGATTCCTTAATCACTCTTAGATTCAAATTTGTCAATATTTTATTTAGTATAAAGAATATAGAATTTAAATCCAAGAACATTGACGTAGTAAACCTTGGGTTTTCTATTATCCTACAACTCATAAGGATTCCTCTTAAGAAAAGGTATGATTAATACTCTATTGATTATGTAGCATGATGTATTGACATCTTCAGCCCAAAAATAAATATGTAGGTCATATTCACTATGATTTTTTCTAGCAATCTCTTGAAGGGTTCTATTTCTTCTTTCTTCAACTCCATTTTGTGGAGGTGTTCGAGGGGCACATAAATTGTGAATATAACCATTTTGTGAGAAAAATGATTCAAACTCATGGCCATGATCACTTCTTAAGGATTTAATTCTAATTCCACTAATATTTTCCACAGACTTGGCATATTTAGTAAAATAATAGCAGGCATCCCATTTGTGAGCCAGAAATATGGTCCAAGTATATCTAGAAAATTCAACTACATGAACATAAACATAGTTCTTTCCATTTAAAATAGAAACTATTTATGGTCCAAATAAATCCATGTTGACCAGTTTGAGAGGTTGAAAAGTTGGTATTCTTTCTTTGGTTTGAATGAAATTTTGTGTTTTTTCCCTTTTGATAGGGAGTACACACTTTGTCATTTGGAAACTGATGTTTGGGTAAGTATTTAACTAAGATTTCTCTAGTTAGATTTCTGAGGGGGTGAATATTACAGTGTCCAAGTCTCTTATGACAGATCCAAGACTCATTATGAAATAAACTTAAACATGAATCATTTTGAGAAGCTAAAGAATCTAAGTTAACAGAGTAAACTTTTTTCATCTCTTAATGCAGAAAACACTAATTCATCTTTATAATTAATGATATTGAAAGAATCATATTCAAATCTAACATGACATCTATCATCCCATAATTTTGAGATACTAAGAATATTATATTTTAATCCATCAATAAATAATACTTTAGAAATTAAATTTTGAGTTAGAGTTACCAATTACGTCAAAGCACATGATCTTTCCTTTAGCATTGTAACCAAATGTGACATGTCCTCCATATATTTTTAATAGATTCTTGAAGAATGAGTAGTCCTCTGTCATGTGTACTGATCATCCATTGTCCAAGTACCATACACATTTACAGTAACTATTTAAGAATCTTTCCTACAAAATGGTTATGTAAAATCAGATTTTGGTACCTATAATTGTTTGGGTCCAGTAATATTAGTAATAAGTGATTTAGGAAACCATATCTACCTCATAGTTTTCCTATAAGAATTATGTAATGTATTTAGAAAATAAACTATATTTTTTCAATAAAAACTTGAAATAGTAGAAGATTTATCATAAATGAAATTAGTTGATTTGTTTCCAAAACTATGAGTAAAACTATATGTCTTAGATTTTGAAACAAAACTTTTTCTACCAATATATCTTTTTCCATGTTGATAAACAATGCTAGTGTTGTATTTAGGGGCAATTTGTTTTCCTAGAATTTTAGAAAAGGTATTCTTCCTGTTGATAAACGTTTCTAGGTAATTCTTCAATTTCTCATTAGACATTTTGAAATTCGTTTTTCTCTTTGAGCAGTTGAAATTTTTTCACTATTCCAGTTGTGAGTTTAGATTTAAGAGTCATAGTAAGAGAATATTGTTTCTTTAATGATATATATTTGTCTTTTAGTTCATTTTATGTTACTTCAAGGATGTTACAATACTCAAGCATTTCTTCATTAGTCATATTTTCATAGTCGCTCTCATTTTTACAATAGTATGAATTATGTACAGTGGAGTCCAATGTTACCTCAGATGTGTGTCATAAAAGACATATTGGTTTGGTTTGCCTATTCATCATGTGATGTTCCTGAGTCACTTGAAATGTCCTCAGAAGTACTCCAGGTTGCTTTCATGTCCTTTTCATGCTTCATATCCTTGTCCTCATAACTTTTTTTGCAATTGAGCTTTGAACGGTCATCCTTGATTTGTCCTTTGCACTTACATTCATAGAAGACAATCTCGTCAGTCTTGTCACTTCTTTTCCAGTCCTTCTTCTAATTTCCATTTTGGTCACATTTTCCCTTGAAGTTAGGCTGTAGAAAAAATTTCTTATTCTTGTAAAATTTCATGAATCTTCTGGATAATTAATCCATTTCTTCATCACTGCCAGTTGATGATTGTTCACTACTTGAACATTCTACAGAAGCTTCAAATTTCCCTTTGTCTTTGTGTTTAGAGGTGGTGGTCTTGAATGAAACAGATTTCCTCTTTGGTACATCCTCATCTTCCTTATTGACTTTCAGTTTCTCTTCATACATCATCAATTTACCAATAAGTTATTTTATAGGTAGATTACTTATGTCACACGATTCTCTAATAGAGACAGAGGTTCCTCTCCATCTTTCTGGTACACATCTGAGAATTCTCATGATTTGTTCCTTGGCAGTGACTTCTCTCCCAAGAAAACTCATTGTTTCAACAATCTCATTGATCCTAAGATTCATTTAAATGATAGGATAATTAGGTTTCATTTTAATGTTATCATATTTAATACTATAAGTTTTAAGTATCATTTCTTTTACACTAGATGTTTCGTCATGTAAGACAAACATAGTATCCCAAATTTCATAGGCAGTTTTATGAGAAGAATTTCTATTGAATTATTCATCTCCTAATGAGTAGTATAAATCATTCATTCTTTTCAATTGTTATTGTAGGCAGTTTTGATAGGTTCATCCCATGTGATTATATCAGTAGTAGGAATATTATATTCATCTATAATGGAAGACCAAATTTCAAAACCCATACTCTCTAAGTGTATTTTCATTTTAATTTTCCATTGATCATAGTTGGTTCTATTAAATAATGGTGGTATGTTGGTTGGAGCACCTTCCAATCTATTATCCATAATACAGAAATACTTTTAAAGATCTATAAATTAAGAATTAACATAAATTTAATGATCTTCAAATCATAACTACAATCACAGTTGAATAAGGGTAAAAAAATTCGTTATAAACACCCTTTAATACCAAATTTTGGTTAGATTAGATACTCAAGAGGGGGGTGAATTGGGTATCTATAAAAATTTATGATTAAAAATAATTTCTAAAATGTTTCTTCAAAAGGTTAAATATATCCTAGTTAATCAAGGTTATACTGTTATAAAGGTTTGACTGTTTAAATAACATCTTAAAAGATTGATTAGTTTCTAGTAATCTTAATTTCAGTTATTAATATTTATTTCAAAGTTATTCAATTAATACAAGACAATTATAACTTCTTTACATGATTAAATATCAAACAGAATTTTGTGATATCTGAATTGTATAGAAAAGTGGTAAAATAGAGAAGAATAAATTAATCTGCACAACGGATATGAAATAAGTGGTTCAGTCTCAAGCGGAGACCTAATCCACTCCACTTGGTGATCACCTTCCACCAAGCAGTTTATATAAATAAACTTTATCCACACCTTGGATCGGGGTTAACAACAATACACAAAACTATCCAAGCCACACAGGGACCTCTTCCACAGTTTTTCGTGGGTACAAACAACCAGCCACATAGGGACCTCTTTCACACTTATCGTGGGTATACACAAGAGTAAAAGAATGTTTGAGTAAGGATATCATGTATACTTTAGTTTAATGCAGGATATAGAGTGTGTTGTAATATTAATACACACTCTGCTCAAAAGCTAATAAAATGATGAACAATATAGAAGAAATATTGAGACAGGTTTAGAATTTCTCTGAGTGTTAGTCTTTGCATCTCTGGACTTCTGAGATGAGGTAGATGTAAAACTAATGTCTTCATATGAAAAAAAGAGTGTCGCAAGTCATACATATCCAACTTGTTTTATTTGTGGTGTTTGATAGTGTGAAGATGTTCTCAGGATTCTAGGATTCATGTATGTTGTGTGTGTTCTTTAGCAGAGTTGAGTTGCATGAGACAATTCTCTAAGTGTATTATATTGTCGCACTCCTTCCCACCAGCTTGTTTTCTTTTTTTCAGTATCATTCAACTACTCCCATATATATCCTCTATTTTTTTCTGGTCCGCATTACTCTTTTATCTTGGAGTTCATGTATTTGAGCCGACAGGTTGCAATTATTCTTCACCTCGTACCTCATACTATCAAGGACATGTCTACAAAAGAATCATTATTTATGTTTGTGCATTAAAATCATAAAATATGACAGTCAGAGATCAAATCTAAAGACGACAAAACATATTAGGAAACAATGTCATAGTATTTCATGGAAATATTGTCTCCTTCACATGATGTCTAGATTGGTCACAGTGTCTTGTGGTCATGGTTTCTAGATTTCATGATGTTTGAATGTAATGGTGTCTTGTCTGCAGTGTCTGCTTCATGGTGTCTTGTTCATGTTGTTTGCTTCATTGTGTCTTGTTCACGGTGTCTGCTTCACGATGTATTGTTTATGGTGTCTGCTTCACAGTGTCTTGTTCATGGTGTCTGCTTCACAGTGTTTGCTTGATGGTGTCTCATGGTCACAGTGTCTCAGACATTGGAAAATATATGTATTCAGACTTAAGTAGTGATATTCATGAAATGAATTAAACATAATAATTTTTCAGAGAAATCATTATTATATGAATCAAAAGATATTATATAGTCTCCAAACTGATTGTATAACACTTACGTGATTTGGATAACTTTTACTAATATATTGTACATTTTATGTGAGATAGATTACCTAGAGTTAACATGGTTTATAGACTGAATAAGATTTGTGATAATTAAAACATGATTAATACATGCAGAGTCCAACACTAATTGTTGAAATTCAAATATTAATTAGGTTGGATTGGTTCTCAATTTTTTATATAAGACTTTGTTAGATACAGTAGTTGACTATAATTATTAATAAAGGTATATAATATATTTTTTTCACTAGATAGACATTATTGTATTGGTATTTTTTAAACCACCTCTTGTGGAATATCTAAATTAATCTTTTATATTAGAATAAGATAAAATCAAATTTATGACTAAGAATTATATCATTAGAAAATATAATGTATTAATTTTGTATAATTATATTGATGTATTTCTTAATGATTTGTGATGATATCCACCTAACAGTAATGTTTAATTCCTTATTGGCCTTATCTATAATGAAAAAAACTATATATTAATATTTCTATAGAAAGTACCCTATAAAATAAGTTGAATTAAGAAAATACAAGAATTATATGATAAGGAATATATAGTCCCCAATTCAACACCATAAGGAGAATTTTTCATATTTTTTGATGAATAATGTTAGTTTTATGATATTGTACATTAATTATAGATAAATTAACTCAATTACTATTAAGAACAAGAAACCTTACCCCAAATTAATGACATATTTGTTGAAAATTAAGGGGACTAATACTTATAAAAGATTTATGATCATTTTAGTATTCACTAATTAAAATATAATATGGATAATATACCAAATGTTCCATTTAATACAACTTATAGTCATTATGATTTAATATTAATTCCTTTTGGATTAAAAAATGAACCCATGATGTTTAAGGAGCTGATGAATATAGTACTATAAGAATTTCATGATTACATTTGTTATGGTATTTATTGTTGATATATTTGTATGATTTATGATCTATCAAGAGAATTAGAAACATTTATGAATTATTCTTATGACATTTACAAGAAAAAAATATATGTGAAGTTCAATAAGTTCAAATTCTGGCTTCAAGAAGATTAATTTCATGGATATATAATCTATAAGAATGGAATATATATTGACCCATTAAAGAAAAAAGTAATTGAGGAATAGAAGATACTAAATAATATAATTTAGATATATTGTTTCTTTATCATACCTAGTTACTATCAGTGATTAGTTAAAATATTTCCAAAATTATCTAACCCATTATCCCAGTTAAAATGTAATGTTGTAAAATATAAATGTTCAAAGGCATGTGAATAAAGTTATGATGAATGTAATAATAGACTGGTAAATATGTTAGTGTTAACATTACTAATTAGGAAGGAAGAATATCTTATATATAAGGATGCATCAATAAAAGGACTGGGGTTAATCCTTTTGAATAATGATACATTATTTCACTAAGCATCGAGCTAATTAAATACCCCTAAAAAGTATACATATATGATACAGAGTTCTATGTAATTTTATTTTTCTTAAATACATGGAGAAACAATATTTTTTGAAATTTCTGACATATAAAAAAACAAGAATTGTATGTGTATATTCACATATACAGTTATCAACATGAGAAAAATGATGTCAAAATAACTAATCAAGGACTATGATTGTGTGATAAACTACAACCATGAGAAGGATATAAAGTTGGAATATGCATTAAGTAGGAAGGATCATGAAATTATATCCATGACAAGGTGGTACATGAATTCAATAATCATGGGTTAAATAAATTTGGACATGGAAATTATTATTGAAGGGGAAAAATCATTCCTTTTCCATGTATTATCCTAACAATCATTACAATGTAATATAAATAATTATCAATAAGATTATGAGGGTCTATAAAATAAGATCAAATCCATTAATGCTGTGATATTAATATAATTTAACTATAAATATTTAGTTTTGAAGCGTGGAAATGAATTATGAATGGAATTGGTACCTAAGATGAATAGGGTATTACTATTGGATGATCATATCTCAAATTATTTTATAGACCCAAGAAAAAAGATATATAGGGATTTAATAGATTACTTCTTATAGGATAAAATAAAGTGGGAAGTTTCTAAATATGTGTCATGATTCTTGGTATATCAAAAAGTAACGTTATAGAGATAACATACAAAGGGTATCATAATACCTCTCTATGTACTTTGTGAAAGTTAAACAATATCACAATGATTGTTATTAATAGACTTCATAATAGATCCAGGAGTTATGTTTTTATATCGATTATCATGGATCATCATAAAAATTATGCACATTTCTTTAATATAATGAAGGATCCACACCTTGAATAACATGAATAGATCTATATTAATAAAGTTTTGATGATTCATGGTTCACCTTTATCGAACTTATATGCTCATAAATATCATTTCAGGTCAAATTTTTAGATATTTCATCAATATAATTTCAACAAAGAGTAATATTTAAGAAAAAATGTCATCATCAAAAAAGGGAAGTCTAAAAGCACTATCCAAGTACTAGAATACATGTTGATCTCATCATTTCTTTACATCCAAGAAATATTGTCCATGTATTTACCTCTATTTCAATTTTCATAAAAAAATAAATTATTATAATGCATAAAAATATAACTATATTAAGTGTAGTATTATAAAATATTTCATATTCTAATATTATGGGATAAATATGGGAAAATTATATTAGTTAGTTAATTAAATGTTAAGGAGATGACTGAGAAAGTATGAGTTATCTGAAAATAAATCAAGGAATCTTGAAGTAGACGAAAGAGTTATAATGATAATTAGAGGAATGATTTGATGTTTGAAGTATGGGACTATATATTCTTGAATATACCACCATGTATGATTTTTATAATGATTAGTCGCAAGGGGAAATAAATTTCTAATTTACATTAATATTTTCTTTGGATCTTGGATATCAATAATGTCATGGGCTATTATTTTTCAATGTCATAAAAATTCGTTAAAACATATGGAATCATTCATATCAGAGTATTGAAAAATTATATGTTTAACCCAATGCATATATTCACTATGAAATATATAAAGCTACATCTTAACATGTCATATAATAATGATCATATCATGATTTAGGGTTCTTGAGAAAAACTGTTGTGGAATTGAATAACTTGACTAATAAAATCACTATAGATGAATTTAATGTTAGGGGAAAAATTTGGGATCATGAGGATGAAATAATGAATACTTTCACATGTTATTTTTGGAATTATATTTACTCTTAATTTCAAGGATGAAATAATTTAAAAGGGTAGAATATAAGCCCTAATATTATACTATTATGAATAAAAATTTCATTACGACACCCATCACATGAGACAAGATATTTTATTTTATCACAATAGTATAATATAAATTTTAGTGTTAAATTCACAGGAAGAATTGTATCTAAAACTATAAGAAAAGTAACAATATATAGAATCACTATAAAATTTAACTCTATAGGATCATATTATGTAATGAATACAACAAATAATAGAGACATGATATTATGAAGGAAAAAAGGAAATTGAATTTACATGATACATAAATTAAGAGAGTGAAATTAATTATTTTCGAAGTTACAGGAGGAGTATCTATAATGGGTAATATGACTATTGGGATGGTAAGGTGACTATTTTATTAGTGGAATAGTAATATGACTATTGTAGCAGTGTTGTGACTATTATTAATAACAATATCCATAATATATATATAATATTAAAAAATTTAATAAAAATAAATTATTTATATTCATTATTAAATAAGAATGAAATTAAATACTAGAGTTATAGAATAATAAAAAAGTTATTAAAATAGATTTTTTAAAATTTTGAACCAAAATATATGATTTCAAAATAAACTAAGATTATTATATATAAACTAAATTCTACATGTATTAGAAGTTATTTTCATTAAAATTAATTTAATTTTATAATCCACATGTGGAAATTATCCATTTTAGATTTTTTTGATATTTATTAGAAAAAAGATGTTTGTTTAGTGATTAGAAAAATATTATATGGGTATATGGTTTCTAATCTGAATTCATTTTGATATAAAAATATTTAATAATTAATAAATATTAATAAATTAAATAAAAATATTTTATTTTATTAAATTTATTTATTTTAGTGTTTATTTGTCAATTTTCAAAATAATAATGGACTTTCCCAATTCTAAAATAGAAATTAAGGTTTCAAGAAAATTTCTATGTGGAAGAAATGAAATATATCAAGAACAATAAAATGATTAAATGTCTTTAGATTCATAAACATATTAATTTTAGAAAAAAATAATTAAATGTCAAATAACTTGATATAAAACCAGGGGTAATCCAATTGTATTGAATTTTCCACATCATATATTTCCAAAGCCTAAAAATAATAAATAATTGTACCAAATTTTCTGAAATTACCCACTCATCCCCTTATTCTTACTCATTTAAAAATCATTGATCATAGATATCCTCTTAATAACCCTCTAAGTAGTCATTTAAATCATCTTTAAATTGACTAGAGTGTTTTTTATTAGGTTCTATGAAGCTACTTAGAAGTTAAAAGTTCTTATTCCTCTTCAATTAATTTTCAATTGAAATTATTTTTTTATAATCTCTTTTAATATTCTAATTTATATACAGACATGATAATAATTATTTGGTTTTACAATATTTTTTATTAATTATTAATGATATATTACACACTCTAACAAATTATACAATTTTCCTAATTTAATGTTTCACCAAATTATGGTTTCGTAATATCCTCTATCAATTTCAATTTCCAAATCATTACAGTTCCTTGTATTTCAATATAAAACAATGTTATATGTTATTATTATGCATCATGTATTCTAATATTAATGGCATATTACTATTTTATCTCATTTTACCACCTTCAATCATTATCATAATGAAAAAATATTTCTATATACATAACCTCTGTTATCCAAATCTCTAGTTATGACATGTATTTGTATTACTAAGAATAAATTATTTCTAAAATTTGGTATTTTTCTAGATAATTATGATAAAGGTATACCTGGTGGATTCACTATTATAATTTTGGTAGATTAAACTCTATGTCAAAACAAGCTCACAGTTGGCCTCAAAGGATACCATCAAAGATGATTCTCTATAAGAAAATTTTATATCACTAATTACAATAAAATATGTTTGTTCATAATCATAATTTGTGGAAGGGGATTTTCTATAATTTCATTTTAATCTTGACTTTGAAAAATATTTTAATCATTGATTAATATTTGTTGATATCTTTATATAATTGAAGTAACATATCCAATTAATTTGTTATTATTCCATGGAAATGGGTACTTTCCACTTCATTTTTAAGATCCTATAGTTTCAAATTTTATTAAATGGTACTCGCCTAGATAGACATACCTCTCTATAACTATGAAAATAGATTGACATGGTTTTATATCCTTTAATTCTAGATGGTGAAAAATAATATATTTTATTATTTTGATTGAATTATATACACATGGATAGTCATACCATTTGTTTGATTATATAATTTTTTTAAATTATTTTAACCATAATTTTTTTATGGGTAATAATTTATTATTTATCTATTTACCTATTTGAGACTCCTTGTAAAACCTTATGATTTTTCTTTTTAACCACTTATTTCATTTAAAAGATACATTTGACTTATTATTTAATGGGTGGGAATTATAATTAAAAATCCCCTTGATGTAATTTAATTTCTGATGTGACAATCATAATAGGGTATCTGGTGTATGCCAACACTTTTATGTATGGTTTCATATAATGAGTCCCTAAGATATGTCTATGATTTCCATCTTTATGCATTACATCATTTTGAGATCTATTATTTTTATCCATGTGATTATTATTGTTTCCATTATTATTTCGTCCATAGTTATATTATGATCAAATTATTTTTTATGTGGAATTATTTTTTAGCTTATTCTTGTTATACTATGTATGTATTTTTATTCCATGTCATATATTATTATAAACTACCATTTACTGAGAGTGTTCACTAAATATTTTAATTTTATCCCCATTTATTTAAGAAAATTAAATTATTTTTATGGGTGGAATAATGATAAAATTACAGAAAAAAGAATTTTGAATATATTATTATGATGTGATTCAAATTTCAAAGGAAATTTAATAACCATGTATGAATCTAATATCCTAAGACTATTAATCTATTGGAACATGTACGTAATTATTTTTTGTATTATGTACCATTATAATAATTAACTAATAGCTATAGTTTATTATAATTGGGTTTGTTACATTTATATACATTTAATAAGTAAATGGAAAATTAAGTAAATAACCTTTAGTAGGGAATAAAAGAAAATTTAGACGAATCATATGGGATAGAGTAATAGTGAGCAGATATCAAAAATAATTGGAATGAAATTGAGATACCCCATACCATAGATTTTATTTTGATTTGTCTTATTTATATTTTCTATATAACTAAATTATGTTTACTTTAACATTAATACATATGTATATTACACTGATTTATGTTATTCTTCATGAACTATAATCGATTGATTTTATTTGTTAAACTTTTTTAAATATAAAATGGCACGAAAACACGTGTGATTCAATTATTCCCTTTTTCATTTTATTATTATTTTTTTGTTACTTTTTATTTATCCATAACTAAAATATCCTATAGAAAAATAAAAAAAATAAACAATATATATATTTACATATAATATATTCAAAAAACTGACTTTCCATTATAGTGGTTATAATAAAACAACTGATGATGTCCTCATATAAAGTTAAATTGACCATTAACATGATTTATCGAAAGAGAGAGATATAGATAATACACATACACATATATTTTAAATAAAAAATTATTGGTTAAATAAAATCATTAATATTATATTAATATAAAAGATAATATGTTTTTGTAGAATGTTTTAGAAATGAAAATTAGAATGAAACATTATACGAAGAAAAAATCAAGGAAGGGGAAGTAATTCCACCACATCCTTAATATTTTATCCTTTACTAAGACCTAATTACAAGTGTTTATAGATTTGGGTGAGACCATAAAATCTCAAAGTGCCTGTAAAGGATTAATATGAGGGATTTGGTAGATGATTCAAAAATGTGATTAATTTTGAATGTTATATTTCATGGGGATGATAGGGGTATTTATACTTGAATATAAGGGGTATTTTGGGTATAATTAATCAATAAAATATTATTTTTTTGACTAATAATTACAATAGAGATCAAATATGAAACTATTAATACTATTTAATTAAAAATATATTTTTTATGATTTTGAAACTCTTACACTGCTGAAATTAATTTTTATATTAAATTATACAAATAAATAATGAAATCAATCATAAATTATTATTTTAATGAATATATTATCACATAATACCATGGAATGTACTTTTTTTTATTTTAAGTTGTCTTTTATTAAAATTGATATTTATATTAATTACAGAATTTATGGTTCATAAAAAATTGTATATATCATTAGGTCATTATTAAATAAATAGTACACTATCAAACTTGTTGTATTTGAAAAACGGTATATTTAGTATTTTCTCAAGAAATCATGTTTTCTAATAAAATACTAGAAGTGTTTCTTAGATATTTTCAATGTGATGGTTTCCAAAATTAAATTTATTTTCTCAAAATAACTTTCTAAACTTATTTAATTTTAAAATTTAAATATTAAAAAAATTATGGTTTTTATGAAATATGTTAAAACTTGCATTATTAGAAAGTTATACTTATACTTTAATGGAGTTACCTATTTTGAATTTTTATTTCCAATAATTATAATATTTATATTAATTTATTTATATATGGTAGCTATTAATTAACAGTCATTTTATTATTTTAATGGATAGGTTATTATTTCGATGGCTATGTTATGTTTTTTTTGTCTGGTTTTATTTCAACAATTATGCTACTTCTATAACTTTCATATTATCTTTTCTATCAATGTTATCTGAATAAAATAACTTTATAATTTATAATGTTTTGTTTTATTTTCAGTGTGTTTTTTACAACTATGGTAATTCTAAAATATCATGACCCTATATATTTTAATGTTATAATCATGTTATTATTTTTATTATACCATTATACTATTTTTTAAGTTTATTGAATTTATTTATCATTCATATGTAATGTTATTTGTTGATGAGAAAAATTCATTTTCGTTTTTATTAGTTGGTTCATGTAGTTTATAATATACGTTATACTATTTTTTTAAAAGAAAATATTTTCTATGTTAAACAAACAAATATGTTAAAAAAGAAATTTCATTTTTACAAACTATGGGTCATTAGAAGATCTCCATACAGGGAAAAAATAATGTATCCAAAAAACGAAACACTAAAAAATCCATATGATAAATGGATCCAAACCCATATGGAAATAACCTATAGGGATGATGTGAAATATCACTTAAGATTCACTAGAAAATCAAACTGTTGAATATATAATTCATCACATATCTATCTAAGTACATCCTTGTGACCCTAAAAATGGCCTTAAAATTGGGGGATAATGATCATTCATTTGTTTGATTCCTTTCAAATTTCATTCTCTAATCAAACCTAACCTCGTCATTTATCATTTAGTTATCTAGCATCTGTTGTCTCTCCCATCAGTCAGAATCATCACATCTCAAAAAAAAATTGTAACATCTTAAATCACATAACATGAACTCATAAATCTTATCCTTTATTTCCATTTTCACATATGAATGAAAATAAACTATAACCTTCTTCATTGATATGAAAATATTAGTCTCTATAAACTAAGATACACCACCTCAAGATAATAAAGATATAGGAAAAGGCTAGTGCACGCTCATCCGTTTTATAATTTCCAAAATAGAGGAAAAGATAAGAATAAAAAAAAGATGGAAGATAGACCATCTTGGATAATTACACAAAATATTTAACCTAACCAACCCTAGAAACATGGAACTTAAATAAATAACATAACTATAATAAAATTATATCAATAATTTTAAAAATAAACCATCACCTTTTTCAAATCATATAGATATAACCACAACCTAATATCACAAAATCATTTCTCACTATTTAATTATATTCCTATAAATATCCTTTAGGATCATACATAGGGTGTGCATTTAACATTCGAGAACTCCTCCGTTGGGACTACACACTCAGGGTGGGGAAAGACCCTAGAAGAAACCAGAAAAAGCCCTTATAAAATGTCAAGGACATTGCTAGAACGCCCCTCATGAGACACTAGTAGAGAGAAAGGGTAAAAAATAGGTACACCATAATTCTAGAATCAGTTGTTCGATATCTCAACCTAGAAACATCATTATAGTTTAAAAAACATTATTGAACAAGGAAATTAAACATTACCACTGGACCAAGGAGGTACTTCACCATAAGTAAATATATATATATTTTTAAGGAAATATAGAACAATATGTTAGGGAAGGAATCTAGAGAGAATAATTGGAAGTATCTTAAAATACCAAATGTGAAGGTAAAAGACAATATAAGTCAACTGTATACAGGAATGTTTAAATCAAGGAAAAAAACCCTATAGTATATTTTTATTGATGAGTATGTATTATTTCCATGTGTAAAAAAGGATTTGCTGTGGGGGTGTGATAATGTAATAATTCTTTATATTAATTCACTACCACGTTTTTTTAATTTCTATTAGGTGATAAATATCTATTATTATTAAAGTGTAAAAAAAGATATGGTTTTATGATATTATTATAGTAGTAGTCTGTGGGTTTTAAATATAACATTTAACTATTTCTTATAGGTGTTATATTTTTGTTATCGTTTACATAATAACATGGCGTTCTTTTATGTAAATAGTAACAAACATTTCAAATATATATCACTTTTATATTCTAATTTTATGTTGATTTATCTTCCATTTAAAATGAATTATTTTATATTGATGATTTCATCAACCATGTGTTCTATTTTAAACTTTATTTTATTGTATAGATTTTGGGTATGTGGTTTTTATAATTATTTAACTAGAATATAAAAATAGACAAAATTTCAATTACTTTACCTTTAAATATCCCTAAATATGTTAAGGGTTTCTAGAAGTTATTATATTTTCCAATTATAAAACAATTCATGCAAGGAAGAATTAATTTTTCATGTCCTTATATTTTAATTTGGTAGATGAAAATCTATGAAGTGTATACAAAAATGATATTTATATAATTTAATATTCGTTTTGTATGATGGACTTGAGATGGAGAATAATTCATTAATGAAATTTCAATATTTTATCATATTTATAATGATCATGACAGTTCCACAATAGTTTATAATGAATTTTATAAAATAGTTAATTATTATTTGGGCATGCATCACAATAGTGTGATAATCAAAAAATATCAATATATTTTTATTATCATTCTATAGAGATTAATACATGGGATATCCAAACTGATAAATCATATGAATTTTATGAATTGGTAGAATATTTAAATCAATTTTTATATTAAGAGTGTGAAAAATATTAAAAATTAACATTATTACTAAAGTTTTATCATATATAGTAATTATGTTGAATATAAGTAATTAAATAACCAGGATATTAGTGTTATTACATGAAGATTTTGGTGAATTTAAAATCTTAAAATAATTTAATACGATGAATAATGTTAATAATAATATTAGTTATAGGTATATGATGATATATGCTTTTATAATTAACATTATGTTATATTGGAAAGAGGATTCAAATAATGAATGTTGTAAAAGATTCAAATTTAAGATGAAAATTTATTAGTCATGATACATGGATGAATGAATGTACTACTACAAAGAGGAATGGGAACAAAATGGTGGTTTTTTGTTACTCTATATTAAAATAAATGTTAAAATAAAATTCACATCATCTAATTCTGCATAGTATAAAAACTGAAATACTATCTAAAAACAATTAATGTTTTATAATACATTTAATAGATTCAATAACATAAATATCATTTGATTTTTTGGTATAAATTTAACTTCACATCTGAGAAATGTGTGTTTGGGGTTGTTAACAGATGAATTAAATTAATTTTGGGCTTTATGTACCACTTATATCATATGAATATTTATTTTTATCGCTTATAATATACATCCATAGAGGTGTATGAAAAAAATCATTATTTGATGATCATTATATTAAAAAATTAATAGAAATGATATTAATACATACTTTAATCCACTTACATAATAATTATAAATTAATTTGGATAATTATGTAGACACATATAATTAATCCACTAAAAACTATATGAAATACGTGTTGTTATTATACCATTGGTGACTTTCCTAGACTAGTAAATGTTTTTGGTTGGAAGACTAACATTGGTTCATAATGTTAGTGATGTGACTTTGATTTTGAATCTAAAATTGTATATTATATTAGGAAATGGTGTTTATAGTGTCATCATTTATTCTTGGATGAATATCATACATTTTGGTTTAGTAACTCATGATTTGATGGTTAGAATGTTTTTATTTCACCTCAATAAATGATATAAATATCAGAATTGTCAAAAAATTATCAATTATTAATACATAATTTTGGAAAGTAAATTAGTTAAATGACATTGAAAAAATATTATTCACCTAATCATATGTAAAAAACATAAAAATGGAAAAAAATGATTATAGTTTTTAAAATTACTTATTAAAAATTTCTAATTTTATGTCTAAATAACTTTTTATTACCATAGGGAATTACGTGTGTGTCAATATGTTTCTTACAGTACAAAATGAGTTATTAAAATAATAATATAATCATAATTTGTATAAATTTTTTAATAAATTAATATAATGAAATATATATTGTAAAATGATAAGGGTATTATATAGAGGTAATTTTTATTGGAAAATAATGAAAAATATTTACTCTATTAATGATATAAAAATGTAAAAGAACCAGATAGATATTTAAGTAAAATGTCATAATTTTTTAAAATTAAAATGTATTAAGATAAATGAAATAAAATATTAAAACAATCATATTTTGGTAAATAAATATATACTAATGGAATTGCGTAACTTATTACTTTTAAAAATAATAGAATTAATAATTTAATATTATAATTTCTTTACAAAACCTTGTGAAACAATTTGAAAACTTATATATGTTTTTAAATAATAAAATGTTTTATAAAGATATTTTTCATTTGGAGGAGATATTTACACCTTTTTTCTCTATAATTATTTTTTTATAGTATATTTTATTAAGAATTCTCATGATAGGGGACCCATACACTATCAATGGATATATTTCAAAATAATGAAATTTATTTTTAATTTTTATCTTTTCTAAATTAAATTTTCCCAAATTATAACATTTGATGTATATTATGTTATAATATATTTCTTTATATATATTTAGGTCATTTTGACTCTTATATGAATGAAAAATATAATAGTATTGGTTTTAAAGTGAGGATGGCTTTTCTAGTGCATGTAATTTGAGGTCTATTTTAGGGAAATTGAATTTATTATAAATAATTTTAATTATATTAAGTCCAATATTAGTGGAATTTAATGTCATGGAAAAAAATTCATATATATTGATTTTTTACTTAAAAGAGTGGAACTATAAATTCCTCTATAATCGAATTGTAGGTTTAGAAATAGACTACAACATTGAGTCAAAAATATTGTGTTTCCCTTTTGATAATATTTAGAGAATTTTTATATTTTTTTATGATGAAGTTATGTTAATGGTGATTATTTATATAATAAATAATATTTCAGTTTTGACCAAGAACTCCCCTATAAAATTTATACTCTATAGGGAACAATATAAAGGATAGTGTTTGGGTGGATTCCACTACCAGAGGGGCATCCATTGAAGGGAGGATTCTACACTAAAAAATTTCTAATTGATGTGGGTAGATTAAGGTGATTTTTTTTACATCATTTATATATTAAACATTTCTGTTCTTTTTTCTTAAGTTATTCTTTAATTATGGCCATTGGAAATTCATGTTTTTTTCTACATGATCAAAAGAACTATATATTTATATAATTTATTAAATTTTATGTACAAACTAATACAACTATAAATTTGGGTTTATTAAAAACTACCCTTCCTTCGTGCTAAAAAATATAACAGATAATGGGTAGTTTGATTTGTTCTTGTCTTAACAGTGATAAAAGTATTTAATATATCATCGATAAAACAATTTTTTTAATAATAATAAAATATTAATTTCATAAAAAATGTTCATATATTATTTAAAATCATATATTTATATATAAATATATTTATATTGATATAAATCTAATATATATTATAAAATATAATTTATATAATACTAAATATGTAGTCACACTTAATATATAATACATTTAGTGAAAACGGTATATAAAATATTTTAAAATTAATATCAATTTAATATTTACTATATTTTTATGATTAATAGTTATTTAATAACAATTTATGGATAGGAAAAATCCAATAAATTTATAAATGATCAAAAATAAGTTGAAAACATGATTCGAATTTCAAACGGTAATAACTTTTTATCTGGGGGCCTGTTGGAGCTGTACCGCATATAATACCAAAACATATAAAAATATATACTAGGTGGTCATTAGGGGAATCCATATCATTGTTTTTTCTAGGTTAAAAATGTATCTAATGAACTCTAAAATAGGGCTTTTTGTGTACCATAATTTTTTTAACATTTGATGTTATACTGGTCTCGTTTAAGGGGTCTTCTTGTTTTTTTTGTAGAGGCTCAATTTATACTCCCAGGTTAAGTCTTATATATATTAGGTCACTCAAATTTTATAATTTTTAATATTTTAGGGTTAATTGTAATTATATATATACACATATATATAAATATATATATATTTACAAATAAAAATTTAATTGCGTGAATAAATACGTAAGAAAAATTTCATATTAAGTGTCCTTTTAAATTTATAATCCATATATAAATAGAAAATAATATTCATTTTATTTAAAATAAAAAATTATAAATATATATATATTTATACAATGTACATATAATTTATATATATATATATATATCTATGAGTGTGTGTGATTATATATTAACAAATAAATATATATTTATCTATATATTTTAATACACACACACACACATATATATATTAATGAATAATGTATATAAATAAAATTTAATATTTATAATTATATTTATAAATTAACACGTATGTGTTTATATATATATATATTGTATCTATTTATTTATTTTTAAACATGCACACCCTATGATACCCCACATTTTAATACATATTAATTTATGATTTATTATTTAAATACACTTAATAAAACCCTTATAATATAATGAGGCCTAGTGACTTTGGGTAATTAGGTACATAACATAACCCCATGAAGTAAAATACAACATCTTTAATTAAAAACTCAATAACATTCGCTTATATTCCATGGATCCTCCAAAGCTCCAAGGGATGACCTAGGAAATTACATATGAAAGGGGTGAGCTATTTATCCCGGTAAGGGAATAATTAGGGAAAAAATTGTGAGTGAAGTATATATGAGTCCATAGGTATATCAAAAATAGATATAAGGGGTGAGAATCATAATCATGAACAATGAGGCATGATATAACATTATAATATCAAGGAAACATAGGAATGTTGAAACAACATAAAACATGAAATCATAAACATAGGTAAAGGTTAAGAATTGGGAAATCTTTACATAATGTACTTAGGATAAAAAAATTCAAACCAAACAAGTTATCGTATTAGGGAAAACCATTACCCAATGTATGAGAGGGCTATATAATGATGGGCCCACTTGTCACATCCATATCATGTACAAGCATAAGTGTACCATATAGATCATACAACATAAGGTTTTAATTTCATTCATTAAATAACATTATTCAGGAGTGCGGTTTTAACATATGGAAGTACTAAATAAATAAAGGGTATGTATATATAGTTGAATATCCCTGAGTAGAAATGATTATGGTTATTCACTACACAATTTTTTGGAATGGAAAATCACTAGATAATGTCAGCAACATAAAAGGTGGAACATAATGATTAAAAAAATATTTTAATGAGAGTTAAAGGGTTACATAATAACATAGAAATAAAAATGAAAATAATAGGGATATGTAAAAAATATCCCAACATGAAAAACTCTAAATTATGGGCATAATATAAAAATGGTGCTTGAATAAAGAGGATAAAGAGAGGATCCCTTACATTCATAGGGTTATTATTGAATCTTAAGAGGATCTTTCTAAGATATTGGGGAACATTGGAAAGGCTGTACGGATATAATGGTGAAGCAAATTCGGGCTCCAAGGGTTTTTAGTGATGAGTAATGCGATGTTGGGTGGGTTTTATACCGAAAGAGAGGATAATTCTTTACTAATTTATAAAAATAGGTTTTGGACCTTATATGATAAATTAATTCAAACCACCAACCATAAAATGGTTTTTGACCATTTTTTTACATAACATACTTGGATTTATTTATTACTCTAAAAATATAACTTGTTAAAATTATACCCTCGATCATGTGAAAGTGAGACATATTTATAAAAAATTGATTTTAAAACCTTAAAATATAATATATGTTTTGAAAGATTCATTAATAATTTATAAAATTAACTGACATACATAAAAATTATTTTAAATGGAAACCATTATTTTCATAATGTTTACATTTTATAGAAAATATTGTGTCAGTTTTGTTTCATTATCATGTCATAATACATAGTGTATATTTATACCATAATTAATTTTTACCAAAATAATTGACTATCGTATATAATTATAAAAAAGTGACCATTGAATAATTTTACCAAGATAGTTTCAAAATTAATATTTATATTATCAAAATAATTATCTTATTATCATAATTTAATATTTTAAATCAATAATACCCATTTTTTAAAAAATAATGGGTTTTATAGTTATAATTTTTAAACTCTTATAAAAATTACATTTGGATTCATAAAATTATATTATAACGTATATATAATATATATAATTTAATATTATCATTTTATTAAAATATAATTTTTTCAAAAATTTTTGAATTCATCAAAATATTTTCTTGATTGAAACTATTTATTTCCGAAAAATACAATATTTGGTTCATCGTATACAAATATGATTTTTAGAAAATATATTATTAATAAATATTAAGTAACAAATGATTAATATATTTATTAATTTATTAAAAAATATACAAATTTATATAGTTAGGGTCTATATACATATCCCTTTTATTACACTAGTGAATTCCCTCTCGGTAAGGTGTGTGATGGTGATATCGTTTTGATTTTTTTTGGAGAACATGGTTTGGAATGTGGATTAAATGAGCTTTAATTTATTAAATAAATTGTTTCCCTCATGTTTTGGTTTTTAAATCCTAGGTTATCTTATTTCAGGTAAAATATCAATGATGTTGTCTCCCTCAAAAACTCGGGTAAATGGGTTTCATAAGGAATGACTCTACTAGTTGAGGATATCAGTTCATTGATTTGTGTCAATGTGATTTGTCATAGCCCTATATATATATATATCATAAAATCACTATATGAAAGCTATACTATCCATGGTTATGATGTTTAATGGTATCTTGAATATGAAAGGATATAACTTATAAGGGTCCAATATAACAAAATTATCACATTTATTTTCTAAAAATTCATTTTTTAAGAAAGAACCTACCCATTTAAAAGATAATTTTATTTATAAATGTTAAGGTCATTAAATTATTCCCCCGTAAAACAATTCACCATAGAAATTTCATTCATACACTAAAACAGATGATGGTACTTCTATTTCATCACCTCTTATAGTTCAGAAGGCACTTCATCAAACATGTTATTTTGTCACAACACTTTGACATGGTGAGTTTTCTTATTTGGAAAAACATAATCCATATAATATAATATCTTCATAGAATGTTACTAATATAAAATATAATTCTCTAAGGGTACCACATCTATATTCAAAAAAATTGAGGGATCTAGTATTTACCTTTTTAGGAGGTATACATGGAATACATCATGTACTTGGGATATGTTATGTGGGAGTACAGGATGATTTTCAATTTCACTAATGAGATAAAGTATCTTCAATGGGATGATGTATATTGGGATAACCTTTCCCTTTTTCTCAAAAATCATGACTTTTTTAAATGTAAATATATAAAGGAGCACTTTATCTTTGACCTAAACCATTATGTCTCATTATTGATTGTTATCATATATTTTCTGTTTCTTTTTGATAGATTTCATATGATGATGAATGGTTCAATACATCTCTATAATTTCTTATATAATTTATGTATCCATCAGGTTCTTCTCTCTAACATCATCCTATCATGTTGGATTCAAAAACCACTTCCCATACAGATCCTCATAAAGTTCAATTTTAATTCTAGGATGGAAATTGTGGTTATATGAGAACTCCATTTGGGGAAGGATCTAATCCCAAAAACCATGTATATCCATTTAACATGATATTTTAATATCCTCTAGAGCATGAAAGCATATTTTATACTAACAATAAAACTTAGCATGATAGGAAGTGATGAATTTTTTTTCTTTATCCAATACTTACTAAAGGATTATCTAGAACGTTGAGGAAAACCCCGAATCTCTATTAAATATAATAAATACTGGAACTCCTTGTATTATTACAACTTATGTTATATATATCATAGAGTTTTTATTAAGTGATAAATATTCCTTCATTTAAATGAAATGTGTTACCTTTGTAAGGAAATTGACAACCACCTGGATGGTGTTATTTCCCTTACGTGTCTTGGTGAGTCCAATGAAAAAATTCCAAGGTTATATTTTCCCATTTACATTCTAGTATGGGTAATGGTTACATAACACTCTAATACTTATATCATCCATCCTTGACTTATTTTAATACCAAGAACTGAGCTTTAAATTATGAAATCACCCTCTTTATGATATCGCACCACAATTTTTTCTTTAAATATCTATACATATTATTGATTCCAAGATGATCTGAGAAGGTTGATTAATATGCATCATATATACATTAAATTTTTAGTTCTTTTTTGTATGGGATGAAAATTTAGGTTAAGAATTTTATAAATCCCTCTTCAGTAAAGATGACCTTTGGTATATTCATTGCATTTTTCAGTAGTACCTCATTATTATTCTGGCCTTCCCTAATCCTCAAACGAATTAATGGTTCAATAGTTTTTTTAGAATTGTTCAATGAATATCATTTTATTATTCCCATTTTCGTCCATCTCATGTCCATGAACGTTGGATCCCTTTCAATCCTCATCAAGGATAGGGTTACAAGATCCTTTATACTATGGTCATTCTTCACTTTTTTCAAATTCTCTAGATGATAATGGATTGAACAAAAATAATCCTTGCTAATCTATAACAACCTCTGTTGGAACATGATGAGATCCTTTTGACTGAATATACACACAAGACTTTTATTATTTGTATATTTTTCACAATTTACCCCATAAAAATTATGTTACTAATTTTCGATTCAAATATCACAGCATCCAATAATAGATCACTGTTTGGGTAGTTCTACTTATGGATATTTAATTTTTAGTTGTAATAGGATACCACTTTTTAATATTTCATGAGTACACTACCCAAGACTTTTTTCGACACATCACTATTGATCAAAAATCATTTTCCATTGTTGGTAGAGTTATCATAGGTGCAGTTATTAGTCTCTTTTTTAACACATTAAATCTCTAATTATATTAATCGGATCAGAAAAAAAGCATTACTCCTTTTAGAGTTATTTAGGTTAATGTCCGTGAAAATCCTGAGAAGTTTCACACAAATCAATTATCATACCTATCTAATTGCTAAAAACTATTAGTTTTCATCAAAAATATTGGTTAGGGTTATCCTATAATTTCTTTTACTTTTGTAAGATCCATATATATTCATTTTTGGTGATAACATGACACAAGAAAGTTATTTTCTCAATAAAAAACTCATATTTTATATACATGTCAAATAACTATTAATTTTTCAATGACTTTATTATGGTACTCAAATACTCCTCGTGTTCTTCTTTTCTATTTGAGTATATAAGAACCTAATTTATAAATACTACTATAAATGTTTCAAGGTAATCCCTGGAGACATGATTCATCTATTCCATGAAGATTATTTGGGAATTAATAAGTATGAATGGAATTAATGTTAACTGATAGTGTCCATACCTTATACAAAAAAGTTGACTTTGGGATATCCTCTTTCTTCGCCATTAAATGATTATATCCCTACCGAATAAACACTATTGAGATGTTCTAGGATCCACATAGTTGATAAAATATTTCATCATTTAATGGAAGATGATACATTTTTTTACAATGAAATATTTGAGCTCAAGATAATTAATTCAGAGGCAAATTGACCCATCATATTCTTAAAAAATGATCGGCACACCCCACAATGAATAACATTGGTGTATAAAGCCTTTATGTCTATTCTCTAATAATTGATTATTTATCTCCTCAAGTGTAAAAATACAAATTATGTATGGAGTCTTAGGGGTTTAATTGAGATTTCAACATCTCTTTTCAAAGGCAGACCATGAAATTATATGGGAAATATATCAGTGAACTATCTCACAATGTACATGTCAATAACGATGATATTTTCCTTACTCTCAATCATTGGAGCTAGAAATGCATGCCACAAATGAAATAATATCCATTATTGATATGATAGAAGGATTTGAGACTAATAAACCACCTTGAAAATTTATATAATTGGATTGAAATTTAAAATATGAATGGTGATTTCATTCTATCGGAATTTTTTTGTCTCTATACAAGTAAAGACAATTCATAACCAGAATAGAATCGAATTCATATAAAGGGAGTATCATATGATTTCCTTGGAAATTATTCCCGTAAATTTGGATAGGTCATGAATTGTATTATTGGGATGAAATAATTGACCAATTTTTAATAATCATTGATTACTCAAGATCCATGTTTTGAGGTCGTGTTTGAATAGTTCAACAGAACTTGCACGATAAAAAAGAATTTGTAGAATCATAAATGATATGTCTATATTTATTTCACTATTTTATTCTGGTTCTAATAATTTAATTCATCAGAAATATATTTAGGGAGTAAAATTTTCACGATGATAAATATATTAACTAGGAACCATTAATATTCAATGGATAACTTATAATTCATATATATTCCTTAACCTATGAGTTTCTATGTTTTAATCTTTGTTATTCCTGATATATTTCTTAACATAAAATCTTATGTGATTTTTTTATACCCTAGTAATAGTTTATAAGGTTATTTCAAATTTAACAATGTATATCCCCAAGGAGTGAAAAACTATGTGTGAATCAAAGACTCTTTTTCATGCACCAGTTGACGATCGAGCCAAGCCTAATGCTTCTTTTTTGGGGTTTTTACCACTGGGAGTAACTGTTCGAGGGACACATATACTTATAATATCTAAACTATGATATATTTTATTTGAAAACACATGATATATACATTACCAAAATTTATTGATGTATTCATATGTTTTGTATTATCCTTAAGGCTTTTATGATTCTTTTATAATCCTAATCAACAAAAATAACTAGCATTTCCTCTAATAAAAACTATGATAAGTCATATTTTAATACACCTTAATTAATGATTTATTTTATAAAAATTCCCCTAATAAAACAAAAAATAGTCATGAGGCCTAAGGAAATTGGGTAATTTTGCACATCACATAAAAACTAGAAAAATAAATATAATAACATTATTTAAAAACTGAATAACTTCCTCTTATATTCCATGGGACTTCTAAAGATGCATGGGATAATCTGGGAACGTACATAATAATAAAGTGATCTATAAATACTAATAAGGGAATAATAAAATAATAACATGGTGATATTAGTACTTATGAGTCAATAGTCATATAAAAGTGACATAAAATGGATGTAAATCATAATCTTGAACAATGAGGCATGATATAACATGATAACATCAAAGAAACATATGAATGTGACAACAACATAAAACATGACATAATAAACATAATTCAAGGCTAACCACTATGAAATAATTACATAATGTTCCTATAATGACCTACAGGGAACAATACATGGTATCTCATGAGACTAGAACAATACCCAATGTGTTTTATGGCTATATTATTCAGGTACCACCATTAAATTCTTATCATGTACATGAATAAGCATTCCACACAAATCATACAACATAAGGATTACTTTCATCCCATACAATCCCAGGATTTTGAAGTGTGGTTTAAATATATGGAATTAAATAATAAATTAATTATAGTTACCTATAGTTTAATACCCTTGAGTGGAAATTGGGATGGGTATTTAGTAGAAAAACAATTTCGCATGGAAAATAACAGTATAATTTTGGTTGCATAATAGAAGTAAATTAAAGATTTAAGGAATGTTTCAGTAAGAGTGAAATGTATATATAATCAATTTCAGATCATATGAATAAAAATAATGATATGTAACAAATATCCATACATTAAAATTTATAAATAAAAAGACAAAATATAAATAAGATGCTTCAATAAAGAGGATAAGAAGAGGATCCCTTACCTTGAGAAGGTGTTTCTTAATGATTTGGAGGATCTTATTAAGAACTTGGGGGTACCTTGGGAATGGTATAGAAAGTTAAAGTTAGATTAAATGAACCATACAAGGGTTTTTACTAAGGATGAATGTGAGGTTTTGTGGGTTTTTATATAAAAGACATGGGAATTATTAATTAATTTCTAAACCTTTGTTTTGAACTATATTTAATAATTTAATAAAAAAAACAAAACATACCATGGTTATGTTCCCATGGATTCTACCAAACATGAGTGGATTTCATTATTTTATAAGTAAAACAACATAACTCTTTAATATAATACCCTGGGTGATGAGGAAGTGAGTCAAGTTTATAAAGTATTGATTTTAAAACCTTAAAATATATGATATGTTTTGGAGGATTAATTAATATTTCTAAAATTAATAAAGTAGCATATGAACATATTATTTTAATGGGGAAACAATATGTGGCTCATGGATACCTTTTATAGATTATATTACATCACTTTTTCATATATATTTTTGTCATAATACATTTTTTATATTTGTACAATATTTAATTTTTTAAACAAAAAATTGATTATCTCAAAAAATTATGAAAAAATCACTATTGTATAATTTAAAAGTCGTGATTTCAAAAATAATATTATTCTATCCAAATAATTCTATAAATATAATAATTTTCACTTTTAGGTAAAAAATCTCCATTTATTGAAAAATATTTCTTTTTTTACAATAGCATTTTCTGACCCTTATAAAAATTACAGTTGACTTCATAAAATAATTTTTCAAATATATTTAATTAATATAATTTAAATATGTTTTTTATTGATATATTATTTATTTCAAAAATTGTTGCAGTCATTATAAGATTGTGTTGATTGAAACCATATATTCCCTAAAAATACAATTTTTGTTTCATCATATCAAAATATAAGTTTTACCAAACATAATATTTAATGATTATAATGTAATAAAAGAAAAATATAATTAGTATTTTGTTAAAAATTAATAATATTATGTTCTAGATGTGCATCCATTTATTACATCATTGAATACCCTAAGTGTAAGGTGTGCGATGGTGATATTTTCTTAGGGTCATTCAGCAATCATGGTTTAGTCTGTATTCTCGATGAGCTTCAACTTCCACTATAAGTGGTTTCTCTCATATGTTACTTGTTTAATCTCATATCAGGATTGGTAAGATGAAAGTACAAGTGATTTTACCTTCTTTTTTATGCTTCGATAAACAGGACTTATAGGGAATGATCCTTCTAGTCGAGGTCATCACTTCCTTTTTCTACGTCAATAAGATTTATCAGAACCCTCTATATATACTAATTATATAATAATTGTATAATGGATATAGAATCAACTACTGAAATTATTAATGGTCATTTAAATCTGATAGGATATAACTTATAACAGTCTGAAATAACCAAACTAGTGCATGTGTTTTCTAAAGTTTTATTTCTTAAGAAATAGCATACTCTTATAAAAAGGGGATTTCATTTTTAAATTTTAATTTCATTTCATACACACACAAATAAATTTAAATTCTTATAAAAATAATTATTTAAATATATGAATAAATATATGGATAAAAATGTAAGTACATGTAGATAGATAAATATGTATATCACAAAATATCAAGAAAAAAACAAAATAGAGCATTGATAGAGGCACATGTGTGTAAGGATGGAGGTCCCATGATCGAATCCAAGTTAAGTTGAATGGGGTGTGTCTAGGGGAGCAATGTTATTAAAAATATGAGTGTGGGAAGGAGAAGTGGGATAGCACTGATAAATTTTAAATGGGAGGTCCACACAAGCATTGATTAATGATCATCGAGCGATGATAAAAGGGGGTGGTTCCCTGTGAATCTCTCACCTATTTGTAGAAAAAGAACCTTAATCAACCCTTTTTCATGATGTTAAATGTGGCCTAGTTTTATAATCACTTAGAACATCTACATTTTTTAGAGTTGATAAAGGGTTATTCATTAACTGAAAAAAGTTTTTTTAGTAGTGTAAAATTAAATTTATAGTTAAATTTTATAGATCCATTCACAAATATCATGGATAATTTTTTCATTTCAACGATTCAGAATATGGTACCATATATGAATAAAAATATCTCAATGAGATTAATCTAATTTCGTTATAATTATTTCAATTATGGTTATATTTTAGGATAACAAATAGATATTATTTTTCAATGTTTTTGCATTTACTAATATTTTTTAGGCAGTTAACTCTTATTTTGAATAAAATAATTCCTTATCTATATTAAGAATATTTAAATCTACCATGACATGAAATTTAGGGAATAAAGAAAACCCTCTCATTGTAGGGTTCTACCACACATGATGCAATGATAATGCTGGATTCGAATCTAGTGGAGTGGTGTATGACTACAAGGACCATTTTATTATATGATCAATTAGGATTTTTTTCTTATATATGTTTTTTCGGAAAAAAATAATAAAATAAAACACACTTAAATTTTTAATAAAATTAGACTCAAAGGTGTTAAGTCACTTTATACCTTTTTTCCAAACTGATGACATGGAAAGGGATGAAAATGCATTATTTCCCAAAATACCTTTTACTGCAATCCCTTATAAAATACCCCCTATTACAGTCACTCAATGTTTCCCTTACTCTCTCAAAACATCACCCCTCATCTTTAATTTTTTCCCAGTTTTTTCAGCCTTGTGTGTGACATTTTTAGTGGACTTAAATGAATGTGAAATTTTTGAAGCATAATTTATTGGTATGTATTATTTATTTTTAAGTTAATTATTTATTTAGTTTTCTAGTTTTTTGTTAGTTTTAATTATATTATTTACTAAGTTCTTCACTTTTTAGATAAAATTTATAAATAATAATTGATAATAGTAAGTAAATTATTAGTATATAATTATTAATAATTAGTAATTCATTAATAATTAGGTTTAGTAATTTAATTATTATTATAAAAATATAATTCTTTAGTATGACATTGTAGTTTTTAAATATTAGTTACATAATTATTAACAAATTCATAATTAATGAAGTAATCATTATGAATATTAAATTAACAAATAAATAACTAATAATTAATTTATTAGTAATCAATAATTAATATTAATTTGATGATGAATAAATATTAGTGAAATAGTTATTAACTATTACATAACTAATAATTAAGAATTAAATAATTGATAATTTAAAAAGGATATATGAATGTTTAAAGAATAATTGTAGAATGATTTACTAATAATTAACATAAAATTAAATAACTATTAAATAATGATTAACTAAGTATCAAAAAATGACTAAGTATCGATTTAATAGTAAGAACTAATGATTAATTAATGATTGAACAATATTTAAATAGTGATTAATTAATAATTATCTATTAATTAACTATTATTTTTGTATGAAATAACTACAAAATAACTACTATATATCAAATGATTTTTTACATCAGTTATGGGATGTGGAAACAATGAAAAATTATAACTAATTGCTCATGAGTAGGCTTGAAATTGAGACCTCCTAAAACCCCACCAAAGTGAATATCGAATGATTAACTAATGATAATGTAATGATTAATTATTGATTAACTAATAATTAACAGGGGATTTACATGGGAATAAATATGATTAGATAATGATTAATATAAGATCAACATATGATTAATATAGGATTAACTTTGGATTAAATAATTATTAACTAATGATTAAATAATAATTAATTACAGATTATGTATTTATTAATTCATAATTTACTATTATGAAACTTCATATTAACTGCTAATTAACTAATTATTAAAAAGTTAATGATTAATTATTAATTCATCATGAAGATTATATTGAGTAATATTTAACTAAAAAATAATTAATGATTAACTACTCCTTGTCATATGATTAACAAATAATTAAGAAATGATTAACTATTAATAAACTATAGACTAACTACTTCATAGATATTAATTAATGAATGATTAATGAATTTTTAACTAGTGACTAATGAGTGGATAAATCATTATTAAGGAATTACTACCTTAGGATTAAATAATGGAGAATTAATTATTAACAAATATTTAATTATTTGTTAACTATTAAAAAATAAAAACTAAATATGTAATAACTATTAATTAATTTAAAAATAATTAATTATTAACAAGTTATTAATTATTCATTAATGAATGATTATGGAATTATTAACTTAGGATTTATTAATTATTAACATGGTATTTATTAATTCTTAAGTAATAATTATGTGATGATTATTTAATGATAAACTAAAGATTAATTAATGATTAAATAATGAATTAATTAATGATGGACTAATTAGTAGCCATTAATTAATTAATTTGTACCTATTTAATATGAATTATTTAACTATTAATAAACTATAAACTAACTAGTTAGCTACTAATAATTGGTAAATGATTAGTGAATGATTAAATAATGATCAATGAATGGTTATAGAATGATTAATGAATAATTATGGAATGATTGATGTATGATTGACTAACACTTAATTAATAACTATGTAATTATTAATTAATGATTAAATGAGTTTTAACTAGGGATTAAATAATTTTTAGATATTCATTAACATCAAATTGACTTAGGATCAAATAGGGCTTATAAGATGATAAAGATGCCTAACTATACAGATGATTTCTCACTCTCATGGGATTTACATTAAATGATTCATAGCATTAGGAATACTAAAATTTGTATTAAGAAACATTAGTGTCATTATTGAGGATATATGTAAATATTAAAAAAATTAATGTAATGATTGTGTGGTTATAATAGCAAATAAATCACAATCTAGATACTAAAAGTGGATGTGGCACTGAAATAGTTTTACCTAGGGGTAATAACCTTGAAAAATGAGCATTATGGTTTGACTCAATCATAGCCTAGGGAATTAAAATGGCCCCTTATGCACACCAATTTTGACACACCTAGTGAATATTCATTATATAATTCAAATTCTATTGATAAAATATGAAAATTACCACTATGAATATTTAAATTTGTTCAATGAAAAATTAGTGTCATTATTTAAGATATAATAAAAATTTATATTATTTTGGTAATGTAATGATTGTGTGGTTATATAAACTATGAAATCCTTTTCAATATACTATAAGTGGAAGTAGATGCTGAATAGTTTTACCTAGAGGTAATAGCCCTAAAAAGGCTGTATTGGGCATTGAATCGGTCGCCACCTAGTGCACAATAATATTCCTTTTTTTTATTTTTCTAACACTCATGGAAGATATGAATTAGATGATTCACATTATCATTATAAAATACTGAACATACCATTATGAATATTAAAATTTTAATTATGAAACGTTAATTTCATCATTAATAATATAATAAAACATTTTATAAAATTTTATTAATCTTGTGATTCTGTGGTCAACACTACATGCTTGTTCAAAATTTTCAATATTATTTACACATTCAAAATACTGATAAGAAAAAAAAATCATGTATATAATCATGTTTACATGTGTCTACTATTACAATGCAGTTATTCAAACTGACCAAAGAGCTTCATATAGTACAAAACCAAAAAAATCGTTATGACATAAGATTATGTTGCACTAAGATAAATTTAGGAAAGAATTTATGGTCGTTTAAATGTGAGAACTAATTAAGATATCTTGTCTATTAGCTATAGTCATTTAAAATTCCATGATAGGCTATGAAAACTAACTTTTCCATTTTTTGATGATTAGTAATGGGTCTATGAAACAACTTTATTTAACCAATGGTTTTATATTTCATTGATAGAGAAATATATATAGAGGTTTCAATAGTCTAAAAGAAATATCCAATTTTACGAGGTTATATGCATACAAGAGTTGTTTAAGAACGTCCAACATAAAAATATGTCGCTATTCCCTATAATGCGGTAGAAGATAACCTAACTAATCACCCTTATATGTTGCAGTATAATTTTTATAATAATGAAGTTTCTAATGATGGATGATATGGATATAATAATTATGATGGGAAGGGAGCCGTAGAACTTGGGGAATAAGATACTATAATTCTAGTAGTTATACATCAGTATCAACATACAATAAATCATCCACCACTCATTACATCTTGGTCAGATGAAATATAATATTTTTTTAATTTTTTTAGAATACTATCACACCTATATATAAATGTTCTGGGGTATTATAGGATAGATTTTATGAACTGGGAAAAAAACTATATTTTGGAAGATATTTTTTAAGGATATATGATCTGAATAATATAATGAAAAGAGTTCATATTGAGGGAAAATATATAAATTTAGATCATAAATCAAATCAATTTAAATATATTATATAAAATGAAAAATATTATGATTATTATAGGTTTATATTTTATGAAATTCATGACATTTCTATCAGAGGTTGAAGAATTTATAAGATTGAGGATTCTCACACTTGCATGAAGCCAAACCAGACATATGATCATACATCATTGGATAATGAATTTTTGTAATATATTATTGTCAAATATGATCATGTCCTTCCAAGATATACCCGTAAACTATATTCTAGAGAGGATACAACAAGAGTCTGGTAACAATAATTCTAATGGAAAGGAATTAATGGAAACACATTAGACCATTTCTAAATTTTTAAGTGATTGGGATGACTCATATCAGGTGTTTTTACAATTAAAATACATACTGAGACCAAATAAACAAAATCCCTTTCACCTCAATACTAATAAACATGTGTCTCAAGATAAATTAATTTATCTATCTCATGTTAAATTTCATTGGTTTTTCTGGATATTCATTCCATAAATTTCCTTGTTTCATTTTCAAAAACATTTTACAAAAAATAATACTATGTTTCAATATGGAATTTACAAGGCCATATTATTGATCATGTAAACTAATGATTGTATCTATTCTTCTCTTCCCATTATATTTTCCATTGTTGATAAGATGAATTATGAATCACGAAGTTAGTTTTTATCATGTATTATCAACCATTTCACCTTTATTATCAGTGTATGTTTGATATATTCACATTAGCATAAAATAAGATTAGAAACAAGTGAATATACTATTACATGGTGATCCCTAAATTCACATCATCGATACTATATCACTTACTTTTCTGTCATTGTGAGAGACTTTTCATGAGGAATCAATGAAGAAGTCTATCATAAAACATGGTGAACAATCTCTTTCATATCTTTTACTATGTAAATGTACTGAAAATTTAATTTACATGTAATATGATCAATTTAATATAATATATAAGATAAATCAATGATGTTTTTAGTATGAATTAGATGAAATCCCTTGGGTTAATCAGGAAATTTATGATTACATGATGCATAATATAAAAGAGAAATGAACATTGACCTATGAGGGGAGAAGCGATATTGATACATGATCACACATATTGTGGGGGTAAATAAATGGAGTGTTCAAGGGTATTTAACAGTTACCTATATCATTTCAAGTTTAGTATATATTTTATCACTGTGAAAAGTAAATTGTAGAAATAGGAAAATAGACTATTGATGGGATATAGTTGGGGTTGTGGTATGGATGACACATTCAATTAGTGGTTAACAATAACAATGAATAATATTCTACTTATGAAGTGGAACTCTTCAATTGATAAGATATTATATTTTAATTTAAGGATTTTCAGGACCCCTCAAAGGTTTTAATGGTCTATTTTTGATGGTATTAATGGACCTGAGGTATTGTCAATGTAAAAATTTCAATGCATTTCATTTTGAATTTTCACATTCCATTATGTAATTTTCCTCTGTGAACATATAATGGGAACCATATTTCGATCTAGTAAACCATATTTAAACTATTTATTACATATATTGTTCACCATAGATATCTATTAGGGTGTTCCATTATTTCTCAATGCTCAATGACCATCCGACATTGATACCTGAAATCAATAGGTCTGTACCATGAGGGAGACAAAATTCAAAAAATAACTCAGAATAAGATGGCATGAATTCAATAATAAGGGATATTTTTTATATTCAGAAAAATTTATAGAGAAAGTTTATAATAGGAATCAATTCCTGAACCTTACTAGAAAAATATCTCACTCTCATCAGCGATTATGTATTGTCTCCAATGTTAACCTTTTCATATTTTCATCTACATGGTTTTGATATAAAATATTTCATTTTTTTGAGATATATGAAATTTATGAATACTTTTATTGTCACATAATAAACATATCATAAGTTATAAAACCATTTACATATATCATACAAAATCTAAAATGACTAAATTTTACCGCATTTCAATAAATAAAATATTATATCTCATAAATAAATTTAAAATTCTAGAATCCAATGTTTTAGTTTCTTATAGGATTAGATATATAAACATCTTATTACACCTTATTGCAAAAAAATATACCAAAAACATCTCTATATAAATCTTTATTCTTCTCATAATCTTTTATATAATTTCCAAGGTAAGTTTGAGAACAAAAGGAGTGAACTCAAAATGTCTGTAAAAGAAAAATATAACAATGAGTCATAAAGATTTATATCATAATCATGAGATATCACATGATTATTATAGAAATATCTGATTAAAAGGATTAATAAATCATAAGATATCACCATCATGTCATGAAATCATAGAGTCATAAAAGCATTATCATATAATTATATAATATATACCACAGATCATAAACATGTTAAAATAACCATAAACAATTGAAATAATCATATTTTTGATAAACATGAATAAATTACCTTTTTTAATAATAATAATAATAAAATAATTTTAATAGGAATGTTATATCCTAAATTATATTATTCATAACATTTTGTTGACCATAATGTTATATTTAAATTTAACACATTCTTTTTATTTATTTCATTTTTATTTATATATATGGAGCATAAACTATAATTATTGAGTAGTATAGGAATGTTTCACAGGATTTGTTAGTGGTATGTGAGGTTTGACTGATTGGGGTGTGTAGAGCACACCATTACCATCACATTTCGCCTCCATCTTATATTATTCCACACCTACACCATTTTGGATTCTATAGAATCAATGTATTTGATTATACATTCATTTATCATCACCTTATATATACGATCATAAGGAGATGGTTAACTAATACTCACATATTCCACTTTTCCGAGGTGGAGAAGACCATCACCCATGAGGATTTATCAGTTAGGATCAATCTTCCTATCCAGGGTTTTATAGTTATAAGACCCAACTATTTAGATTATCCTGATATTGTACACAAATTTCATGGTCTTGACATTATGGGAGATTATACTTTAATTGATGGAAGTTGAAACATACCAGACATAGATTCCACTGAAAGGTTCCCTAGGCCTGGAGGGTCACATAGTCTCAAGCACATATCCCCAAATTCCAAAGGCTATCGAATCGGCATCAACTACATTTCCATTACATTGACTTCACTAGGAATATTGAAAATCATAATGTCATAATAATGTTGGTATTCAACCCACTTTCACTACATCATATATATATATATCATGTTGTGTAAATATGTACTTGAGGATTTTGTGATCCTTTACACCATAAAACCTATCCAAGTAACTAATTTATCCAATAGAACAAAGCATGAAATAATGCATCTTACTCAATATCATGCATCAGGTAGTTCCTATATTGGGATCCCAACTTCTGAGACACATACGCCATGACTTGGTCCCCCTTCATCAACACTGTTCCCAACTCGACACCTGATGCATCACAATACACCTTGTAGTTCTTGCTATGATCTATTAGTATCAAGTCCAGTGATAAAATAAATCTCTTTTTAGCTTCTGAAAGGATGTCTCACATGTATCTAACCATACATACATCACACCATTTTTAGTCAAGCTCATCAATGGCACTGCTATGTGTGAGAAGTCCTATATGAAATACATGTAATATCCATGTATCTATAAGAAAATAAATATGTCAAATATGTTCTTGGGATACTCCGAGAGAAACTAAATCTCTCATATTATCAAGGTCCACTGATACTCCGGTCTCTGAGATGATGTGACCCAGGAAGTGAATATTGTCTGTCCAGAAGTAGAACTTTGTGAGCTTAGCATGTAACCGATTCTCTCTCAGTGTAGTGAACATAATATCAATATCTTTCATATGGTCTTCTAGATAGTGATAATACACCAAGATATCATCCATGAATACCACAAAAAATGATTCCATATAAGGATGTAACTCTCAGTTCATCAATGCCATGAAAATCGTTGGTGCATTCATCAGACCGAAAATTGTATCTAGATACTTTTATTGAATATTCCTTCTACAAAAGGTTATATGAGATATGTATTGAGTTTGAACATGATCTTGGTCATAAACCAACCCCATGTCCATTTTTGAGAACACCAAAGCTCCATGACGCTATTCAAATAGGTCATCTATATGTGGTAGAGGATATCGGCTCTTAACTGTTAGTTGGTTCAATTTCTAATAGTCTACATATATCTTATGGGTTATTTATTCCTTTTTCAGATGAAGGACCGACAAAAACAATAATAAAGTACTAGATTGAATAAACCCCTTTTCCTCTATGTCCTCTAGCTTCCACTTGAGCTTCTATAACTCTATCATAACTATGTTGTGTGACGGAATGGATACAGGTGCAGATCTTGGCACTAGCTCAATGGAGAACTCAAACTATCTCTCAAGAGGTAAAATATAAAATTATTTTAGTAAAATGGCCCTACAACAATAAACCACAAGAGGGAAGTCTTCCTAGTGAACTCTCGGATCATCTAGATATAAACTAGTGATATGGGATGTCATCTCGCTATGCCAACAATGATGTGGTACATCTCGACTCGCCTGAACTTCCTATTCACCCCTGTGAGTATAAACTGCACCCTATGGTGATGTGAAAATAACCCTAAAGTGATAGTAATAAATATAATCTTGATAAGAAAAAATATATTTGATCCTGAGTAAGACATCAAACTCTATATTCTTATAGACAAAAAGATTCCAGATGAAGTTACACACACCAACCTCAAGGGGGAACTCCCTACACTGGCGTACATTCACCATTCTGAATCGAAACATAATTTCTATAGTCATAATGCTATTATATGATAGTACAAATACTACAAGGATATTAACCATAGGTGCATCTATGAAACTATGTGATTAACCTGTATCAAAAAGAAAAAATGCAACAGTAGAGGGATCTTAGATAGTACCTCTCACCGTAGATGGTTCAGCGCCCTGCTCCTTGGGGTAGGCTATGCTGAATTGATTTGGCCTAAACCATGACCCTAGGACACAAACTCACTTCCTAGAGTAGTTCCACTCTAATGACTTCTTATAACTTGTTCCAGGCTGCCTCGACCATGACCACCACTTCCTTGACCTAATCAACTAGAACAGCTCTAACTCCCAGCATGTTGTAGATCTGAGAGACATCCTCCCAGACCTAGTGATTGATAGGAAATGTAAAGACCCATAAATTTCAAGGGTAATTTTTTATTAATTTTCTTTAGGATTTTATGAGTTCGCAGTTTCTGACGGCACCAGATTTCGAGGCCCGGTGTGCCCGGAATCAATTTCCGAAGTTTATCTCGAGTACGTTCAGTGAACGAACATGCGGGTTTTACTAACTTTATAACTGGTGCTCGGAATCAAAATCTGAGGGCACCGATAGAACCGCAGCTCCGGTTTTTGATTAAGATCATATTTTTCTGGGTTGCGTTTTCTCAGGAGGATATGTTAAAAATGTGAGGAATAAAAATAAAAATTGTTTTACAATTTTATTTTTATTTCTTTACTGACGGTTTAAGTGTTATGGGAGGGAAGATGTGAAGAAGTTTCGGTGGGGCCCGTACGAGCCCCCACCTCCTTAAAATTCCTAACACCCCATTAAACACACCATTTATTTCACCTCTAGCATTTATTTTGTATCTCCTCCGCATTAATTTACATGCCAATAAAACGCCTCATTAATTTGACAATGCAAATTAATTAATTCGGTGAATTCATTTTGAATTTTGAAAAGGTTGGCATGAGTAATAAAATAAGGGAAGCCTTATTTTATTATGGTGTGGAATTTTTGTGTGATGAGGATTGGGGAGAAAATACACGAGCCCCAAAGAACTTCATCTTCTTCGCGAAGAATGTCGAGTCTCTGACTAAGAACACCGTCACCGCAAGGAGAGATAATCGAACCGTCTCCCCTCCTCTCCGCAACCGGTGAGAGACACCTTCTTCGGAGAATGATGATGCGCCGCATCCTTCATCGGTCGAACACCGAAGACGCTTATGGAGCCTCGTTCTACGATGTCGTCTTCTGCGACGTCTTTTTCCCACGACGAACCTTGTTCGATGACTTCTTCGAGGTAGGGGTTTGATTTTTTCATGAATATTCTTTGTCGTCCAACGTCAAATTCTATAACCGCTTGATATCGAATTAACGGTATGGGTCCGGACCGCACGAACGCAGCCAACCCACCTCCCCCTTTGTTGTTGTATTCGTTACGGCTCAAACAAAGGCGGCGTGGTGCAACAGCACCACGCGGAAACAAGGAGGAGCACGGAGAAGAAGCGTGGCGCCGTCGCACTACGCCAGAAAAGCAAGGAGGGCCGCGGCCAGAGCGGGTCGTAGCGGAGGAACGCGGCGCCGTCGTGCCGCACCGGCCAGACCAAGGTTGCGGCCTTTGGCCGCAGCGGAGCAGGGAGCGGCGGCCAGAACCGTCGGCCACCGGCGCATGGAGGGTGGGACCAACCGGTCCCGCGTGGTACATTGGCCGGTCGTTACGGCCGGCAAAATCCAAAAAACTGGGGGTTTCACCCCTGGTCAACACGGTAGGGCGGACCCCCTGCGGGTCCGTCGTTCGCTCCGAAGGGTTGACGGCTCCCACCATCCGCGCTAACACGGTGTGCGGCACCCTCGCCGGGCCGACCAGCTGCACCGGGCCGGGCCGGGCCGCCCGCGCCGGGTCGGGCCGCTGGTGCCGGGTCAGGACGCCCACGCGGGGCCGGGACGCACCGGTAGGGTCGCACTGTGCTAGCAGGGCCGGGCTGCACCTTGATGGGCTGGACCTAGACCCGGGTCGGGTCGACCCAGTTCCGGCCGGCCCAGGGGGTCTCGGGTCTGGTCGGTCCGGGCCCAAAACCCCCTAACAACAGACAGGTTCATTGAAATGATCGTAACATGGGATACGGACCTTTTATCGACGCAACATCAGTTGTGATACGATCCTTGGATCGAGACGGTCGTTTCGATATATTACACTAAAGGTTTTGGAGAACTTTGGGTATGGCCGGGTTGGTTAGAACACTAGACCAACCGGGCCCTCGGAGCAGAAACGCCTATAACTTGAGCTCCGGACGTCCGATTGACGTTCCGTCGACTTTTTTGGATTTCTCTTAGTGAGGCGGACCTTTTGGCTTACTCCGCTTGAGGTTTGGACATAGTTGAAGTATGGCCGGTTGGTTTTGACTTAAAAACCAACTGGGCCCCTAGGACGAAAAGGCCAATAACTCTAAGACCAGGCGTCCGATTGACGCGTCGTCGGTCGTGTTGAGTTCCTATTGACGAGAAGGAAATTTGGGATACATCAACTCTGGAATACGTGTCAGTTGATGTATTATCCCCCCTTGGATAATGCAGCAGACCCTCCCGGAATAGAGAAAAAAGTGTGCGGGAACCCTAGAGCTAGTTGCGACTGTGACAACGATGAGGACTGCACTGAAATCCTCCGTTGGTTCGGCAGCGACGAAGACTACACTGAAAGCCTACGTGGGTTCGGCAGCAATGATGACCATACTGAAATTCTCTATGGGTTCGATAGCGATGACTATTGTTCTTGTGTCCTATGTGGATCCTTCAGTACTACTATTCTTGTATCCTACGTGGGTCCGTCAGTATTTGACTCTGTACTTGTATCCTATGTGGGTCTGATAGAGTGGCTGGTCTTGTATCCTTTGTGGGTCCGACAGCTTAGCAGGTCTTGTATCCTATGTGCGTCCTAGCTTAGATGAATCAGTTGTGACATCTGATCAACTATATCACCTTACGAAGAAGTATACCTATGTGAGCTGAGTCATGACTTTCAATAAATATCTTCGATACGATTGACTTGCTTTCTTGTGTTGATTGGGTTGTGTTATCCTGTGTGGATTAGGTTATGCTATCCAGTATGGACTATATCGAACTTGGGCATGGATGTTGAAGCCGAACATGAATTGATGGCTTCGGTATATGTATGGGCATATACCTAAGTAGAGCTGGTTGATACCTTGTGATTGAATCTTTCCTTGTGGATTATACTTTGTGGATTCTGGGAGACCTTCGGGGGTCTCAGGGTCCCTACTGAGTAGCGTATACTCCCCCTTACATGGGCTATGCCCGCACTACGTTGTGTTGGATGCAGTTGATAGACTGCACTGATCGTGGTTGAGGCTTGTGGAGCAAGTTGGTTCCCGGAGGCGGACCACTGGGCGGGACATACACGGAGCGGACGGCTAGACCGAGGAGCCGAGGAGTCTATCTGTACCCACCCTTTAGGTGGTATTTCTAGTGGACGGCTCGAGGTTGCTGATTTAATTTTTAGTGGTTGTACTTTTTTTCCAGTTGTACTTTAGTTTTAGTTTGGGTTTGTATTCTGGCCCACTTACTTTTCCGCACATAATATTGTACTCAGTTTTACGTAGTGTTTACTTCTTCTTGCTTACTCTGTAGTGTTTGTTTATTTTTTTTAAAGGCAATTCCTTCCCTTTTTGTCAGGATTTACACCTTTTTTCTAGTCGCCAGCCCCTGGCCTATGGAGGGCGGGCTTGGGGTAGTCACGGCCTTGGTCCCGAGGATGGGTCGTGACAAGAAACCCTACCACTCACTGCTATAGAGAAAGGTCCTACAAAAACGTTTTAGATGACCCATCCTACAGAAATCTCAACACTCGATAAGGTCGTGATCACACTAATTCTTCATGTGGCTTCATCTCCCATACTAATGATAGAAAACCAAACTACCAATACTCATAACTTGACTGGTACTAATCTTGCAGGAAGCCTTAAAATTGAACATTCTTCTTAAATACATTAAACCACTAGGTCGAGATAATTCACTACTCTTCTCTATTCCCCTAGATTACATTAGGTTCTACTCTGTAATCAGCATCTGGTTCCCAATTTTAGTAAAAGAGGAAAATCTAAACATGTTGAGATGAGATTGAATAGCATGTCATACACCTTCCTTAGATAATCTCACTCTCTATGGGTTATTATTAAGATACATCGGCACAAAATTATGAAACTCTATAAATCATATTGAGTACTCCATATCATTCATAGCACCTAGCTTCAGACGCATGAATTCACTCACCTTCTCTACTCATAGAGTCTTGGGATAAAAGTAGTTGTAGAACATGTACTCAAAAGCATCCCAAACCATGTCTTTCATCCTATAATCATAGTTCTATAAATCCCACCATATCTTTTCTAACTCATATAACATATATGTAACAAGCCTCACTATCCTCCCAGGAGGTGTCTATAGATTCTTGAATATCACACGCGTTCTCTAAAAAGATACTTAGAACCCCATAGACCACCATCCCTTATAAACATGGGGTATGATTCTACAGGAACCCCTTTATCATCTCAACCATAGAAAAGTAATACTACAGTACTCCCTAGAATAATTGTATGATGTGAAAACACCCCTCACAAAACTATGCTTCAGCACCACTATCATAATTGTTAGATAGTGCCATAGCGGTCAATAAATGAGGATTCACTGATATCATATGTCCCACCACCTCTAGACCGTAGTCGTAACCTCCCTTTTAGAATATGATTGTAGGTCATCATGGTGGCATGTCTCTAAAATTTCAAACACATTCCTCATAAAATAATGATATCAAAGCTCACAGCTCAAAAGTATAGGACAGGTCAAAACCCTCCTAAAACCATGTCATACCACATATAATTATCCAAAATTCAATAATTTAAAGGAATATAGTAATAAAATTCACTCAAGACACTACCACTTTCCCATTCAAAATCGGTCTAAGATGTGTATGCCTTTATATTTCCAATTTACCATTTGAATTCACATTTATTTTATTATATATAGAAATCCTTTTTAAAGGGATGAATTAATGGTTCACCAAGTTCTAATCTATAAGTTCCCACACACATTATGATGCAAAATGTGGGACCCATATAATTAACACCACATAACATTAACCATAAAGGATTTAATCAAATAGTGCATCACCTTTCAGTCTATAAGGGATCACAATCCATAGGAACTGAAAGATGGAATCATTTTCTCTATCCACTACACAAAATTATGTCACAATAACAAGAATAGCTATCAAGACACCTATCTCAACAACATGAAACAAATAATTCATCCTATATATAATTTTATAATTCATGGAATGTGATTTCTATCAAGTTCCTAAAATGATGAATGAGATGAAATACCCTCATATAATCATGTTGAAATAGAATAGAACCAAAAATCTTGTTAATAATAACATAATAATAAAATTTAATCACCCAATGGTGGAATCGAATCAATTTTAATATCCAAAATCTAGAAAATAGTAATTTCATTTGAGGTAATTTAGATTTTTCATGTAGGCGGGGTAGCTACTCCAAGGAATAGCTTATTACCAAATCCATATTCATTTCAATTATTTCCTACTATTTTAAAATATTAAATAAAACTAGAAAATAATGTGATAATACCACATTGTAATATCTAGGACATAGATTCCATTGAACGGTTCCCTGAGCCCGGTGGGTTACACTACCTCAAGCACATCTCTCCAAATAAAATATGGTTATAACTATAATTGAGAGCCTAGGGTTTGTCTGTGTTCATACTATGACCTCATCACTGAAGTGTAATATAGTGGAAACTCAATAACCAACAATTAGCCGAAGTGGTATAGTAACTAAACAAGAAGTAAGTAGGGAAATTTTGATATGCACACCATACCAAATGTCATTTCTTGTACCAAATGATGTTACATAATATGTTTCTAAGAAAGCATCCAAAATAGATCAATAGCAGTTCAATACCACACATGTATACAAAAATGTCAAAACAAACAAAAATTGATACCTCCGAATAGCATCACGAGCCTCAGCCTAGTCTTGTGCACCCCTACACCTAAGCATGACTAAAAATCAAGCATCAATCAGTGGGAACTTTCCCCTACCTCAAACTGCATCCATATAGTATGTATGGGTACCAACAGTAGCCTAAATAGGGTGTGAGAAATAGTACTAGAACGTAACAACCCAATGATCTATAGAATTCTTACCTATTAAATATAATAAGATAAATTGTGTGTGGGTAAATAGGTAATCTGTAAATAAATGTACAGATTCCCATGACATATAACTATGTAAGCAGTAGTACTAAATGGCCTCTCAAGGCCCCTGCATAAGATTTTCAATCTCCTATAATAAGGAAGCTAAAAGTAAAGAACATTAACATCATGGCCCCACCATAAAAACAATATCTTTATATCAACCATATCCGTTCTGTACAACATGTGTATCAAACCATCACCTTTGAGATTTTTAAAAAATCATATCACATATCCCATGGTCTTACCATATAATCATAGTGGAAGCCCAAGAAGGGTAAAATCTATGGTATAGAAGACCATGTCATCCTCTTCATGTCGTAGGAGCATCTTGATGGAAACTCGGTTAGGCACTGGTTGGAGTCCTAGGATTATGTCAGACGAACATGTCCTATAGGATTTAATGAAAGTCGAATCCAAGGGGTAGTATGGCCAATGGAATCACATATAATCAATACACAAGAGTCATACTCTATCCAAGGCATCGACTACCATGTCAAAATACAAGGAGTAATGTCCAAGGAATCTAATTGAAATCAACACCCATGGAATACCAAATAATGTGTCCACTACCATTTCAAATACATCCCATTTAATTTATCTGCCAAACCATTGACATTTCACACCATGAGTATACCCACCAATTATCCACAATACAAATTCTAAGATATAAATTAGTATACACTATCATAATTCACAATTCAATTTAATCCATTAAAACAAGTCAAGAAATGCATAACATGTCAACATAAGACAAGTAGGAAATACCTTATCTAGTCAAGAAATTCAATTCTATTTAATTAATTAAGATCTTACTCTAACCTAGAAATTTCAAATGGAACCCCCATTGGTGGTTTAACGTGATGAAAATGGGAAATGGGAATACCCCAATGGTGGCCTTGGTAGGGGAAACAACCACCAAAACCTCTCAAGGGTACCTCAGGAATTCCATAATATATCCCAAATCATTTAATTCAATTATTATATTAAATCTAAGGACCATGTTAGAATGGTTGGTATTCGACATCACCATAGATAGACAAAAAAATAAACAAGAACAATAGGGAAACTGTAGGCCACCCACCTTTTTCTTGTACAACTCTCCTCATCTAGTAATAGCATTTAGATTCGATTGAATCATAAGAAAACTGTTGAACGGAACAATACCCTAAAAATAGGTAATAAGAGCATGCAGAAAAATAGCACATACGATACCAAAGTAAATAGAAAACAAATCTAGAAGAAGATAGGCCTTTTTAAAAAAGATCTAATGTAACTAGAAAAACATAAATGGATTCCGGATCTATAAAATAGAGAAAATCATACCTATTGGAATCCATGGGAGATCCTACCCATGAAAAGGGTGGGTGAGGGATTTTGTATAAAAAATAGAAGCCACTACCTCCTTTTAAAAAATGATAGGTTATTTACATAATTTCTAAATACCTTAAAAATCATGTAAATCTCATGTTTTTCCTTTATAAAAAAACCCTCTACATGATGTGAATGATCCTGGACACAACATTACATGTGTAATTTATACACATTATGTATCCAAATTACACGGTGTGTAATTGGCCTAAAACCAATATAAAACCCTCTAGACTATTCCTTCCCAAGAAATAACCAACCATCCCATAGTTGGGATTAGGGTATAAGCCAAAATGAATAAATTAAACAAGTGTTTACCCAAAAACAAAAAGGATCTCTACCTCAAGAATAACTCAGAATATTACTAAGGTTCTATACTAATGAGCTTGATGGACGTGCACTTCGCACATTTACCCATTAACACTAACAAGTATATTTTCATGTGTCACACTCTTGGATATATCTTATGAATCATTCAAGGGACATTTTGTATTGTTAAATCTAGTTTGCATTTCCATATGATGTATTTGGGACTACTAGAGGACATTGATCAGGCTAGTAGATACAGTCAGACTTCTTCTTTCGTAGCATACACGTACAGATCATTATGCATGGAATTTTAATAATATCATAGTGATCTATCGATATGTTTCAAAATCATTCATATTTGGGAATGGATATACTTACATCAGTGGGTAGTAGACTATCCAACATGAGAGGATATGCACCCAAATTGCGTCTTAGTGTCCTGATGAATTGATGTTCCTAACTCTACTTGTAACATAAAACATTGAATGTGATAAATATTATGAAATAGATTACAATAAATCTTATTATCGTTAAAAAAATTAAAAATGAGTGATCATACTAGAATACATGTGGATTATAAAAAATCATATATATATATATGATGCTCTAGAATAGAAATAATACGGTCTAGGGGAGAGATTTACTCCCATTAAAATCATTAAATATAATATTATTGAGTAGAAAAATCCTAATAGATATGTGTGTTTTTTTATATTTGTTCAGTATATTCCATTTCCACCCAAATAATCATTATTTCTTCATTCTATGAAGCCGACACGGTGGCATAATGTTGATTTTTGTTGATAAAATGTAGTTTATATAAAACATTGTTATATATGTGAATCATTTTGTATCAAGGGAATACATTCAATATAATTTCATGTATCACATCATCTTGAGTATGAGCCATGGTAAATACTGAAGTCTATACTTTATCTTACAGCACATGACGTAGGGATCCATGGTCTGGTAAGTTAAATTTACATTTGTTTCTTTATTATAAATTTTTTAAATTAAATTTTAATATATTTGTAGCATCATAAACTACAAAATATTATTTACATGTCTAATCTAGAGGAAGTTGAGGCCTTTATGTAGGTAGTGTACCATGCTACAGTGTGAGAGATGATTTCATTATATCATGTTCTAAATAATTTTATCATCGATCATAAAACTGAAGGATATGATGTTCCGACAAATGGATATGATGTTCTTATTCAATAACCTCTTCCAGCAGCTACTGTTGTTGAGGATTAGAGATGGTGATGATGTAGACCACATCCTGAGGCATTTGAGGCCTCACCTATTTCTTGGGAATATATCGCAGCACTTGTAGTAAAGCCTCAACTGAATTGGGATGGTAACAATGAGGAATGAGATCAATTTATGTTGTAAAAGTATCCATATTTTTTATATGGTATAGTTGATATGAGCTTGTATCTGAATTCATTTCTCATTCCTCTATATTTTAGGACTGACACTTCATTGGTAACATAGTTACCATGTAAAATGTTAGCAGGTCCATCCAATTATGTAGTGGGATTAGGATTAGGTGCACATCATGAAAGCATAACAACACCTCCTTTAGATGATTCATATACAAATCATCATAAATTCGAACTTCTAACACCTATGTAAGATCCCCCACCATCTCATCATAGTCCACCCTACCATAGAGGTTTTTGATCTTGATACAAGAGTTATATTCTCATGCTAGATTGCAAGATAGGACCTTTCCACCAACATTGATTATTCTTATTCATTTATATCTTTTCTATTAACATAAAAGATTTGAAAAAATAATGTTTTATAGAATCTATATTATTTTATAAATCTTATATTGATGAAATTATTTATACCGTCAACTATGTATTATGTTTTTATCCTTTTGTTAACATTAATTTTATTTTATACTTTTAGTATAAATTTTATAATCCCTCAAATTTGACTACCTGAAATATAGAAAAAATATATATAATTTCATTTAAGTAACTTTAAAATATTATTAAATACAAACTATAAAAATAATAAAATTAAAAGTTAAAACATAATATAAAAATAAAAATAAATTGAAAATAATAATAATTTAATAAATATAATATATCAAAATTAATTTACATGACACACACATTATCGATTAAAAATTTAATATTTACACATTAAAAAAATTATGTAAATCAAATAAAGTATAACTAAAATCAATATTAAATTTTAAAATTTTCCTAAAAATATAAAAAACTATTGAAACAAATGGAATGTAAAAAACTTATAAATGAAAATGTAATGTTTTAAAACAAAAATATTCTATGCCCTTAAAAATAATTTCCATTAATTGAGATTAAGAAATTTTATTTATTTTAAATAATTTTGTATTAGATTAGTATGTGTTTAAAATTTCACTTAGATTATATTTATAATTTATAATTTATTGTCTTACAATTTCACCTACATGAAGCATTATAATGTTTAATGTAGGAGTCTTCAAAAGCGGATAAATTATGAACTATAAATACATTTTAAATGAAAATTTCAAAAATTACTAAACATATTCAAAATAATTGAAGATAAAAAATCATAAATATAACAAATAAACATCTAATTTTAAAATCACAAACATTATTACAAAAAAACATAACATTAACACTTTAAAAAATTAATGGGCATAATTTTTATTAAAAATTGTATTATTAATTACGTTATTATACAGTATAACTAATTATGTTATTATAATTAAATATTAGTAATTAAATTATCAATCCATTATAATTATATTATTAAATAACAAATATAACTGAAATAATAAATATTAATATTGAATTAAATATTATATTTATTAATGTGACTAATAAAGTGGTTAATATTATAATTTTGAATTAAATTTTAGTTAAATTAATAATATAATAAATTTATTTATTAATAATAATAGTATCATTAAAAAATTATTATACAATTATTAATAATTTATAATAATCAAAATACTCAAATTTATTTAAATATATATTTATTTAAAAAATATATAAAATATAAAAAAAATCAAATTTACAAACACATTTATATGTAATTTATTAAATGTATTTTTATAAAAAGATCATATTATTAATCTTTTCTATCAAACTAAATAAAATATTTACTTCAATATACATAATTAAATTTTGAATTGAATTATAGTTTTTATAAATAATGAAAAATATTTTTAGAAATATTTCTAAAAAATATAATAATATTTTATAGATGAATTTAATATAAAATATTTATGTTTAATTGAATAATATTTTTTAAATATATATGGTTTATAAAAGTTTATAAATAATTGTAAATGTAATTTTGGCTATATTTCGATGTATTAATGGTTTATTAGTGAATTAAAAAAATATTTTTAATTAATCGCATAAATGTGTATGAATAATTTTTAAACAAAATATTCTAAAAATTCGATGTTGATATTTAGAATAACATTTGAAAATTTAAATAGAATTTTTTATCAAATAGAAATAAATGGTTTATTTAGAAATCGAAAAGGTCTATTTATAAAATGTTTATAAATTACACCATATATGATATTTATATTATATAAAATTGTTTATATAATAAATATTTAATTCAAAAATGTTGACAATTTATGAAATGTCATATAAATTTTAATTTAATATAACACATAATGGGTTTCATGGTTAATTTAAATTAAATTGTTAATATTTTTACTAATTTATAAAAGGATTATAATTCACTACAAAAAAACCACCGTTTAGCGGAGGTTTTGTAGTGGCGGTTCTAGGAACCGCCGCCAAACCTTTTTTTTAAAGGTTTCGCGGCGGTTTAAAAAAAACGGCCGCCAAATAATTTTTTTTAAACCGGCCCCGACCCTTCCCCCACCCCGACTCCATTCTCACCCGTGCTCCCCCGGCCCCCCGCTTTCCCTGTGACCTCGGCCCCCCGCGACACCGGCGACGCCAGCGACCCCGCAACCCCGGCGACCCTGCTTCCCCGGCGACCCCGCGACCTCGACGACCCCGGCCCCCCGCGACCCCGGTGACCCCGCGACCCCGGCGACCCGGTTTCCCCAGCGACCTATACAAACCCTAGGGTTTGATTTCTAATTTTTTACTTGTTTTGATATTAGTTTTTTTTATTATTGTTTCATGAAGTGACATCAATGTTGTGCTAGATTTCCCTCCCTCAACATGTGATTTTTTATCTCATTGATCTTACAGATGAATCATACCAATGTGTATTTACTGTTCCAGCTTCATAATCCTTTAAAATTAATGATTAGCCGATGGTGATGACAAGTATGGTGAATTAGGATGTATGGGGCTCATCTATGTGGGTTAAGAATATAACAATTATACTCAACTTCCTTATTTAGTTGATTAGGAATTGTACCATTTTTATAGATTGAAAGTATTGGACATAGTGTTGGATGTAGTGGTGGGTTTAGATGTCTTACCATGTCTCATGTTTTGGAAACTAAATATATTTCATTTTAATTTCTTAAATTACGTATTTATTTTCATGATTAGTAAAATGATTATAAAAAATGAATACTATGCCTTCCCATATTTATGATAAATTTCATTTATGATAGCGCCTTTTATATCATAATAAGTATGATTTTAAAAAAGTTAGTTTAAATATACCTTGAACATGGATTGTAATTGTAGTTATGAGATTATAAATTGTTTTTGGATGTAGTTTATTCATGTTAGTTGTTAGTGGTTTCACGTAATGAATTCTCACTTGAGTAAAGTCTCCAAATGTAGAGTGATTTTTGGCCGAACCACAAAATTTCTTGGAGGCTTATTCCTTGGATACCAAAGTGAATGGGTTGGTTGTCTATTATACTATGATTACTCATGTGGAGTTTTTCGAAGTCATATAAATTTTAACTTTTCATGAAGCATTCATGTCCAATATGAATATTGTGAATTTGGATATGTATGAAAAAACATGGCTTTCATTTTTGGGTTAGTCAAAAATACGTATGGGTTGTTTAAAGAGTTACAAATTATTGTGGTGTCAATAAATTAATTTTTTTAGTTAATAAGAATTTTAAAAATTATATCATTAGAATCATACATACCCAAAAATAAATCAAAACTCATAATATAAATACTATATATGTTGAAATAGTTATGAATTTAAAATATATATGTCGTATATTAAATTTTTGAGTCCTTAAAATAAAACCCTTTTAATACTAATGGTGAAATTTCTTCTGAAAAGGCACTTATCAAGACCCCGACCAATCAACACATGGTTTAAAAGATCAACATGAGACCCCTATATTATATTATGTTAGGAAATAAAGATATAAGTCACTCACACCATCATGATTTTGTTTATTCTTTCACCTTTTACCAAAGACGTATTGATGATTACAAGAGTCACTTCCTATATTATGGAATATGAACCTGGCTTGATAAGACACACATTCAGTTTCACAGATGTGCTTCATAAGAACCGATTTAGTTTCCCAAATGTGCTTCATAAGAACCGATTTAGTTTCCCTTTTACTCATATATTTTGGAATCCCATATGTACATTCTGGGGTCTAGCTTCTAAGACATTTTATTTGATTTTTATAATATTGAGATACCCAATCATACATCTTCAAATCTGGCTCTTGAGATAATTGATTATGACGATTTGGCAAAACATACCATGTGATTGGATGCTCATGGATGATTATGCTCTCTTGAGTAATTGGGATTATTATGATATCCATGATCTGTCACATTGACATAGTGTTGGACATGGCAATCCACATCATTGATTGGAAATCATGGTTGATTACTCTCTCCTAAGGGAAGTGGTCAATTACCCTCTCCTTGATCAATTACATGATTGATTTGGTGGACATGGTGAAATTCACCATTGATGTGACATATACTCAACAGATAATTATGCACTACTTGAGTGATTCTGAGGATACTCTTTAGTGTTGGGTGGATGAAACATTACTATATATCCTAGATGTACTTCTTGATGATGTGGATATTTATCGTTATTATGAATAGATTCTGAGCATGTACTTGTGTTTGGATAGAATTCCTTTTATATGTCACAATAGGGATAGCCCATTAGTGTTCATCTATGTTCCAATATAAGGATAGGCTATGGATCATGGCCTAGGTCTTATACCTAAGAAAATATTTTCTTAATAGGATTTTCCATTAATATACATCATCCAAAATTATAGTTATTGGGGGAGAGCATAGGGGAAGATAGTTCTAAGACGTGTATTCCCCTATAGTGATATGGCTTGCTCAAACATATTTATGGCACTGAATGGAGATGGTTTTGTCAATAAGGATTATAGACTTGAGGATTCACTAATTATGAATGGTTTGATTGGTATGACATCTAGTTGAACACCCTTTTCTATGGACATCCACATAATAATGATTACAGACCCAAGAATAGGCTCCTATTGTTTCATGACATTTTTCACCAAAATCATATATATACATGTTTATGTGTATACATATACATTTATTAGAATATATATATTTTCCCACATATAAATATAAATATATATTTATAATTCCACAGTAGCTCACTGAATAGGATCACGAAGCCAGGGGTTGATTGTGGTTTCACTTTATTTATTTTATTTATTCATTTCTAGTTTTGTCTCCGCTAGACTGATCACATTCCTTGACCATACATTATATTAGTTCTTATTTTATCTTAATTCTAAAAGTTATTACTAGTATTACTGAAATTTTAATGAGTTTATCATATATACATAAACTATATATTAATGGATATGTGTTGGACTGTATTGGCGGTTCCCTACTGAGTATTGTAATCGCAACCTGTTTGGGAATCAATTTCACTATGTTACTCGAGAAGAAGTTTGCTTGATTGAAAGACCAAGATAATGTGTTGACCTAGAGAAATTGAACGGATGGCTCAGATATGTATGTGGAGACCGTATAGGTTATATTCCATAGATATATTAGTGTATATTTGTATTTCATTTCATTTTCCTTTATGTAATCCAACTTATATGTTCGTCCATGTGGATGACTGGTGTTATATGTATGACATGGTTGTTCATGCTTTTAAATATTTTCATTTGTTATTGTATCATGTTCTATTTCAATTTTTACTACTTCTATACTCGGTTTATTACATATATGGATGATCTCCTTTCATTTCATCATTAGATACTCTAATATAAGGGTATAATATCCCCAATGTATCACATTTACACCCTCGCATCTAGTCGTCAACGTATGGAGTACAGGGAAGCACACATATGGCCTTATGGATAATTGGCTCGAGGGACCTATTTAGTGTCACCCAACATGGGATGTTACAGTCATAAAATCTAATTCGAAAAAATTAAATTATCTAAATAATACTATTATGCATATTTAATTTTGATATCATTCAAAATGGTGGTGCTAAATCTCAAATGAAATAACTCAAATAAAATATTTACTAATTATAAATTCAAAATATAAAATTAGTAAAATATAAATGATATTAAATAATTTTAAATAATCTTAATTTGTCACGCGGCGGCCCGCGGGTGTCCAGGGCGGCACCCCGCGGGTGCCGCGGGGTTGTCATGCGGCGCGTCCGGCTGTCTCGCTGACACCCCGTGGGTGCCGCAGGGGTGTCACGCGGGGCAGTGGTTCCCCCCGTGTCGGCCGCTCGGCCGCTCGGCCGAGCCGAGTCGGGCCGGGCCAACCGGGTCGGGTCGACCTGGTTCGGGCCGACCAGGGGGGGTCGGGCCGGGTCGGCCCGGACCCGGACCCCCCCCCCCCCCCCGTTTTTCGGACGGTTTTCGTCCAAACGCCCGTAACTTGAGCTACGGGCCTCCAAACGACTCGCCGTCAGCGGAAACATGATCCTTCGATCGAGACGGTCGTTTAGGTATATCGCACTCAAGGTTTCGGGTAACTTTGGGTTCAACCGGGTTGGTTCGTACACGAAGCCAACCGGGTCCTCGGAGCGGAAACGCTCATATCTTGAGCTACGGACGTCCGTTTGACGTGCCGTCAATTTGGGTGGATTCCTCTAAGTGAGAAGGATATTTTGGCTTACTCCGCTCGAGGTTTGGATGCCGTCGGAGTTCGGTCGGGTTGGTTTGCTCACGAAAAACAACCGGGCCCTTGGAACGAAAGAGCCAATAACTTCCAGACCGGGCATCCGATTGACGCGCCGTCTGTTGCGTTGAGTTCCTCTTGACGATACGGAACTTTTGGCATACTCCGCCCGAGTTTTGGACGCAGTTGGATTTTCGCCGGGTTAGATCGTACCGAAATCCAACCGGGCCCCTGGAGCGGAAAAGATGATACCTTTCAGACAGGACGTCCGTTTGACGAACCATCGGCGGCGTTGGTGATCTCGTTGAGAAACGGTCCCTATGGGTGTACCCTAGGAGAGTTCTGGGTGCAGTTGAGATATGGTCGGGATTGGTTCGCCCACAAAACCAACCGGGCCCCTGGGATGAAAAGGCTAATAACTCACAGACCGGGCATCCAATTGACGTGACGTCTGTTGCGTTGAGACCCCAATGACGAGGCGGTCCTTGCTGATACTTCCTTGCGGGACTTTGTGATACTTGGAGTATCCACCAGTAGCTCGTGGAGCGGACCCTCCCGAAGACAAGCGTGTAGAGTACGGAGACCGTGTAGTTGACTGAGTCCCGACGACTGCTGATCGGACGACCCGGTGCGTTACAGAGGTGCGCTTGGTTGTAGCGGCACAGGGGAGCACTTGGTTGTAGCGGCAGACCCACGACAGAGGTGCGCTTGGTTGTAGCGGCACAGGGGAGCGCTTGGTTGTAGCGGCAGACCCACGACAGAGGTGCGTTTGGTTGTAGCGGCACAGGGGAGCGCTTGGTTGTAGCGGCAGACCCACGACAGAGGTGCGCTTGGTTGTAGCGGCACATGGGAGCACTTGGTTGTAGCGGCAGACCCACGACAGTGGTGCGCTTGGTTGTAGCGGCACATGGGAGCGCTTGGTTGTAGCGGCTGACCCGCAATACTCGATAGGTGGAGTACTACAGCAGTCTTAGGTTAGTGAGCAGTACCTCGGAGTTGTGACAGGACCACTGTACACTCCAGAGACGAAGCTCTTCACCAGTTACGGTTTCGATAATGAAAATCCTGGTTTGAGCTGAGTCATTGATCCTTGTGTTTCCTCTTGATTGAGATGGGTTGACTGATAATTTCGGTATATGTATGGGAATATACCTATGAGAGTTATCTGTTGAACTATCCTGTGTGGATTTACTTTTTACTCTCCTTTTTGGATTGTGTTGTGCTATCCTGTGTGGGTATACGTTTGCTTTCCTGTGTGGACTGAGTTGTGCTTGGGCTCGGACATTAGATCCGAACGGGAATGGATGACTTAGGTATATGTATGGGCATATACCTAAGCCGTGTCAGATGTTACTACGTGATTGCATCATTTATCTTTGGTTGATCCTTTGTGGATTTCAGGAGACCTTTGGGGGTCTCGGGGTCCCTACTGAGTAGCTTATAATCACCCCTGCACGGGCTATGCCCGCACTTCGTTGTGTTGGTTGTAGACGACGGACAGCGCTGGTCGAGGCTGAGGCTTGCTGAGCGAGACGGTACCCGGAGGTGGACCTCACGACGAGAAGATACCCGGAGGTGGACGTGACAACAAGACGGTACCCGGAGGTGGACGTTACGACGAGACGGTACCCGGAGCTGAGGTGGCCATCTGTACCTACCCTTCAGGTAGGGACTCTAGAGGACGATCCAGGAGCAGCTTGACACCTTCCTGTCGTTTTGTCTTTTTCTTGTACTTTACAATTGGGCTTGTATTTCCGGCCCCCTTTACTTTCAGCACTTCTATTGTACTCATTTTACTTAGTGTTTACTTCCGCTTGCACTCTGCGGTGTTTTGTATCTTTTATAAAGGCAATGCCTTCCCAGTTATTGGGATTTACGCCTTTGGTGCTAGTCGCTAGCCCCTGGCCTATGGAAGGCAGGCTTGGGGTAGTCACGGCACGGGCCCCGAGGACGGGTCGTGACAGATTGGTATCAGAGGTGGTCGGTTCTACCGCAAACTCTGATCTTTGTTCTATGTGAAGCAATAGTGTTTAGCGTATTGAGTGTGGTTATCGGTCCAGGGAGTCCAATGTTGGTGCGGCGGCCGACGTATCCGTACACCAGAACCCTGACTTCCGATTTCCGACTTAATGCCCGAAGACACTGATTGCGTGTGTGTTTCCAGCAGTTTTTAAAAGTCAGCTCAAACCAGGTCAGCTCACCAGGTTCTTATCGTTTGACCGTATCACGTTGTTTCTTTCAGGATTCCTCCCCGCGGATGACCAGCTAGGGTTCTGAGGGTTGAGCGTGGCGACAGCCCGCCCAGCGACGAGGCCTCGGTGCAGGGCCCCTTGACAGCTGAGGCACCGGCAGTACCTCTACCCGTCGAGCCACCGATGCTTCCAGCCGCTGATGATGCACGTCGCTTGAGCGCACTGCACGGGTTCCAGCGCCAGAGGCCACCCAGGTTCCGGGGAGAGACGGACCCGCAGGTGGCTGAGGATTGGCTGGAGGCTGTGGTGGGAGTTTTCAGGCTAGTGAGGATACTAGCAGACCTCATGGTAATCCTCGCAGTGAGCCTACTGTATGCAGCAGCAGGCTGATGGTGGAGCTTGATGCTCTAGGTTCACGACGAGGCATCACTTCTATGCGCAGAGGTCCAAGAGGGCCAGACCTACCAGTGACCGACTGCACGACTCAGGCTCAGTTGTGCGGGGGAGCCGGGGTGGAGTCAGAGCCAGGCGTGGCGAGAGTGGGCAGTGTTACTCCTGTGGCGGGATTGGTCACATGGCTCGAGACTACCCGACTCGTTTTACAGATGAGCAGCAGGCGGTAGAGGGACCTCCCAGACAGAGATTCGGCCATGGTGGTCCGCAGGGTACTGGAGGACGAGGCAGTGGAGCTGGCCGAGTAGCCGATGGTGGGAGACACTTCGAGGTGTTGCCACCGCCACCACCAGGAGGTCCACCCCGACCGCGGGGAGTTGGTGGACATGGGAGAGCTCAGCTTCAGGTAGCTGAGGCCTTCGATCGTGGAGCTCTCGGAGCAGTTGGACAGGAGCGGAACTAGTGGATACGTCTTTTGTACTTATAGTTCCTTGTTGATGTTGTGTATCATCTTTGTATTATGAGCTGCAATAATAAAATACGCATACCTTTGTGATGTTTTCATTCATGTCCTCTTTTGTGTTGTTACTAAGAGGTTCCAGTTTTGACTGTTGACTTGACCCTCACTTGTGAGACATCTACTGGAGGAGACCCAGTTATCACACACTGATGCCGACAGTGTGACTCAACCCCTGGAGGCGAGAGTAACGGTTGGATCTCTTGGTAGTAGCGTCGAGGCCTTACGACGTCATCCTTGGTATGGATTAGTATCATCCATGTCGGGATTGACTGTATTAGGAAAAGAATGTGGTTCATCCAGGGGATGGGACCGGATTTCTCTTATCGGCAAAGAAGAAATCTTGCAACTCTTGTGGGACCTGAGATGGTCCAGGTCATCCAGGGGCGGATGAGTACAGCTCAGAGCCGGCAGAAGCCTTATGCTGACAGGAGGCGGAGGCCACTGGAGTTCGAGGATGGCGACCACGTCTTCTTGCGGGTCTTACCTCGACGTGGTTTGCGGAGATTTGACGAGGTGGTTTGTCGCCTGGCTCTGCCACCTCAGTTGCACCGGGTGCACGACATCTTCCACGTATCTCAGCTGAGGAGATACGTGCATGACCCAATGCACATCATTGACCATGGGGAGCTAGACATGGATGATGGGGCGACTTTTACGGAGGTTCCGGTGGAGATAGAGGATCGACAGGAGCGGTCCTACGTGGGCGATCGATTCCTCTTGTGCGCATCAGATGGCAGCACGTGAACCTCCAGGAGAGAACATGGGAGTGGGAGGCTCAGATGCATGCTCAGTACCGCCTTGATATCCCTAGATTGTGTTGAAGCTTTACAGGGACGTAAAGCCCTGTGGTGGGAGTAATGTAAAGACCCGTAAATTTCAAGGAAATTTTTTTTCTTAATTTTATATGGAATTTTACAAGAACGCATTTTCTGACGGCGCTTGATTCCAAGGCCCGGTGTGCCCGGAATCATTTTTCGAAGTTTGGCTCGGGTACGTTCAGTGAACGGACGAGCGGGTTTTTCTAACATTTAAACCGGTGCCCAGAATCGAATTCTGAGGGCACCGATGAAATCGCAGCGCCGATATTCGCTTAGAAACTCCTCTTCTGGAGTTGCGTTTGCTCAGGTGTGGTTTTTAATTTTCGGGCTTAAAGTTAAGAAATAAAATAATTTTGCGACAACTTTATTTTATTTCACTTAAGCCACTTGGAAGCCACTTGAAGCCACTTAAAGGCGGCTTGAACTGAGTTAAACCGGATAGGATGCTATCCAGAAATATCCTACCCCCTTGGTAGGATATTTGTGAGGTGGGGCCCGCACGAGCCCCGCCGTTTCTTTCCGCTAAGAAACGCACCCGCGAAAACCCGTCTTTATGAAAGTCAACTGACGCGTTTCTGAAAATCTTAACAGAACATTTAATTGGGCGGTTTATTTCGTAAATTAAATGAGCTGTTTCTTTCGTTGAATTAATTCAACGAATTGATGGGTCGTTACTTACCCTTTTTCGTGTGTTGGCATAATAATAAAATAAGACCAACATTTTTCTTTTGGAGGATTACTCGTTGAGAGAGAGAATCCTTGAACCTTCATCCTCCTTTGCGAAGAACGCGAAGAACGCGAAGAACACCGAACCCGGAAATTCACGACGTGACGCCGTGATCCGCGACGCCGACAACGTTCTTCTGCGACGTCTCTTCCTCCGCAACGGATCTTCGATCGGCTGCTTGAGGTAAGGGTATCGGACCTTCCTTTTTATCTCATTCGTGGTTATTTACCAAAACACGGATTTAATTAATTAAATTAAATCTGCTGTTTCATGGTGCGTTGAGTTCGCCGACTCAATGCCGTGTTCCGCAACGACGCGACGCCCTTCCGCGACGACGCGACGATCTCCACCTTCCGCGACGAGCAAATTCCGCGAAGAACGCTCACGCGCGACGACCAACGAGGTAGGGATTTTTTTTTTGAAATACCCCATCCTTATATTCCCGTGAACATTCTTTAAAAATTAAAGAACCGGAATCAAAGAAACAATTTTATTTTATTAAAATTTTTGGTTCATGTGTTGAACATTTTATTTTCTCCCGTTGATTATCTCTAACGCGGAGGGTGTGGGCCAAACGAACACGGCCCGATGACCCTCCGTCATTCTTCGTTTTGTGCGGATTTGACGAGCGACGACGGAACGTGCCGCAACGGATGTTTGATATTTCATCAGTGAAGGACGAGTCCCAGGAGGAGCAACGACTAAGGAGAGAAGGAAAACGGGCCACCGGAGCGACTCCGGTGGCCCGCGGAAGCTGGCGGCAGCGCGGGTCGCCGGCGCGGCGGCGCCGGCGGCCGGAGGCGGCGGCGCCCCCCGGGTGTCCAGGGCGGCACCCCGCGGGTGTCCAGGGCGCCACCCCGCGGGTGCCGCGGGGTTGTCACATTGCGCCCCGCGGGTGTCCAGGGCGACACCTCGCAGGTGCCGCGAGGTTGTCACGCGGCGCCCCGCGGGTGTCCAGGGCGACACCCCGCGGGTGCCGCGGGGTTGTCACGCGGCGCCCTGCGGGTGTCCAGGGCGACACCCCGCGGGTGCCGCGGGGTTGTCACGCGGCGCCCCGTGGGTGTCCAGGGCGGCACCCCGCGGGTGCCGCGGGGTTGTCACACGGCGCGTCCGGCTGTCTGGACGACACCCCGCGGGTGCCGCAGGGGTGTCACGCGGGGCGGCGGTTCCCCCCGTGTCTGCCGCTCGGCCGCTCGGCCGAGCCGAGCCGGGCCGGGCCAACCGGGTCGGACCCGTGTCGGGTCGACCCGTTTCGGGCCGACCAGGGGGGGTCGGGCCGGGTCGGCCCGGACCCGGACCCCCCCCCCCCCCCCCGTTTTTCGGACGGTTTTCGTCTAAACGCCCGTAACTTGAGCTACGGGCCTCCAAACGACTCGCCGTCAGCAGCAACACGATCCTTGGATCGAGTCGGTCATTTAGGTAAATCGCACTCAAGGTTTCGGGTAACTTGGGGTTCGGCCGGGTAGGTTCGTACACGAAGCCAAACGGGTCCTCGGAGCGGAAACACTCGTATCTTGAGCTACGGACGTCCGTTTGACGTGCCGTCAATTTGGGTGGATTCCTATAAGTGAGATGGATATTTTGGCTTACTCCGCTCGAGGTTTGGATGCCATCAGAGTTCGGTCGGGTTGGTTTGCTCACGAAAATCAATCGGTCCCTTGGAACGAAAGAGCCAATAACTTCCAGACCGGGCGTCCGATTGACGCGCCGTCTGTTGCGTTGAGTTCCTCTTGACGATACGGAACTTTGGGCATACTCCGCCCGAGTTTTGGACGCAGTTGGATTTTGTCCGGGTTAGATCATACCGAAATCCAACCGGGCCCCTGGAACGGAAAAGATGATACCTTTCAGACAGGACGTCCGTTTGACGAACCGTCGGCGGCGTTGGTGATCTCGTTGAGAAACGGTCTCTATGGGTGTACCCTCGGAGAGTTCGGGGTACAGTTGAGATATGGCCGGGATTGGTTCGCTCACGAAACCAACCGGGCCCCTGTGATGAAAAGGCTAATAACTCACAGACCGGGCGTCCAATTGACACGTCGTCTGTTGCGTTGAGACCCCTATGACGAGGTGGTCCTTGGTGATACTTCCTTGCGGGACTTTGTGATAATTGGAGTATCCACCAGTAGCTCGTGGAGCGGACCCTCCCGGAGACGAGCATGCGGAGTACGGAGACCGTGTAGCTGACTGAGTCCCGACGACTGCTGATCGGACGACCCGGTGCGTTACAGAGGTGCGCTTGGTTGTAGTGGCACAGGGGAGTGCTTGGTTGTAGCGGCAGACCAACGACAGAGGTGCGCTTGGTTGTAGCGGCACATGGGAGCGCTTGGTTGTAGCGGCAGACCCACGACAGAGGTGCGCTTGGTTGTAGCGGCACAGGGGAGTGCTTGGTTGTAACGGCAGACCCACGACAGAGGTGCGCTTGGTTGTAGCGGCACAAGGGAGTGTTTGGTTGTAGCGGCTGGCCCACGACAGAGGTGCGCTTGGTTGTAGCGGCACATGGGAGCGCTTGGTTGTAGCAGCAGACCCACGACAGTGGTGCGCTTGGTTGTAGCGGCACATGGGAGCGCTTGGTTGTAGCGGCTGACCCGCAATACTCGATAGGTGGAGTACTACAGCAGTCTTAGGTTAGTGAGCAGTACCTCGGAGTTGTGACAGGACCACTGTACACTCCAGAGACGGAGCTCTTCAGCAGTTAAGGTTTCGATAATGAAAATCCTGGTTTGAGCTGAGTCATTGATCCTTGTGTTTTCTCTTGATTGAGATGGGTTGACTGATAATTTCGGTATATGTATGGGCATATACCTATGAGAGTTATCTGTTGAACTATCCTGTGTGTATTTACTGTTTAGTCTCCTTTGTGGATTGTGTTGTGCTATCCTGTGTGGGTATACGTTTGCTTTCCTGTGTGGACTGAGTTGTGCTTGGGTTCGGACGTTGGAGCCGAACGGGAATGGATGACTTAGGTATATGTATGGGCATATACCTAAGCCGTGTCAGATGCTACTACGTGATTGCATCATTTATCTTTGGTTGATCCTTTGTGGATTTCAGGAGACCTTTGGGGGTCTCGGGGTCCCTGCTGAGTAGCTTATACTCACCCCTGCACGGGCTATGCCCGCACTTCGTTGTGTTGGTTGCAGACGATGGACAACGCTGGTCGAGGCTGAGTCTTGCTGAGCGAGACGGTACCTGGAGGTGGACCTCATGACGAGAAGATACCCGGAGGTGGACGTGACAACAAGACGGTACCCGGAGGTGAACGTTACGACAAGACGGTACCCGGAGCTGAGGTGGCCATCTGTACCTAGCCTTCAGGTAGGGACTCCAGAGGACGATCCAGGAGCAGCTTGACACCTTCCTGTTGTTTTGTCTTTTTCTTGTACTTTACAGTTGGGCTTGTATTTCCGGCCCCCTTTTCTTTCAGCACTTCTGTTGTACTCAGTTTACTTAGTGTTTACTTCCTCTTGCACTCTGTGGTGTTTTGTTACTTTTATAAAGGCAATGACTTCCCAGTTATTGGGATTTACGCCTTTGGTGCTAGTCGCCAGCCCCTGGCCTATGGAAGTCGGGCTTGGGATAGTCACGGCACGGGCCCCGAGGACGGGTCGTGACATCAGCAGCTGAGGAGATATTCCCCTGGTGGTAGTGCATCGACTGGTGGTATGCAGGTAAATCACAAAAAATCAAAATCATTTAGTTTGATAACTTTCATTGGTTTAAAGTTTTAATATAAATATGCAATCGTATTTAATTTTCAATATAATTTTCTTACAGGTGACACCACAAAGTGGAGATGAAGGTGGAGAGGGTGATGATGCATCATCAGACCCTTAGTTGTTGTATTGTTTATTTGTAATATGAAAACAGTTGGTTTGTATATGTAACATTTGTGGCACATAGTTTCCACCACACATTTTCATGTCCTAAAATTTCCTTGATTTCTCATTTTCCTTTTATGAATTTTATTGATTTCTGATGTTTCTTTTTATGTCTTGATTTCTCGAGTGTGATATACATCATTTAGGAATAAATTTTTTGATTAGCCAACTATAAAAGGAACTCTTGACTGAATAATCAAGTTAGAGTTTAAGGGCTTGAACTTCATGATATCCCAAGCTTCTTATACCCCATACATAATTATGTATTTTGGACAAGCATGTGGGAATGAATTTTGGGTTTATTTCTATCATTAGTGTATAGAGTTTCTTTGGGATTTATCATCTTATCACCCGATCTTGTTCTATAAAAAGGGTAATGCCTTCCATATAAATTTTGTGTGTATTGTATTCATAATTAATAATTCAATTCAGGTATGCATTTACTTGTAGGTATGTATTCTGTATGTATGGATTCTCTAGTTGTAGGTATGTATTTGTTCTGTATGTATGTGTTCTATATGTATGTGTTCTGTATGTATGGTGTCTCTAGTTGCAGGTATGTATTTTGTATGTATTCTGAATTTAGTTATGTATTTAATTCATATGTATTCTGTATGTATTCTACAGTTGTTGGTATGCATTTTGTATGTATTCTAGTTGCAAGAATGGAGTCTCTATTTGCAGGTATGTATTAAATTCTATTTGTATTATGTATGTATAGAGTCTCTAGTTGCAGGTATGTATGGAGTCTCTAGTTATAGGTATGTGTTCTATATGTATTTAATTTTGTATGTATGTACTTGTAGGTATGTATTTAATTATGTATGTATTCATCAAAAAACCACTTGATGGACAATAATAAGCAACCAGATGTGGGTTTTTCTTTCTAAACTATAGTTTCTCCTTTAGGGACCCTTATTCCCTCTACTAGAATGTGCTTTTTGGGGTGGAGAGGTGATTAAATATTTATCATTGGCTTCTTTATTTCCCCGTACAAATTGGTCGGCCTGAATTAGAAAGCATGGTGGTCTTCTAAGTCCGTGTATTTCCCAATACAAACTGTTTGGCCTTTGATTCTATCATAAACTCCTATCATGCTTACATTTCATTGCCTATATATATCATACTACTTGTGTGTATCACTTATGTACATCATATTGCATGACCAACTGAATTAGAATGCATGGTATATAACTTTTATTGAGTCTCTAGTTCAATGATCTTGGACTTAAATTCAATAGAGGGAGAAATAGGGTATCTGTTTATTCATCAAAATCCACACATTGTCTAGGTAGGATACTTCTTGTTGTGTGTTTTTTATTGCAGGTGGGATATTTTGTGTGGGCAGTGGAGTGTTGTGTGTGTTTGATTATAGGTGGGATGTGTGGATAGTGGGGTGTTGTGGAGTGGGGAGATGGGGATGCTGCACTGGAGTGGGGGATGTTGCAGAGGAGTGTGGAGTGGTGGGATGTTTCAGTGGAGTGGGGAATACTGGGGGATATAGCGTGGGCAGTGCATATGATGCAGTATGAAGGATACATGGTGGGAAGTGTGTATGCTCCAGGTTGGGCAGTGTGTATGTTGTAGGTTGGGCAGTGTGTATGTTGCAGGTTGGGCAGGGTGGGCAGTGTGTATGTTGAAGCATGAAGGATACAACATAGGAAGTGTTCTTATTACTCAACCATGATACCATAACTCATTCAATCTCAACACAATTCTCTTCAATTTAGATTCCTTCAATTAGTCAGATGCACCACCATTTCTTAGGCATGTGAACCAGTCACAATATTTCCTAGGATATCCAATATTCCCATATCATGGAAATGTGCATGGTGGATTTGGGAAAAATAAATTTGGGTGTCCCAGATCCCTATACTGAATACACTATAGTGATCCTCTTCCATTAGAATCCTAAGATGACACCTCAAACAATTTCCTATGGAGGTTCTTCTACTTCATCTTATAACTGCTAAATGATGTATTCCGTCAACAAGAACGAGGAAGTAAAGAAATCCCCTTCCATGTTCATGTAAAATCTATATTTTTCAAAGACATCATACTAAACACAAATATATAGGTGGGAAAAATCAGAAGACTGGTCCATGATCACATCATTAGTCATAGCTTCATCACAAATATTCATGCCTTAAGCCTTATATTAATCATATGATTTGACATATACTTACCAACTCAGTAAATGTTGATTCATATTTAACCACTAACAATTTTTCCTACTAAATATCTAAGAGATCTCAAGATCTCTTAGTTAAGCTCATATAGGAAGTTTTCGTCATTGAAGATCAGCTGGAATCACTTTTAATAATGTTTTCACCCTTCCATTCCATTTCTTAGACCATGGGAGGGACCTACATGGAACCCATCCATCATAAGATAGGACCATGTCAACTTCTAATTGATCTTTCATTATGTAGTTCTCCCTATCACAGATCATGGCTCAAAATGGCTGATACCAAGGCATGGCACATCCCATTATCGAAATATTCCATCCCAACATATTTTAGGGATCCTTATCATGAACTCGGTGTGGTTATCTATTAACCACATCCATTCACTTCCTAAAACACCGGTCGAACCCCATCTAGGTTATCTTTCTCGATAATTCTAGGATTCAACTAATAAATCACTAATAACTAAGCGATCATACTGCATTTGATTCCCAAGGAATCCCTTGATCATCCAAGAACAATCAATGAAGAATGTACCCACCTTATAGTGTTTTTCCAAGGTCGAACTATACATTATAATTTACACTATGATGTTGTACTCTATACATCAACACATAACCAACTCAACCACATTCCGGTCACATTGAAACCACCCCGAACATAACACCCATACTCAGACTCCACCTGATATCATATCCAAATTTGTATATGACCTTTATTGAAGATTCCAGAAGTAACTAGTTTAATTTATCAACTGGAATTAGAATGAAAAAAAGACCTTCTAATGATCATTATTATGCTTCTATTCTATATTAATGTGAGGGTCGCATTATCAAAAACTGATATCACATTCCCCAAGATAGGATTCTCTTATCACATTACCAAACCAATCTACCATTTGAATACTAGGTTCATTTCTTAAAATACCCAATGGTACAGTCCCCACAATATGGGTCACCTTATACTGATTTTTGAGCACTAACTCAATAGGTTTGATCATGAGAAAACATGAGTCGCTCCTTCTGAACAGTTATTGTTTCATCCTCAGAATCACTTTCCTAAATTTATAGATCGACAATATGAAAATGAAAAATAAAGTTTTTAAAAACTTTCCTCTCCATAGGGAACTAATTTTATTTCATCTCAAGGTATAAATCATAAACCAAATTTCACTCTCTATAGTAGGCACACACCCCCTTAAGAATTTTTTATCAAGTAAATATTTTGAATTTAATAATGGAGAGGATGGGCCTTTATAAATTGGGATTAGAAACCCATATAATAAAACCATTACATATAAAGTTGTCATATTCTAAAATAAAAGGTAAAAACCTGGGTGTAGCTACATGAATAAAATTTTAAAATTATAGAGGAAAATACCTTTATAACATGGGAATGGTAATTAATCTTATTAAAATATGACGAATATATACATTGAATTATTAGAATAAAATTTCATGGAATTTTTTTTGATTTAATAAATTCAAACCATTGCTTATGGATATCGGTTAATTAAAATTCCAATTAAAACCTAAAGGGGGTATTCCTCTCTATATTCGGATAGAAATTTTATTTAACAAATCCCAATTGTGAGAAATTTATGTATAAATAAGATGGGTAAAAAGAATTTATAAGATAAACTGTATAAATTATGAAAGTATATCATCTAAATAAAAAAATCTTGAATGGAATTTTGATATTACTTTCCTATGATACCTTATAGAGTTAGCTAAATAAAGTACCAATTAAAGTATTCTTTTTTTAACTAAAACATGAAATTTTTTAATACTTATGCTTTGAAATTTCCACAAAACAATCAAATTTGAACTAATGTAATGGATTAAATGAAACCATAATACTATGTTTTTATTTTTCAACCTCATGTAAGACTAGTTTAATTCTCTCCCTAGGTTTAGCATTGGATGGGAACAAAAAAAATTCCCATCAGTCTATATTGAACATTCTAATTTATAGTAATATTTAAGGTTAGGTCAGTAATCCAAGTGACCGTTTTAGAATGACCTATTCATAGATTCAATGTATTATACCTTATTAAGAAGGGGTTGTCCTGGAGTAGGTAGAGCCCTCAGAATTTAAAACTTGATAAATGATTATGAGGTATTTCATATCTAAGGTGTTGCTTATATCATGGTTTTACTATATCAGACTATCTATGATGAAACAACACCCCTAGGTTGATGAGTCATTATTCGGTAATGTTTCACATATATGGGATTTGGTTTTCACATAATTCTCTTTTTTAGTGGGGTATACATGCCTAGGGCATCATCAGCTGCCTAGTTGGTTATGTGACCCTTCTTCTTCTGTAATTACAGGTGAATCAGGAGGTCTTTAGCTGCGTCAAAAGTCATATGGAATAATAAAAATTGGGGATAAATCATTTGTATGGACCATAAAATACTGGGATTCGTAGGTCTAATTTACCTATGGATAAAATCAGATGATGCGTCATTTTTCTAGTGAAATATGAAGGATGTACGCATTTATACATGTGACACCCATCGAGTTGTTGGAATAGTGTAGTAAACTGTATGAGTTTTGTGGAAATCATTAAATAAATATTCTATCATTCTACATTCATCAGTCATATTTAATGTGGATAGACTAGTTATTATATAAAAATTTAGTATTCCTAGTGCTAGGGATGATGTTACCAAATGATCCGGTTTTAGAACACTACTGATCAGTTTAGATTTTTCTTATATATATGATACTAATGAAGTGCATGAGAACATATTGGGAGAGAATCATGTCTACCACAAGTTAAATTATAATATATTGATCTTTTCGGTGGCTTGTTTTACTCTTTGTTCAGTAGGCACTTGGTAAGAATGTGTTGGTCACATCTGTAACTAGTGTTTTGTTATGGATGAAGCATATTTCTTGGGATGAGATCCCATTCTCATTAAATGATGATTAGGAAACTCCTATGGTGGGTAGTATCACATAAAACATATAGTAGCATATCCTTATAATTATGGAGAATGTGACCTTAAATGACAGATTTCAAATGGTCAAAATGGTACCTAAAATCCAATGAATTTTTAAAAGTGAGATTTCTAGTTTCTATTGTGATGGATAGTTTAAAAACATGATTCTGATCTTGAACTGATATTGGTTGCTATATTCTTTATTGGGAGGAATAAGTGAACTTATAGTTTGATGGGGCGGTAATGAATATGTATTTTATACTTTGCTATATTCTGTTGTATGTGTTTTTGGTTTGGTTTTCAGTCTCGGGGGCAGTAGAATCAAAAAAAAAATCTGGGCAACTTTTTAGCGGCGGTTTTAACCGCCGCTAAATGAAAGTTGGCGGATATTTAGCGGCGGTTTAAACCGCCGCTAAACGTCTAAAACCGCCGCTAAATTCAAAATACAATATACGTTTAGCGGCAGTTATAACCTCCACTAAATAGCCGCACCGTGGAAGCCTCATATCGCTGCGGTTCTTCTGGATTTAGCGGTGGTTTTACGGTGCTGGATTTGAATTTATTCGCGGCGGTTATAACCGCCGCTAAAACCGCCACGAAATGAGGCAGCTACAACGCTTCCCTAAAACCGCCGCTAAACGAACATAACCACCGTTAAAAGTTTGCCGACGCCGTATTAGGCGGCGGTTTCTGAAAACCGCCACCACACCGTTTAGCGGCGGTTATAACCACCGCTAAACCAAAAAAAACCACCGCTATATGCCTAATCTGCTGTAGTGATTAGCATTTATTTATGAATAGTTCCTAAATGTCACATGTTTTTGAAAATTAATAAAATTTTATTTATTTGTTAAATTTCCTTTATATTATTGTTTATTTCAATATTTATAAAATATGAATACTTTGTATGCTCATGTATATTAGAATTTTCATCAAGGATAGAGCCTTATGTATCATGCAATGTTTGAAATCATAAATTTTTTTCATCTATCTTGACCTCAGTTTTTAGTAGAAGTTATGAACTATAATTTAGTTGTTGAATATATTTCTATTATATTAAGTGTTAGAGTATCCATTAATTCAATTCTCCCTTGAGTAATGTTTTCTCATGTAAAGGGACTTTATGTGATACCACCTACTTTCCTAGAGGCTTTACTTGGATTGGAAGATGAATGGGGTTGTCTATCTATTTCTCCAATCCTAATCATTTATGGTATTTCAATATCATATAACTATATGTATTTATGTTATGTGTTCATATACATTATTCATATATTTAATTTTAATATGTTTGAGTATAATTGACTTCTGTTTTGGGTTATTTAAAAATACTTTTGTGTTGTTTATATAGTTATACATTAATGGGATGTCAACACATTAATTTGGTGGTTGAAATAGAAATTCTACAACTAAATTATTAGAAGAGTGAATAAAAAAAGGAAATAAAATATTAAAAGAAAATTATTACATATAACGTAATAGTTTAATGTGCATGTGATATATATTGAATTACTATAACTAAAATTCATCAAATAAAAAGTGTGATATTCCTTCAAGAAAGACACTTGTCAAGATTTCATTCATTCAACCGGGTTATCCTTTCAAAAGATGGGTTCTCATGTATTATCTTTATGTAAGGAAATAGAGTAATGGGTGACACTAGAATATCCTTTGGCAGGTTATTACATATTTGGGTGACCCTAGATTGACATTTGATAACCTATTTTATCATTTTGTTTGGGTTTAACTTTCTAGGAGACCCCAATAAGATTAGTTTACCTGAGGAACATAGTTAATTAAATCCATATTATGGATTGGGATAAAGGGTTGTACAATCAACAATCCAAGAGTCATAATTATTTTGATTCTAATGATACCCTACATAAATAACAAAGTGGAGAAAGAAATGTCATATTGGACTCATTCCTCAATGAAATGTGGATACTGGATAACAAAAATGATATGATGTATGGTATCATAGATTTTGTATTGTAAACACTTTCGTTATAATTACTTGATGAAAATATGTAAGATATTGTATTCATATAATAAAATATTTTATAGATTAATCTATTATCATCATCAAACTTAACGTTTGACTAATATTTGAAATTGGAATCTTCAATTAATCCACTCTATAGGCTATGTAGTTTAGAAATACAATATTTTTTTGTGTCAGAGAAGTTCCTTTATGACTAACCAAGTGTTTAAATTGATCAACAAGGTTATATTATTATGAAAAAATGGCCTGATTAATTAAAGGTTTCAATGGCTCAGTAGGAAAATAGTCCTCAGGAATTGAAGTATTTTATACTCAATATGGTTTTTAATGTCAATGATATTTAATATAATTGAATATCAGTTGATATATTGAATAATTCCTTTCACAGTTATTCTGGTTAATGATATAATTCATATTATTTTCATTTATTTAAATGTTTTATTGATAATGTGTATGAATTTTAAAAAATTTACATAACAATCTTTTTGTTTTGTTAACATCTAAATTGGGAATAAGATGTCTAGATTCTAGTACTGTTTGGATACTTGAAGTGGTTAAATGATCAAACATGAAGAAGAAAAGTTAGTTTATAAAGTCAACAATGTTTCATCAAGAATACAGTTGTTATTATTTGAATCCTAAGGGTAATCTCATGAAGGTGTAATGATTCCATATGATGGGATTATCTAGAATACTTGATGGGGTGTGGGAACTCCCTGGAATATGCATGTGAGGTATGGAATTTATAGAAATCAATTCTTCATTTTTGAAGGACATATGATATGAAATATATATTTTACAATGTTTTTTTAATATATAGGTTTTCAAAATAATAGGAATGATTGATTAATCTTATAAATTATATTTATATGATGAATTAAATGGTTACTACATCGAGTATTTGAATGTAAATGATTTTATCAAGATCAAATGAATATAAGTGAAATATGTGTATCTTTATCCCATTTCACTTTTGTGACAAGAGTATATGTTTGACAAAAAATAAATTTTATGAACAATTTTGAGATGATTAATTGATTACATAAGGTTTATGATTCATCCACTTTTATAACCTCATCAGAGAAGAATTTATGGATAAATGTATTCATCTAGGATAAAAGTGATTATCAAAATATTTTTTAAAATATATAAGAATGTTTTCCTATAATATATCAGTGGTATATTCAAATAAATTATTACTTTCGAATGAAAATTTCACTAACAGATAGATAACCATAGATGATATGGAAACATTATTTTATTTGTTATATATTCCCAGTGAATGAAAATAATAATTATTTTCTAAACCACAAAGTGATTTGTTTTATCTTTGAAATATATTCCGAATAGAATATAGTATATAAGAGACAAATGAGATTATGTTTGGACTTGAATAGTACAAAATTTAAAAAAGTGAATATTTTACCAGATTTATTTTAAGTTATTACTTACATTAGATCTGAAATAATTAGAATATGTGCCAGTAAATAAAAATGTAATGAATTAAATTTTGTTACTATAACAAAGTGAATATCACAATTGACTAAAACTAAATTTTTGTATAACATTAAAAGTTATTAGTAAATTAATTTTTAGGATATGTGATGATAAAAATATATAATATGTTATGTTTAGTTAATGTAAGAAAACAAAATTCACTTGATATCCTAAAATAATTTTTAGGACATGAAATTAAAATAATATAAATAGTTTCATGGGTTACTGTGAGAAAGTGAAGTCCAATTCATATCCTAAAAGAGTTTAAGGTATCATGGTAAAGAACAATGTAAAAAGAAACATTTAGTTACCATAACAAGTGAACAACACTATTCCCTAAAGTATTATACTAGTTAATACTCAAACTGTATCATTTGGTATCCAAATAGTGTTTTGGATATTATTGTATATATAAATGTAAAGTTTTAAGATAGTTACCATAATAAATTGGATATCACTTTACCTTAATAAGAGTTTTGGATGTTATGTTAAAGTGATGATGAAAATAATTACATTGTTCAAAAAATATTTCAAGTACAAAGTTTGATGGATTAGGTTCCAAAGATAATGATGATGTACTTATAAATTATTTTATGTATAATATATAATATAAAGTTATAAAATTTGATATAATTATGTTAAAGAATTTGAATATAAGTTAAAATAGTTTAACATAAAGAATATCATTCAAATGTATCACCATTAATCAAACTTGGATGCTTCTAAAATTTTACTCAGTAAGAGGTTAGTGATGGTATTTTATCATATGGTCGCATAGGGATATTGTGACATCCTGATCTGAGATCACTCATATGTTACTGAACATAAGGGACCCACATCCTGAAGAGAGACTCCCCATATTCTAGATTTTTCTGACTAAATATGATGGTGTATGTGGGGTATTCTAAAGACACTATATCATCTTTATCAGAGTGAAGCATAATAATTAAAAAAAAGTGGGCTGGAGTTGTCTGAGAAAATATTGTATAGGCTAGAACCTACAAAATCATTCAGGTAAAACATTTGGAAATATCAAGCCATACCCTCCCCATATCATATGTGGAAAATCCTATAAGAAAACTACATTTTTATTTGTATTATAATATCCAGTTTTTAATTGGCCCAAAAAATCCTACATGTAAAATAGTTAAATATATCTCACTCGACTCACAAATGATGCCAGTCATCCCATGATAAATATGAATTATCACTCACCCCACAAAGGATGTGGTTAATCCTGTCACGACCCGACTCGTACTGGGGCTCGATCCGCAACTACCCCAAGCCTGCCTCCATAGGCCAGGGGCTGGCGACTAGCGTAGAAGGCACAAAAAACTAGGGGAGGGCTTTGCCTAGGAAACTGTACACACACACGCAACCATCTCAATGCAAAAGTTCATAGAAAGGAAAGAAATATACAACACTACTACAAAAAAGGAAAACCAACATACATGCATTGAACTCTAACCAATACAAGTAAATTGATGAAAAGTACTGACAATAAAATAAATTGTAAAAGGGGAAAAACATGTTCCCAACTAGAAAGGTTCCACAACCTTGAAATAGGTAAAATGAAAATAAACCATTGGTGAGTCTCACGCTCGGAGATCCTCCTAAAACCATGTAATGCAGCCCAAGATCCTCTGTCCTCTACACTCTTATGTAGTCTCGATCGACCTGTCTGTCATCTACAAGGGCAGACCAAGTGTGGGAAAAGCCCAAGCAGGGGTGAGTATAACGATACTCATTAGGATGCCCTGAAATCTTGGGGGATCAATAAAGGACGTACTAAAACAATGATAAGTAGATAGAATAAAGAACAGTGAAAGACTACAAAAGAGAGAGCGTAGATCAACCCAACAAAAGGAAGGAAATAGACTCGTCCAATCCAATAAGAACTAGACACAGAAAGCACATGGCATACCCCGCAAATATTCACCCCTGCTAGAAAGAGAGTAACTGAACCCAAGGAGTGTGAACAAAAGTATAGTGTATATATATATTCCCAACAAGAAAACCGAACGAGTGTCTAAGGGGATCTCTATCTCCAAGCTCATCCCAAAAAAGATTCCCAAATAGTTTAAAGGATAGCCATCACTGATGCCCAACAATCCTACATGCCAAAGCTGTAACATCACTGAACCATACCACCAAGGGTCCCGCTCCGGTAATCATAGAGAAAAGTCATTGACTAACCTCATAGAAAAGACCGAGTCTGAAATAAGTCATCGGGTAACCCACTGCCCAGCCCAGCTCGAGGGTAAACCCCTATAAGTAAACGGTGACCCACTGCCCAGCCCCGCTAGAGGGTAGACCATAATAAATCATCAGGTCACCCACTGCCTAGCCCAACTAGAGGGTAAACCCCAAATAAGTCAACGGTGACCCACTGCCTAGCCCAGCTAGAGGGTAAACCATAATAAATCATCAGGTGACCCACTGCCCAGACCTGCTGGAGGGTAAACCTTAAATAAGTCAACGGTGACCCACTACCCAGCCCCGTTGGATGGTGAACCTTAATAAACAATCAGGTGACCCACTTCCCAACCCTATTGGATGGTAAACCATAAATAAGTAGATGGTGACCCACTGCCCAGCCCCGCTGGAGGTAAACCGTAATAAAATGTCAGGTGACCCACTGCCCAGCCCTACTGGAGGGTAAACCCTAAAGTCAATGGGTATCCCACTTCCCAACCTCACTGGAGGGTAAACCCAGAACTGGTCTGATATCTCCGCACTACTCGTGCCATCACTGGGTGTCATTAACACTATTACCAAGCGTAGTTTCGGAGTGTGTTAAAGGAACCTCCAACTAATGCCCTTTCATGTTTCCACATTTAATGAGATATCTAAGGGGGAACCTCTCTCCCAAAAAGATTATACCGTTTTTATCCTCATGGAAAAACACGCGAGATAGACTACTAACTCACTAGAAACAACCTCTCGGTGGAAAAGTTATTCAACACTGCTTTATGCTCATACGGCGGCTCGTGGGGCCCAAACCTCAGTCCCAAAATGGGTCAGGAAAACTGCGCCATCGTGATGCCCTTGGAAAAGCATGTCGAATCGACTATCCATATGCCCCAAACGTATGCCTGATGAAAAAGACACAGTACACTTCTCACAGCTCTAAAGACGGCCCATGGGGCCTAGCCTCAACTCCGGCTTCAACGCCTGAAACCACCCCGGTCAATTTTTCCTCAATGCTAGAGTCACAATGCCACTGACGGCGCCTAAAACGGACTCTGGATGCAGAAGCTGCAACTCCCCGCGTTATATGCAAACAGGGCCCTGTGGGGCCCAAACTCGACCCCGAAACACGTAACGGAAATCATACCATTGTGTTCCTTGCTGATAACCATGAGGGATAGGCTATTCATTTTCCCTGAATGGACTTATGTAGCATAAGTCGTAAAAATGAATCATGCGTCTGAAAGCGGCCTCATGGGGCCCATGCCTCATGCCAGAATTTAAGCGGGCGGATTGCACCGTTGCAATCCCCTCGGAAAAACACTCCGAAACAAGTACTCAAACGCCCCAAATGGATATCGGGTGAAAAAGTGGTGTTTCACCATAAAACGTGTGAACTAGGCCCTATGGGTGCCGCACCATGTCTTTAAATCGAATGTTTCGGAAAGCACCTCAAAAAGTCCGCACAAGGACTAGGGACACATTGCCTCTGACTGCACATCAATCGGACATCCGAAACTGGAGTTAGGTCCAACGCAAGATTAATTAATTAATTAATTAATTAATTAATTAATTACATGTATGTATCATTCATGCCATAGAGCAACGAAACCAACCAGAAAAGGTTCTAAACCAACTTTGGAAGGACTCTCTCAGCTCTGGGGCCACCACGCCTCTGACGGCATGTCAAACAGAAGTCCGGCTCGTGGGCCACGTCCGTCGCAACTTTAATAATAAATCATTATTATTAAATTAACGCGTTTCGGGTCACCCGCCTTCTGGCACGGAACCCAAAGACCCTGGAACCCATCTTAAAAAGTCTATCTTGATGAGACTGATCCACATCCATAGATGCCGCATTAAACGGACGAGTCGTTTAGGAGTTACGACCCCCCAACGCAAGGGGGCCTAACAGGGCCGACCTTGTCCGAACCGCCGGTCTGTGGCCCAACTGCGGGTCCGACCCATCACGCCGAGGCTCACCAGCCGTGGACCACCTAGAAACATTGTACCCCATTTTTAGGTCCGATTTGATCTAAATAGACCCTCCAAATGGCCGGTCTTCGTCGCCCAAAAGGACCTGCAAGGCGCGGGTCCTTGTTCCCCAGTAGACCGTCTTTGGTCGTACGTCATTGACGCACCAGCAGGACCTACAAATCGTGGGTCCCTACTTCCTCCGCACGCCCGAGGTTGAACCTCGGGGTCCCTTCAAACGCGACATTGCGCAGGATGTCGACTGCAACACACCTCCGTCAACGCCCTCGGCGGGTTCATCTGCTGCCGCAGCGCACTGCTGCATTGCCCCGGCTACAAATTGCACCTCCTCCTCAGTCGCGCACCGCTTCAGCACCTCCTCCGCAACACCTCCCTGCTACCCGCAGTCCCGGCTTTACCACCCACAGCCCCACCGACGGACTCCAGCCAGCCGTTCCTCCGGCCACTCGGCTCCTCCGGCCACGCACCACCTTCGGCCAACTGGTGCACCCAACACCGTCCAGCCGTCGTGGCTTCAATACGAACCCCATCTGCACCGACCACCTCGTCCGAACCCCCGACCACAATCGTTGTCTGACGCCCAAACCCCTGTTTCACCACCCCGAGCTCCGACCACTACCCTTGCTGGAGCCTAGACTTCTGATGGCCTCTACCACCACTCTGGTGGCCAAAATTCAAAACCGAACACGGGTGGTTAAATGCATGGTTTGATGGTCGTATTCGTGCGGTGATCAACAATGATAATAAAAAAAATATCAAATGATGATGGTTCAAATAAATTAATAATTGAAAACAAGGGTGCGAAAAAAAAAATAACAAGAATCCTACCTCTTTGGATTAATTCGTCGTTGGCGATGCCTTCATTGCGCTCCACCTTCGATCTGTCGAGGTTTCGGTGAAGATATCCCCTCGATCCGGTGAAGAACGGCAAAGAACGTTGAAGAACATTGGAGAGAGGGAGATGGAGATGGAGAGATAAGGGAAACTCCAACTCCAGACTCTTGTTTTTCTATTAATAGAAAAACATGCTTAGCACAAAATCTAAATTCACCGCGCCCTCTTATTTTACATCGCACCCAGGAAAAATGCCCCATTTCAAACTCAACCGAAGTCTCGGATTTCCATTTCGAGACTCCATTTTAAAGTTATTTTAAAAGAACGTCAGTGATAAAAATATCATTAAGTCATTGATTTAAAATGACTATTTTTCCCCTGGGTGACATCTCCCATAGCAGGCCCGCGCCCACAACATTTACACCCCGCCTAGGGTAAAGGTCCTTCTTCGAACTCAACGATGCCCTTGGTTTTCCCATACAAGAAACCGTTTTGGAGTTATTAAGGTTTGATCTATTAGATGAATAATTTTAATATTTAATTATCTATTTAACACACTACCAACGAGCGAGGGGTCTAAACATCCCGTGCCGTCTCATTTTATGTCACGCCTAGGGTAAAAACCGCATTCCGAACCCAACCGTGGTTTTAGATTTCCGATCTGATCAACCTTATAAGAGATATATCATTTTCTTTATTTAACCACGCATGTGTAATATGAAAACACTTAACATTTTCATATAATTAATTCTGGGCACACCGGGCCTCGGAATTGCACGTCGCCTGAACGCCCAACTCTGGAATGACATCAAGAAATTTTTCAAAGTCTCAGAGTCCCAAAACCTGAGTTCTTAAATCATTCCCTCCTTCCAGATTTTTGTCCCTAAAAATAAAAAGTAGGAAAAAAAATCGGGATACAGAGCTGACACCTAGCTCTCCCACTCTCAAGAAAACATGCAAAACACCGTACTAGCACTACACACAAACCAAATGGATGGCTCATATTTATAAGGTCTGCTTCTCTTGAAGACATGCATAGGAATACGTATGCACCTCATTAGTTGCGACACGTGGAATACATTGTGCACCTACTCCTACTATTGGGAGAGGATGGAAAGACGGTAGGCAACCTCTCAACTGCTTACACGATTCCTGAATTGACCAAAGAAACTCATGGGACTTCCCCGGCCGAACCTCTACATTTCACATCGCGACCAAAATCATGATTTATTCCTAGAACATAGTCCGGTGATTCCCTCCTTCAGAATACCCATCTGGTGAAACACCCAAGGATATCTGGTCACCCATGTTTTCACAGTCAGTGCATCACAACTGATACTCTCTGGTTGAGGATGCACCTGAGACATTGGTGGTCAAAGAAAACCACAAAGTGCTCTCGTAGAAGATAGCATCTCTACTTTCACAGCGCAAGAACCACCACCCCCAGCACCACATGCAAAGGGAGGTTAAGTAGAAAAGCCCCACGGGAAAATCTAGAACCTTCTCTGACTCTCCACCACACAACCCTCTGATAAATGCACATGTCATAGGGACTCATCCACCGCACCTGAATAATGTCCGATTTTGGTGGTACTGACTCTCCCTCACGGTTTTGATCGCATCACAAAATGCATCTCAGTGGAGGAAGAACCCCTCTTACCCATGAATTCAAAGCTACATCGGAAAACACCAACACAGGGTTACACAAATGCCCTATGTCACCCTCAGTAACCGCTCAAACAATGAGTTAGAAGAAAATAGTACCTCACACAACGTCTAACATGTTCTACTAAGAAAAGTAGAAAAGGACACAGAGCGTGTCTCATTTTATCTCATGTGTTGCATTACTGTAGACATATATATCACACAGCTGCCCGAGGCCTCGTCTGCCAGCTCCCTAAGCCTGACATGGGCCGCCTAGTGGTTGTGGAAGGACCTCGAAACATCTTCCAGCAACCACAGTTCTTCCTACTTTTCTGCCAACACCGCCTCCCTGGGGGCCACCCTATCCTCACCTGGGAGTTCTCTGATCACGACACTGCCTATGTCGTGGCAGTGCATCTACCAACTATCTAGAAAAATCAGCACATTTGGTCGAGTAGTCTCACACCACGTGACCTCACACATCAAAAACATTGAACTAGTCCTCCCTGGGCTATCTCAGTGCTCTAGATATCCCTGACCATGTGCCTAAGTCTCATCAAGGGGAGACCTCTGGCACCGAGGCCCTACTAGTTGACATCCACCTTCTAGAAATTTCTCTTTCACCAGTGCTTGCTCCAGAACCCTGAGATGGGTGAGGATGCACAAGGGCACTACACTGGCATGACTCTCCCCTACAAAGATCTCTCTCAAACATATGTGCTCAAATGTTGCCTAGATGGACCAAGTCCAAAGAGTACCGAGTAAGGTATGTGAACCTAGTTCCATACTCAGCCACTACCATCACTCCCCGTTGAAACTCCAGATTATCCTAAAATCGTACAAAGAGTAAGTAGGAGGGGTAGTACTCCTCACGAAACAGCTACTAGAAGTCATCCCATGAGAGTACCGACTCATCATGTATTCGAGAAACCCAGGATCTACTACGCTAAACTGCATAGTAGAAAAAGGCTGGCTGTCAAAACCACCATCTAACCTGCCAGTGTCCAAACAAGCCAGAAGTGGTGAACCACCGACTCTAGCCAACCCTTCACTGTATGAGGGTATCGATCACTATGGAACCTCAAAGGTATCTGATGTTGGAACTCATGTAGAGCACCCAACATGTGCTCATCATCGTCCTTTTCTACTGGTGCCATCTACTACTCCACCGGTGGAGGTGCTACTGCCTTTCCTACTGGAGAAAGGGTAATCATATGATTGATCTCGAACTGAGGCCTCATCGCTCATGGAATCGTCGTCACAAAACAGATCTAGTATCCTGGCTGGAAATCATTGCGGAGACATCATGAATCCGATCACGGTGTACCGCGGTCAAATGAGCATATATATATCAACAATAATGGGGAGCTGACTCAAGAAGGATAGTCAAAGACTCAATCATATATGATGAACGAATCAAATTCCCTGCAAAAAGTGTCTCAGTGTGCCGAGTCGACAAGCAGGTTATCAGTGTCCTAGTGAATGGGTAACTCGGCCGCTGCACCATCACTAGACTCCCTAGCATAAGAGTCCCTCTTGAGACACGTTGACACTATTTCCCCAAAACTCAACCAATTCCTTTTTAGGGACGTCCGAACAACACCCCAAGGAACGAACCAGCTCTGATACCACATTGTCACAACCCGACCCATACTGGGGTTCGAGCCGCAACTACCCCAAGCCCACCATTATAGGCCAGGGGCTAGAAACTAGCGTTGATTGAACAAAAAACTAGGGGAAGCCTTTAACTAAGAAATTGTACACACACACGCAGCCAACACAATGCAAAAGTGCAGAGAATGGAAAGAAAGATACAACACTGCTACCGAAAGGGAAACCAACATACATGCATTGACCTCTAACCAGTACAAGTAATGTTATGAAAAGTACTGACAAGTAAACTGAACAGTAAAAGGGGAAAAACACGAACCCAACCAGAATGGTGCCACAACCCGAAAACAGGTAAAATGAAAATAAACCACTGGTGAGTCTCACGCCCAGAGATCCTCCTACGACCACTTAATGCAGCCCAAGCTCTTGTGTCCTCTACACTCCTCTAGAGTCTCGATCGACGTGTCCGTCATCTGCAAGGGCACACCAAGTATGGGCAAAGACCAAGCAAGGGTAAGTATAAAAATACTCAGTAGGATGCCCCGAAATCTCGAGGGAGCAACAAAGTTGGTACTAAAATGGTGATTAGTAGACAGAAAAATAAACATTGCAAGAGTAAGAAAGAGAGAGTGCAGCTCAACCCAACAAAAGGAAGGAATTAGACTCGTCCAATCTGAGAGGAACTAGACACAGAAAGCATGTGGAATACCCTACGCATCATCGCCCCTACTGGAAGGAGAGTAATTGAACCAAAGGAGTTGGAAAAAAGTAGGGTGTATATATATATGCTCAACAAGAAACCCGAACGAGTGTGTAACGGGATCTCTATCTCCAAGATCAGCACAAGAAGAGTCACCAACACTTCAAAGGATATCCATCACTGATTCCCAACAATCCCGCACACCAAAGTTGTCTCATCGTTGAACAGTATCACAAAGGGTCCTTCTCGAGTAATCACGGAGAAAAGTCACTGACTAACCTCATTGAAAAGTCCAGGTCTGAAATAAGTCATCGGGTAACCCACTGCCCAGCCCCGCTGGACGGTAAACCACAATAAGTCAATGGTGACCCACTTCCCAGCCCCGCTGGAGGGTAGACCATAATAAATCCTCAGGTGACCCACTACCCAGCCCTGCTGGAGGGTAAACCCCAAATAAGTCAATGGTGACCCACTGCCCAACCCCGCTGGAGGGTAGACCGTAATAAATCATTAGGCATTCCACTGTCCAGCCCTACTGGAGGGTAAACCCAAAATAAGTCAACAGTGACCCCCTGCCAAGTCCCGCTAGATGGTAAAGCGTAATAAAACATCAGGTGACCAACTGCCCAGCCCTACTGGATGTTAAACTCTAAATAAGTCAACGGTGACCCACTGCCCAGCCCCGCTGGTGGGTAAACCATAATGAAACATCAGGTGACCCACTTCCCATCCCTTCTAGAGGGTAAACCCAAAAGTAAATAGGTATCCCAAAGTCTAGCTTCGCTGGAGGGTAAACCCGGAACTGGTTTTTTATCACCGCACTACCCATGCCATCACTAGGTGTCACTTACACCGTTACTGTGTGTAGGATCGGAGTTCGTCAAAGGAACCTTCGACAAATTCCCTTTCATGTTTTCACATTTAATTAGATCTTGAATGGGGATCCACTCTCCCAAAATGATTACACCACTGTAATCCTTGCGGAAAAACACGCGAGATATACTACTAACTCACTGGAAATGACCTCTCGGTGGAAAAGCTATTCAACACTACTTTATGCTCATACGGCGTCTCATGGGGCCCACACCTTGGTCCCGAAAGAGGTCAGGAAAACTACGCCATCACGATGCTCTTGGAAGAAGATGTCGAATCAACTATCCATATGCCCCAAACGGATTCCTGATGAAAAAGTCGCAGTATGCTTCTCACAGCTCTAAAGACGGCCCATGGGGCCCATGTCTCAACTCCGTCTTCCACACCTGAAACCACCACAGTCAATTTTTCCTCAATGCTAGGGTCACAATGCCACTGACGACACCTAAAACGAACTCCGGATGCAGAAGCTGCAACTCCTCGCATTATAGGAAAACGGGGCCCTGTGGGGCCCACTCCTCGACCCCGAAACATGTCACGCAAATCGTACGATTTTGTTCCTTGCTTATAACCACACGGGATAGGATATTAATTTTCCATGAACGGACTTATGTAGCATAAGTCGTAAATACGTAGCATGCGTCCGAAAGCCGCCTCATGGGGCCCATGCCTTAGGCTTGAATTTATGTGGGTGGATTGTGCCATTGCAATCCCCTTAGAACAACACTCAGAAATGAGTACTCAAACACCCCAAACGGATGTCAGGTGAAAAAGTGGGTTTTCACCGTAAAAAGTGCAACCTTGGCCCTGTGGGGCCCACAACTTTTATCCAACCCGAACGCAATGGAAAGCACCTCAAAAATTCTACACGAGGTCAGGGGTCACGCTACCACTGATGACGCATCAATCGGACATCCCAAACAGGAGTTAGGTCTGATGGAAATTTAATTAATTAATTAGTTAATTAATTAATTACTCGCATTTCACGTGTCATGCCACAGACCAACGAAACCAACCCAAAAAGGATTCAAACCAAATTTCAAGGGACCTTCGTAGCTTCGAGGCCATCGTGCATCTGACTAGACATCAAATTGTTGTCCGGCTCGCTGGCCACGTCCGTCGCAACATAAATAATAATTTATAATTATTAAATTAACGCATTTCAGGTCACCAAACTTTGGGAACGAAACCTAAAAACCTTGAAACCCATCTTTAAAAGTCATTATTGAAGCGAGTGATCCACAGCTGTTGACAGACTATCAAACAGACGCGTCGTTTAGATGTTACGGACCCCCGAGTGCAAGGGGGCCTCACCGGGCCGGTTCACCCCGGGCGGCCGGGTCTGAACCGCTGGCCCACGGCCCAGCCGCGTGTCCAGCCCATCACACCATGGCCCGCCGGCCGTGGCCTAGCCAGAAACATTGGACTCCTTCCTCAGGTCTGGTTCTCTCTAAACAGACTGGCCAACTGGCTAGTCTTCATTGCCCTACAGGACCCACAAGGCGCGGGTCCATGTTCCCCAGCAGAACAGCTTTGTCTGGTCTTCGTTGACACAGCAGTTGGACCCGAAAAGCGCTGGTCTCTTCTTCCTCCGAATGCCTGAGGTCGAACCTCGGTCTACCTTTGACCACGATGTCGCACCGGATTCCAGTCGCAGCACACCTCCGCCGGACTCCCACGACACCTCTGCATGCTGCCGTAAAGCACTGTTGCGCTGCCCCGGCTGCACACCGCACCGCCTCCTTGGTTGTTCACTGCTCTGGTGCCTCCTCTGCAGTACCACCCTACTACCCACAGTCCCAGCTTCACCACCCATAGCCGCACCATCGGACTCCATCCAGCAGCTCCTCTAGCCACTCGGCTCCTCCGGCCACGCACCACCTTCGGCTAGCGGGTGGCACCCGACACCGTCCAGCCGTCGCGGCTTCAATCCAAACCCCATACACATCATCCACCTAGTCCAAACCCCCGACCACAACCGCTGCCTAATGTTCGAATCCCAGTTGTGCCACCCTGAGCTCCATCCTCCACCATTGCCGGAGCAGGGACTTCCGACGACCTCTACCACCGCTCCAGTGGCCCAAATTCAAAACCTAACACAGGTGGTTAAATGCATGGTTTGAATGTAGTATTTGTGCAGCGATCAATGAAGATAATAAAAACAAAGATCAAACTATGACGGTTCAAATAAATTAATAATTGAAAACAATGGAAAAAAATTAACAAGGATCCTACCTCTTTGAATCTGTTTGTCATTGGCGAGGCCTTCGTTGCGCTCCACCTTTGATCTGCCGAGGTTTTGGGGACGATCGCTCCTCGATCCGGTGAAGAACGGTGAAGAACACAAAAGAACATTAGAGAGATATAGAGAAGGTAAACCCCAACGCCAAACTGCATTTTTTTCTATTTATATAAAAACCCACTTAGTGCGGAATACGAATTCCCCGCTCCCTCTCATTTTACGTCACGCCTAGGCAAAATGCCCCATTTTGAACTCAATGAAAGTCTCAGACTTCCATTACGAAACTCCATTTGAATGTTATTTGAAGATAAATCCAGTGATAAAAAAATCACTAAGTCATTGATATAAAATGAATATTTTTCCCATGGGTGACATCTCTCACAGCAGGCCCATGCCCGCAACTTTTACACCCCGCATAGGGTAAACGGCCCACTCCGGACTCAACGATTCCCTCGGTTTTTCCATCCGAGAAACCATTTAGGTGATATTCAGGTTTGATCTCTTAAATGAATAATTTGATAATTTAATTATCCATTTAACACATCGCCAATGAGTGAGGGGTCCGAACGTCCCGCGCTGACTCATTTTATGTCGTGCCTAGGGTAAACACCGCGTTCCGGACCCAACCGTGCTCTCTGATTTCTGATCTGATCAACCTTCTAATAGATATCACATTTTCTTTTATTTAACCTCTCATGCGTAATAAAAAAACACTTAACATTTTTATATAACTAATTCTGCGCACACCGGGCATCGGAATTGCACGCCATCTGAACTCCCTCATATGGAATGACATCAAGAAATTTGTCAAATTCTCAGAGTCCCAAAACATGGGTTCTTACAAATCACATGATTAATAATAATTCCCTATTGTTTTTTAATATCATAACATTTTTATTAGTCTTCCCCAACCCATAATGTTTGTAATGCCCATGAATGGTCATGTAAGCTAAAAAATATATAAAATAATATAAAAAATTATTCAAATATATCAATTCAAAATTACATTAAATTATAAAATAGTCAATGGTTGGTATTAAATTTTTTGAAATCATAAAAATCTTAAAAATATAAATTAATAATACAACCCTCAACCAACAAATAAATTATGAGGGAAAACTTTCCCCTGATTTTTCTCCAATACCACATGCAACCTTATCTTCTTTGATGTTTCTTTCGAACCCTACATTAAAACAAAATTAAAAATAAAGGTCAATTTCAATTCAAATATTTATTATTAAATTTTGAAGAAAATAATTTAATTGAAATAATTAACTTTCATAAAAATAAATTATGAAAAATATATCAATAATTTTCATGGGTCTTTATTAATTATTATACATAGAAGTTGAATCTTCCATGAATCCTAATTCTTCCTTTGTATTATCCTATCCTAAAATCACAAATATATATAATTAAAATTTAATAATTTAAAATTTAAATAATAATTATAATTATAATATGTGAAAATCTAATGATTCCCTTAAAAATTAAAAAATTTTAAAAAAAATTGAGAGATACATTTTTAATCAAAATTTTAAAAATAATATCCCAAATTTTCAAAATATAAAATTACTGTATTTGAACTATTTTAATATTTGATTATAAAAAATAAAATAATTTAATGAAAAATGATGAAAATCCATTTTTTAAATTTTTGGCTATGATATAATTATTTATTATGAAATTAACATTAGATAATAATGAATTATTTATTTATTCATAATGTTATCATTTCATTTGAAACAATGTCTTAAATCTGATGAGATTGGATAAATAATTTGAATAACCACAATTATGAATAATCACTTATAATTATTCAAAATTTTAATAAAATAATTTATCTAATTTTAATTAATGAATTACTTGGGTAATAGTATTAAATTATAATTATGAAAATTCTATAACATTGTAAAATTAGTGATATTGACAGAATAATTATTTTTTGGGGATATATAAATGTATGGGATAATAATTTTCTAATTTTTCATATAATATTAATATTAATTTGGATAATAATTTAATAATGGGATTATAAAAATTATTAATTTTTTTTCCAATAATTATATAACCATTAAATGTTACAAATGAAATTATATGATTAAATAAACATAAATCGTAAAAAACATAATAATTATGCAAAAACTTATCTCATAAAAATGAAATCCAAATATAAATAAATATAATAAACTCACTATAAAAAAAATTTAAACAATAATACTTGTTACATGTATTATCAGAAATCATGGGAAGGTAAAATAAAAAAATATATTAACAAATTAAATGAAAACATTAAAAATTAGAGACAATGTTGGAGGAAGATGGAAATGACATCATTGAGGTGGAGTAATTTGGTAGTGGGTTGGGAGAGTTCTTTTGTTAGGGGAGGTCAGTGATGACGTCAGCGGATACTGGAGGAGTATCTCAAAGGGGGATGATATGAGGCTGAAAGGATGTGTGGAATGGGATATGATGTTGGAGATTCCTGGTGTGTGTCAATAACGACCTAGAGGTAGGGTTCCAAAGTACCCTACGTAGAAGGGGAACTAGTGTAGTGGTCTATATGTGTGGATTCAGATACGGGTGGAAAATGGTAGGAAAAGGGTGGATGAAGGGTGTATTGATGGTGTGTCTAGACATTGTTTGACACCCATATGGTATGTGGTATGTGTAAATGGAGGGAATATATGAGAAACATGTAAATATATTAACTTGGCTCATTTTATCATTTGGTTTGCATTTGACGGGATGGAGGCTGAAAATATGGAGTTGATGAAGTTTATATAACAGGAATTAAATGAAATAATCCCTAAGGAATTGGTGGCGAGTCAATTCTAGGAGAAAATACACATATGGAAGGGGAACATGCTAACTTGGTAACAATAATACAATACAATAAATTTATAAGAAAAAACAAATACCAAATGTTTTCTCCATTGGCATCCCAAGCACTAGATCAGTCATCAGCTACTAATATCTAATAAAATGTAATCAATATTCCATTGTTGGGTGCTTCCATTTATCTCTACATGCATCCAAGATGTCTATTTGGGTAAAAATCAGTAGCTCAAACATTGTGTGAGTAAAACTCATCAAGACACCACCAATGGATTCTAATGAAAATTCAATTTGTGAATATAATTAGTAATTGTGTTAATTTAATATAATTAAGGTGGTAAGGTAAATGTAAAACCAAGATGATGTATAATTATTCATAGGACACCTAGTGGTCCCAAACTTCTTCAACATTATCTAGATGTATTTTTTCGTTGGACTTTTATTTTAATTAATGTTCACCTAGGTACCGAGGAACATAGTCAAGGAGTAATTTTATAATAATCATTTTTCATCCATGTAAAAACCCAAGGATTATCTAGGTCACAGTGATAACCCATGTTTCATGGAAACAGGGGTTTGAGTGTAACCCATGGTATGAACCCTTATCATTCCACTGTAAATTTATTAACCGAGTATAAGTATACATTTAAAGGTAATCTCAATCTATACATGATTAGAACCCAAAGATAAAACCCATTGAATCATGTGTTTATTGATATCAAGATGAATCCAAGGAGATAATCTATGGCATTCAATTTTTTTTAAATATATATGTTAATTTTAGGGGTCTATTTGAGGAATTAAAATATATAAGACGTTGACTAAATCTTATTATTTTGTCTCACTTAGTGGTCACATCAATGAATCAGCTGGTATCCATTGAGTTCCCCCAAGGAATTCTAGTTCAAGAATCCCCATATTTCTCAAGAATATCTAAACCTTTGATGTGATCTAGATCTATAAATAGTAGGAACCATAAATTTAATAAGGAACATAGGTCACAAGAATATACATATAGTTTAAAAATTCAATTTTATTATCCATTTCATTTATAGATGATAAAAAGGGACAATTGGAGGTATTAAACGATTTAGAAAATAATTTAATTTGCCTTCAGAATCCTACATGAAATTGGTATTCTCAACACAAGAAAGGGGTGGCTTAGTGGTATAGAAAGAATGGTTGTCATTAGAATTCAACTGACCCCACCATAAGGGGTGGTTCGGTTGAGGTTTTGAACCTATATCTATATCACAAGGGTGTCGTATAGTACTTATACAATAATAATTAGACAATAAATAAAACACAATTTAATTTTAGGATCAAATCATGGTAAGTTTTTTGTGTGGCACAACGAACCATCTTATAAACCACAACACTTTTAGAGAAAAGTCATATATGACCTACTATAGCTTGATATCATACTTTTTCATTTGGTATTGACATATAATTTGAGATAAAATAATAAAAATTGGAAAATTAGACAAGCACCCTAAAATAGAATATTTTAGCTCACATGGAAATATCATCCAAGATGGTGGAGAAATTTGAAAAATGAATAAAGAATAATCTTAGAATTACTATGTGGGATCCAACATGAACAAAGGAACTTGAATAAGAGCTTTATTAGAGGAGGTATCTCAAATACTAGGAGATGAATAAATAGAGCTCTCCCATATTGGGTTGTTGTGTGATTGAAGAGGAGGAAGAAGGAATTATATTTAGAGTAGAAATAAAGGGAAAAGGTATATATTCCCATTTAAAAAGGTTAAATGTTTTGGATATAAGGTTAGAAAAATTAGGCACCAACCATTTCGGTCACACTTCCCATACAAAAACCCCTCACATAGTTATTGTGCATGGTTAGAAAAATCGTGATTTGTTTTTGCATTTAACACTATCTAAAAGCTAACACCCCAACCAGACTAAGAACATGGTTATAAAATTCATGGAAAACACATTTTTGGTGCCTCTATAATTTATTTCAGGTTTTAGATAGGTGTGTGACCCTATTTTCATGAATTTTATAATAGTTCTATTCCCTTCTATGGATCAATGGATAAGGATCACAATTAATGTTAACTATGTGAAGACCTTTCCACTATCCCTTTCATTCCAAAACTAGAACTATAGACTCGAACCAATCCCAAACACTCTTGAAACCTCCATGAAATAATTATGTACTTATATTTAGATAAAAAATTTAGAATAAAAATACAAGGAAATGTACCTCAAAAAAGAAAACCCAGGATCTTACAACCTCATCCTTTTTATGAAAACTCATCATTGAGTTTCCCTTGTGAGGGTGGTTGAGCCTCGTTGAAGAATAACATGGAAATTGTGCATTTACATCAAACTCTCATTCCCTGGTCTCCTCTAATATATGGACATGATTTAATAACTCCCAAACCTTAGGAACTATTCTTCTATAGATATTATTTATTCTATGATAAGAGATATAAACTGGATATATCTCAAAAGAATCATTAATCTCTAATTCATTATCCTTAGGATAAAAAATGAGATAAGTTGGAATGATTATGGTGGAGTTGGTAAACATGAACAACATATTTGATAGACTTATAATGCTATGGGAGAGAAATCTAATATTCTACTTCTCTAACCCATTCCAATATCTCGAAATCTATGATGAATTTAGGTGATAATTTACCATGCCTCATAATTCGTCGATGACCCAATCTAGTTGAAACATGAAAGAAAAATCAATTCTAATCCTCAAACTCTAGAATCCATCAACAACAATCATCACATGACTTCTTCCAAGAATAAGATATATCCATATGTTTCCTAATTAACTATACCTATTCGGATGCCTCTTGAACATTATATAGTCCAAGTAGAACTGCCTCCCCTACCTCATACTAGCACATGGGTGATTATATTGACCTACTATGTAGGTCTGTGAAAGGATCCATCAGAATAGTTGATTGGAAACTTTTATTATAGGAAAATTTTACCAACAGAATGTTCCTTTCCAAAGAACATCCAAAATCTAAGAAAAATACTTGATGTATTTCTTGCAGCACCTGTATAGTATAAATGGAATATATGTCATTCAGGGGGTGGTATGGTGTACTCATAATTACATGTGAGCCCAAATCCATCTTCAATACCTAACATAATTGATAATTAAATCAATAATCCCACCTAATATAATGGTACTGGAACCCCATGATGGTATATGATCTCTCAGGAATAGAGTATCCCATTTTCTTCTAATATGAAGGCCTCATGGATATGCAAGAAGTTTTAAACCGCCATTAGCTTATTGACTATTATTCAAATGGTGTCACTACCTTGTGGTGACTTAGCCCATAATAAAATACCAGGGTAAATCATCCCATTTTAAATCTGGAATGGTTAAAGGATGTAAAATCCCAGCAGGATACTTTTGTACCAACATCACCTATTGAAAGTTGGAACATTAAGTAACAAAACCCACTATCTACCTTGTCATACCACACCAAAAATAATAGCAGTGTAACTCAAGGTACGTCTTAGGGAGTTTGGAAACTTCCAATTTAATGGAATGATTTTATTGTATCACATCCTCTCAAATGTCTGTATGTACCAATACATGCCCATGGATATGCAAGATAACATTCACATCAACAAATCAACCGAACAATGTGTCCTCACTAGAAACACATTCCCTCAGGACCAAACCTTCGAGATATAAAATTTTTATCCTCTTCAACTGATTTAGAATTGATAGATTCCCTAATAAGGTAGTCATAAAAGGGTTTTTTAACTCCTCATATTCCAAATATATTTCAGAATAATGATCCATCAACATTCATTTACTATTTGATTTCTACACCATTTTTCTCTGAGTCTTTCAACTCAAATCATTAAAAGCTACATTTATTTAACCTAGAATGTAATTAATTTGAATGTTAAAAGAAATAAGTTATTCATCGTTTATTCACTATTATAGGTACAAATACCTTTGATAAAATATGTATTTTAGTCTTTTCTATCTTGTGTATACTATAAAACATTATGTCATGACCCATCCCCTGAGGCCTGTGTTGCGACTACCCCAAGCCCACCTCCCAAAGGCCAGGGGCTAGTGACTAGCATTGAAAGCTTTATCCTACAAGTGGGAGGCATTTTATACATAACAGTACACATGCACACTCACAACCCTAACCCAAAATTCTAAAAATAAAAACATGAATTTCACTAACATAACCTAAAAATGTTGAAGTACAAGCAATAAGTAAAATCGGGTAGAATAGAAATGCAATGAAAGAAAAGTTATTAAAAAGGGAGTAAAGTGTGTATGATAATTAGTCTGTAGAAAACCCTACTTGAACTATAGGTGTAGATTAGCTTCTAGAAATTGTATGAGTATGCCTCACCTACCCGGTCTCACGGGTCACCGCCTAGTCCTAGACCACCAAGTTCTCTATCAAACCATCAGTCGTCTGCATAAGACACGACACATGTGGGAGAATCCCATGCAGGGGTGAGTAACACAATGCTTAATGTAAACCCAAAACCACAAAGAAAGTACACAAAATAAAAGTACACATTATGAATTGTGATCTTACATAGGTATTTCATTAAGTATATAAGGAAATATTACCAGTCATAAAACTGAACATATTATACTGTTGAGGGACTCATCCTTGATGAGTCAATAGGGTCTGTTGGGCCACTAAGTTCTGCACATCTACCAAGCTGATGAGGTTTTCTCAGCTATCGGTCCATTGAGGACTACTTAGTTATCGGTCCACTGAGGTCTGCTCAGATGTCTAGACACTGAGATCTTCTCAGCTACCAGGCCACTTAGGTCTACCCGTCACTTCATTCTCATCAAGGCCTATAGTAGGATTTCCACAAGTAGCATGCTTGATTCAGGGAGAATCTACTCATAAATCCATCTAACATAACTCAACCTCCATGTAAACTCACATGAATTATCTCAAAAGGACCGCCTCATTTTGTGGGTCCCATTGCTGCAAATGGCTTGTCAGTCGGGCGTATGACTTAGAAGTTATGTCTATTTTACTAGAAAGGGTCAGTGGGGTCTGAGTCTATTTCGACTCGGTTCGGGGTCCACCGACCCGACCCGAGTCTACCAACCTGACCCATATCCAACCCGATCTGTGTCCCACCCAAAGTGTTGCCCAGGGAGACCCACCTCCTCCTGCCAGGCCCACTCTGAGTGGGATAACCTACTCCATCTGAGATGTAGTAGGCGCGCCGCATCTCCTTCCACCCCGTGGGTCACCACAGAGTCCACTGTCATGGTTTAGGTGGGACACAACCCTATAGTTGCATGACACGATGAGGCTCACTGTGTTCACTCACACTGCGGCCCCTGGAGTTTTGATCTTCCGCCGGTGACCGATGTTTTGGGCCACCTCGTCACTATGGAGCACCACCTTCCTGTACAGTTGTTTCCATCAATCTGTAACCCATGTGCGCCAAGTTCCATTGTAGGAAGGAACTGAAAAACTCTACTACGGGCCACCGAGTCCACTCTAGGTATCCATTTTCTAATCCATGAGCATATTCAGGATCCTCAAATTTTTATCATCACAACTAGAAGCTCAAAGTTGTCTTTCCATCAATCTAGGATTTCGGTCCTGAAGAACAAAATAACACCCACAATAGAGTAATATGAACCTTTTTTGTGTCATCAAAATTACTCCATGTTATAGTTTAAAATATGTTAAGGAGGTTTTATGATTCTATCAGGTGTAACCATGAATCAAAAACCCCAAGATCAAGTATCCTTCCCACCAAAAAAATATTTCATTGATAAATGTGTTAGTTGGTTGATCCATGTTTGTTTTTTAGAAAGAAATAATAGGGAAACAATTTCATGAGGAACAAACCCCAACCTCAAGTTTGGATCATTCATTAGCGAAGATCTCATTGTTGTGTTCGTTTCTCCACAATACGTTGTTAGTGGTTGTTAGTTGATTGTTTCTCACCAATTCGAAATCTTCATGGGTTCATAGTTGTCCTAGATTGTGCCTATGATCTGTCCTTGGAGAAACCATTAAAATCTAAAAATTCATTTCATCATTTCTATTACATTTTTTATATAGCATCGTTATGTTATTTTATTTATGAAACAATGTTTCAGTTATTCTCGAGTTTCAATGCCATTATGTTTCAATGAAATTTTAATTCCAAATAAAATAATCATTAAGGTTTCTTTTATTTCCCTTAAGAAAAATATTTTATGTAATTTTTCTTAAAAATTCCAAAAACTAACGTGTTCCCCCAACCCATGTCGGTCATGGTTATGCCCATTCTTAGGTAAAGTCGTCCTTTTGGAAGAAATGGTACCCTCATATTTTTAATCTTCTCTCCCATTTAGAAGTTTCAATAAACAGTTCATTTTTTATTTAAAAAAAATTAAAAAAAAATTTAAACACTTATTTTGGGCTCATCCGGACTTAGAATCAAGTTTTGATTGACCGCATGGACTCAAAAAAATAATATTTAATTTTAAAAAAATTAATTACATGACATTTCATTATCCCCACTATTAGAGATTTATGTACTCATAAGCCAAAACAAGGACAAAACAAAAAAATGGGGATACTGAGCATGGATTTGAGCCTCCTACTACAAGTGCTCTTTTAGAGATTCCCATGCTGCCCCCAAACACACACTAGAGTAATTGACCATCCAAGAATGATCTGCTTCTATTGATACTCAGTCTCTATCTTAGACTCCGCAAATGTCACCCCATAGTGAATGTCAAACTCTCCACCGTCAATGACATGTGATGAATGATGCACATACCTCTTTATATATGATACATGGAAGATATTATGTACCTGGTTCATCTTTGGTCAAAGAGATTGGAGGTATGCCACCTCTCTATCTCTGCTTAGAATCTGGAAAGGTTCGATGAATCTCGGAGACAAATTGCTACCTCAGACAAATATATGTAATCCTCATTGGGGTGAGACTCGAAGTAACACATGGTCTACCTCCTCAAACTCCATGGGCCTCCATATCCTATCAGGATAAGATTTTATCCTACTCTGTGCAGTCCTCATTTGTTCATGGATGACCTTCTCCTTCTCGGTGGTAGCCCGTACCAACAATGGACCCATGAGTGATGACTCCCCTGGGTATGTTCATCCTAATAGTGATATTCATGGTCACCCATACAGTTCCTCAAATGGTTCCATTCAAGTGTTAGATGGGTAGTTGTTGTTTTACATGAACTACACTAATGGTAGGTGATCATCCTAACTATGACCGAAGTCCAAGATAAAAGAATGAAGTAAGTCCTCTAAAACTTGGATATTCCTCTCAGTATGACCATCTATCTGAGGGTGGAAAGCTATTCTCATGAAAAGATATTTCTAGAGAACCTCCTGAAATCCCTTCCATAGAAATGATTTAATGTGTGTGTCTCGATCTGAGACTATCATTGATGGGACCTATGGAGTCGAACTATCTCATGAATTTAAAGTCTTATCTAGCTCTCTACAAAACCCTACACCCGGATGGGTAAGAATTTGTCCAGCTTTGTTAATCCATCAACAATCACCTAGATGGCATCATACCCCCTATATGTGCGGGGTAAACCCATCACGAAGTCCATTGAGTTACAATCCCACTTACACAATGGTACCTCAATTGGAAGAGTGATTTCTGCTAGAACTTGATTCTTTTCCTTCACTTCCTTACAAGTGGGGAACCATGAAACAAACTCTTCCACTGCCTTCTACATCCCTGACCACTAGTATTGATGTCAGAGGTCCTAGTACATCTTTTTTACTCCTATATTTACCACAAAATGGGAGGTGTAGAACTCCCTTAGATCCTCCTCATGTGATGACACTGGCATAGTGGAACACCTTATGAAAAGAATAACATCCTCCCCACATATCGAATATCCATTAAAATCTCATCTTGAGGACAACTGAGCAGGTAAAACTTTTCTATAAACATCCACAAGTTTTGCCTCCCTAACCCACTATAAGAGTTGGAGAGTAAGAGACATTGAAAAATGATGACATGATGCATCCCCATCCATAAAGGATATCTACATCATAACTAACTGCTCTGACACATCACTCAACAACTGCAAACTGGATCTTCTAATGAGTGTGTCCACTACCATGTTCCCCTTCCCATGATTATAGACTATCTCAATGTTATAGTCCTAGAGGAACTCTATCCACCACTATTTTCTCATGTTCAAGTTCTCATGGGAGAAGATATACCTGATAATATTTTGTCAGAGTATATGGTAAACTACTCACCATTCATGTAATTCCACCACATCTTTAGTGAAAAGGCCATTGCTTCTAGCTCTAGTTCATGGGTCATGTAAAAAATGCTTGTGCTGCCTCAAATGATGTGAATCGCAGGTGATAACTGCTTTACCCTCAATCATGAAACAAACCAGTCAGATCCCTGATGTGTCACAGAATACTACATAACCAACCCCCTCATCTTGTAGTCTCTAGATGGGGGTACTCGTCAGTCTCTATATCAGCTCTTGGAAAATGTGTTGGCACTTTTATGTCCACACAAATGGTTTTCCCTTCGATGTAATATCTAATAAGGGGGATTCTTCCATATAAAATTAATGCACGAACCTCTAGTAGTACCCAGCCAAACCCAATTAACTATGTTCTTTAGTCACGATCCAGGGTGGCTCTTAAGAAAGAACAACCCCTATCTTGGCTAGGTCAACAGCAACTCCATCCTCTACAGTGACATGTCCTATAAAGTAGAAATTCCAAATAATGAATTGACACTTCAAAATCATCCAATAAATCTAGTTCTCTTGGAATATATCCAGGACAGTCTGCAAGTGTGTAGCATAATCCTCCTTGGGTGTTGAGTGTACTAGGATGTCATCAACGATGACCATGGCGAAGCAGTCAAGGTAAGGTTGGATGATGAATTTCATGATTTCCATGAACATTGTTGGAGAATTGATTATTACAAAATTCATAACAAAGAACTCATAGTGGAAATACTGAAATCTAAAGGCTTCCTTTGATATATCCTCATCTGGTACATGAAGCTGATGATAGCCTTATCTAAGGCACATCTTCGAGAACCATCTCTCTCTATTAAACTGATGGAAGAGGTCATCAGTCCTCAGCAGTGGACACTTGTTATTCATGATCAATAGGTTTATACACCATAAGTCAATTCACATACTCAAACTCTCATCTTACTTATTTGAAAACAATACTGGGAATTCCCATAGTGAAACACTAGACCTCAAGAATCCCTTTCTCTATAAGTCCACCAGTTGTACCCTCAACTTACAAAGCTCTGTAGTATCCATCTGAAATGATGGGGTGGATATCGGGGTATTCTTGAGGTACAAATCTATGTATAATACAACCTCCATGAAAGGGATTAATCCCATAACATCCTCACTAAAGATGTCTTCATACTCATCCACCACATTGGGAAATTGAGGACTCTTCTTGTCCACCGTAACGAGGGTGAGGCAAGAAAAATTCTGAGTGATTGGCTACACCTTCATCCATGAAATTCCATATTTCACTTCAAGAGATACCTTATCACTAGTGAAGGAAAACCTGGTCTTATCCTCAGGGACACACAACACTCTATGCCTAATATTGTCGATCTGAGCTAGGACTGTTGATAACCAGTCCATACCCATGATGACGTCATAAGGCCTCAACAACGCTATTGGGAACTCCTATCTGAAGCTATCACCTACTATAATAAGTTCACACTATTGGAACCATTCTTTAATCATCAACTCCCCTCTCTTAAGAGTCTCTAATAATAAAGACCGATCCAACAAATCCTCTGGAATCTCCATGCTCTGAACAAGGTGTGTGGCAAGGAAAGAATGACTATAACTTGTGTTTATAAAAACTACATATCATTTGGAGAAGACACATATCGAACCACTAATCATATCTAGAGAATTGTGGTTGTAGTCCCACATCTCTTATAGCTGGACTTGCCCCTTTCCACCAACTCTCAAATCCAGTGGTGGACCACCTATGGGTTGTGGTGGAAGCACATTGAACCTCCACCCAATATATGTTGATCTACTAGAATCCCTCCCACATCTATCACACTAGGGACCACCTTGCTCGAAACTCTACCTCTATGATCCCTTTACCATCTTCAAGTCATCGCTGCGGTGAGTCGACCAATCATGAGTCATGTTTCCCTGCTCCCCACATGAGTATCACAACTTCCCCTCTAATGAATCTCTCTACACTGGGGGTCTCCTACCACAGATCCTATATCCTAGGTTAGTCCCCTTAAATTCTTGGCCTACTGGGTCCCCCTTTTCTACTTACTACTACCCATGGCTGAAGACTCTACCACTCAGGGTCTATGGGTAGCCCATGCTACTGGCACCTGCTCTGCCCGGGATCTCTCCCTGAGTAGGGCCCTCTCCAGTATCCCAGCCTGAGTAGGAATGCTAAGTGATACCATGGATTTCCAAATCTCTTAGAATAGTCCCTATATTAAATCTCAATACTGAATGAATGGGTCTCACACCTTGTACTTAGAGTATCGAGAAAGTTTAGTGAATCTTGTTGAGTACTCCACTACTGTCATGCCACCCTGATATTGGTGTTGTGGCACCCCAATGAGCACTAAATGCAATTTCATAGAAAATAACTCCTCTATAAATAGGCACTGAAAGTTGGTCCAATGGGTGGTGGAAACTTTTTTTTACCTCCCCATGGGTCCATATCTAGTACTGGTCCCTGCATTGATGCCTCATAACGGGACATACATCCTTGTTGTCACACACTAGAATCATGACAAGATATCTACATGGCGGCATCCTAAAACAGACCATAATGAACATGGTCAATAGGTTATACATGGTGAGAATAATCAACAAAGACATGAGGAAACACTCAAAATCCAATATGATGTATGTAGTCAATAGTTTCATATATCAAATTGAAAAATAGAATTTGGGTCCTATTATATGGATACGTCGGTTTCCCCACTAAAACTAGACTCTCTAATTCTAAAATTATAAGTCGAATTATTAAAAAAAAATCCCAAAATAAACCACAGACTCACCATCTTTAAATTAGGACCAACCAACTTCAATACCAATTTTTTATGACATGTCCCCCAAGGATCATGTCGCGACTACCCATATCCCTCCTACCAAATGATAAGGGTTAAATACTAGTGTTGAAGGCTTTATCTAACAAGTGTGATGCCTTTTCAGAGTACTTTTACACACACACAATCACAACCCCAGCCCGAAGATGCTGAAAAAGAAAACATGAAATCCCCGAAAACAACCAATGACTAACAAAGTACAAGATAGAGGTAAAATGCGCTAGAATACATCCCAAAAAATGAAAAGATAAAGAAAATTAATTACAAGGTCTCTGATAATCCTTCTACAGACAACCCTATCTAAAGGGTAGGTGTAGAGCACTTGCCAAAAGCCATAAGAGTACACCTCTCATGTCTGATCTCACTGGGAAGCACCTGGTCCTAGACCACCAAGTTCTCATCAAAGCATTGGTCATCTTCATAAGAAATGACATGTGTGGGTGATGATTTTGTAGGTGTGAGTAACACAATACTCAGTAGGGACCCCAAACCATAAAGAAGGACCATAAAAGAAAAAGTACCTAATAATAATTTTCATCTCACAAAAGTATAACATAAGTATAGAAAGAAATATTATCAGCCGTAAAGTAGAACATATTGTACTACCGAGGGACTCATTCCTAATGTGTCACTGAGGTCTGTCTGGACATTGAGGTCTACTCATTTTTCGGGACACTAAGGTATGTTCAGCTACCGGACCACTGATCTTCGCTTATCTTCTAGTCCACTGAGGACTACTTCACTACTGTGCCACTAAGGACCACTCGTCTTTTGGGCCACTGAGTACTATTCTCTGCCTTCCCACAATGCTATGGTAGTCGATCTATGGCCCCTTTCTACCACCCCTAACCCCCTACCATGGCCTTTTTCTGCCAGTACAGCACACTATCAGCGTGTGTTGGTGGCCTCTTCTACGGGCCACTATGTTTGCTCTGGGTGTCTGTTTTCTGATCCTTGATTGTATTCAGGATCCTAGCATCATCATCATCACTACTACGGGTTCGAAGTTGTCTTGTCATCAATCAAGGGGTTTAGCCATGATGAATACATGAACTACCACAAAAATAGGGATCTGGGACTTGTTTGTGTCATATCGATCCCTCCCTGTTAGAGTTTAAAACAAGTTGGGAGTGATTTTTAGATTCAATCAAGTATAACCCCGAATCAATTACTCGATGATCATGTAACCCTCCCACAAGAACAAAAAACTCAAAAATAAACTTATTAGTGGGTTGATCTGTGTTTATTATTTAGAAATAAATAATGGGGAAACAATTTCACTAGGAACAAAAGCTTACCTCGGCATTGGACCATTCGTTCGTGAAAGTCGCACTACTACGTTCGTCTCTCCGCAATCCTTCATTGGTTGTATATCGTCGATCGTTGCTCACCAATGCCAAATCTACAATGGTAAAAAGAGGTCCCAGATCATGCTAATGATCCTTACTCAGCTAAACCATTAAAAAAAATTCATTTCCACATTTCTGTTATGTTGTGTTGCAGTTTCGTTAGGCTTTTTCATTTAGGAAACATCGTTTCAGTTTCACTTTGGTTGCAATGCTGTTATGTTGAAATGAAATTCAAATTTCAAAATAAATAAACATTAAAGTTTATTTTATTTCCCTTAAGAAAAAACTTTTTATTTTATTTTCCTTAAATAGTCCAAAATCAAACTTTTTCTATAAACCTAGGCCGATCAAGGTTAATTCCATTCTTAGGTAAATATGTCATTATGGATGCAACAATGCCTTCAGATTTTTAATATGGGCCCTGATTCTCAATTTGAAAAAATAGTCCACATGCGCATTTGAAATAAACTTAATGAAATGTTCAAAAACTTATTTCGGGATCACCAGGCCTCAGAATCAAGTGTCGTAGGGGCATGTGGACTCTAATAAATTATCATCTTATTTAAAAAAAATTACATGGAATTATGGTACATTACTCATTACCCGCAGTAGGTAATGTCTCTAATAACTCAAGGCATAGACCAATGCTTTTAATTTGAGGTCATGATTTTTGTGTTTTCACTTGTGTGGTATCAACAAAAAATACCTATAAACCATAACTCATTCCATTTGAATCAAAATATATCCCATCATGATAACTGATTTTTCAAAATAAACTATGTATCTTCTATTAAACTCAGGTAAAATTATGATCGATGTTGAAGTCAACATTCATTTCAACTCCAGAAAGTCCTCTCACGCGATTTAGACCACGTGAACTTTACAAAATTTTTAGCCAAACCTATAATTGGTGCTTCATCGCATGAAATGTTTTAAATGAAATAATGATAGTAACCTGAAAATCCCAATAATATTTTAATATCAAAAATTTTATTTGGATAATCCCAGGAAATAATTGATTTCATCATCTATGTGTCCACAGATACCCCCTCCTCTAATATGAGGTGACCAAAAAAATTTAACCATATTTATTCAATAGTGAGTTTATTGATTTTGGAATAAAATCTATGCTCTCTTAATAAAACAGTTAAAAATTCAATGTGGTTGGAATGACTCTACCATGTTTGAGATTACACCATGATATCGTCCAAAAACCATAGTGGAATCCAGGTATGGGTCAAAATACCTATTCATCAAGTCAATAAAAATGGAAGGTGTATTTGTTAGACTGAATGAAATTAAAAATTATTCATAAAGTCCATATCTACTTTGGAAATAAACAAGTGTTGTATTCGAGGGCCTCACTTATATCTAACAATATAGTGATCTCAAATAAATTTTCACGAATACCACGGATCCTCAGATCTGTTTGAAGAGATCATTAATATGAGAAAGTGGGTATTGGTTCATAATGGTAAGATGATTCAAATAATGGTATTACACACACATCATGAGGTAATATCAACATTCTTGGAGAAAATAATAGGTAGACCCCAAGGAAAGGTACTAGGTTGGATAAAATATTTGGATTTTAAGTCCTCCATCTATCTATTGAGTTCCTAAAGCTCAAAAGGAGCCATCTTTTATGAAGGAATGCATGAAATTTTATCTAATACAATAAGATCAACAGTTAACTATACCTCTCCTTCATGAGGTATCCCAAAAATTGTTTCTGAAAAAACAACTCAAAATTGGTCTACCACTAGAGGAAGGATGACTTGTCACAATCATCATTCGTCATGGAAGGCAATAACATTTTTTTCTTTGACTCTTCCCAACTCATGATGGTTAGATCCATAAAATGTTTCTTGGACAATATATTATCCCTTATGAATATGTTTTCCACCACCGAGTTATGGGAAATAAACAATGCAGTGATAAAAATAAAAATCTGTGTGATACAGCACCAACCAGTATATCCAGAGAATTATATTTATGCCCATAATTTCAAGGATAAAACGATTCTCTAAGAAATATTAATATCTAATTTTTAGGGGGAACAAATTTCATTAGAATAAAATTTATACCCATATTTCCAATGGATTTCTATGATTCTTCAATCCATAAAATATATCAATTTTGTGCCAAAGAACTTCCAAAATATACACATATTTAGTTTTGTTTGAAACACCTATGTCAAATAAAGTAGATACTAATTTAGTGTCATCTAATATCGTACCTCACATAGTAGATTTATTACCTATCTAATCCTCTACTATATGTTTCAGTTCATGTAACTGGCCAAATACTCATCCATGAGATACAACCTAACCTCTAGAGAAAGGTCCACTCTTCTAGCACAACAAATTATATGTATGAATTCCTCAACCTCAACCGCTACCTCATCCTAATCGGCCAGTGGTACTCTGGATTTCAACGTGGCATATAGTTTCTGATCCCTTTCCAGAACATGGATATGGTGAAGATACAATCTCCTTGTAAATCATTAGAAATTTATGTATAAATCTTTAATGATGGAACAATCCTCTAATTTTGCATCATTCAACTTGGTCTCTGTCTCTCTAAGGATTCTTTTGACTTATCCTTCCACACTAAAGGAATAATATGTAACAATGGTATTGGATACTCTAAATTCAACTCCTCAAATGGGATACCTTTAGGTGATGTTTCTTTCCACTTTATGGGCCACTTCCCAATCTAGATGTTGATTCATTTTACCATGTACCTTTGGATTCACATTCATAATGCATGGATATAGGGTCTTGGATAACCATCTCAATGATGATAGATAATAAAAAACATTCACATAAGATTAATTGGAATAACCTTGACTATCTTCAAAGAATCTTTCTCGAGACAACTCCTCACCAGTGAAAGTTGGTAAAAAGTACTGGAGATTAGTGACGAGTGTTGTGTAGTCCACACCAAACATTGTACCCTACTCCAAGTGTAAAAACTCTATAGATTGACCAGATATCAACATATGTAAGGAAAATAACCATAAAATGTAGTATATAAAAACCTCTAGACCACTCGATGTTGATTTAAATAATTTAGAAAATCCCACCAGTTCTTTGAAGCTACACAAGTCAAGTAAGTTGTGAGCTTGATCCTCATTTTTGGAGGCATCTCAAAATTCTCATAGATTGATTGGATGGCCTCTACCCATGACTAAATATCTCAAGGAGCACATTTATTAGAAAAAAACTATTTCAATTATACTACTAGAACTCCCTTTTCAACTCTAACATAGTTGGTGTTAGTCATGGAGCTCCCCCTATAGATTAAAAACCCGAAAGAAATTTTATCAATGATAAGAATCAGTTCATAGTCCTGGTGTAATAGTTTTTACTACTTGAGGTTCTATATGTGACACTTCAGGTGGTTCAGGTCCCACCTCATCAGAAGAAAGGTAGTATCCACTTTCCTGGCACTCAACCCATGGCCACCATAGAAGGGTTTATTTAAAATTCCATGCACATGCCTTGGACTGGGTACAAAGAAGAAATTATCATAGGATAGGAAAACAAAAATATTCTCAAGGCCCAAATATGATTAATTTTTTTTCAAGCTACCCATCTATTGGGTCAGGTTATTATGTAAAATTTCATGTTTTAATTATAAGAGTTCCATTATATAGAGTTTCAATTGTAAGTTATTGAGGTAAAATCTCTTTAAGTTATAATAGGAATCCCCATTTAACAAAAACCAACTCCTTCCAAGAGTTAAAAATTTATATAAATTTTGATTTATAAAACTATGCAATTGGATTAGTTTTTATTCCCATGTTATAAAGTAAAATGTTATATAATCTACAATTATCATATTAGGTAAATACAATAAGACATTTACTTCGGATATTAGGATGTAACGTGACTATATATAATGATATTATTATATATATTGTCATTAATAATTTATTGAGTCATAGAATTTAAAAATTACAAATTTCATCCACTTAATTGGAAAAAACTCTTGATTCAACCCTTGTAACTAATGATCCATAACATAGACATTTCATAATATCATAGTTAAGGTTACATTCTGAGGGTATAAAAAAACTATTTATGTATACTTAGACACTTTAAGTAACCCATAATTTTCTCCATAAAATAAAAGTTAGAAAAATTACAAGTGTCAAAATCAAGGAACACACTAAAAGGAACAGTAATTGACTGTAATGAAATAAACATTGAATATAATATGCATGACATGTGAATCCCTAAGTTCCTACAATGATGTATGAACTAATTATTCCTTAATATATTATGCCTAGAGTAAAATCCAAAAATATAACAATTTGAGAAATAATATCAATCAACTAATGGTAAAATTTGTTCAATTTTATTTGTTGAAAACTAGATGATCAAGTCCGATCACTGAAAACATGGATTTTCCCCTACATGTGGGTTATTTACTCCCAGGAACAAACTAATTACCAAATTTTGACACTTCCAAATAACATACCTACCATCCCAAAGTGGTATGAAAAATAATAGAAGGCCTTCAATTCACATTTTCACATTCTAGGACTGGTTAATTAATAAATAATCAACACTAAGGCCCATGTGGTATAATAATTCCTCCCCATATGTCAATTGTTTCCGATTAATAGAAAGAGTGTGTTGTGGTATTGCAGGAAGATAATACCCTATTTATCAGAGTGGATCACAATAATGAAAAATGGATAAATTAATGGAATACGTATAATGAAATAGTGAAAATTAATCATCCAACAAAAATAATAAACATAATATTGTAAGTATAATCAAATTCATATGATTTCATGTCTTTATAAAAAGGTAATATGCTGACATTGTAGATGGAATACCAATCAGTTTCTCGAATAATGTGCGAATAAAAATTAATAGGCCACCACTAATGGGGTCTTAGGAAAATATAGTATATTAGTTATAATATTTAATTGTTTTCATGTAATATAAATAAGTAATTACGGTAAAAATAAAACCAAATTGATCTCAGTTTCTTCACGAGACACCTATTCAGCCCTACCTAATCCATCCTACGTATGATGTCTCTTATGATAACTATTTTATTTTAATTAGATTCATCAAGGTATTCCATGGAAAACAGTCAAGGAGCCCATTAATAATAATCCTATGGGATCCATGGATAATCCAAGGACTCCTTTCATTATTAGGTCAAGCCAGCTCACACTGAAAAAACATATAGCTTAGTTTTAGGTTTATGAGTGTAATAAAAGGGGAAAATGATGATCATCCCCCCATAAATGTTTCTAAATGAGTTTGAGGAACAGTTAGAAATTAATATTTTCCTAGAAATGATTATATCATAATGATATAATCAATTTAATCTTGTTTCTATAATAATTAAGCTGAATCCCAGTAGATAACCCAATGCATTTTCATTTTCCCTAATATATATGTGGATTGTTAGTGACTAGTTGAGAAATTCAGGTATACAAGACATTGATCAAATCCTGGTGTGGTGTCTCCCTTATTGGTCATGTCATTTGATTATATAGAAATCTATGACTTATCCCAAGGCATTTTATGTTTTGAATTTAGTCTTACTAAATACAAGACATGCCTTTAAAGTGATCTAGGTTTATAAATAATAGGAACCTTACATTTTTTAATGAACATAGGCTGGGAGAATATCCATATTTCTTCAAAATTCAATTTAGTTATCCATTTCATTAACATGTGATAAAAAGGTCCAATTGAATGCATTAAACCGTTGAAAATTCATTTAATTTAACTATGGATTTCCACTGGAAAGTGGAAAGATCAATACACCCCATGGGTTTTAGTCATAAAAAATAATGATAATCATTAGAATTTTATCAAACCCTCCCTAAAGAGTTTATTAGGTTGAGTTATTTTACTTTATATCTATGAAAAGATGGTCTCATATTACTTTTAGAACTAGGTTTAGAACAAAAAAATTAAATATTAGTTTTAATAGAAATGTGAAAGATGTTTGGTGTGCGGAACAATGATGTTTGTTATAAACCATAATGCTTTAGAGAAATTTCATAGGACACTTAAAATATCCCAATAATAGAATCCCAATCTTGTATCGACATTTTATTTTGGATAAAATGAGATAAAATGGATAACTAGAATGATTAAATGAAAATATGGTACATTGCCGCATAGGTAATTAGAATCCAAGACAAAAACAATATAATAGATCAATGAAGAAAGAGGAATCATAGACATACCTAGGGGATCTAATAAGACATAAAACTCTCAAATATATTCTTGGAAGGAGGAGATAAATGAAATCCAATTAGTGGGTGAAAGGTAGATCCCCCATGATGGAATTATATGAGAGTGAGGAGGGAAAAATGGAATTCGATTTCATGGTAAAATAATAGAAAATGGTAAATTTATCCCTTTTAAATAGGGTTAATAGTTTTACTACATGGTTGTCCAAACTTATCACCAAACAAGTGGGTCACACTACCCATGCACAAGCCCCTCACACGGTTCCATCAAACTATTAGAAAAAACATGAACAAACCATGTAATTGGAACCTTCCCAATGTCCACACCCCTTATGGTCCTAGGGAATGGTTATAAAGACCATGTAAGAACTATAAATGGCGAATCTATAATTTCATTAAGGTTTTTATTGACATTTGAACATTATCTCGTGGTTTTCATAACTTATTTCCACCTTATGGGGTGTCATGGTTCTGGTACACGATTAGTTCTAATTGTTCACTAACTATGCACCTCTCCCTTTCTCTCCAAAATAGGAAATCTAGTCCCAATCCAATATTTAATGATCTCAAAACCTTCATGAACTCATTAAGAACATCCATTTAGATAAAAATATAGGTTTAGACTAAAAATTAATTTATTCATTCCTAAAGGAAAAAACCATGATCAAATAAATGTGATAGGAATTACATTAGGATGTAATGTTCAAAAATCAATTTCTACAACGAAAACATAAAATTTATGTAGAGTCACTTAAGAGATTTATTACAATTTTTTTAAGCATATCATTCAATTATAATAATCTAAATCTCAATTTATCATTAATTCATGTTTTATATAATATACATTACATGAATGGTTGAATTATTAATATCACCTTGAAGTACAAGCTTTAAGTTTTCCCTAACTAATGATCATCATAGAGTATAAATTATTTTGAGGATATGTAATGGTTTTCTTGAATATATTAATATATCTATTATAAAGTTTTTATGTCAGATTTTGACGAATAAGTTATTGAGTAAAAAAGTATATATTTATTACTTGGACCGAAATTCTAAATTATATTTCATGGAATGTCATACGGTCATGGATGTACTTCTGGTTGAATTATTATTATCAATATTTTTTACCTAAAGTTATTGATATACCTAGAATGGTAACTCTAGTAACTTTATATTATAATTACTCTTGTCATAATATTAACTTAGATAATCATGGTGTGGTTATTTTTTTATCATTTCATCGGTTGGAGTGCATCCAATATAGGATTTATCCACTTATATGATATGAAAATACATCTATCCCTTGACTGAAGTAGGATAATGAAATACATGATTGTTATTAGATATTTCACATATGATGTGTTCAAATAATTTTATAAGTGACATGTGATATTCTTATCAGATAGATGAATGACATGTTAGGTATTCATCCACTTGGCTAGTCTTTCATAGAATCCATAAAATGGTGAGAAGCATATATTAGGATGAAATATTCATTTTTTAGTGATCACTCGATGTTATAAAAAAAGTATTGCATAAGATGTATATAATGTATTTTATGGTGTAACTGTTCATATAGATATATGAGTATGATTGATAGATATCACACAATACCCCTTAGTAGCTTGAGTATCCCTGATAGTTTTATAAAGGCCATTCTTTTATTACTTATATGGAATAGAAATTCCATAGTTGTTTTCAAAAAATCAAAGTCCTTTAGGGTCAAACAATTAGGCCCATGGATAATGAAATTTTGTTTGGGAAAATTGTTTGATAAAAATGAAAAGAGTCTGATGAAAAATTGTATCCAAATGAGTTTTGATTTATTTATAATGATGTGTGATTTCATATCTAAAGTCCTTGTGAAATTATAATGAATGTTGGAGATTCTTGTATGTGAACTAATAAATATATATTATATGATATTATATATATGTGTGTTTGGATATTTAATGCATCCATGTGATGCATGTATATTTATTTATGTATAAAATACACATGTGATAATAAATATATTTATGATATAAATTTATTTCTTCAGAATGGTTTTTTTATCAATTAAAACAAATTATGAATGTTTTAATGTATTTATATTAATTAAATGAAAATTTTCATTAAATTTACCCAATATAATGAAACATGTATGTTGTGAATACTCTCAAGATCTTCCTATATTAGAGGATGGTGTCCTCCTCTCTTAAGATTTGTAAAATCTATCTTCTCCACATAAAGTTATTCATTGACTAAGATGAATGTTCTATCGCACACTTTAGAATTATATATCCTCACAATGTGACCAAGGATCCATTTTTTATTATTAATCCTTGATGGAAGGGTGATTTTGTTCATTGATTCATGGTCCTTATCAATTTTTTTTTTTTCAAGGATGAATAAAAATCTTGTTGTTGTCCTTTTCTAGGTATTATATTTAATAGCTTCATTTAAAAATTAATTCTTGAAGATACATTTGTTTGTGTTTGGGTTGTCTTCTTCTTCATATAGTCATATAATTATCATACAAAACCCATCAGATTGATCCATCATAATAACGTTCACAATCGTGAAATATCTACTAGAATAGTTATCTCAAAACAATTGTTTGTGGAATAACCAGTTAGATATATCTGCAAGATATCCCTCTCAGGATCATCACATTTTCCTCTATTTATTTCTATTGGATTCAAACTCTGTGGTTTTTGATCACTCGTGTTTTAGTAGGGGGAGAGAGAATCCATGAATTAAAACCACCTATAAATAATCCCTCAAAAACCATAACAAAATAAGGACATGTTAATGGTTGAAAATATTTAGAAAGAAGCCATTACAAGAAAATCATGAATGGTTGGCTCTACCTAATGGGTCTTGTTAAGATAATTCACCTAAAATACACCCTAGTGTGCTGCATAAGGGTCATATTTGTTATGTAAGGGTCTCAAACACCATGAAAGGTTATTCTCCATTTGTATACAAATAAAAAAGGAGATTTGTAAGGTTTCTCAGTGTAATACATAAGGCTAGAACAACACTCACATAAAGCCAACTTGTTTCCCATGTAAGGGTAATCTGTCTCTTGCTTAAAGGTATCCTACCCTACTCTACCTCCATGTAATAGTAAAACCTTTCCTGAGTATGGGTAACTCATCCATTACCAATTCCATGTAGGGGTACTACAACCCATTCATAAAGTTAAATCATTTTCTCAAATGATTATATATAGTAAAACCTCACTTATGTAAAGGTAAAATCTATAAAAAGGTTACATATGGGTCAAAACATACTAATGTAATGGAAACATATGACTCACATAAAGATAAAAAAGCATACACAAAGGTAACCAATGAATTTAAAAATATACAAAAATAAATTCTCATAAAAAAAAATAAAAAACAAGGAGATTAAAAATGAAAACAAGATATTTTTTGGGGAATTGAAAAATAAAAAATAATTACATTTTAATTTGTAATAAAAAAATCACTCCAAATTTAACAAATCTCCACCTTATAAAATAAAATATATAAAAAATACATGGTCTATGTTCTTGTAGGTCTATAGAAGCTTAACCAATCAACTATTTATGATAGTATTTACCAATAAAATAGCCTAAGAAGAAACCAAATCTTCCCAAATTGTCTAAATTTATAGCATATAAAACAGTGGAACATGTCTTTCTATACTGATATATATATTTATAACACCTACTAAACATGCTAAAAAACAAATATTCTTGGAAAACAAATTACTTAAAACCAACACCTTCACTTACCTCAGATTATAAATAATATATGTTTACATAGATACACACATTCCATTAGAGGTATAATTCAAATATCTTATGACTACAAGATACCAAATGGAACCAAAGCATTTAACCAATTCCTCAACTAGAAGGAAACGTGATAAAAAAATGCGCAGTATAAGAATCTCAAAAGTGAAATAGTCCTATTACGTAATAATTAAGACAAAAGAGAACATGGAAATAAAAAATTCATGACAACGGGAGACAAGTCTCCCCTTGAAAAAAAAATATTAGATAAATATCCTAACCCACATCTTCTCTTACAACTAGGGGACTTAGCCACTTAAATACAGAACTAGTTCAAGGAATGATGGAGACAGAAAACCTAGATATACACATAATCTATACTAAGGAATAATAGATAGACCCATATAACATAAACCCTAAATAAGTGTTGAATAAAACATTATTCTGGTCCATATTATCCATATATTGATCCTCTAGGATGTATCTCTTAATATATGTATCTTTTCCACACTAATATCACATAATATTCTTAAACCAACTACCATATTTTGTATGTTTTTATTTTTAACTTTAAATTGGCCCTTTAAACTAATAAATTCAGTCCCAAAATTTTCCCTATTACCCTCCTCTTTTAAACAATGTATTTGAATATCCCTATACATGATAGCTGATTTCTCTTCCTCAAAAGTGTTGAAATTCCTTCCACACATCATAAAATATCTAACAGAATAAAATGATTTATACATGGAATTAAGCAATAAGAAAACCTATTCCTCGTCATTAATTTCATAAACTACATTAGTTAAAAAATAAACATCTTATCAGAACTATAAAAATGATTCCACATAGAGTTTTTAGGGACCATTTTGAAATTATAAAGGTTCATATTCTTTTACAACCTGTAGAGAATGGACCGAGTCTTGTAAAGATGCTCTAACATCAACCATGTTTTATTCGAAAAAGGCTTATGGGATAGTTATCATATAAATTACTATCCTACAGTCAAAAAAATGGCAATATACATTACATAAAACATTAGAGTCAATCTCCTTAAAAGAAGTCAATATTTCTTCTACATGAGAAATAGTGGTGATATTACTCTAAGCACCTACCACACCCTCATCAAGTCCATTATGGACAAAAATATAATGAATTATCACTCTCCACAAATTAAAATCATTATCTCCATATAAATGATAGAGAATTAATCTATTCAAAGACATTATTACATGTTGAACTACCCTTTGATACCACTTTATATGGGCGATCTGCACTGATTACACAAAAAATCTAGGATGGGAGGAAGTGAAACAAGACCAACCATGCCAAAATGAAATAGGATATAAGCCAAAAATTCATCTTCAAAAAAAAATTAAATATAAAAAAAGATAAAAAAATTGATATTAATAGTATAAGAAAAACCACAGTTATAAAGATAATAAAAATGATACTAGAATAGTAAATTACACCCCGTATTTACATGATTGGGATCTTTGATCTTAATTGATAGTAAGAACACCACCCACACACCTATTTCATATTATTATGCAAAGAAAAAAACAATGTATGATAATTAAAAAATTGATAATAGTTAAATTAGAAAAATACCAAAGGAATGACCAACTCCAATGTGTATGTGAGAAAATAAGAAGTAACGAATGGACTAGAGAAAATATCAATTAGAAATAGAGGAAACTTGGACAAAACCTCCTTAAAAAGTTTTTCCTCACATATATAATAACACACTCTCCAAATAATAGATGTTGATCGATCCAACATAAGAACTTACATAGACGTGATCTCTCTATTGGAACACTGCTCTCAAAACCGCTGCATTTAGCATCGCTAATCAAAGAATCCAACATGCTATCTCTCTCTAATTTTTTTTTTGGTATATATCATTTTTAGCAGGAGAATAGAGCTTAAAAAAATTAGAACACCTATTAAATAAACCATCGGACAAAATTAAATAATTTGGGACATGTGGTTGGATGGAAATCATCGTGAATAAGTCATTTAAACAAAACCTTAAATAGTTAGCTCCACATAATGGTCTTATTAACCTAATATATATAAAATAAACTACTACATGATATGTAAGGGTCATCAATTCTATGAAAGGGTATTCTACCTTATGTAATGGTCTTCTCTGTTAGTGTATATTTCAAAAAAGAAATGTGTAAGGGTACTCATTGTTATACAAAAAGGTAGAATGATCCTCATGTAAAGGTAACATGGTTATAGTTTAAGGGTAATCCCACTTCCACAAAAAGGTAGAAAGCACCACTCCACTACAATGTAAGGGTAAACCCATACCTATGTTAGGGTAACTCACCCATAAATGATGCAATGTTTGGGTACCCCAACACATCCATAAGGGTATTAAAACCAAAATATAAATTTAAATCTTACATTCCATGGATTATATGAGGCTACAAATCCACATACATAAGATTAAGATCTACAAAACAATGACTACATAAGGGTAAACACACACCTATGTAAGGGTAACATATGTGTCATTTAAAGGTAAAACAATTATATAAAGTTAACCAAAGTATTATAGAATCTTTCAAAATAAATTATAAGTAAGATAAAACTAAAAAAAGTTGAGGAACATGAAAACGAGATATTTTTCATCGCATTAACAAATCAAAAACAATTACATTTTATTTTGTAACATAAAATCATCTCATAATTATTAATATTATTATAAGATAATACTAATAATATGTAGTGATATTTAATTGAGATTAAAAGAGGATTTTGGCTGATCAATATTGGTAATTAGAATATTATAATGATTTTGAAAATTATCTCTCTAATTAGATATTTTATTATTTTTAATTCATTACATGAGAAACAATGTATTTTATCCAGCATAAATTTATTCAAAATATAAAAATATCTAGAAAAACATACTTTTTTGAAAATTAATTATTTTAGTCTTATAATTTTCATCACCCTCAAAAAATAAATAATGATGTGGAGTCTTATTTACAATAATGGAAGGGTGTTATTTATTATAAATTAATATATTATATCACTACTATAAATAATATAAAATTTAGTGCTAACCATTATTAGAATTATCTAAAAGCACTGATAATTGGTGTTTCTTTGTTAGTATAAGATAAATTCAATGATAAATGGTACCTTAATCAAAGATAAAAAACTGATAAAAGAACCCCTTTGTCGGTGGTTTTTTTAGCACTGATAAATAGTTCCTTTTAAAACTCTTTTTTTAGTGATGATAAAGGGTGAAATTTATTAGTTCTATGTTATAACTAATAAAATGCATATTTTATAGAAACATTATTTTTCATTAAAAATCAAATGTTATTATTCAAATATATTGATATTGATATTCAAATTATATAATTTATTACATGTGACATATATAATAATAAATATGTGTTTACAGTTGATATATAAGATATTTATTGAAAGAGTATTAAAAATAATAAAAAATAATATTAATCGCTAATTTTCTAATTCTTATTGAGTAATAATCATTTAATAATAATTTAAATAAATAAAAACACAAGACATTTCTAAATGATCTATGATTAAAAAAGTGATTTTAACTACAAATGACCATAACTTTTGATCTGGAAGTCTATTTGGGCTCTACAATATATCAAATCAAATCATATAAAAATATATAAACCATGTTGATTAGGGAAAAACTTATCATTATTTTTGAAGGTTAAAAAGGGTTAAATGTCAGCAAAATTTTATTTTTTAGTTTGTATACCATAATAATATTTATATTCAATAGGATTTCATCTTTACTTAAGAGACACATATTTTCTTTTTCAGAGGATATTTAATTTATTCCCAGGGGTTACACACATGCAGATATTATGGTGGTGAAATTTTTCCATTTTTAAAATTGTAGTGTTATTTATAATTAAATATATATACATATATGTATATATAATAACTAACTCTTATAAATATATATTTAACCATATTTATATTAAAAGTTATTTTTTATTATATAAACCATAATTAAATAAATATTTATTATTTATTTTATTTAAACTAAAAAATTAGAAATTGTATTCACCTTAAAAAAAATTAATTGACATAAATATACCAATACAGGTGTACAAAAAATGTTTATATACAAATATCTACATTCTAATAAACAAATATATATTTATACATATATTCTGTTAAGTGAATATAAATAAACACACATAAAGAGTTCTTCGAAAATATATTTTATTTATACATACTTATATGCTATTAAATATTATATAATAATAAATATATATTTCTAATTAATATTCTTTTATAATCAATTAAAATTATATATTCCTATCTATAATTACAACTATATATTGTAAAATGTAGTTCTTCTAACTATATAGATAAATATATCAATATATATGTCTGTGTATGTAGTATATAAATATATATATATATAAACATAAATATTTTGGTTACTATGTGTCTTTGAATTATAATTATAAATACAATTAATTGGTCATGTATGAGGGAGATTTAAATATGTTTACATGTGTGTGTAAATATTTACTTTTTTGTTTGTGTATGTGTGTGTCAATATTGTGTAAATACATCATATAAATATATTTTAATAAATATATCATTGTCATTAAATATAATATATATATACATAATAAAAATGTAATTATATATATATAAATGTATTATATAATGGAATTTAAAGTAATATTTTTAAATAAATTATATAAACTTTAGTTGTAAATATATATAATCATATTTTACAAATGAATTTAAAAATAATTAAATAAATAAATAATTATATATGTATATATAAATACATATATCATAAAACATTAAATAAGTCAAGATGGAGTAATAGTAAAGTCATCAGTCAATAAAGGTAGAGATATGGGGTTTGAATCTTATCGTGCGAATAAGGATGATGATGACATGTAGAAGAGTTGATGAATGGTGTTAGAGGCACTGTTCAAGGTCTTGTAAAGAGGGGGTGTGGGTCCATGTGGGGAAACAAAGTGCTAGAAAATTTGCGGAGGGAATTTTGATAAAATGGGATTTAGAGAAAAACAATTTATAAAAAAATTTATAAAAACATTCTGACTTTTATCAGTTCTTTTGTAGTAATGATAACCGCCGACTTTATCACTGCTAAAAAGTGCTAATAAATGTTGTGACCTTTTAAGGGAACTTAGCATATCAAAACTTTTTTACAATGAAAATCCCTTTTTATCTCTAATAAACTCTTTATCTTTATTATTGTCTTTTTATTGTTTGATCTCTCTAAATGTGATTATAAAATTTATAATGAATGAATTTTATATGATGGATAATAGAAGAATTTTGATGTGAACGAAAAAATAAATGTAAGAATATTATGTTATAGTCAAAGATATTAAAATTTGATATCATAATATAAAAATAATTTATGATCTTTATAAACTAACTACTTAAATGGAAAGGAAGTGGTTAACAAAACTACTTATTACATTAAATGTGTTTCCAATAGTGAAACTCAAAATGTAAACTTAAAAATATAAGTGTATCTATTTATATCAAGACATTAAATTTATGGGAAATAATAATTATAGATAATGAGTTTGAATTATGAAGGTTGGTTATGATGGATAATATTGTAAGTCGTTTAAGAAAATAAAATAATGGAAAATCTATGATTAAGGGTTATTCCACTAATGGTAAAAATATAATAATTAAGGGATTAGAAGAACCAATTTAATGTTCTATAATTGATGAAAAGATAATGAGGGATAGTGATTTATACATTAAATACTTATATTGTGGAAATATTTTGATAAATATTATGGTGGGTTTTGAGAATTATTGAAGGATATAATATATTTGATTACTTTAAATGATGAAAATGTAACTCGACGTGTGGGAAGTTATGTCATCCAAAATATGAAGTGTACTATATATAATAAAATAATGTTTAATAATTATTGAATTATTAATACTAGAATATAACGAGAATAGAACATGGAAACCTTGGAAGGTATAATGGAATCCTGTAACTATCATGTCGAAGGTCTCATGTGATTGATAGGTGATCCTTGACAATGAATATAGTGATTGTTTTCTATTATTATCTTCCTTGATATGTGATACATCCTATAATGAATAGATATTTATGGAGATGATATTTTTTGGTGGTTTACACTAATCACATACTCTAAAAAGGATAAAGTGATATGATGGTGACCTTACTCATCTCATCCATTAATCTGGGTGGATATTGGCAATGACTCATTTATCGATTTGATCAAATACATTTATAAATTTGGGTTGAGATATACCAGATATTAATTATGAGATCAGTACAGATGTGTAATTAACCATACATATCTGATACTGGATAGGTGGATATTATTAGTTCCTCTAGCTTCCCCAATTCCATAATTAAATAGAAAATACTTCAGTTATGTTTTTAAAATATTTCGCTGCCATAGCTCTAGGATCAGGGTGGATAACAATTGAATATATAATATACATTCTACTACCCATAAAATAGATACAAATATAACTAGATATATAACTATATTTATAATAATATGTATATCCTCTAGCAGTTGGGTATACATCTGCATTTGTAAATATGGGTATTTCCTCCAGTATTTCATAAAAAGGTAGAGATGTATATTTCATGCAATTATCATAATTGGTGAATCTAGGGTGAATTATTTGTTGGAAAATATATATAAAAGGATTTTAGATCATTTTATTATTATTTTAATTTATTTATATTCCAGGATTACCATACACTTGTGGGTTGGATAATTTCAAACATCTAAGATATAGTGCAAAAGGATGGCCAATGTTTTACCCAGGGTATCTTCTCTGATGATAGGGATACCAGATTTAGCTATGAGATTCTTGTTAAACTCTACAATGATATATTCTATGGGGGAACATTATATTAATTTTTGTAATGGTTTGTATTATAAAATAACAATTACAAGGATATATGGTAATCATGATAAATATAATCTATGTGTATCTTGATAAGTATATATTTTGAAAATATTTATTTTTTATTAGGGTTTGTATTGATTTTGGTTTGTATACACTTTATTTTTCATTGATGCGCATGGACACTAGATTTTCATGAGTTTATCTCACTATTTTGGATGACTATAATAAGTATTATTTCTGATACATGCATGTGGATTTGTGCATTAATCATCATATGTCCATACAGATTAGTAGATGGGTGATGGATGACCATGAAGGTTGGATATGGGTGGTTTATCTGATAAGTGATATAGTGTATTTTAATGTATGTTGGTCATTATATAGTCAAAATAGATGAGGCTTACATCAGTAGGGATATTTATTATTGTATCTGATGATTCCATTATGTAATCATACATTATTTTATGAAGTTTTATATATTTATATGCACACTTAGTCAATATTATTTAGGGATTTTAATTCATTTTTGTCATGGTGGATGATGTTTCGTGACAACTAGTGCAGATTACATCTATGGGTAATTCCTCCCATTATTTTTTTTGATAACCTTTTACTCGTTGTTAGCCCATGGAATATTAGAGGTAGGTATGAGGGGTTTACTTATTTTTTTGAGGCATGAGTTATTTTTATAAGTGTTATTGGTTAGATTTTGGAGTTAGTAATATGTGAGGGTTAGTATGTATTGTTAGAGTCATGTTTACTAAGGAACCTCAGTCCATGTGGTCATAATATAATACTTTTTAATGTTTTTTTTAGTAGATGTATTCTGGATCTTGTCTGATATTGATGAAAAGTGAGTAAAAATAGAATTTTTGACCCATAAGTAATGATTTTTTGTTTTTTAACAATACTTATTGAAGTGTGATAATTAATTAACTAGTCTTAATATCAAATACTAGTACTTATGAAGTGGAAATGTTTTCTAAAGTATTTTATATAATATATAAGCCTATAATATGTGAGGAAATTGTAATTGGATGTTATTTTTGATAATAAATATTTTATAAAAAGGGAATAAATCATATAGGGTGTTTTATAATAGAAATATATTGTATATAGAGATTGTACACTATTGGACAAAGGTTTGAGAAGGCTAGAATTACATTTTAATACCCCTTGAACCATTTAATTATGTTTTTAATTTCATGTTTAAGGTCTAGAAAATGGGAATTTTTTTTTCTATTCATAAACATGAAATTAAACATATGTAATGGTCATCACCAAAAGTATCCAAGTGTATAATGGTAATTCCATAGGGAAATGAGCTATGTAATTATCATTTGAATCTTGTATAAAAGTCAATAATTCTTTGTGTATGTTTTGTTTCAAATCACTCTATGGTTTATTGATGATATGAATATGATTAATTGATAATCTATTTAAGGGTAATTTTATTTATGTTCGTGTCATTTTAATCTATCTTATGATTCATTGACAATTTTTTATGAGCTATCCTACACTTAGTGTATTTATAAGGTATGCCATAATGAATATTTTCATAATTTATTTTCTAGTGATCTGGAGAGATATAAAATGATGACGTCTAGTATAATATTCTTACTAGATTCAACATTATAATGAGATCAAATCAATTTTTTGTTCAAACTATGATATCAAATAAATTCAAAATCTAATTCATGTATAAGTGGTATAAACTGAAACAAAGTCCAAGCCTAGATATTCTAAAATGAGAAGATGAGAGAACCCACACAATAGTGTAGTTCATGGTGCATGTAAAATGGGAAGAATATTCCTACCACACCATCGTGATGATCATTCTATTTGAGTTTCTAATATGATTTCATAACTATAAAAAATCGGGAAAATTAACACTACATCATACTGGTTGACATTTTAATATAGAAAACCATGTATAAGAAACAATGATGTAGATCATTACATGGTTCATTTTCTATGATCATTTTGAGAATCACTCCACATGATATGGTTTAAGAACATGTGAGAGGAACTCCATTCCATATGACACAATATGGTGATTCAAAATTCATGAAGACCTGGAAATTTTGATATTTGTGGAGATTTTGAGGCCATTTTATTTCAAATACCTCATAGAGTATCAATGATGAATGTTAAGTATTATTAAAAGTATGACCCTTACTTGATTTCAAATGTGTTCGATGATTTTTTCTATCCCATTGAGATTCATGGAGATTTCCATAAATATTATGGAAACAATATTCACAAAAAATAGTGAATATAATTAACTAACAAAATAAATCATTGAGAATTTTGAGAGAGGAAAATCAATGTTTTGGAGAGTCAAATAAGAAGACCTAAGATAAGATACATGATATTTTATGATATTTTAGGAAGAATATCAATATTTTTGGTTTCCATATACATGATCATGCATTCATTAGAGATCATTCTTTTGGAATTGATTCTTTTATTTATGTAATATTATAACTGGTTAGCTCTAGTTATTATATGATTTTATGGTTACAAAATTTATTGAATTAATTTTTGAAATAATAATTGAGATTTGTGTGTTAGATAATAACCACAACACAAGAGGGATGTATTTATTTATATAATATAGGAATATCATTAAAACAATTTCGTTTGTCCATTTTATTTTATCATTGGTGAGCTTCATCGGATAGGGGTGTTGAATATGTAAGGTAGTTTAAGGGGTATTTTAATCACAATACACACTAATTCACCCCCCCATTATGTATCACTATACATGGTGTTCAACAATTTTTATCATATCCAAGAATACTCTTTAGTTTCTCTCAAGAATGTTTTATGGATCTAAATAATTTTCACAATTGAAAAGTAATATCCAAAATTTAATTTAAAATGGTTTCATTCATGGAAATATAATATGGTACCTAATATTTGTTTTCAGTGTCTATATGTTCTTTAGTGAGTTTAATATGAATTCATTGTGCCATATGAAGCCTCATCATGGTCTATAATAGAAAAAAATAAACATTGAAATGGTAGAAATTACATGAATTATTAATTATCTTCTTAATTAGATGATAAATTAAAAATGTAATGGGTTGTATAACTTATAATGATATTTGGAATATGTTTCATATAATTCCTAAAGGAGACATAAATAAAAAAGAAAAAAACTAAAAAATAGACAATAATAGTTTTAATATGTTATAATACCAGAGTATAAAACTATTGATGAATTCTTTACTAGGTAAAACCAATTATCATCACTAATATTGGTTTTGGAAAAAATAGTTAATGAATCTATTGTGGTAAAAAAATTGGAGATAATCCTTCATATAAAATTAAATTCCATAATTGATGCTCTAGAAAGTAGAGATCATTATGCCTTTTCTATTGATGAGATTCAAAGAACTCTTATTAATTATGAAATGAGAAGAGGATATACTCTTAAAAAATAGTAAATATGAAAAGGAAACATATTTTATAGATTTGAATGGTTTCAAGTTGGAAGAGGATTTGAAGTACTCAAGTGAAGGATAAAATATGTAATATTTTGATGAAAATATTTTTATTATGTTAGGAAATTCCATATGTGGTGGAAGAGGTAAATATAGAGGAAAACATCATTTCATATTTTTTAATTATGGGATGGTTGTAAATTCACCAGAAAAATTTTCATTGAGAATTAAAGGACAAAATGAAAATAAAGAAGCTACTAGAAATGTCTTCGATATACGGGATCACTCATGTTCTCAATAAAGAGGAGAGAATGTGGTTTCCCATATTTATTTCTTTGGGAACTTTCTATCAGTTGAGTAAGGTCTATCTAAGAAAGAAAAATTCATTATGAAGATTAGGTTATTCTTGGAGGTGTCACTCAAAGACTTCTCATGTCATTTTAGGGATACGAGATGAACCTATTAGAATATGAGTAAAAATAAAATAGTTATTATGTTTCATATGAAAGAGATGCTAATAAATAATGTACTATGATAATGGAAATAAAATTGTGTTTTTAAAGGAATGGTATGGTTATTATTAGATACCACATGGATAAATGGAGGTTCTAAAAAAAATAAATTAAACTACAAGTTGACTAATAAATCCTAATCAAATAAATGAAGATGCTAAATATTGATAATGCAAAGAAGGGAACAATCCTTGAATACATGACTTCCATAAATATCCTTAGGGATAAATAAGTGAATAAAATATAAAATTAGATTATTGAATTTGATTATAATGGAAAAATAAGTGCTATAGGAACAAGGATATTAATGAAAAAAGTGAATTCTCTAAAAAAATGGATATAAGTATATTTTTATAAAAATAACTGACAGATAAAAAATCAATGTATACATAAGTACCGTAACAAAAAAAATATTACTTCTATTGAATAATTAACACAAATATTTCAATTTGGATCAACTAAGTGTTCTGAAGAAAATTCCAAATATTCTCAGATCTATAATTTTATAAATTATACACATGATTGTTCATTACCTAAAATATTTAAGGAATAATTCCCCAAAAGTGATTTATAGAATAAAAATATTTAATAGTTGAGAACTGATCAATAAAACAACTCATTCAATTGAAATATTTTTATCATAATGGAATATTTTAGGGATACTTTTTGAAATTTTTTCCACAAGGTATAAAAATTTTGGTATGATATGACTCTACATAGAGTAAAAAGAGTACTAATCAAGAGGAAACAATAACCAAATATAGTAACTATAAGGCCCCAGCCTTAAACCTTACTTAATCTTGAGTTATTACAAGATTACACATTGAGGATCTTTTCGGGTTTAGAGTTTTAGAGAATTAGATCATAAAACTTGCATTACATTCCACATATAAACAAAGTGGTTACATAAATATAGTATTCTTCATTCCCATCAATGGAAACACATTTAAAATAAAACATGGATTATTTCATGACACTTCCTTGACACTATCATCATATCATGTACCTTTCCCTTGACCTGTGAAAAACATTTCAAAAAAACTTGGGATGAGCATAAAAAACTCAGTATGGGTTATAAAAACATGGAAAGGAAACATGAGTTCATATATACATAAGAATGAAATCATACTTTACCCATAAAACATAGGCACTTTAACATACCTCATAAAATCATGAATAAATCATAGAAATCATAAGACATAAAGGTAACTTGAGGCATTCATAACATTCTTACGTAGGGAGTAACCCTCTTGGTTACGTTTGGAATACCCATCACAGTATATTCCCTAAATCTCTTCGGAGAAACCTTAACGTTTCACTCCTTCGCGTTACCCAATGCATTGGAGAGATATATCGGGCTCACCCGCCCTTAGTTTATCACGGAACCACCCGTCTTCATAATAATGCCCAAGAACCATAACATAAACGTATCACATAAAACATGCATAAAGGAAACATAACATTTCCACATTTCAATCACAAGATATCAATACAACACAAAAAAAATTGTGAAAACCATTTTCAATACCAAAATAAAAGAAAATTAAAACATGGTATTTATTTTTCTTTTAAAAAGAAGGTATGGCTTGTAGAGGAAGCTGAAACTCAAATAACGGTCACGACGGCGGAGAAGTCGTTGTCGCCGCATACGTACGACAAAAACATTCCCTTTTGTCGTTTAGTAAACTCTTCGTATAAAAAATATTCATTTCGAATAAACCTAAAAGTCAAAGAGGTTTATACACCATATAAAAGAAAGTTGTGTATAAAATAAAATATGCCTCAAAGAAAGGAGATTGAGATGAAGTCCCATACCTCGTATCCGACTTGACCCGACCGTTCTTTAATATCCTGAATAATAAACTTGAGTTAATCTCTACTTGCTTATGAACCTTTTTTAAGTTCATTATTACTTTTATACCATGTTATGAACATCATGTAATCATTTAAGTTAATAGTGTTCATTTTGTCGGTATTTGGTTCTTAAGTCAAAAATTGACTTCTTACACTTACATGTTGTTAATTTGGTCAAAGGTTCGTTATATCCAGAATGATATTAATTATTTGGATAAAATATATATCATATATATTCATCATATACATGTATTTATAATATTACATCACATTCAGAGGTAAGAAATGAAATGCACCGTTCATGGAGACGGTAAGCCGTACGTACGCATGAACGCTACTTCCATTTCTATTTCGTATTTTATGGAATGGAATCATAATGATATAAGAGTATATTATAATTCTAGTATAATAACATATATAATATCATTAACTTTATCCTTCACACATCCCACATATGGTATTAACGAATCAAATCACTTTCAGGGGGCGGTAGTCCGCACTTCCTAAAATGAAGATATCGTGTTTACCCATAATGGGAACCATAAAGGTATTCCCAAAATGAAAAAAAACATAAGCTTAAGGAAAAAATAAACATATTATATATCATATATAAAAATAGTGACATCATAATGTCCACCTTTGAAGCTGTTAAATGAGTATTGAACAATCATCGTTTCGGGAGGCAGAATTTCGCCATCCACGGAAACCATATGTTCTTTAACCATTTGATGTAGTTGTGTGAGAGTGTAGCTCAAATAAATCTTATAAAAACATCCTATTATATTGAAGATACTGGTGTTGTTACAAAATATGTAAATAAAAAGAGTTTACGGGGTTGGAGAAACAAAATAAAACAAATGAACATGAGAGAATGAATTACCTTTAAAAGTGTAACTCTTTTTGATTTGAGACTAAAGGCTTACTTTGAAAGGATTATTCCCAAAGGGAATCCTCTAGGATGAGGATAGGGATGTGGAGAGAGTAAATGGGCAGGAGTTGGCCGAGCCAAAGGCTTGAGGAGTGTGTGAAAGGAGGTAGAGGTGGGGGCCTTTTATAAGAGGAGAGGAGGGGCACTTTTGGAAAGTAAAGAAATATTACTTTATTTGAAAATGTGTTTCGGTTTTAAAAGGTCCCACATTGATATAATTCGTGTATAAGGTGATAAGGGTTCTAAATACACTCATCCAATTTGTTTTGGACATGTGTAGTTCATAGATTTTACATTATCTTTCAATTTTATTTAAATCGTCAAATAATGATGTCATCGCTCCATCATTATTATGTCATAAATAATTTAATTTATTTAATGTCTAAAAATTATAAAAAAATTACTATGATGTAGGAACTCCTTTTATCTTTCCAATTAGTACTTATAATCAAAAATATGATCTTTATAACCCCATGTAAAAATTGTTTTCGTAAAACATATTATGTTTGTGTCATTTTTACTTTTACATTAAATAAAAAGTTGTTTATGTCATTTCCCAACCAAAGTAGATCCATGGGGTCCCCAAGTTGACCCATGGCTTGTCTTGGTCGGCCATGACACAACCAATGAGGGTAGGACATGTGTCAAGCTCATCTTATTTTATTAAAGCATTATTTTTACCTTAAACTACACTAATTACCACTAATCGCGATTAAGAACTTAATAAGTTACTATTCACCAAAAAATTATTATAATCTCATTGAACCACATTTTCCTTCTTAATGACAACCATGTATGTCGGATTTTTGAAATTCAAAACACAATGATGGCAAAATTTCATTTAAATGGAAAATCAGTCTTTATAAGTACCACTTAGTGGTTTCACTATTCATCAAAAATTGAAGTTTTTCAGAAAATTACCAAAAATTCACCCTAAGCTATATTTGATATTACGAATTCAAAAATGAAGTCTATTTTAAAAAATTAAAAACATATAAGTCACACTAATTAATTTAATAATTAATTCCCGCTGTCAGAGCAAATAGCGTGTTTTTATGAAATAATAAGTATCAAAAGATTGACACTAGTTTAAGTCCAATTTCAAAGTGAAATTGATTCCAATGACCACCATTGGATTAAATGGTAAAAATATATTAATATTACACATTAATACCAATTCAAAAGATAATATAATAATATAAATAAATTATATTAAAAAGCAGTTTTCATGTAAAATGCAGTATTTTTCACTATTCATTAAAAAATGAACATTGTCAGAAAAATACCAAAAATTCACACAAAGTAAATTTTAATGTCCCAATCATAACGAATAAGTTTATTTTGACAAACATAGTTTATAAAATTGTCAAAAGATAGATTTAAAAGGGTTTTCCATCATAAGGCACTAAAACAATCTTTTAAGAATATTAGTGTATTCCATGCATAAGATTGTATTTATTTTCATTTTAAGCCTCTAAAACACTATCTTAATCATTAATAGACATAGATAAAAATATCTATTATTCATTACTTACTTGGGATGTTACATCCTTCCCCCCTTTAGAAAATTGTGTCCCCGCAATTTATTTACTTATCAAATAAATGGGGGTACTTATCCCTAATTGCATTTTCAGATTCCCATGTTGCCTCTTCAATCATGTGGTTTTTCCACAAAACCTTTACCTGGTAAATAACTTTATTCCGTAACACGTGCTCCCTGTGGTCAAGAATCTGGACCGGTTGTTCCTCATAAGATAGGTTCTCTTCTAGCTAAACTACCTTTGGACTCAAAACATGAGATGGATCTGGCATATACTTTCTCAACATCGAAACGTGAAAAACATTGTGTACCTGAGATAAACTCAGAGGTAAAGCCACTTGGTATGCAACTGATCCAACTCTCTCCAGAATTTCGTATGGTCCAACGAACCTTGGACTCAACTTTCCTTTCTTACCAAATCTCATCACACTTTTCCAAGGAGAAACCTTGAGAAAAACATGATCACCTACCTCGAAAGATAGATCCGTCCTCCAGTTATCCGCATAACTCTTCTGCCTGCTCTGAGCTGTTCTCATGTGTTTCTGAACCAGCTGATCTTTTTCTGCCATATCTTCTACCAATTCTGGTCCCATCAACTTCCTTTCACCCACTTCATCCCAGAAAGCTGGAGTTCGACACTGCTTCCCATATAATGCCTGAAATGGTGCCATCTGTATACTGGAATGAAAACTGTTATTATATGAAAATTCAACCAACGAAAGATGTTGGTCCCAACTTCCCTGATAATCCATAGAACAAGCTCATACATATCCTCCAATGTCTGGATTGTTTGTTCTGAGTGTCCATCTGATTGAGGATGAAAAGCTGTACTAAAATTTAATTTAGTACCCAACGACTTCTGAAGGCCTTTCCAAAAGTTAGAAGTAAACCTGGGATCACGATCCGATACAATGGAGAGGAACTCCATGTAACCTGACTATCTCTTTAAGATACAAACGGGAAAGTTTATCAAGAGAGAAAGTATCTCGTATAGCAAGGAAATGAGCAGATTTGGTCAAGCGATCAACAATAACCCATATTGCATTATTACCTCGAGATGTCCTCGGTAATCCCACAACAAAGTCCATGGATATGTTTTCCCATTTCCACTCTGGCACTGGTAAAGGCTGAAGCATCCCTTTCGGTAACTGCTGCTCTGCTTTAACCTGTTGACATGTCAAACACTTCACAGTAAAATCAGCAATGTCTCTTTTCATTCCATCCCACCAGTAATACTCCCACAGATCTCTATACATCTTAGTACTGCCAGGATGAACTGAAAACGGAGGACTATGAGCTTCACATAACAACTATCTCTTCAACTGTGAATCACAAATCACACACAATCTCTTCCCAAATCTCAAAACACAATCATTATCAATGTTGAATTCAGGAAACTTACCTTTCTGAACCAGCTCTACCTTTTTCTGCAACTCACTGTCTTGCTTCTGTGCTTGCTTGATTCTATCTGATAGAGATGATCTCACTGATACCTGAAATAAAACAGAAGGACTTCCTGCACCAACAACTTCTATGCCAAAGTTCATCAAATCCTTAACCAAAGGATCACGTTCCAAACGCAACATTGTTAATGAAGCATTACTTTTTCGACTCAAAGCATCATCCACTTTATTTGCTTTTCCCAGATGGTAATGAATTGTACAATCATAATCCTTGATTAATTATAGCCATCTCCTCTCTCTCATGTTTAACTCTTTCTGAGTGAATATATACTTTAAACTTTTGTGATCAGTATATATTTCACACTTTACTCCATACAAATGATGCCTCCAAATTTTTAAAGCAAAAACAACAGCAGCTAATTCCAAATCATGTGTAGGGTAATTTACCTCATGAGTTTTCAACTGTCGTGAAGCATAATCAATTACCTAATCATTCTGCATTAGGACGCAACCAAGTTCTTTCAATGAAGCATCACTGTATATAACAAACTCACCATTCCTTGAAGGTAGTGCCAAAACTGGAGCATTCACCAATCTTCTTTTCAATTCCTGAAAACAATCATCACATTCTTTTGTCTAGATAAACTTAACACCCTTCCGAGTTAGCTTAGTCATTGGACTAGATAACCGTGAAAAATTTCTAACAAACCTTCGGTAATAGCCCGCCAAACCAAGGAAGTTACGAATCTCAGTTACATTTGTGGGTCTTTTCCATTCTTCCACAACTTTTGTTTTTGCAGGATCAATAGTTATTCCATATTTAGAAACAATGTGACCAAGGAAAGAAATTTTTTGCAACCAAAACTCACACTTGCTGAATTTCCTATACAGTTTCTTTTCTTTTAAGGTTTGCAAGATAACCCTTGAATGTCTTTCATGCTCCTCTTTACTTTTAGAAAACACCAAAATATCGTCAATAAAAACCACCACAAACTTATCCAAGAACTCATGGAAAATTCTATTCATTAAGTCCATGAATACAGCAGGTGCATTGGTTAGCCCAAAAGGCATTACTACAAATTCATAATGGCCATATCTCGTACGGAACGTGGTCTTCGGAATATCTGCCTCCTTTACCTTCAGCTGATGGTACCCCGATCTCAGGTCAATCTTTGAAAAACACTGAGCTCCCTGGAGCTGATCAAACAAATCGTCGATATGAGGCAAAGGATATTTGTTCTTAACAGTGATATTATTCAAGGCCCTATAATCAATGCAAAGTATTATAGAACCATCTTTCTTTTTAACAAATAAAACAGGAGCACCCCATGGTGATGTGATAGGTCTAATGAAACCTTTCTCTAATAAATCTTGCAATTGCTCCTTCAACTCTAAAAGTTCAATTTGTGCCATTCGATAAGCGGGTTTTGAAATTGGCTTAGCATCAGGAACTAAGTCAACAGTAAACTCAACTTCCCGATCGGGTATTATTCCAGGCAACTCATCAGGAAAAACATCAGGATACTCATTTACCACTGGCACATCATTAATCCGAATAGTTCCTTTATTTTCAACGACGTGTGCAAGGTAACATTCATTTCCATCTTTTACAAGTTTCTCGGCCTCTTGATATGTTATCAAAAGTAAGGGTTCATTCTTGTACACAAACTGAAAGTCTTTCTGAAAAGAAACTTCTTTAGCTCTACAGTCAATCTTAGCATGGTAAATAGAGAGCCAATCCATACCTAGGATAACATCAAACTCTACTAGAGGTAGAACAATAAGGTTTGCAAGTAGGTTCTTTCCACAGATAAGGATAGGAAGATTCTTATAAATTCTTTTTGCCTCAACATTTCACCCAGGTGTTTTTACCAAAATTTCAGGAGTCATTTCTTGAGATGGTATTCCCATTTTACTAGAAAAGGTTTCAGAGATGAAAGAATGTGTAGACCCCGAATCAAACAACACACTGGAATAATCTGAAAAAACAAACAAAGTACCTGATACAACTTCATTTGATGGCCCGACAACTGCTGAAGTAGTTACAAAGGATTTCACCACCCCTTTCTGCTTGTAGTCTAACTTCTTCCCATAACTCAAGCTCTTTGTCGGACACTCGTTTGCATAGTGACCCATCTCATTGCACTTATAACATTTCACGAACTATAAATCAAATTTGTTCTTACCTTCACCTTGATCCTTTTCAGTGCAATCACGAGCCTTATGTCCCATCTTACCACATCGGTAGCACTTTCCAGAATTCAGAAGACATTCCCCAGCATGCCTTTTGCCACATTTATCACAAACTGGAAACTTAGTTCTCTTACCATCAGACTTTTTTGAAGAATTCTTACCTTTCGACTGCCACCTCGGTCTCTTCTTCTGCTGGTTGTTATAGAACACTTGGTCATAGAAAAACTCCATTTCCACCTTCTCAGCACATCGAACATGATATTCATAACTTTTAAACTCATGAGAAGCTAATGACCTTCGATATTTTGGCTTTAATCCTGAGTAAAAATGATTGATTTTACTGTTAAGGTCTCAGATAAAATTTGGAGCATACCTTGCCAATCGAATGAACCTTTCTTCATAGGCAGCCACTGAGTCTTCCTCTTGCCTCAATTCCATGAATTGCTTTTCCATCCTAAGTCGAATAGACTTAGGAAAATACTTCTCAAGAAACACACCTTTGAATTTATCCCAGTCAAGAGCATCAATCTCATCGGTGTCCCTTATATTTTTAACCATAGACCACCACTGATCTGCTTCACCCTCCAAACGGTAAATAGCAAGACTAACCTTTTGATTGTCTGAACACCCCATGACATCAAAAATCTTCTCCAGTGCTTTAATCCACCCTTCAGCTAGCACAGGGTCAGATGATCCTCTGAATGATGGTGGGTGTTTCCTCATGAAATGTTCCACCACTAACATGTTCCTCTGCGGTTGATCTGGCTGATCTCGTGCATGGATACCACCACCATTTATCGCTTGAGTCAACTGCACCATTACTGCAATCACTGTTCAGTTCCAATTCCGACCATTTCTGGATGCTGATTTGGAAGGTTATTTCCTTCTGTATGCCTTCCTAGCACCGCTTCCCTGTTTCCTCTGCGGAAAACTATTCTGAACAAACATGTCTTAGATGAAGCAACATGGTAATCTTCAAATGCTATATCATTTCAAAAAAAAAAATTAGATAATCATTTAATAGAATTCTAACTCCTAAAGTTATCTAAACCTACCTCTGATACCAACTATAAGGCCCCAGCCTTAAACCTTACTTAATCTTGAGTTATTACAAGATTACACATTGAGGATCTTTTCGGGTTTAGAGTTTTAGAGAATTAGATCATAAAACTTGCATTACATTCCACATATAAACAAAGTGGTTACATAAAGATATTATTCTTCATTCCCATCAATGGAAACACATTTAAAATAAAACATGGATTATTTCTTGACACTTCCTTGACACTATCATCATATCATGTACCTTTCACTTGACCTGTGAAAAACATTTCAAAAAAACTTGGGATGAGCATAAAAAACTCAGTATGGGTTATAAAAACATGGAAAGGAAACATGAGTTCATATATACATAAGAATGAAATCATACTTTACCCATAAAACATAGGCACTTTAACATACCTCATAAAATCATGAATAAATCATAGAAATCATAAGACATAAAGGTAACTTGAGGCATTCATAACATTCTTACGTAGGGAGTAACCCTCTTGGTTACGTTTGGAATACTCATCACAATATATTCCCTAAATCTCTTCGGAGAAACCTTAAAGTTTCACTCCTTCGCGTTACCCAATGCATTGGAGAGCTATATCGGGCTCACCCACCCTTAGTTTATCACGGAACCACCCGTCTTCATAATAATTCCCAAGAACCATAACATAAACGTATCACATAAAACATGCATAAAGGAAACATAACATTTCCACATTTCAATCACAAGATATCAATACAACACAAAAAACATTGTGAAAACCATTTTCAATACCAAAAGAAAAGAAAAGTAAAACATGGTATTTATTTTTCTTTTAAAAAGAAGGTATGGCTTGTAGAGGAAGCCGAAACTCAAATAACGGTCACGACGGTGGAGAAGTCGTTGTCGCCGCATACGTACGACAAAAACATTCCCTTTTGTCGTTTAGTAAACTCTTCGTATAAAAAATATTCCTTTTGAATAAATGTAAAAGTCGAAGGGGTTTATACACCGTATAAAAGAATGTTCTGTAAGAAATAAAATATGCCTCAATGAAAGGAGATTGAGACGAAGTCCCATACCTCGTATCCGACTTGACCCGACCGTTCTTTAATCTCATGAATAATAAACTTGAGTTAATCTATACTTGCTTATGAACCTTTTTCAAGTTCATTATTACTTTTATACCATGTTATGAACATCATGTAATCATTTAAGTTAATAGTGTTCATTTTGTCGGTATTTGGTTCTTAAGTCAAAAATAGACTTCTTACACTTACATGTTGTTAATTTGGTCAAAGGTTCGTTATATCCAGAATTATATTAATTATTTGGATAACATATATATCATATATATTCATCATATACATGTATTTATAATATTACATCACATTCAGAGGTAAGAAATGAAATGCACCGTTCATGGAGACGGTAAGTCGTACGTACGCATGAACGCTACTTCCATTTCTATTTCGTATTTTCTGGAATGGAATCATAATGATATAAGAGTATATTATAATTCTAGTATAATAACATATATAATATCATTAACTTTATCTTTCCCACATCCCACATATGGTATTAACGAATCAAATCACTTTCAGGGGGCGGTAGTCCGCACTTCCTAAAATGAAGATATCGTGTTTACCCATAATGGGAACCATAAAGGTATGCCCAAAATGAAAAAAAACAGAAGCTTAAGGAAAAAATAAACATATTATATATCATATATAAAAATAGTGACATCATAATTTCCACCTTTGAAGGTGTTAAATGAGTATTGAACAATCATCGTTTCGGGAGGCAGAATTTCGCCATCCACGGAAACCGTATGTTCTTTAACCATTTGATGTAGTTGTGTGAGAGTGTAGCTCAAATAAATATAATAATAACATTCTAGTATATTTAAGATACTGTTGTTGTTACAAAAGAAGTAAATAAAAAGAGTTTAGGGGGTTGGAGAAACAAAATAAAACAAATGAACATGAGAGAATGAATTACCTTTAAAAGTGTAACTCCTTTTGATTTGAGCCTAAAGGATTCCTTTGAATGGGTTCTGCCCAAAGGGAATCATCTAGGATGAGGAGAGGGATTTGGAGAGAGTAAATGGGTAGGGGTTGGCCGAGCCAAAGGCTTGAGGAGTGTGTGAAATGAGGTAGAGGTGGGAGCCTTTTATAAGAGGAGAGGAGGGGCACTTTTGGAAAGTAAAGAAATATTACTTTATTTGAAAATGTGTTTCGGTTTTAAAAGGTCCCAAATTGATATAATTCGTGGATAAGGTGATAAGGGTTCGAAATCCACTCATCCAATTGAATTTGGACATGTTTAGTTTATATATTTTACATTATCTTTCCATTTTATTTAAATCATCAAATAATGATGTCATCGTTGCATCATTATTATGTCATAAATAATTTAATTTATTTAATGTCTAAAAATTATAAAAAAAATACTATGATGTAGGAAATCTTTTTATCATTCCAATTACTATTTATAATCAAACATCTGATCTTTATAACCCCATGTAAATTTTTTTTCGTAAAACATATTATGTTTGTGTCATTTTTACTTTTACATTAATAAAAAAGTTTTTTATGTCATTTCCCAACCAAAGTGGATCCATGGGGTCCCCAAGTTGACCCATGGCTTGTCTTGGTCGGCCATGACACAACCAATGAGGGTAAGACATGTGTCAAGCTCATCTTATTTTATTAAATCATTTTTTACCTTAAACTATACTAATTACCACTAATCGCGATTAAGAACTTAATAAGTTACTATTCACCAAAAAATTATTATAATCTCATTGAACCACATTTTACTTCTTAATGACAGCCATGTATATCGGATTTTTTAAATTCAAAACACAATGATGGAAAAATTTCATTTAAACGGAAAATCAGTCTTTATAAGTACCACTTAGTGGTTTCACTATTCATTAAAAATTGAAGTTTTTCAGAAAATTACCAAAAATTCACCCTAAGCTATATTTGATATTACGAATTCAAAAATGAAGTCTATTTTACAAAATTAAAAACATATAAGTCACACTAATTAATTTAATAATTAATTCCCGCTATCAGAGCAAATAGCGTGTTTTTATGAAATAATAAGTATCAAAAGATTGACACTAGTTTAAGTCCAATTTTAAAGTGAAATTGATTCCAATGACCACCATTGGATTAAATGGTAAAAATATATTCATATTACACATTAAGACCAATTCAAAAGATAATCTAATCATATAAATAAATTAGATTAAAAAGCATTTTTGATGTAAAATGCAGTATTTTTCACTATTCATTAAAAAATGAACATTGTCAGAAAAATACCAAAAATTCACACAAAGTAAATTTTGATGTCCCAATCATAATTAATAAGTTTATTTTTACAAACATAGTTTATAAAATTGTCAAAATGTAGATTTAAAAGGGTTTTCCATCACAAGGCAGTAAAACAATGTTTTAAGAATATTAGTGTATTCCATGCATAAGATTATATTTATTTTCATTTTAAGCCTCTAAAACACTATCTTAATCATTAATAGACATAGATAAAAATATATATTATTCATTACTTACTTGGGATGTTACAGTAAATCCAAAAAATATTCAACAACATGAGTAAATAGAATAAGTAAAAAATATTTAGAATCTGACAAGTGGTTTGAAGAATATGGGATTAATAAGGTAACACTTCATATGTATGTTTGTCATTTGTACTATTTTAATTGAATGTATTTCATATTTTTAGAAAAAAATCAAAATTAGTGTCATATGGGGAAATAGGAAAATGTGGCTACATTACTATTTAAAACATTCAAATTATAGATTCCTCAGATTATGGATGGCGGGAATTAATCCCACATGATGGGTGATGTGAGAAACCATGAAAATATTTATAATGATATATGAGGATATGAGATATTTGTTAATGGAATCTCACTAACTATCAAATTAATTGAAATAGAGAAACATTGGGGAAAAATAAACTCACTCTAGATATTGTGGTGACCGAAACATTACATACATAATTATTACATCTTATTAAATGAAAATTCATTACATATCATTATGATCCATGTCAAAATTATAAATATTTAGTGTATATGATAAATTTAATATATAAAAAACTAGTTAATAAAAGATATACATCATCTCCCTCTACGTTCTTCACAAATAGAACCCTTTTTAGACATATAATACATAAAACAATTCATCATATCATGGGGGATATGAAACTTAAAAAAGGGTGATATCAGATTCTTAGAATGGGTAATCAAGTAATATATTAATCAATTATCATTTTAATTAATAACTTGAGTATAATGGTATTATAACCTGAACTTAACATTTGAAAATCACACCCATATGTTCAGTTATCATAATCATGGGTCATGGAATAAAGGCCGATAGGTCATAAGAAATTAATCATGAATGAATAAAAGAACATGAGCCATAAGAACATTAAATTGGTATAAAAACATGTGATATTATAGTGTCATAATGTGTGGAATAATCATAATCATATAAATATTATGTAAAATATTTTGACCAAGACATTTATCAAATTTTATTCATGGTCCAACCAAATGTGCACCATATTTGGGATCAGGATAAGGACATGTGTAACCTATTTTATTCTTTGGATAAAGTCATGTGTACCCTTTTATCTGATAATACATTAATCTTTACCCAATTCACTATATGAATGTAGTAGATCCGCCTTACACATAATCATAATATATTCATATATATGCCTCAAGATCATAATCAGAGTTATCATTTCATTATAGCATATCACATGGAAAAGAAAAGAGGATTCATCAAGATTTAATCCTCATAATAAGTAAACATGTAGAGATAGAATATTGATGGTATCATATAATAATATCCCTATTTATGCATAAGTAACATCTAAGGATGTTACCATAGATGAAAAATACCTTTAAAATATGACATAAATATTTCTTGAGGAAAATAAATTTTCATTTTGAAATCAATTATTTCAAATCTAGAAATTTTCAAAATATTAAAGAAAACTTCTATTTTAAAATAACCTTTGAAAATTTTCAATTAATCTAGAATAATGTTTTATTTGTAATGGTGGTAAACTTTATTTATAGCGTTTAATTTAAAAAAGACAATGTTTAAACATTTGGTAAAAAGAACCTCATCTGGTAAATGAAAATATGATTCCATTTAAATATATTTATAGAATATAAAACATGTTTAAAATTTAATTTAATAAATTATTATAAAAAATTAATTAAAATATTTCCATGGAAGAAAAGATTCTCAAATTAAGAGTTATATAATACTGGTTTTTCATAAATGAAATATTTCAACCATTTGAGTAAATAGATAGAGGAAAATGAAGTGAGACCTTTTTATTTCTATACATACCCGTTAAGGAATAAAATTTATTATATATTTTGGAGATATATTATCTAATTTCATCATTAATAATTTAATCACAAACAATCCCAGTAAAAATGATATTGTAACGTAAAACTCTTACTTTAAGTCTAAAGTGCATTGTATGTTCTCTAAAATCCTAGGAAATAAATCTAAATTTATTAAAATTATATACCAAAACCATATTAATACATATAATATCACACATGATTTACTTATAACAAATTATTAAACATTTATTAACAATTATTTATTAAAATTATTGTTCTATGTGATAACCTTTTTATTTTTCATGTATGCTGTGATTTACCTATTATATTACTTGAATTATTATCATTATTATGTATAATACAAAATTTTAATAATTATAGAAATGTAATATAAACTCATTATAAACATATTTATAATTTTCTATGAAATTTAGATATATAAAAATGAATGACATCGTTCATGGAAATAATAGTCTGTAAGTTCACTTGGACGTTGTTTTTATTTTCAAATGAATTGAATTAAAAATAGATGACTAATATTTTGTCTTTAAAAATATTAATTCTATCATATATATTTATTAAATAAATTATTAGATCTATAAATATGACTCAGTGATAGAAAATGATTGATATCTCTTCGTGGAGGCGGTAGTCCACACGTTTTCACAAGAATTAATTGCATTTCCCATTTGATGGAAAATAGGAGTATAATGATTATAACAACATTATAATAAATTAAAAGTATATTTATGCATATTATTGATCATTTTATTATGTATACAATACTTTTAGACATTTTTGGAGATGAAATAAAATTGAAAAATCACGATTAAGATTTATACAACTTCATTGAGGGACCTCCTTTGGCCTACACCATAATCCTTGAAAGATTAGTCTTACAAAAATAATTGGTCATATAAGATGAATTAAAGGAATATAGAAATGATTTTTGGTATGTTTTTTGAGATATAGTATCGAAACCCTTGAATAATGGTGGTTAGGATGTTACCTTTTACAAGTGAGAGAATAGACCCCCAAGGAATTGCATAAAATATTTAAATAATATATTACTTTTCTGGTGAATGTGGCACCAAATGGAAAATGATTAGAGTATAGGATAATATAGGTTATAAATATCTTCAGAAAAATATGAATTGAAAATTTTTATTTGAAAATATTACTGTAATATTTTATTTTAGCCCCCTAAAAACTCGTTTTAACCTCGACTGTGGTAACAAATTTTTATAGTTTTTACTATTAATTTAGACAAAAAATGAAAGTGAACATAGTAAAATATTTCATAACTCACATTAAAAATATAAAATATATTTTATCATATTTAATTTACAAAATGGGAAAAAATTAATTTTAAAATAAGCGCTCAAAATGAAATGAAAACCCATTATTATAAAAATTCATTTTTAAGCATAAAATAGAATTTCATTTCATGCCTCAACTAGTAAAAACAATAGTAATAGTTTTAAAATATTTTATTTATTATATAATAAAATTTATTTAATAAAATTAATTAATAAATAATTATTTATTGAAGTTTTTATGATAAAAACACTCTTCTCATATAAAAAAATATTTCAGAAAAATAACTCTTTTTACCTTTAAATGATTTATCATCATTCCTAAAAATTAGATAAATACTGTATGGATTATTATTAATTTATTCATATAAATTATGAATAAAGTTTATTAAAATAATTTTTCAATAGTGCATAAAATACTTTTTTATATACAGATACAAAACATGTTGAAAAAAATCTTTGAAAATAGGTCTTTTAATCGTTAAAATTATTTTATTAAAATTGAGTGTTTATCAATAAATTTTTGCCATTATAAATATATTTCATAATGTTAATAATCTTATTCATACTCATAAATCAAATGGTATGGTTATTAATGTATTCTATATCATGAGTTCATTTAGACTCATGGTTTTTTATAAAGAAATATATCAATTATATCAAGTTTATTTCAAAGTAAATGCATAAAAATTCATGGGGAATTACATTTTTCCACATTTATAATAAATTCCAACCTTGAAAATCCATCACTATTGTATAATAAAAGGAAGATATATCTTCATAATTATATCCTCTGGTTCCCATGTATCATTCTTTAACTTTTAATTCCTCATGTAAACTTTTAATATGTTATTAGTCTTATTCCATAATACATTATATCTATGATATAAGATGTCTTCCAGTTTTTATTTATAGAAAATATCATTATCAAAAAAAAAAATTGATTTCAATACCTGAAAATGATCAGGTATATACTTCCTAAAAATTGATACATGAAACACATCATAAACTAAAGATAGGATTGGTGGAATCACTAGGAAATAAAAAACCACGCAAGTTTGATCAAGAATATCAAAAGGATTGATACATATAGGTCCAATAATTCCATTATCTATTTATCTCATGACCATATTCTATAGAGAAATTTGTATGAATACCTTCTCACTATATTTGAATATCAGTTACTATCAATGATTGTTAGTATAACTCTTATATCAACTCCGATATGCCTTGATTTTCTTCTGAACATATCTAAATTAATTTTTCATTTTCTCTTCTATATCAAGTCCAAATATATTTATTTTTTTAACTTCATCCTAGTATATTAGATTTATTCACACCCTTTTATAGAGTGCTTCATAAAGACCAATCTGAATGCTCGAGTAAAATATATTATTATAAGTTTATTAGAAAATACGATGGTGTTGATCCCAACCACCTTTAAAATCTATAGAATATGTTATTATAATGTCTTCAATGGATTAAATGGTTCTCTTAGATTGTACATTTTTATGAGGGTGATCAAAAGAACTAAAACAGAACTCTATATTTAGAACATGCTAAAAAATTATCCAGAACATTGAGGTAAACCTCATCTCTCAATCAGATACGATAGAATATGGTACCTCATCTAACCATAACACTTATAATGTATATATTTGAAAAATATTATTGATATAAATGAGAAGTGATGAATTTGTAAGGTTTTTGACTACAGAAAAAATTACATTATGAATGTTATATGTTTTAGTGAGTCCAGTGATTAAATTCGTGGTGATGTTTTCTGATTTCCATTATAGTATGGGTAATGGTTGTAATATTCTTATATAATTCTATCTATAGGACATAATTTTATGATATACCAATCAATGAGATTCATATCATATAATAACTCTCTTCATGTTTTCAGGCCATAAATACAATTTATAATCTCTATATATCTTCATACTATAATTATTAATATATAATTATGAAGTATGAGCTCCTTCAAAAATATCCTTCTAAGATTATAGTATTGAAATAATGCATAAATTATGTTCAAACCATGTTATTCTGTCACAATCAAGTTTGAGCTCAAGAACATTTATTGACTAAATATTTATCTCAACATATTACTTATTCACCACTTTTATCATTATATGGATAGATGGTGGAAAACAAATTATATAAATATAATATTTACCTTTTTACATTAATATTTCAAGTTCATCACTTTGAGAATCCATAAATATTGTATCTTTTGTGATCCTCATCAAAGATATACTAGCATGACCATTTCGACGCATAGCATCATCCACCTTGATTGCTTTCCCAAATAGGTAACATATTGAGATTTCATGATTTCTACTCAACTCCAACTATCTTCCCAAGTTCATATTAGACTCCATATTCATTAATATATACTTTAAAAATATATAATCATTATATTTTCCGCACCTTATCCAGATAAAACTCCATGTCATGATCTGAATAATTCTGCTCATGAACCATTAATTGTTGAGAGGATTAAGATATCACCATGTAATTATCTATAAAAAAACATATCTACAACTTCTGTAATTCATCAATATATATGGAAAACTCTTCTCCACTATATGGTAGTGTGAGAACAAGTGCACTTCCAAACCATTTATATAGTTCCCTAGAATTATCTTTACATCAGTTAATTTTTAAAAAAATCCATTTCATGTTAACTTGGTGAGTTTATTATATAATCATGATAAATTATTCACAATTTGATGACAATATCCATACATTATAAGATAAATATGTATTTATGTCATAGTTGTTGGTCCCAAACAAGGTTCAATAACATCTTTCTTTGATAAATCCACCAATATACTTATAGATGAGATTATATGACACAAATATGTAACTTTCTTCAGCCAAATTTTACACTTTGTAAGATTTTCATCAATTTTCTCTTTTATTAAGAAATTTAGTATAATCAAAAAGTGACTTACATTATATTCCTTAATCTTCAAATATATAAGTGTATCATCCAAAATTATTACCAGAAACTAATTGATGTAATATATAAATACATTATACAATAAATCTATGATGATAGTGGGGGTATTACGAAGACCAAATATAATCACTAGAAATTAAAAAGGCATATACCTCATATGTAAGGTTTCAATAGGCATGTCTTCAATTTTAACCTTCAATGGATAGTATCCAGATCAAATATCAACATGAAAAAAAATTAACTTTTTATAATTGATTGAAAAAATCATTAATAGTGGGTAAAGGATTATTATTCATGTCTATGATCTTGTTATGTTCTTAATACTCAATGTATAATCACATTGATCCATCTTTATTCTTAACAAAAAGAATAGTTGAACCACATGGTTATTCACATGGCCTAATGAATCTATTGTCAATATTCTCTTGTATTTTATTCTTTAATCCTTGAAACTCAATAATTCCTATTCTATATAGAGTCTTATAAATAGTTTTAGCACTAGGTACAAGTTCTATTGAAAACATAACATCATATTTCATTGGAAAACAAGGACACTCATTTGGAAAGATTTTTTATAAAACATTGTACAACAGTTATAACTTATATGATAAATTTATTCCCAACTATCTAAGATAAATACCCCCTTTGAACATGAATCAATACATATGTAATGGAAGTAATTTATATTGTAATTTTATATTTATCCTCACACAGAGAGGAAATCATAGTTTAGTTCAAGATATAAAATTCTATTTCCCTTCCTCAAAAATTGACAAGATATCTATATAAATAAATAAAATCCATTCAAAAAATAACACTAATTTAATCTAGAAGAAGAATAATGTGATTTTTAGGAAGAAAATTCCCATAAACTTCAATTAGAGAAGAATCATAGACATGAGATGTTATTCTCATAGAATTAGATGTTTTCAATTATCATTCAATAGTTAATAATTGAGTTGGAAATATGACACCCTAGGAAATATATTTAGATATAAAAAAAGTGGTTATATCTTGAATCAAAATAGACATTAAGAGTTATAGAGTTGTTGTAATATGTTCCTTTCACCACTTTTTTAAAATCCCTAACCTGGGGGCCACTTAATTGGCTCCATGAGATGAGTCATCATATGATATCACCTTCACCTCCCTATGCATTAGAGGTTTTCAACTAGTGGTGAGTATCTATAAATCCATGTGGGGAGACTATTCACTCTTTATGGGATTAATCCACAACAAAAACAATGAAATAGATGAAACAATATATAAAATCTAATGAATATTCATAATAAATCATTTCGTATACAAGGTACCGACCAAAACCAATAGTTAAATTTATCATTCCATGCTACGCAGTGCCCATGTGAACACAAAACCAAGTTAAAGACAACATCAAAACTACAAAACAAGTCCTGACTCTAATCCCAGATCCTCAATCATTCATGTCCCGGGTCCAACTCAGCTCTCTACCATAGGTCATGGGCCCTTATCCTGACCTGAAACCTTGATATCTTCTCGGGTACCCAATTTCTTCTTAGAAGGGTGTGAGTTCAGCTCAATAGGCTACCACCAATAGTGTCTACAAAATATCCAGTCTAAACAAATAGTGCATTTAAGTAATAAATAAATGAAAATTAAACAAAGGAATAATCAGGTATCGTTATCTATCAATATTTACTTAATCCATTTCTATCATTGTTACCATTTTCATATTTTATGCCATCTTCATTACTTAATTCATTTTAATCATGTGTTTCATAGGTTAGGAATATAAATCATCTACACATAGGCCTAACGAAATAATATAATATGAATAATGAAATAAGTCAAGTCCCTATCTCACTAGGGATAAACACATCTCATAAAAACATTATCCTCAGCTAGAATCCTTAGTATGGGTGGATTGAAATAGTTTGGGGAATAGAACCTCCATCCCCTTCCCTAACCCATTCATTTTTGGGTGGATTTCAGAGCCTCGATCTAACTCAACCCATGGGAGTAGAACCTGAGGTCAGTAACCTACACTACCATTCCATGTGCACATTCTTATTTATCCATTGACCACATACATACCATATCACAACCTAACATAACCAATAAAAATATAAATCATATTACCTAACCATAAATATTGGAATTAATACTATTCCATAACCCATTAACATATTTTCCATTTATATCCCATAGTCATTTGGTCCAATTATCATTCTCATGACTTAACCAATTAATAATATTCAACAATTTTCATATATTATCCAATATTTATCAATTACCATACATTATCACATTTAGCCCATTTATTATTTCACAGGAATCTTCCCACTTATTAATTACAATTATAATTAATATATCTTGTAGCAGAACCGCTCTATTGTGTTCAACCCATTAGGTATACCACATAATTCCGATTTATTATCCCATTCAAAATATTCCTCAATTACATTAAAAAATATTTTACATGTTCTTCAATTCACAATCCATTTTCCAAGTTAACATGTTCAATGTTTCATGTTTACTAATTCTTTTAAAAATTTCAACATAATTCATAAGAAATTCAACACAAACTCAATTAAACTAATTAAACCTTTTTCAATACATGAAAAACAACCCTTTATGCCATTATAAAACCCTAGGAATAACTAATAACATTTAATTTTCAACTCAACTAAACATATTAATCCTATTAAATATGGGATCTAGGTTATCACACGTCAACTCTACACTTAATTTTACAAATATTTGGGTTTGGGAATGTCAGTGCAACCCATGGGTGGCCCTAAATAATCTTAATCATCCTCAACACATCCCAAGTGAATCATAAGGGGCCTAAATAATTTATTATCCAACTATCATACAAAAATATTACTCAAGGTAACAAATTCACATGAAGAGGGAGGGAAGATCTCAACACACATCCATGAATTTATAACAAAAATATGGGACAAATCTTGTAAAAAACCTACCCTAAATCTGATGATGAACACACTATTAATGGTAGCCTTATATCTGGATTCAAACACCATTTTAATCCCCAACCAAGACTAAACTATAAATAAAGAATATTTTATAACTTTAGAAGAATATGGGAGAAAATACAAACCCTAATCCAGAAAATTTAAGCAATATGATAATTAGACATACCTTGGACTTTGATCTGCAACCAATGACGATCCAAATAGCCAATATTTGAAGGATAACCAGCCTTGGTAATATTGGGTGGACTTGGTTCATACTTTGGTTTTAGAAGGGAATAAATGTGGGAGAAATCAGGTGGGTATCTAAATATCCTATAATGGAAAAACTATAAATATTCTAGGTTTTATTTGGGAACACGGTTTTCCAAACCATGCAAAAATAATGTGAAAGTCACTATACATGGGGAGTGAGATTGAATGGTTACCTATGGAGCTCCATGAAGTTTTAAAAACAATATTCTAGCCATGTGAAATGCATCTTTCCAAAGTCACCCAGTTTGGCGTCCCACCATACAGGGTTTACTTATTCATGAACCAACAGTGTGGTTTGCATAGGTCAGCCTCGTTTTCGTTTTTTCATGTACCTTAACCCCAAGAACATCCCAATAATCTTCACACACCAGTTAAACATATTATTAAACAAAAAAGATATTAAAATCAAAATTTAAAAATGTTCACACATCCATGATGTCCAGGATCTTACAACCTCTCCATCGCCTACATATCCACTCCCACAGTCCATATTTCTCATTAAACATTGCAATGCTAAAAAAATCAAGCCAAATTTATGGCATTCCCCACAATAAATTCTCATTAAAACCCTCAACAAAAACCGGATAATAATCATATAAGGCATCAACTTGAATCATACCTAACCACTAGAACTGCATAAGAAATCCTAGGCTACACTTCCTAATTCAAAGAATAAAGAAATTTTTCACATAAAATCCTACCATCATGGAGGAACCAATCAATACCCCATCCATCTGATCATCTTTGCAACTCGTGACCCCAATTACATGGAGTTATTTTACTTTATTTTTAATACTCTAACGGTGAAAAAAAAATTATATCACCTGAAGGAAAACACACAGTCTTTCCATCCGAAATTTCTTGAAATTTGTCTATCTACCACTATTCTCCCAACGATCCCATTCCACAAGAGTACATCAAAATATAAACAAAATAATAAGGGAACTCAACCTGTTAAACATGTACCAATGGTAACTATCCGAACCCACTCACCCAAACAGTGGTCACTCAAGTCCCCCCTACCTGAAACATCAATCACTTCATCAATGAAACAATTTGTCTTTATGGTTATCTCCACCATCTCCCCCTATTTAGAACCCCACTATCGAACGAATATAACAAAAATCTTATATGAAATTTCACAACATACATGACGTGTTCCCTACTCACTATACCCGAACATCCATATGAAATTCACGGTGTATTGGCTTCCAACCATTCAGTCGAAACCATAAAGAAGTAAATTACTACACCCTGCAATCTAGGTCTGACATAAAATTGGCCTCACTCAAGTAAAACATCATTTCTAAATGGAAAATTCCACAACAACATAAAATGAGAGGTGGGTCACCCTCACCACACACATTTCCTTTTATCGTATCATGTCGAACCATCCTCGACTATCTTGTCCCAGAACACCATCTCATAGTGGTGGTATGCTACCCATTTTTAACTTCCCAAGGCACTTACTGACTTGGATTCTATCACTATCATCCAAAGAACCTACCATGTTCCTTCCCTGACTATTTGTAGAATTCCACCATCATGGTATCACTTCCCTCCAAATCATCATCGGCATTCACCGCCCCCATCAACATTCCCAAAATAATCACTCCCACCATTCATACAGTGACTAGATAACTCTATGCTCATACAAAAACCCATTCTAAAATTTAAAACTTTCTTCTAAACCCAAAACATCCACCGAAGTTAATTTACAAATTTTCACATCTATCCACAACTCTTATCTTAGCCGAGATATCATCATCTAACTCATACTAAAATTATTATCTTCAACATTAGAATGACACTAAGTCACCTGGAAATGGTTCCATCCACATTAATACATTCCAATACCAACTAAAGACACTTACCCAAGTCTACATCCATTTTTATTGAAGTTATAAAACCCAACCAACCTTTAAAGAAATGGTTGTCATGTATTACCACCCCCTTAAAAAGATTTAAAACATGAATCTAAAATTTAATTTGGAACTATAATAATCTAAAATCCACCACTTAGCTCCATCAACCACCATAGTCAAGGCACACCATTTCTCTGTGGGGGACCCAACGTGCACATCAATGGTTCCTTATTGGCATACTGGTGCCACTACATCAACTCAATGTTCTCATCTCTACATCCAGGACTGAATTATCAATCCCCAATATAGGAATGTCCTTATGACCACTCTCCATGAAGAGTTACAACGAACACATCTTACAATTGATTGGAATTAGAACCCAATAACAAAGACATGTTTTATATATTTTCCTACAACTAGAAAATGAACATCACCCAGTGCCCATTCCAAAATTTTGTAAATGGAACCCACTATGATCATCAACACCTAGTACATCCCGATGAACTCACTCAAAATCATCGATGGTGTCCATACCATCATCTACCTCCATATATTCCACTACCGTGAGTATAAAATCCATGATGTCCCTTATAAAACCAAAAGAACTCAATTCACATGGCACAAATAAATCTCTTCTCAACGTACCTGGGATGACTTCAACATGTTTGGAATGATAATCACTAGCTGAGGTACACTAAAATTTTTTCAAATAAAACCACAACAAACTTATCCATTATTAATGTCACATTCTATATTGGGGCACCATGACCTTCCAAGGATCTCAAGATTCTATGATACACAAATATCATCAACACTTAACCACCACCACCCAGTCATGGTTTCCAACCAAAACTAACCACCAATCAAAAACCATCCACAAAGAATCATTGAACCCATATTTCCTATGGAACTACTTCTACCACACCACTAAACTACTTTCGATACACCCCTGATAGTTAATAGTCGAAACACAATGGTTCTCCACACCAATCAAACAGAAAGTCTCTTATATAACCATGCTTCCAGCCTTGGTATCATTGACAATGATAGATGCTTATCCTAATCGAAATTATGCCTTACTAGTGAGTTCCCACATCTGGACCTCATTATATACCTTATGGTTTCACATTTTGCAATGAATACTCTTACAATGAATTTAGTTCCCACAATCCCACCATCACCTGAGCATAGCCCAACTCCCACTTACTCAACTAACCATTCCATTTGGCCAGTCAGCCATATCATTCCCAAGAAATTATCAACATCTAACCCCAGAACCAAATGACTCATACAAAAAATCTTATCCATGTGACCCCTTCACCTCAGGTGTCACATTCAAAACAAAATCATCTAACTGTGCTTAATTCACCCTTGTATATTCCACTCGAAAAAATGTTGATACCTCTATTTATTGTCATCCAGATAGAATGGTTAGGAATATATATGACACAACCCATCAAAACAAACCTTTAAACCTTCCACAATCACTAGGGTTCCCTTCTAAAAGAACTAGATCAAAACAATACCATTTACCAAAACATGATGATTCTCAATATTCATGGATTACACCTCTGCATCATTTCACTTGCTTTATATTCTAAGGCACCTCCATCTTAAGGTTAGCATCCCACGTGGTCACCCTTGTTTTCCCCGAAACTACCAACATGTGACCACAAATCAATTAATTTCACCAAACCATCAACCTCCCCACTTATCCCTCTCTGGGATCCAAAACACAACTCACAAGTTCTCTACTCACAAGGTCACCAAAACCTAGCCACCGTCCATATGTTCTAGCATAAACATGATATGGTCACAAACCACGAGAGTTTCCACACTCTCATTACCAAACAACACCTCATGGCCCAAAGGCCACAACCATACCAATGGTTCCCTAATCACATCTCCCATTCCATATTATAACTAGAAATACCTCACAACCCAAATCCAAGGTTTCAAACGATGTCACTCTAACTTCCCAAAACTACCCATATAGGGGTCAAATATTCTTCAAAAAAATAACCACTACCCAATTTTCTTATAAGTTCCTTCACCACACCTCATTTCATAATTATGTTCCCAATATTTGAACTCAATAATTAAAATTTTAAACTCTTCATTTACCTGATGCTTCACAAGTCCCTACCTTATCGATGACCATAATCCAACAAAAATTCCCTCAAAAAACACTTCAATGAATTATGAATAAGATTTAAACCATATATTGAAAAAATATTATACTATCATTCATAAACAATCCAATATTCATACACTATTTCCATTTTTATCATCACACTTAGAACACTACCCTATGATATACCTACTATGATTAATGGTTAGTATGGGTTAAGAAAAATTACTTAATCACAAGTCTCACATAAAAAAAATTAAATCATTTCCTCTTCCACAACACAAATCTTTTCTCTTAGGCATGTTCTCAATTTTACAACTGTTACAATTATCATTTTGAATAATGTGTAAATTTAATTACTCCAAATTAATTATTTATTATTAACATCCCTTCCATTTTACCAGTTGGCATCATCATTATTATGAATAATTTTTATTCAAATTTTAGAAAATTAAAATGCATTCCACCCTTCATGTCTCTCACACCCATCTCATGAATACCTATCATGATATATGACACCTATATCCTTAAGTTCTCAAAATGATGCATGAATGAACAACCTTGTGTCATTCTCTCCTGGAGAGAAATAACATAAATCAATCACACCACATAACATGTGCATCACCCAATGGTGAAATATTATTCAGCTTTAACAACACATATCAATAACAACAATTCCCACCCTGGGTGACTTGGGTTTCACCTTGTACTTGGGTTAGAATCTCCAAAGCATTAGTTCATTACCAAGGCCCGAAACATCCTAACCTCTTATCTACCTTCCCAAATAACAAGGCCCCAGAAAAGAACTGCTCTGATACCACATTTTAAAGTCCTCGACCCGATATCTAATAAACTGGTTCCTTTAGATGAGTCAGCACATGACCTCAAGAGTTCCTCCCTATATGCCAGAGGTTGTTGACTTATAGTGAGGGTCAAACTAGACACATAGAGAGACTATATCTTATTTACCATATTAATCCAAAATAGATAATAAATAAATTGAGACAACAATTTATAAAAGAAAATGAACATGCATAACAAACAATTTCCCAAAAAGGGTTCCAACCATAGCCAATAGTAAAATTTATCATTTCATGCTAAGTAGTGACCAAGTGAATAAAAACCCCCAAGTTAAAGAAAATAGTGTGATTCCAAAATGGGTCTGAAATCCAAGTCTGGATCCTCAATAAAATATTCCACAATCCCTACTCAACTCCCTTGCATAGGTCTTATTCCATTGTCCTTACCTGAAACCATGAGATCTACTCTGGTATATAATGGAGGCCCGAGAAGGGTGTCAGTACAACTCGGTATCCCACCAATAATTATGTCTACAAAATATTTACTCTAAATAGATAGTGAATAAAGGTAATAAATAAATTAAAAGTAAAAATTGAAAACTCAGGTACTATTACTTATAAATATTTACATTAACCCTTTCTATAATTATTATCACTTTTCTATTATGCCATCTTCTTTAATTAATCCATTTTCATCATGTGTTTCATGGGTTAAGAATATACATCGTTAATGCATGGTTCTATGTCAATCAAAAAATATGCATAAGGAATTAATTCATGTCCTTATCTCACTAGGGAATAACATATCACCTCAACACATTATCTTCAATTGGAATCCTCATTTTGGGTAGAATGAAACCATTTGGAAAATAGATACTCTTTCCCCTTCCCTGACCTATACATTTAGGGGTACAGTCTAAATCCCCAGTATAACTCAACCTATGGGTATAAAACCCCATGCCAATACCCAACACAACCAAGCCATGCGCACATTATTATTTATTTATTCACCACACATATACCATATCATAATGAATCACTACCAATAAAAAAAGAAATAAAATTCCATAACCATCATCATATGAATTAATAATATTCCATAACCCATTAACACATTTTCAATTTACATCCCATATTGGTTTATCCCAATTACCTTTATCCTGCCTTAACCCTTTAAGTGTATTTAATAATTCTCATAAATTAGCCAATATTCATCTTGTCATGAACCTACCCTAGTCGTCCCTAAACCGATCATCCGAGCTGGTCTGCAGCATGACCCGATGAGAATTCCTGATCCCCATCACCTGGAAAATATTTTCAAACATCAAAACTAAATAAGGGGTATTTTTCCAATAAATGAAAGAAAACTCAATAAAAAATAACTCAACAAAACAGATAAAACCTAACAGTTGAAACAAACTTATGTCACACAACCAAGCATACCTCTAAGTGACCTCGTGGGTCACCATCTAACAAAATACCATGCACACTACAAGATTGATCCAAATATAGAACCCAAAATAGAAAATATAAAATAGGGGTGAGCATTGAAATGCTCATTATGCAATCACCCCAGATTCCATAACATTCCTTTCTCAAAAATAGTCAATTAATTCATGTTTTAAATACTGTTATAAAAATAAGTTTTCACACACTAATAAACAACAAGAATTTTATTTTTAAACAACCAACACCACACTTAAATTTTCAATATATGTGTTTATGATTTTATAAAAACAAAACCTCAAACAGGTAAATACTAGCTATGTAGAAACAAATAAACATGGAAAGCTGAAAATAGACTGACAAATGCTGACAACAGACTAGCAGTGTGATCAGAAAGACAAAAAACATAGAGATACAATAAATAAGAAAAATATAGGAACCATGGGTGATCTAAAACATCCCTAGAACATCACTGAACATACTTCATTTGGAACAACCTGCTAGAATATGGTGAATCCCCTATGTCAATAACCAATGGCCTCCCTAAACATACCAATCCTGTGGCACATCCCACTTAACCTATCTATGATTCAGGGGTACCAACCCGTATAATTGTGATTGATCAACAACCTTCACTCAACCCTCTAAAATATTCCCAAGAACCCATTTAATAGTAATCTATGTAAGTTGGAGTCCCTCGCAAATGTAACTCACCTTACCTACTGCCACCACACTTTCCTACCCCAAACACGAACATCACCAATACTATAACCCTTAAAAGTTATATCCTAGATAGGGGTTCCCAATATATAAATGAATATATATAAATCACATAATTAAAAGTTACAATTAGGGAATCATATGATATAAATATCAAAACCATTTACAAAACATTGAGTTCCCAACTAGGCATTAAAACTATTTGAAATCATCTTTTTTTTGTATACCACTAAACACTAATTTTATGAATTAAATTACAAGAGGTACCTAATGGTTTCCAAAACCAAATAATTTTATAAACCTTTTCTAAAACAACATTAAACACCATTTTTATATTTTCAATACCAATCATGCCTTTAAGATCTCTAAATCCAAATTCATTTACAAAACCCTTTCCAAACTCTGAATAAATCTTGAAACATCATGAAATATATCAAATGGTACTTCATACCAACATTTACCAAAACATGTGTCCATTTCAAAATGGTCCATATTTTAAATAATGTAATCAAAACCACATGACACGCCACACACATGCCTTTTTGAAAGTAAAGTGCTATTTGAGTGACCATGTTGCAATAAGAGGATTTTTTTAAAAGTACCATCTATATTTGAAAGGCACATCTATGTGTGGATACCTCATGAACCCATGGATGTTCCAACAATCAATGAAATATTTTAATACCAATGAGATAACCAAAAACCCATTTTAACAATCAAAAATTTCATTTAAACCAAACCCAAAAATTTTAAATATTCTCGAAATGTGAAAATAAACATTTTAAATACAAGGAAAGATTTCCAAAACAACTTACAAACAACTCTATAGAAACACTATATTTGTCATAAAATCTCAAACCACAATCTGACCATTTTATCACTATAATTCAAAAGGAAAAAACACCACAAAAATAACCCAATTAAGCTATTATAACAAAATTTACATTTTAACAAGCACGTTTGACACCTACGTTCATAGGCATAATTTAGTATTCACTTTAAAATATATTTTTAACAAATTATACTCTCATGGAGACACCATAATAAATTCTCTATGTTTATTACCATGGTGGAATTCATATGAAAAAAAATTATTAAAAAAATATTACGCATTTAATAAATAAATAGATAATATATACACATAGACATAAAAAAGGAACAATTAAAAAATATTTTTAACTAGTTATAAAAATATATAAGAGCTATAATAGACTAATTAGCTATATCATAAATTAGTAAATCATGTAAATAATAATAATTAATGAAAAACAATAACTAATAGATTTTCTCAGAATAGAAAGGGATGTAAACACCTACCATGGTGGTGTGAGAACATGATAAAACCTCGATTGAAGAGTGAAAAACACCCCACGGTCAATTTTTAAGCCCTAAAAACCCATGAAAAAAAATCACAAGATAACCCTAACATCTAGGGTTCATCTTAGAGAATTTATGCCAAAAATTTGAGGAAAATGTACCGAAGGAGATATTTCTGGTGAGAGGAGGTGCAGACGGAGGAAATTGCACCAGTGAGGGAGGATGTGTCCAGAGGGGAGGCACTAAAGAGAGGTGTCGCGCTTCCAAAAGCTGGTTGGAGGAGGAAGAGTGCTCCAGATAGGAAGGAATGTCCATGGAAGCTAAAGGAGAAGTGGTAGGGTGTCACAAATAGTGGAAGGAAATTCATCTAGAGGGGAGGCTGGTCGAAACGTCAGTGTTAGAGGGGGTCATGGTTGGGGTGGTTGCACGCACACATGGGAAGAAAGGGGGTTCGTGACTCACAATAGAAGGGAAAGAGGGGTGGTGTAGCTCCCTCTAGGGTTTCTCTCCCATAAAAAATATAAAATATATTTAAAAAAAAGTAATCATCATCATCATCATCATCATAATAATACCAATAATATAAGAATAATAATAATAATTATTATTATTATTCTCCTTAATAATAATAACAATAATAACAATAATAATCATATTATTATTATTATTATCATTAATCATTCTTTAAATTTTATTTTTATTTTCAACCTAATTTTACTATTTCTAAGCATTTTGTATTTATGTGGTTTGGCCACGCGGTCTGCAAAACCGTGCGTCAACCGTGCCTAGGAAAATAAAATTTCCATGAGTTTTAAATTCTGAAACATTTACCCAAGTCTCAAACCAAACCACAACTAGGAAAAATTAAAATCTACAGAATAATAAAATAAAATAATTGTATGTTTAGGGTGTGATAATTATCTCCACTATAGACACTTTATACCCCTATAAATTCTCCTAGTAAAAATATCAAAAAAACTTGAATCCATGCCAGATTGAAACCAAAACAATCCATGAACCTCAGGGTCACGGTTCCCTCCACCAGTCACAACTAACCAGCCCAAAAGAAGCCACAACACAAGAGAACTGGAGAAAACAAGAGGGTTATCCCCACCACAATATCGAAATTTTCATAGAAAGTTAAAACCCTAACATACCACCCTCGGGAGGGGGGAAACGCGGGAACACCCAACTGATCCAAACCAACTTCTATTTTTTGAGTGAGGCAACACCTCCATTGACACTTGGAACTCTCAGCCCAAGACAAAACCCCAAACACTAGGGAAAGACCCACTGAAAAACATAACACAAATACTGAACCCAAGAACAACTACCAACATAGATTCTTCCACATTCACTTAAATCTCCAAATGAGCATAGTTAAATCGAGATCAAACCATAAAAGAACCAAACATGCTTAAAGAAAAATGCATGATTCAAAAAACCATATTCAGATAAACAAGACTATTTGGATCACAATAGAACACATTCATCAGAATAACCCAAGGAAACCGTGGACTTACAATGGTAAAAAAGCTCAAAAACAAAAATCAATAACAAAAAAATATTTAAATGTTCCATTCATAGTAAGAAACACAAAAGCTAGATTGAGGATTCATGCTTATGAATAGTCTTGACTGTGAATGAGAATCACCCCAAATCCTATGGATGGGCCTCTGATCGTTGAAGAATCTACTACCTCATACTCAGACACTAGAATCCACAAGTAATGGTGTCTTATTTAGGTGACACTTCCTGAATACTTCTTCATGTGACCCAGATAGCGGCAACGATTACACGACATCATAATGATGTGACAAGATGGCCTCGAATACAAAAACTGAACACACTGGTGGCACATAACCGAAAACTTTGAGAGACCAAAATCCCAGACCAATGATGGTGACACTGTAGGAAAATGATCCTCTATAAAATGCTTCTCAACATATGGGGAACATTCAAGAGAAACTAGATACACAGGATTGATAACTGACTACGCTCTGGATACAAACTCAGCTAAAAATGATTCATCTACCATCTTCTCAGAATAATGTTCCTTAAAAGAGAGAACACGCTCTTTGATCCCTGGATGAAGACCCCCAATTAAGATAAAAGTATTCATGAGATCCTATGATGCTACCTCTATAAAAAAGGTAACCAGATCCTTATAATGTTTAACAAATGCTTTCACCATCCACTGGCCTTGTTGAACACACATGAGCTCTTCCATTTTAGTCATCTTTACATCTCTAGGAATGAACCGTCAGACAAAGAAAAACCTAAAAACGTCCCAAATCATCGTAACATGCATTGATGAGAGGGAGAATAAATCTCATTTTTACATATTTGGATCATCAAACAACCCTATGACTCCTCGAACGCTTACATCCCCGGGAGTTACCAACATCTTAAAAACTAGTTGTACCTATTCTGTCCACATAATTGCCTCTAACGGAACTCGATCACTGCTGATAATAAGAAAAGTCAAAGAGTAATTTTAAATTGGGAATGAGTCAATGGAATCCATGGGAAACTTTCTGGGCCGCATTTTCGGAACAACATGAGAAACATAAAATCAAATCCAACATCAATCCAAAATACAATTGGAAGAATATCTCAATTCAAAACAACAGGATGTTAATCCAAACACATAGACACATAACCAAAAAAAACATCTTTCAAAAAAACAATTTCCATTTTATTTTTCAAAACCTACTCATTTCAATGTACATTTAAAAATAGAAAACCAATTTAATAAAACCAAACCCCCATTATAAAGAAAACAAGTTTTTAAATCCATTTTCCCTTCTCAAAAATAACTTTCTAAAACACAGTTAATAATTTATTATCAAACAGACACCAGGGGAGTCCCATAAACTATTTCACCTATATTTATCATCTTCCATCCATACCTGAAAATGTGCACTTTCCATACAAACCCCCACATGTTAAAACGTTCCTAAATAGAACCCAAGGTTGCACCCAAACCACTTGTATACCAATTCCAAACAAGCATCAATTTCTTAGACAAAGAAAATTAAATTTTAAAAACTATATAATGAATTTAAAGTAACATATAAGAAATTTTTTTATTTCAAAACCATTTTCATTTAGGAAAACACACATACATCCAACAAAACGGAAACAAAGCACCACATACACCAAACTATTAGAGAGAGTGTGACTAGTGTCCCCACCCAACCCAGTGACATAGTAGTGATCAATGCCCCAAGTAAGAAATAACACTAAGAGGTACTTGAACTAGGTTCTTGGATATGACATGGGTCAATACTCTAAGAGAAATTATAAAAAGACACTGGCCCACCTCCATTTTCATCCCTCAATCCAAAAAAAAAGAAGAAGATTCAATTCCTAGAATACCCCTAGAAACTCAAAGATCAGTATGAGCAAGGGTTCATGATGCCCATCTCCTACCTACATCATGAGTCATTACAGTCCAAATATCTAACTAATAGACACTCCATTTAACAAGGGCATCCTTTAATACCATATTTTCACAAACTAACCTTGGTCAACCCTTATTCGGTCACCTGAGTTGGTCCGTGGAAAGGCTTGAAGGGCGTTCCTAATCCCCACAAGATGGAAACATGTACCGAGCATTAAAATAAGTAGATTGGAATGATTTTTTCTTTAAATGATTAAAAAATTGATGAAAATATGTACAAAAATAACACCTGACATAAAATAAATTCACAGTACCAAACATACCTCTAAATGACCACATGGGTCACCACCTAACATAGGACCACACACGCTATAAGAGTGACTCAAAACTCGAAACTAACACTAAAAAATATAAATTAGGGGTGAGACCCAAAATTTAAAAGGAAATCACCACAGATTCTATACCTATCCATTTCTAAAAACAATCCATTAATGCTATTTAGAAATATAGTTATAACAATAAGTTTTCACACTTTAATAAACCACATATCTTTTTCTTAGAAACCCATTCCACAATTCCATTTTCAAAAGATGAGTTTACCCTTTTGAAAACTGAAACCCAAAAACAAGGAAATACAAGCTATGAAAGAAAATAATAAATAAGGCAAGTTGAAAATGGACTGATAGGTGAGGAAAATAGACTAGAAGTGTATTTAGAAAAACCAAAAGCATAGAGAAACAAACAAGTAGAAAAATAAAGTAACCATGGGTGATCCTAAACATCAATTGAAGACCCCTAGACAAACTCAGTTTGGAACCACCTACCAGCGTATGCTGAATCCACTAAGTCAATAATCACTGGCCTCCCTAAACTGACCAATCCTAGGGAACAACCCACGTGGCCTATCTGCAATCTAGGGGGTACCAACCCATCTAATGAGGTTTGATCAACAACCGTCACTTGACCCTCGAAAATACACCTAGGAACCCTTGGTATAATAAACTATGTAAGTGGGAGGCCCTCTCACATGTGACTCACCTTACCTACCACCACCACACTTTCCTACCCCAAACATGGACATCACCTATATAATAACCCTTAAAACGAAAATCCTTGATAGGGATTCCTACTATATACATATGCATATATACATCACTTTATTAAAAGTGAAAACCACTCCACCACAGGATATAAATATCAAAACCATTTTACAAGACACTTTGAGTTCCAAACTGGGCATTCCAACAATTTAGAAAGATTCTTTATTTTGTAAAACACTAAACAATAATTTTATGCTTAAAATTCCAAATGGGTCCTAATGGTTTCCAAAACCAAATTCATTTATGAATCATATCTAGGACAACATTAAACAATATTTTCATATTTTCAATAACAAATGGGCCTTTATGATCTCCATATTAAAATGAATTTACCAACCCCTTCCCAAACACTGAATAAATCTTTAAACCTCATGAAATTTATCCAAGGGTCATTTATACCAACATTTACCAAAACACATTTCAATTTCAAAATGAGCCAAGTTTTAAATAATGGATTCAAGACCGCATAAAATGCCGAAAACCTACCTTTTGAAATTAAGGTTATATTTTTGAAAGTAAGGTGCATGAAGTTAATTGTTTTAACATTCCATCATTATTTGAAATCCATATCCATGTGTGATCACCTAATGCATCCATGGATGTTCCAACATCCAACGTCATACTTCAATACCACTAAGAGCACCCAAAAACAATTTTAAAAATCACCAATTTCTTTCAAGACAATCCAAACAAATGCACATAATCTCAAAACGTGAAAATGGAAATTCTAAAGACAAATAGATCTTTTTCAAACTTACTTACAACCCAATCCACAAAACAACATATTTTATATAAAATCCAAAACCATAATCCAACCATCTTATCACAATAATTCAAAAGGTAAAACACCACACAAATCACCTAATTTTACTATTATAACCCAATTGACATTTAACTAAGTGCATTTGATGTGTTCAGAAGCATAATTGAAGATTAACTTCGAAATATATTTTTTAAAAAATATACTATCAAGGAAACACCCTAGTAAATTAACTGTGTGAATTATCGAGGTTCGAATCATAGGAATTTTTTTTATTAAAATATGATTGGGAATTTAATCAATACATTGGGCATATTTATTCATAGAAATAAATAAGTAACACTTAAAAATCTATTTTTAAGCAATTATAAAAATCTATAAATTCTATAATAGACTAATTGGCTATATAATGAAGTAGAAAATCAATCAAAAAATAATAATTGAAGCAACAAAAGCTCTAATAAGTTTATAATATATGGAAAGGGATGTAAATGCCTACCTTGGTGGTGTGAGAACTCGAAAAAACCTCGATTAAATGGTTGAACCACACCCATAAACAATATGTGATCCCTAAAACCCTAACAAAAATGAATCCCAATATAAACCTTGAATATAGGGTTAGGCCTAGAAAAGAGATCCCAAAATTTAGAGGAACAACACATTAGTAGAGAGGTTGTCAGTGAGAGGAGATGAGGTCAGAGGAAATGACCTCGATGAGGGAGGAGGAGGTCGGAAGGGACACGCTGCATGAGGGGGTTAAGTGTCGAAAGCATGCCATATGAGGAAGGCCACGCCGGACAAGAAAGAGGCGTTATGGAAGTTTAAGGAGAAGGGGGAGGTTTTCACTGCCTGTGGAGGGAGATGCGGCTGGAGGGGAGGCTGGACATAGCACTGAAAATGGAGGGGGGTGGGCTAGGGGTGGTCGCACGTGCAGAGGGGAAACAAGGGAGTCAAGCCTTTCTTTGGAATGAAAAGAATGAGGGAGATGCCCTCTAGGTTTTCTCCCAAAAAAGCTAAAACAAATTTTAATAAAAGGAATGTCAATAATAATAATAATAATATTACTAATCATTCCATAGTAAGTTTTATTTTTCAAATAATTTTATTATTTTCAAACACCACGCAGGCTGCGTGGTTTAGCCTCACAGTCTATCAGACCATGAACCAACTATGCATAGGCTAAAAACTCCCCCAAACGTTTTAAAATCCAAAAAATTTACCCTGGATTCAACCCGAACGACAACCCAACAAAATTAGAAAAAACATAATACTAAAACAAAATAATTTTAAATGTATGGGTGTGACACATCAATTACCATGTATTATCTCATTTAGCCAATTTATCATTTAATAGTAATTTTCAAAGTTATTATTTTCAAGAAAAAAATTTATATCACATAGCACAAAAAATTTATTACATTCAACCCATTATGTATACCACTAATTCCAATGTATTAACAGATTCAACATTTTTATCAATTCCCTAGTGCTAATATATTTAGGTGTTATTCAGTTAACAAGACATTTGCTATTTAAAATTTTCATCATTTCTAATATACTAATCCTTTTATGAATTTAAAAATATTTAATAACCTATTTGACACACTCTCGATTAACCTAATTAACCCTTTTTCAAGCCACAAAAAAAACCCATTTTGACATTATCAAAACCGTGGAATAGCTATAAATATTTTATTTTTAACTGAACTAAACATATTCAACATATTTAATATGGGATATATGTTATTTCATGTCATCTCTACACATAACTTTACAAATTTATAGGTTTAGGAATGACGAGGCACCCCATGGGCCCACCTAAATAATTATAATCATCCTCAACTCATCCCACAGTGATTATGAGGGGCCTAAATAATTAATTTTCCAACCATTTTACCAAATATTACTCAAGGTAAAAAATTCACAAGTGGGAGGAAGAACTCAACACAAATCACAAATATATAACAGAACATTTTGAAACATCTAATAGACCACCTACCTCAAATATTATGATGAACACACTCTTAATCGAAGATTTATATTTGGATTAAAACACATTTTGATGTCCTAACCTATATTCAATTGGAAAAAAAGATCATTTTAGGGATGCAAAATAATATATGATAAACTACAAACCCTGATATAGAAAAGGGAATAAAAATGAGTACTAGACTTACTCAAGGATTCGATCCACAATAAACAACACTCCAAATGAACAATAATAAATGGGGAACCACCCATTGGAATCTTGGTTCGATTTGATTCATTCATAGGGTTGATAGTGGAAGAAATGAGGGAGAAAAAATGTGGGGATCTAAATATCCCGTAAGGGAAAAAATATAAATTTTCAAACTTTTATTTAGGTGCACGGTTCATCTAAACGGTATTTCAATCCATTCGAAAACTATGAGAAAGACGCTATCCAATGAGATTGAGGTTAATTTATTACTAAAGGACCATCAAATGGTTAGAAAAAACAAGAAACAACTATGTGAGATGCTTATATCCAAATTCACATGGCTTGGCCTCCCACCCTGCACGCCTTACATAACTGTCATCCAGCTGTGTTCCTTGCACAGGTTGGGCCCGTTTTACATCTCTTCCTATCCTAAAACCCCTAAAATATCCTTAGAATCATCATGCCCCTAGGAATCATTTCATTTACCAAAAAAGTTATTGAAACTAAAATTTAAACAAGTTGATACATCCATGATGTTCAGGATCTTACAATATTGTTCTCATAACCTATATCATTAGAAATGATCATATGAGTGTTCACATTTTCTATAGGGTTAAGTTTATTATATCATTAATCATCATATACCATTTTATTTGAGTACTGGATCGAAAAATTCCTTCTCTCCTTTCATTTGAATCGGTGGAGTGTTGGTGGTTCGTTCTAATGATATTTATCTCCATTTGTTTCGTTAGATAACTACCTCCCATAAATTCCTCATTTAATTGTTTAAGGAAATTCCTTTACATGATTAAATAATTTAATATTCACCTTAAGAAAATTTCATCCATGTTTCTGTCCATACTTTTTTCCTAAATTAAGACTCCTCTTCTTCCCTCCATTTTTTTATTATTATAATTTCCATTAAATTGCATATTTATGTTCTTATCAAAACAATGATATTGGTGGGTGATTATTATATACATTTCTACCTTGATAGAACATTAAAAATTTTCATCATGGCTATAAAATTATCTTATGCCTAACACCTTTAAGAAATATGGTTTTAAGACATTGAAGAATCGATCAAAATTTCATTTTGGAAGGATAATAATAAAACAAATGTAAGTCTTGAGTCTTGTAAAATATTCATCATAAGTACTAATGGATTCATTATATTTTTATTTTATCTCAATGAATTATTTCTCTATTTTGAAAAATTACTACTAGGAAATTACTTATTAAAAAAACCTTCTAAACTCATCTCATTCCTTAGAGTGAGTTTCTAATTTTTTTTCTTTTGTTCTAAATAATATTCCTTCATTAATATGTTGTGACATCTAAAAAACCAGAATAACTTTTTCATGTTATGAGCACTGTATAATAGAAAATATATTTTAAATTTTCTAGATCCATTTCTTAGTAATTAGTGGATTAGTGGACCCACTAAAATAAGGTGGGTGTTTCCTAATAAAGGACTCAACAAAAAAATTTCACTTGTATTCACATTTTTAAGATTAGTATGATTCATGGATTGAGAGATTTATGAAATCATAGTAATGAAATTTTTCATTCCAACTTACCTAAAATTCAGTTTTGTAGGAGTAAAAACATTTAATTTTATATCACATAATAATTTAATAAGATTCATTCTGTTTTAATCCATTGACTAAACCCAAAATACATTGTTTGAGCAGCAATAATCAAGGTGGAAAATTATAAAATCATGAAAATAATTTATATGATGTTGAAATATGAAAGCCTCTTTTCAATTAATAATGCCTTTTGATAAACCTAGTCCATACATTATCATCATATAGTCAAATCATTCAGAATGGTTCATAGATAAAATGTGAATTAACCCAATCATGTCCTCAAGAGTGTATAACCGATTGTCATGTCTTAGGCTCCCTCATATTGCACCAATTATGATCGATTTAATTCCCAATCTACGCCTATCAGAGTTATTACCCTAAGTTACATTATTATTATTTTCCCTGTCTACTTATCAATATCCATACAGGGTTTTATGTTCTTTATAACCCACACTTCTTCCTTCACCATAACTTAAGATGTACTTATATAATTTAGCTTATCCTGATGGTTTTCACTAATTTTTTCACATCTATGTTTATTAAATTAACTAAAACGTTATTTGATACCAACTGAGGTGACTAAAACATTACATAAATAAATATAACATACTATTATATTAATTATCATTATATATCATTAAAACCCAAAACAAAAATGTAAATTTTTTGTTTCATTAGAACCATTTATAAATAACCAAGTTGTATATAAAATATTTACATTATATCTCACTAAGTTCATAAAAACTAGAAACCTTATTGTACATATCAAACATTGAAACTCTATTCATATCCTTAGGGGAAGGAAACATAATAAAGGGTGAGATCAGATACTCATTACGGTAAATAAGGGAGATATAAATATATGATAATTTTTAGTATAATATGAGATTAAGGGCATTAGAACATGCTCTGGACATTTGAAAATGATACTCATCAATTCATATATCATAATCATGAGTCACAATATATGTCTTGATGGTGCATAAAACATGAATCATAAATGAATTAGGTAATATGAGATATAAGACCATAACATTGGAATAATACCATGTCATAAAATGGTGTAATAATGTGTGGCATAATCATAAACAAATAAATCATATGTTATCACTACTGACCAAGACATTTATCACATTTTAGGCATTTGATAACTACCCTTGTATCTTTTTTGGGATTGGGATAAACCATCATGTACCCTATTTTTGGCTGGTAAAACCCCTATATACCATTTAATCTCATAAAACACTAATCATTTTCCATTTAATTAGTGGGATATAATTAACCCTGTTATCTCATAATCTTAATCCAATCATATTTATTCAATAAGATCATTATAACATTTATAATTTCATTCAAGAATAACCCATGGAAAAGAAATTGGGTTTCATTAGGATTTCATCTTCATAATAAATAATAATCCAGAGAATAGATAAGGACAGTATCATATAATAATATCCTCATTGAATTATAAGTGAAATAAAAGGATGTCATTGTAGATGAAAAATTAATTTAAAAGATCACTAGTATATTTCTTGAGAAAAATACCCTCTCCTTTATGAAATCTCTTATTTTAAATCATAAATTTCCAAAATATTAAGGAATATTTTTTTTTGAAATAACCATAGAAAAATGTAATAGAATATTCAAATAAAAGATTATTTATGATGAGAGGAAACAATTTTAATTTCTTATACATTAATATTTTGATAATGATCACAGCTTTGATAAAAATTTACTCATTCAGAAAATGACAAGAAGATTTTTTTTACAAAACATTATAGAAAAAAACATTGGTTTAAAATAAATTAATAAACCCTTTTATAATGGTAAAAACATTATTGAATATATTTTAAATAAAATGTGGAAATAGATGAAAATATTCTTAACCAAAGAGTGAGATAAAATTGGTTTTTCTTTAAAGAAGTTTTTGGGATTTTAAGTACGTAGATAGAGGAAAATGAAATGAAAACATTTGATTTATAGAAAAATAATAATTAAGAAAAAATCATTTAGAATTTTGAGATATATACCATAAAACGTTATAATTATATATGTTATCATAAACCATCCTTGTAAAAGGATATTGTAATATAAAACCCACTCCTCATGTATGAATTTATTCTTAATCACTCCAATATCATATATGAAAACTTTAAATTTATAATAATTCTATAATATAACCATATTAATACTTATAATATCATAAATTATTTACTTATAACGACAATATTATTATTTATTGGTAATTATTTATTAAAATAATTGTTCTGGATGATAATTGTTTCACATTTCATGTATACTTCAGTTTGGTTGTAAGGGTACTCAAATTTTGATCATTTTTTATTAAATAATTAATTTTAATAATTATATAAATATAATATTTATTATTTATGTAAATAAATATCATTCTATAAAAGGTAGATATTTAAAAATAAATTACAATGATTATGGAGATGTTAGTCCCTACGTACGCATGAATATTGTTTTTATTTTATAATTAAAAGAAGAAAAGGAAGATGAATAATATTTTTCCATCCCAAAAAAATATCATATATATCATATATATTTATTAAATCTAACATTATATCCATTAATTTGAGATAGTGATAGAAAATTAATCATATCTGTATGTGGAGGCAGTGGTCCACATATACTCATAAGTGATGATTTCAATTAGTAATTGAGATAAATGTGGAAATGGTTGTTACATATTCATAATAACATCTAATTATGTTTATGATATTTTATTCATACTTTTATGGTGAAAAAATTGGTTTATAGAAGGTATAAGAAGAAATAAAATTTAAATAGATTGTTTAAGATTTATAACTATTTGAGAGAGATATTATTTGGATTAAACCTTAATACATTAAAAATTGTGTTTGAAGAAGTAAAGGGGATCTATGATGAAGTTAATAAATATTTGAATGTTTTAGGGTAGGTCATGTACACTATATATGGCTCGATAATAGTTATTATGGGAGGATAATAGGTTTCCTTTAGTTAGGGAGAGGATATACATGGAATTACTTATAAAATTTATATAATATAAATCCATTTTCTTTTGAGAGTAGAAATTAAGTGATTATTTAATAATAATATAATATAGTACATAAATATATTAAAAAAGATCTCATATAAGGTTGCGTGGAAATCATAACCTTATCTCGTATTATAACCCCCAACTAAACTCATTTATCCTTAACTACATGAAAAAAAATTACGTTTTTACTCTTTATTATAACAAAAAAATGTAATTGGAATCATTAATGAATTTAGAAATACTGATTGAAAAATATAGAATCCATTTTATCAAATTTAATTTTAATATATTCTAAAATCTATTTATTAAATAAGCATGTAAAATTCAATGAGAACCATTTCTTTTTAATTGAATTGTTTATCATAAAACTAGATTTAAAATCAATAATTTTATAGTGAAAACTATAAAATAAGTCTTAAAATATTTTATTTATTTTGTGATATAAAAATTTCCTTGAAAACATTAATTAATAATTATATATTTAATTTATTATAATTAAAAAAATTGTGCATACAAAAACTATTTTCTGAGAAATTGATCTTTTTTAACTTTAAATGATTTTATCATCATTACTAACCATTAAATAAATAATATATAAATTATTAATAATTAATTAATTAAAATTACAAATATATTTTATAAAATAAAATTATAATGATCAATATATTTTTTTATTTAAAAATACAAAACATATATTTACATAAATTTCATTAAAAAAATTATTCTTCTAATCCTTAAATGATTTTATTAAAATTGGGTCATTACCAATACATTATTGCTAATATACAAATGTTTAATAATTATATTAATCATATTCATACCTTCTAATCCTACAGCTTATTTATAAAGGTAAACTATATCATGAGTTCATTTTCACTCGAGTTTTTTTGTATGGAATGCTATTCTATACCTCAGGTTTACTTAAAATTAAATACCTATAAAATCATAGTTTTTTACAGAAAGGGTATTGTTTTTTAATTTCTTAAAACATAAAACATTGATTTTATCGAATATATGTGATTTAAGAAATGTTTTTACCTTTAGAAATATTTTATGCCATGTTAAAATATTAATATATTGGGATGTTACAAAAAGGGGTTTCTGGACTCGATAAATGGTTTTCAAGTTGTGGAAAAAAGTGAAGGTTGTTACATAAGTCAACAAGAAGAAAATGATCAATGACACAAAAGGCTTGGTCACCTTGTCCAAAATAAATTAAATATTATTTAAGGAATTTACCCTCTTTGAAACATGATACTATAATAATTTATAAAACATACACAAGGGGAAAATGGTGAAGAAAACTTATAATGGGGTTGAAACTAAAACATCAAAGCCACTTTAATTGATTCACTCAAATGTATAGGGTCCTATAACTAAGAATTAAAAAAATGGGGGGGAAATATTTCATCACATTAATATATTATTTAAATAGTATCACATCCATCATGACCATGTCACAAAATCATAGGCTCTGAATATATTTTGGAGTTTCAGAAGACTTTCATAAAACCATAAAAGCTTTAAACTGAAAATATTGATATTATATAGTTGGATTGAATATTCCAACAGAATTATCAACATATTTATTAACAAAAATGGTATCATGAATTAATTTCATGATTCATATAATCCTCAAAAAAATGGAGTGGCTGAAAAAAAAGTAATTTTGGTGATATGGAATGAATTATATGTGTTGAGCATGACACATCCTGGTGTTACTCATTACAGGAAACCACAACTACTAGAATAATTCAGAATATATTTATCATGATTTTAAACTCATAAATGGCTCCTAATGTGACATGGTTCAAAATAAATCCAAATGTGTAACACATCAGGGTTTTTGGAATTCTATGATTGTTTAATAAAAGGGTTATAAGTTGAGGAGATTTTGACCAAGAAGATAAATATTTAGTTTTTATTAGGTACATACAAAATGAAAAATCCTACATATATTATAATAAAAATATATAAGAAATTTTTTATAGTGATGATTTCACAAACCACAAGAAAAATTAAGGAATTATAAATAGTATCATTATTGATGATAAGTATAATTATATAATTTCTAATATAGTTGAAAAAATGAAGAAAATACCCTGATTCAGATTAAAGATGTGGATTCTCTATTTTCTAGTGATAAAGAGGAATAATTAAATTATAAAGGGGAAAAATCATGGCTGATAAATCCGGTTATGTAATGAATATTATTAGATATCAGAATCAAGGTATAGAATTAAGATGGAAGATCATGTACATTACTCATACCAGCCTACACTTAAAAGAAGAGCCTCAAATAGATGACAAACCATTGGAACAAAAATTGTGAATTTAAGACATGATTTAGGTTCTTAACCACATTAAGTACAATGATTCATGGGAAATTTTACCCAAATCCAAAAAATAATGGTATTAGAGAAAAATGGTTCATTCAAAAGAAGATGGATAATAATGATTAAGTGTCTAGAGAAAAGGAAAGGCTAGTTTGAAAAGGTTCTTCACAAATTTTATGGTTTGAATTTGATGAAAAGTTTTCCACAGTAGCCTGACTTGAATCTATTTCGATCTTTCTTGAAATTACAGCTTAGATAAAATTTGAAATATTTCATATGGATGTTAAATCATATTTATAAATGGTGATAATGATATATAGGTGTATAGGGAACAACCTGATGGATTTATTCTATATTTAGATGACAGCATGGTTTGTAAGCTGAAAAAATACCATTGTGGGTGGAAGCATGGTCCAAGAGATTGGTGATTTAAAATTTATGAGTATCTAAAGAGAAATAAATTTAAGAAAGGATGTGATGATAATAATTTTAAATAGATCAACTCCATAATACACTTTGTGATTGTGTGTATTGATGATATAAAACATTCCAACAATGATGAAATTATATGTGATGAGTTCTCAAGGAAATATAAATAAAGGGTTTAAATTTTAATGCTTAAAGAAATGATATTTTTTGGGGGAAATAATTATTAAAGTATTATGTTATATCTTACTCTAGAATAAAACATATTCAAGGATTCTATTGAACAATTTTAACATTTGGGAAACTAGAAGGGTTTCCATGCCAATTCAGGTGGTTACAAATTTGAGAAAAGATGATGAAGTTATTTTTTTAATGAGATATAGTTCTATTTTTTGGGATGTCTTATATAGTTGATAGAATCATTGTCTACCATTGTGCATATTGTTACATTTTGTTCCTAGTATCAATCTAATACCATGTAAACACATCTTTTTTCTAAAAAGAGGATATTGTGATACATCTCGTATACTTTGAATTATGGAGTGATTTATAAGAAGAAAAGTGACATGGAGTTGAGAGTATTAAATGGTTATAACTAAGAAATGTATGTTGATGATAGGAAATTGACATCTAGAGGAGTATTTTTTACTGGAAAATTTATGTTTCCAAAAAATAAAAGAATAAAACATTAGTGACACTCAACTATACTAAGGCTAAATTTAAGGAAGAACCAAAAGAAGTTACAAATATATTATTGATTAAGACATTATTGAAATACAAAAATATTGAAGTAATTTATCCTCTGATTATAGGATGTGGAGATAAAATTAAAATAAATATATCCATCAATATCATACATAACTTTAGGAAAAAAAACACATTGAAATAAAGTACCATTTTTATACAGAAGGTTGCAGAGGCTATTTTAGTGCAAGAATGTGTTCCCTATAAAGAGGAGGTTGTTGGTATTCTTACCAAACCTCTCACAACTGAATAGATTGAGAATATATGGTTACAAATGGTATTATATCTAACTCTCACTCATTCAAAATTTTAATTTTTTGGGTTGAAAACATTATTAATTCTTCTATAAACATGTTAGTATATGTTTTCATCATGAAAGGAAACTTTCTATCTTTTTTGTGAGATATTTTAAATTTTAATTCAGATATATATAAAGGAACATGGAAAATATTTTACTACTTATTTTATTTTTTTTATAGATAAATATTGGATGATAATGAAAAGATTTTGTTTATGAAAAAAAATTGGTGATTTATTTAATCAATCATGTATTCTATATCGAGTTAGAAACATGTATTTTTAAATGATTATTCCATGACTCTTTTCCATGAGTTGGTTTTATTGTACCTCTATTTTTTATACTCTTTGATTTTATTATCAATAATTGGGAGAGATTTGAGTAATAATTGATGATAAATATGAATGGGGAGATTATTGAACACTAAATGATAATTATATATTTATTTTCAATACTTCTTTCTTTCTGATGATTGATGAACCAATCTTATAGTCATATACTAATATAAGATGAAGTGTAAGTGATGTCTATAATATTTTATGGACATTATAAGATTCTACCATATGATAACATTCAAATTTGATGTCATTAATGATAAAATAACAATTAAATAAGGTGGAAAACTTTTCTTCAGGGTTCATTATATGAATAATTTTGTACTTAGTGTTTATATACTCTAGAATGAATGTTCTAGAATGATATATTTGCATTTTAATACCCCTTAATTAACTTCATTATTTTTAAAATTTCATTCTTATTGTCTATAAAATGAAAGTCCTCTATTTTTTGTTATCATGAAAAGATACAAATGTAAGTAAAATTTCAAGAATCATCCAAATTTGTAAATTTAATTTTAGAAGAAAAAAAGTTACACATGGGTTATTCTAGTGTTTCATGAAGGTCACTGGTTCTCTCTATATATGTTTCATTTCACACCACAATATGAGTCATTGGGGACATATGTATGATTCATTGAGAATCTAAATTTTTTTCATTTTATCTTTTTTTATCATTTTAATCTTTTGTATGATTCATTATCAATTTTTTATAAGTGATTATGTTCTTAGAGTTATCATAGATTATTTTTGGAATAAGATTTTAAGAATTAATGTGTTGATATTCTATAGATATCTGTTCCGATAATGTATATTGAAATATTCCTAAAGGATTAAAAATTACAATAAGATCAAAACACTTTATGATTCATTTAGATTTACTAAATAAATATTAAAGATGATTCATGAAAAATATTTATATGTCGTAACATAGTGAAAACCTATAATTATTAAAATCATAATATGAGATAAGGAATGCCACAATGAAGGTCATGGTACATGTAAAATGGGTAGAATATTATCCCAAAACTATTATTTTAATAACATTAGGTGAGTTTCTAAGATTAGTTACCGACCATAATAAGATTGGGTTAGAATTAAAACCATGTCATAATAGTGATTTTTTTAGAAAATAACACCACCTGTGATAAATAAAGAAGTAGACCATGACATGTTTCATTTTCTATGAGAGTTTTTTTATTCTATCAACATAAGAAGGTCCAAGATCTAGTATGAGAAACTCCACATCATATTACATAACATTGAAGCTATAATATTTTTGGTGATATTGAGGATGTGGTATTTCAAATATCATGTCAAGGATCAACAAATGAGGTTTACGAAGGATTAAAATAAGGACCCTGAATCAAATTTAAACAAGTTTGAATAAGTTTATATATACCGCTATTATTCAAGGATATTTCAATAACTATTGTGGAAAAAATATCCATATAATATTCAATGAATATAAATAATAAGAAATTTATAAAAAGCAATTGATAATAGTGAAAGAGGAGAAGAAATACTATATTCTATCAAATAATAAGTAGGGTAATCAGTATTACATTGTTGTGAATATAAGATTAAGAAGATAAATATTTTTGGAGTTTTTGTAGAGGCTCATATATTCATTAGTGATCATTATTCATGAAGGGTTTTATGTTATTTTGATTTGATATTCTAATCGGTTAGTTCCATAATTTGTATAAGTTCAAAGATACACCCTAACTCGAGTTTCTTTTGGAAAAATAAGGTTGTTGTTTCTATGAGATAATAACCATGACACACCATATAAATATTTATCATTAAAAGAGGTGAAACTCATTAAAAAAATTGTCTATTTTATTTTTGCATTAATAAGTATCATATGGGAGGGTTGTTCAATGACGTGATAGTTAATGGGGGATTTATATAACCATACACATTGATTCACCCCCTGTCAATGTGAATTACCATTATTGTGATCCAATAGTATGTAAACAAGGATTGAAAATGAGTAGAAACAAGATTCATATAGATCAGGGTCATTATTTTTTTATCATATAATTTATTTCATTACATTCTTGTATATTCTACATAGGCTATACGGGTATGATATTTATTGACATCCATATTGTTTGGAATTAACTCAATATCAAGATTCCATATTAGAGACAATTGTTCATGAATATCATAATTGAGATGTCAAGTTTAACATTATTCAATGTGATGATGATATAGGATAAAAATAAAAATTATATGGTTTTTTATAACTCTAGATAAGAAATTCTGTATGACTTGAGAACACGTAGACAACAGTTTTTCTATTTGATGGAATTCATTCCTTTAAAAATAAAAAATAAATTAATCAATTCCCTCTAAATTTTGACATATTTTATTAATAGTCAATTAATACATTTAATTACTAATTTTATAATATTTTATAATATATATATTAATTATGAATTTTATAGTTAGACTACTAATTTTTCAATGATTAAAGTTCTACAAGAGGGTTTTATTCACATGAGAGATAATTTTGATCTTGGAAGAAAGATAAAATTATAGATGAAGCTAGGATATTTCTAGTTGTGATGCATATACATGTAAGTTTTCTTTATATAATGTAATTTTCTATGGTTAATATAAAATTAAAATTATTAGAAAAAGGTGTCAAAATTGATTTATTTTTTGGTTTCCAAATAAATGTACACCACATGGGTTTTATTATGATTTCTCTCATTAATTATAGTTCTATATATTGTTTATTATTTGTATAATAATTTGGAATAAATTATAAATAATTTTTAAATTATCATAATAATATAAAATTAACTCTTCTAATAGATTTGTTATTTTGATAACATCAAAGAAGACATGTGGTTAATTTTTTCAATTTAATAGGAATTAAGATATTTATTGTGATCATATTTTCTAGTAAGAACATATATATTAATGACAAAAAATGGGATTTTCATGTTTTGGATAATGCATATTAATTATGAACTAAATTTGTTATTCAATAGAAGTAATTTTTAGGGTGAAGAAAACACTAATTATATGATATTTTTTGATATAGTTAGAATTTATTTCAGAGTAATAAAAATAATTTCAGAATATTTTTTCAATGGATTGGGTGAATAGCCATGATTTATGGTGTTCCATATAATAAGTATTAGAGGTTGTAATCAACTGGTTGAATTTACTACTAACGGTTTATTTATTAATCATCACCATACGTAATTTAAATTTTTTATTGTTTTATTTTACTTTTGATCATTAGTTTAATTTCAATGGTATGTGATATCATTTTTTCTTCCTAGAATAACCTCAGGAGTGGGTAATTAAAAGTAAATATAATATTAAATTAATGAAATAAAAGTAAACTAAGATAGTGATAAAATATTATTGAAATATTATATAATTATAATCCCTAGTCAGCTTGATCAATAAAGGATGAGTTGTTAGGATGATTTTTTGGGTTCACATGTGACCCTTTATATAGATTATAACATGTGGTTTCATTAAGTCATTATTTTTCTTGTATTGATAAAATTAGTGTTTTATTTTAAACTCATGGAAATTTATTTATGATGATATTTTCCATAATTGGATATATTATTTATAGAAGTTATGAGTGATTTATAAAAGTATCCTTTAGGGGATAGAGGGAATATGTTGATGTGATACTAAGGAATGTTTCATGAAATAATCACTCTATAAAATAATGATTTCTTTAATAACATAATTTATAATGATTGATGTGTTTTCTAAGTGGATTAGTTTATTTAATTGTGTGAGAGTGTTGACACAGTTATGAAATGTGAGGGATATTCCAAATCGATTTCTTGGGTTCTATGAATGTAATATATATCTCGAACAAATTTTTAAAACAATTTTGTTTTGAAAGATTATTATGTTGGTTATAAAAATGGTGAGATATATATTTTTAATATATTTCATTGGGATTGTATAAATAAATATGGTAATACTGGTTGTCTACCATATTGGTCCATAGTTTTCTTCTATTTGAAATTTTTTCTAGAGTGTTTCTTTAGCTAATTTGGTTGATTAGTGAATCAATATCCATGAAGAATATATTTTAACTATTATTACTTTTAAATTAAATTATTTTTCCTCCTATTTTAATATTTTATGAGAAATTATCACATATTTAGATTATTGGAATATTTTGGAATTTAATTTGAAATGGATCCAATATTGATCATTAATTGTTTTATTTATTATTGTAATTATTATAAAAAATACTATCTTTAATTTTTTGTGTTTTGATTTTATTTTATGAATTTTGGAGGATAACAAGTTAGTATATAGGTTAGGGAGAATTTTTTAAATATCTGATATTTGAAGAGAATTTTTATTCCACCTAAAGTAACAAATTACAAAAGTTAACAAGAGGAAACATGAAACAATTTTTTTATTGAATTCCTTTGAGTTTTGAATTGTTGTGAAGATTTTGAATGTTCAAAAGATGAATATTCCAAACAATGGAATTAAAATAATATTAATTCTATAAGATAATAATGATAATTTTCTAGATTTTTTAGACAAAATTTGAAGCAGAAGTTTAATCTTCTAGAAGATAGTTGTTTATAGAATTTTATAAAGTACTAGGATTTGAAATAGTCTCTAATTCTATACATAAATTTTATTAAAATAGGAAAAAATAGAAGATAATATTGGATAAGTTTGGGGATGAAAAAATGTAATATTCATGATACGATATAGTATTTCTCAGTCACTATTCCAAAATAGATGGGTTATACCTTTTCCACTAGAAGTGATGTGTCAATCCACAGTGATACATGACAATAATTTGGTAGATATATAAGAGTTCATAATCCTGAAACATAAGAGTTATCATTTTTTACTAAAGTAGTAATATCGTTTTTCATAAAGATAAATCCCATCCTCAAATAACCTCATGTGTGAATAATGGGTTGTGATGCATCCCTCATGTTAGATTAAAGGGATGTGTCATATAAGAATCATCAACTAGATTTCATAAAATTTTCAATACATGGAGCATTGCTCATATATGAAGAAAGTTTTAACCACATTAGATTAAATTCCATTGGTTCTTATCACCTAATAATTAATTTATTAGTCCACTACAATATAAACCCCAACCCCAATACCCAGAATTGGTTTCTGCTTTATTATATTTTCATAAGACATAGGTTACTGTATCCTAAATGGTTGAATAGTTTTATAGTTATCATAAAATAGATACAAACATGAGTCATGTATTACATTTTAAAATAAAAATTACCACATAATTTAATTATAATAATATCATTCCTTAAATAATATCACTGAACATCAATCATAGTACACATCTTGGAATCTAAGGGAAAATAAACAAAATAAGGGTGAGGTTAAATTCTCAGTAAGGGTTACGTATAGTGGAATCTATCATGAATCAATATGAATAATCAATATGGAATGTTTTAAAACAAAATATACTTTCCATTTAAAATAAATTAATTTCATGATAAGATAAGTAAAAATAAATATGTAATGGTAAAAAATAGAAATCACATTCCATTTAATCAATAAACTATGAATTAAATGCATCTAGATATAAATTAAAACAAAAATATCATGGATAAAAATAATAAATAAAATAAATCATTCGTTTACTATATAGATATTACATCTTGATATATTAATATTCATTACATAACATAAAAACCCATGCTAGAAACATGATGTTTTTATGTTTATGTAACATTTAAAACAAAAACTAATGGTTTATAAACATTGAAAATTGTATCCCATTTATTCATTCATAACTAGACCCCTTTTTAAAATATCATACTTGATACCCTAATCCATATCCTAGGGAAAACAAACATTAGAAAAGTTTGATCTCAAATTCTCCATAATGAAGAACATAGGAGATAAAAATACAAGATCATATGGACAAATAAGATAAGAATAATTTTATGTGATCATGGCCAAAACATATGATGTTCATACACAATCTATCATAGATTATACAAAATATTTGTGGAATAAATAATATCAATTTAGAAAACCTGGACCATAAGAGTGGGAAATCATAATAAACCAATCATGACACATAATATCATTTCGTCAAATGGTGTCACCATCATAAATATAGTATATATTTTCATATGCCAAGGCTAACTACCAATACCATCAACAAAGTGGATCATGACAAAACTATTTTTCATAGTGGATCAGGACACATCTATTTCCCATATTATATGTCGTCGAACATATTTCCCAATGTTGATCAAGATCGTCAATGTGTCTCCCATAAGTATCTCATGAGATATAAATCATTACCCAATGCTTTGGAGGGAGATATAGGTCCCACCAATCATTGGTAATAATTTTACCACTGTCATTCATTATAACATAATTTACATTCTTAGTTATAGAGAAAGCAAAATAACATAACAAAAACCATAAATATATATAACACAAGAACACAATCCATTCACCATATCATAACTCATGTAATGAAATGATTTTCATAAACATCTCTTCATAACATAACTCATGAAAAAAGAAACGGGTTTCATAAACATCATGTCATCATAAATATAAACCAACCACTAAATAAATTTGGATAGTAATATTGAATAATATAAATTATAAGTAATAACTATCTCTAAATAATGTTATCTTTGATGGAAAATAATTTTGAAAGATCACTTGAAATAATTCTTGAAAAATAATATTTCCATTTTCAAATAATATCTTTTTAAAGAGCCAAGTAATTAAAAAATAAAATATTTTATTTGAAAATAATGTTATAATATTTAAAGGAAATATCAAATAATTAAGGAACCAAGATAGTGGGAAAATAATCTAATTCTATATATGTTCAAAATTTATTCCTATCATATTTTTGTTTGAAAAGTCACAATGAACATCCCGTAGAAATACAAATATAATCCTTTAAACTATTTTGTAAAAACTCTAACATGAGTAAAAATGACTTTAAACAATCATAATTGAATACCAACAGTTATTTTTTAATCCATTTTAAAAAACACGGTCATGGAACAAAAATAGAGTTTTATGGAAAACATTAAAAAGATAAATTTTAAAAGGAAATCCATTGTCAATGTAAAATCATTGAACTGAGCATTAATCAAATGAATCAACTATGTGTGTCACCTTTAAATCCACATAACAAAAGTGGAAATAAAACATAAGATAAAATTAATTCATTTTAAAAATAATTTTCATAGGGAAATATCAACGAAGTATATGTTTTAACCTACTGAATGGAAAATTAGTTATGAAATACTGCACCACATTGTAATCAGTCGAATCATATTCCCCGTAGAAGAAATAATTATAAAATGAAACATTTAATACTCTGAAAAAAATGAGATTAATGTTATGATATATCAAATATCAATATATAATCCAAAAAATAAATAAGTGGTGAATAAGGAATATATCTCATATAAGTAAAAGTTAAATGATAAACCCTTACATAACTCTTCCCTTTATTTATTGTGTACTTGAGACTCCTATTTAATATGACCTCCTTGAATGACCCTTTAAAGAACATGTAATTGGTCTCTCGGTGAGATCTACAACACTTGGATGTGGGGAGTGTGTAGAAGAAATATTTTGGTAGATTTTCAAATATCTTGAAATCTTTTTAAGAAAAAATGGGTTGTGATGATTGGTTATTATACTCGAGGAGGAGTGGTTTTATGTTATTAAATAATCATTATGTTTTATTTAAAGACAACCAAATTTTGTTGGAATTAATTCTAATGTATTTGGATGATAATAACTGTTTTAAAATATTTTTAAGGTTGAGAAACAAATCAAAAACTAATTTCATGTTTTAGTTTTATGTTTTTATAGTTTTTCCTTTTAACTTTATCATGCTATATTATTTGACCTATATTGATGAATTTTTTTTACCATGGTAACATTTTTTTGCATAAAAATGACATATAATATAATTTTTACCTCCTGATTTTGAAAATTTATTCTATTTTTTAAAACACAAAACATAGATATTTGAAACATACATTGAAAATTAAACTGTCAAAATGCAACAAAAACGTTCTTTTTAGAAAATATTTTTTTAATCCAAAAAATGTACTCATACTAATATAAGGTATAATGATTTTTTAAATGTAATTAAATAGATAATATATAACTAACAATTACTTATGTTACTTTGAAATAAATTTAAATTCATAAATTGGCTTATAAATATAAATAAAATGGTTGTTTTATAAAAAATCATATTTTTTATAATTCCATTAAAATTAAACTTTTCATAAAATTTAAAAAAAATCCATCCTATATAAATTAGAAATGATAAATAAATAATGATGTTAAATTTATAAAATAAATTATCTCAAAGTGAAAAAAAAATTAATTATATTTATTTTCTTGAAAAAAGCTTTAAAAATCACTTTTTGAAGAAAAAATTTATTTGAAAAATAACATTACTTTACTAAAATTTATATGAATATAAACAAATAATTCATTAATGTTTTAACAATGAGTTTAGAAATTATTTATTTCTTAATGTTGTTGTTACTATGTATTCCTTGCAATTAAAATTATAGGTTATTATAAGAAAATAGTTTTTATCATGGGTATGGATCCTTTTTAATTTGATTTGAATCTTTATTATGGACCTAATATGGATTCCCAATGTGGTCATGGAAGTTAAAGGGGTTTTTTAGTGATTTATCAGAGCTCAGAACCCTAAATGGTGGTAAAAATGCAATGGCTACATGATTAGTAGAAACCGTATGAGCCTATCTACACGTTATAACTAATTTTGTGGGGCTTGACAGTGAGAAGTATGAGGTTTTACAGTTTTAGGAAACAATGAATCCTCAGGGGCATAGGTATGATAATGTTACAAATTTTTTTAGCAGAGGATTTTTTTCATAGTTTTTTCATGGTTATTCAAACTATGTGCACTAACCATGAGAGGTTCTCTAAAACATATTAAAGTGAGCACGATTGTTGCATAGTTTTGCCAACTGTGTGGCCAAAACATGTGACCAACATATTGCGTGTAAAATAAATATTTTTCCATTAAATTATAATTTAACTGACTCAACTTATCCTTCTCTATATTTTTCAATGTACATGAGGTTTTCCTCCCATTTTGAGTTCCTTCTTCCCTAATATTTGGTTCTTTAATATATTTTTTGTTTGGACTGCAATTTGACTTTTGAGCATCTGGTTGGTTAACTATCAGTACGTTATTCAATCATTTGGATCAGTTCTTCATTTTTATTTCCCTCTATCGTGATATTTTTATGTAGGCTCATATTACCTATTTTTAAGGTGTTTATTCATTCATAAAAATTCATCTGATACAGGCCACACTAAAGGTAAATATTGTATGAGGAGAGTACTACAAGCATCAGGTAGGTGGTCTAGTATTTATACCTTCATATTGTAGTGTATTATAATTTGTGATATGGGTCGCACACTAGTTTAACTTCTCATTTCCCCTAGTTTTAATCTATATTTAATTGTTTTTTTAATGTTGGAACCTAACGTCTTGTTACAACCCAATGTGTATTAATATCATCTACTATAGAGTGATCCACACCATTGGGCATGCCCTCCAAAAGCCTAATTGGCCTCCAAAAACTTATATCCAAAACCACTGAAGTTGAATTTTTTGTTACTTGAAATTGATAATATCATATTAATATTTGATGAATGTAGTGTCTTAGAATGTCTAAATCCCTCATAAATTAAAATGAATTTCATTGATTGTGAGTTGCACGACCACATCAAGTGATTAAATGGAGCAATGGTTACACCCTTGTTTATATTGAATGTTAATGAATTATGAACTATCTAATTGGTTCATCCTATGGTCTTGAATGTATCATATAGATTCTAATACATGGGAATCTTGACCCTTTATATTTAAAAAAGTATGGGAAGAGGTACCCTGGATAATTAACAATGAATGGGCATGGAGTCCCTTATATAAATGTGACATGGGATGAAATCCCTTATATAAATGTGACATAAGCATAAAGTCTGTTATATAAATTTGATACTGGGCATGGAGACCCTATACTATGATACTGGCAATGACCTCCACACTACTGTGATACTAGGATTGGAGTCCCATACTGCAATGATATTGGGCATGGCGTCCTTTACTACTATGATATTGGGCAAGGCTTTCCTTAATAATTTGACATCGAGCATTGTATCCCTTAGTAACTTGTACAATGATATTATTTCATGGGATAAAGGAGGTAGCGTCAATCTTATTTTCCTTCAGGAATAAGAGTCGATCCATTTATAGTTATTATTAATGATTTTCAATATAATATCTACACACTTCCATTTTTATACTCACAGACTGAGTATTTATAGATGTTGTTGGTGGTGAGATACTGAGTCTATCTAACATGCTATATGGGATGATGATGGTTCATGGGTAGACTATATTCTTATAGTTGTATATTAGGGAAAGCATCCTATTACATATGTGAAACATCTCCAATTTTTTAGGAATGGAATCTTAGTAGAGGATAACCCTTATAGATCTCGTGATGTTTGGACAGATTTTGACCTTTTATACATTTTTATATCATGTATTGTATTCATTTCATGCTGACAAGTATACCTATTTTCCTGTTTGGTAGACAAATTAAATACATTTTCATCATATTTTTTACATGATTCAGTTTCCATCTTTAATTATTTTATATTTGTTGCTGGAGTTTCTTTACTTTTTCCACTATGGTTTTTTACCAGTCAATTCTTTTATATATGTTTCGGGTGTTCCATATATTTATATATGATATTTATATATAATTTTAATTACATTTTTTTGTAAACTTTGGTGAAGAGTTCATAGTATCCCCACGGACACACCATAGTCCCTTGCTTCTATTCAAAAGCCTATGGCATACGAGGAGGCATGCTTGAAGGCATATAGCCAATTTTATTTGGAAACGTTTGAGTGGATACTAGGTCGGGATATCACAAAGTGGTATAAGATGAATTTTTACTTTTTATGCCTTAATAATTTGAGATAATAGAAAAATTATTTAAAATTATTTTTAATTTAGATGTATGTCATGTCTTGGTGTTGAAAATCCACATTCAAAAAAATCAAAATTACCTAGAATAAAGAGTTATTATTATATATTATAATTATAAAATATGATTTGATTCCATTTTTGGGTTATTAACTTAAATCTTGAGGTCTTTATTGATATGATTGAGGATTTTATATTAACATGTCCCAATGAGATGAGTGCATGCCATATCAAGCAACATTTTGGAAACCTTATTGGAAATTTACATGCCATGCATATGTCATTCCATATAGAAGAATTTATTCTCACATTTACAAGTAATATTGTGGGTAATTTGACCAAATTAAACTATTATGTGTTCCTTATAAAAATTAAATTCTAATTGACTAACGATTCTAGAAGGGGGTTGAGAAACATAATTGATACATAGAGTTCCTTCAGTAACCTAATAGTGTTTTCCAATATAATCTATAGTAGACACCCAAAGTAGTCAATTATTTAATGTTTAGTCATGGAAAATTGGTCGCATGAATTTGGAAATTTTCGGGTCTGGATTATGTCGACTCCACCTATCAGTTCATATGTTTTATAAGACCTTATGGATCAGAAATGAGGGACCACTTGGATTGACCATCTAAAGAAAAATTGGAATGTAATAATAATATAAATCAAATGAAATAGAAATTGAAAAAACATGAATCATGAAGTAGTCTTAGCCTTTTTATTGTGAAGTAGGTAGCATCTCTTGTGTTATATATAAATTTTCCTATCTCCCAGACCTGGCAGTTTGAGCTAGATGATGGGTGCGATTATTACACAGAAATGTGTTGTACCCATTCTATTCTTACATCGGTGGATTATTCAGTTAATGAATCCAGTATGAGGTGTGTTTTTTTCATTTATAGATAAATTAAATCATAAATTTCTCTAGTCGTATTCCATAAGGGTGGTGATTAGATTGCTCTAGAGGTGGTGGTCCATGACATGCTACTTATACCTCATGTAGTTCCACATTTGGAACATCTTCATATTCCTGATGTGGGTGATGTTTCCAAGTTTCATAGATATTTTCTGTGACTTATGAAGATTATACAGGGATATCTACACTCTTACCCTTATATGAGAGAGCTTACATCAGAGTTCTGGTTGTAGTATCCAACCACTTTTCTGGGGGATAGACGACGATATGCTATAGATCTATTGAGAAATATGGTTATATAATTATTTGATAATCTTGAGAAACTTACTTACAGGAGAGTTAAACACACTAATTATATAGGAGAGTTAAACCCACTAATTATATTCTATGATGATTCTTTGAAAACTTGTGGGATGTTCTAAATCAAGAAGGTTTTTATCAAGAAGTGAATTTCAGAGATTTCCTACCCAGCTTCTTTTATAATTTATTCCCTGAGACCCTTTGAGAAAATAATCCCAGGGAATTCATGAACTTGTAGCATGGTTCTATGATATTTATAGACTATATAGATCATATCCAAAATCTTAAATTTATTTCAACAATCTATATTTTTATCATACATTAAAAGAGATTAGATTTTAGGATGGCATGAGGCATAATATTTGTTATCATGTAATGATTTTTTGTTTGAAAATAATATCTGATATAGTGAACTAGGCCATTATCAGTAAGTGGAACATGAGGGAAGCTAGTGTCAACCAAGGTTGTTCAGAACCTAGACTTTGAGGTTGTTCAACTAGTGGTTAAAAGCGGTTCTTGGAGAATGTGTGAATGAGAAGCAGTATCCAGTTGACATTGAATGATAGTTATGAGGTATTTCACCAGTGTGTGAATTCTGAGCATAAGAGGACCTAGGGTCCCAGAGACCCTTTCAAGTGTCTAGGCTACAGAATATTGGGGAATATTCATTGTTTATGTTGGGCCTTCCCATTTATTTTGAGTGGGAGATTATTTTTTTCTATCTCTATCTTCAAGATTAAGTTCATCAGCACCTCCCCATAAAGGTAGACAAATTACTACTTGTCATATAGGCAAGGGAGGAGGTTGTGGTCATGGTAGTAAGGCTTCATGTTTATAGTGCCAATAGACCAACTCTGGGTAGTCATGTGGTAGCAGAGGTTTGGGGATCATGCTAGATTTATTCAGTGTAGCATGTATGAGAGGAGAATGAGTCCACATGATCTACTATTGGACATATTATACTTGTAGACTCTACAATTATTTTGGATTTATTTGATATATGGGCATCACATTACTTTATGTATTTTCCTATTGTGGAAAGCCTTAGAATTAATGTTGAGTATTCTTGTGGTGTTATGTAACTAAATATACCTTTGGTTATTCATTTTGAAATTACACACCAGAAAAAGAACTGCCCTTTAAGATAAGTAGTTGTCGTCTTTTATGGGGTATATTCATCCTTGAGAAGATGGGTTTTGATGTCACTCTCATAGTGGACTGGTTAGTTCCCTATCATGACTATGTGCATTTTTATCTTCAGAGGGTGTCTTTTACATCACCTGAGGTTGCTACTTATATTCACAAGGGAGAGTGGGATGTTCAGGTGAGTATAGAAGGACCATAGAAACTTTGGAAGGGTGGAGTGACCACCCAGATTGATAGCCCTTTCATGGAGGATTAGGCACTACCTCAAACCGAGTTTCCTCTTATAAGCAGTTGTTTCAGGGATTTTTTCCTTAAGGACTTTTCTGGACTGCCTCCTGAAAGATATGTAGAGTTTATTATCATGTTAGTTCTTAAAGCTACATCAATATCCATTACTCCTTATATGATGGATACTGATGAGTTTTAGGATCTCATGAGGAAGTGGAAATATTTAGAGGCCAAGGGTTTTATACATCCCAGTATGTCTTTCTGGGGTTCACTAATTCTTTTCCCCATGAAGGTGCACAGAACCCTCGAGAATTGTTTGGGTTATGATAAGTTGAATCATCATCTTAGGAAAAACCAGAAACCATTACCTCATGTTGATGATATTTTTTACTATCTGAGAAGAGTGAGGGTATTCTTAAATATACAACTCATATTGACTTATCATTAGGTTCGAGTTAGACCTTCATATATTCCATGTATGGCTACTTATATGTAGTTCGCCTTATATGAATATCTTTTGATGTCTTTTCATCTTATGAATGTCCTCAACATCTTCAGGTATTTTATGAATAGGGTTTTCTATTTTGATATGGATTCCATTATAGTGGTATTTGAATATAAAATCTTGGTGTATTATCATACTTGAATAGACCATTACACTTATCTTCTTATCATTTTGAATACATTGAGAGAGAACTCATTGTGTTGTATGCTCAATAAATGTAACTTTTGGATTGACAAGGTACACTTCTAAGGTCATATTTTCCTAGAGTAAAAAAGATTTAGTTTACCTATTGAATGTGAGATTTGGGGTAACCTGGGATAAGTCTAAGAACATATATGATATATAGAGTTTCTTATGGATCACTTGTTACTATAGAAATTTTATACTGAAATTATAATTCTTATTTTTACCACTTCTAGGATTGACTAAGAATATTGTGATGTTTATATGGTTTGAATCTTGTGAGATAACCATTTAATATCTTAAAGAGAGATTGAATTCAATTATGATCATAATTCTTCAAGAGTTGGGAATAATATATATTGTATATTATGACACATCAAGTATTGGGATAGGATGAGTTGTAATGTAAGAAGGTTTAGTTGTTTCATACAGGTCATGGTAGCTGAGGACTTATGAGAATAATCACCTGATGCCTGATCTCAATTTGGCATCTATTGTACACGTCATTCATTTTTATAGGAATTACCTGATGGAAGTGAATTATGTTCTTTTTATGGGCCTCAAAAGCTTCATATATTTTTTACTCATCATGACATAAATCTAAAGTAGTGATGTGGGGTTGAATATATGTAGTTCTTTGACATCATGATTTAATATGTGTCTAGGATGGGAAATGCAGTTTCTAAATATTTGAGTAGGAGGACTCACACAAAGATAGTTCAAGATTCCAATATCAAATTTCATCTTATGGACCAATTTTTTTGAGATTCACATAGAGGATCAACACCATTATTGATAGTATATACTTTCATCATTTTTAGTGACCACTTAACAACTAGAAAAGGTGAATATGATGAAAGTTTTAGATCTTGAGGGTTTAGTTTCATTGGATGGTATTTTTGGTGAGGAATCATCTTTGAATTAGACTATCGATAGTGAAGAAATCCAACAAATACATTTGTGTATCTGGGTTCCCACATATATGAGAGAGGATATTATGTAGGTATAAAACTCTTCAGAGTAGGATATTCACCTGGGTTCCCATAAGATGGATCATGATATGCACCAATAGTATTGGTGGCTATGGATGAAATATTAGATAAAATATTTTATCACTAGGTGTTCCACCTTTAGGTAGGTAAAGGAATAACACTAGAGACCCCTTGGATTACTACAGTTGTTACAGGTCCCATAATTAAAATGGGAATATGTTAACATTGATTTATTCATCATCTTGCTAAGGTCCCATCAAGGTAGTGTAGGATTTTGGATAGTCATAGATCAACTAATGAAGGTATCCCACTTACTTATTATCTAGGAGACTATATTAGTTTATGAGCTTGGAATATTATATGTCAGTGAGATTTTATGGCTACACAGGTTCCCTAATATTATCATTTCTTATAGGGATGCTTGTTTTACATTCACGTTCTATACGGGGTTACATAAGGCTATTGTTACAATGGAGCTTTTGAGCACAACCTTTCACCGCTAGATCGATGGACAGTCTGAACGGACTATAAAATTGTTAGAGACATGCTTCAAGAATGCCTCTTTGATTTTGACAGTTCATGGAAGAAGAATATCCATATCATTGAGTTATCCTACCATAATAGTTTTAGGCTATTATACAGATTGACACTTATAGATCCATATACGGTAAGTCATGTCATTCAACCCTATGATAGTTAGAGGAAGGATAGGTAGCGTTATAGGGTCCTCATCTCATTCAAGAGACTTTAGAGTAGTATTAGCTAATCAGGAAGAATATTTCTACTTATTATCATAGATACAAATCTATTGCTGATCACCATCTATGACCTCTAAAGTTCGAGGTTGGGGATCCGTTTTCTTGTGGGTATCACCCATGCTTGGGTATAGATGGATATGGAGGAAAGGCAAGCAATAATTGTGCTTTATCAATCCATTCATGATTTAGTATAAACTTGGTTCAAGGTCATGTTCGTTGATATTACTTAAGAGGTATCATGTCATGCAAAAATTCATCCATGTTTCATTGCTTCTCCATTATCATGATGAATTATCTCATACTATTTCTATCAATGAGATATATCTTGATGATGACTCTTCTTTTGAGTATTATCCTATACACATCGTTGATTGGATCATGAATTCTCTATGAGGCCATTTATCCATTTAGTTTGGGGGCTATGTAAGCATGACCATGTACATGACAATACATGGTAGTTGGAGGCTAAGGTACATGCCCATTTGTCAGATTTGTTATCAGATGAAGTTTTTCCACACTTGTAAGGTGAACTCATGGAAGAGTTCTTTTAATAGAAATGACTGTAAGGAACTAGTTTTAATCTCAGGTTTCGATAATTTTTAATTTATACAAATCATTATTATGGATCTAATATGGATTCTTAATGAAGACACTGAGGTTATTGGGCTTTTGGGGATTGTTTGGACCTCAAGACCTTGAAAGGTGGGAAACATAAATCAGCTGGACAGTTAGTAGAAACAATGTGAGACAACCCAAAAAGTTTACTAAATCATGTCTGTATTGAAAGTGGGGTTCAAGAGATCACACCGAGGAAATTGTGAAAAATCATGTACACACCTATAAAAAAACATAATATATTTTAGTAGAGGAGTTTAATTGGTTTTTAAATGGTTATTCAAACAATTCACACTAACTGTGTGAGGTGAAACTTAAGACAGTGAAGGGTTTATAGTTGGATCATGGTTTGGCCAACCATACGAAAAAACTGTGTGACCCATCTATTTTTGGTAGAATGACTATTTTCCATTAAATTCTAATTTAACTCACCCCTATTCTACATTTCTCTATATTCCAGTGGAGTAGAGGTCACCCTCCCATTTTGAGTGCCTTTCTACATCACGTTAGGTGCTTCAATATATTCTTTGTCCAGGATCAGATTATATTTCTAGTCATCATGTTGGATATCTTCTGGTATGTTCGTCATTCCTTTGTCTTGGTTTGTCATTTTTCTTTCCCTTGATGAAACTATTTTGATTCTATCTCATGTGCCCTATTTTTATGAAGTTGATATTTTCTTCATATTTATTCTGATCCAAGAAAAACTATAGGAAAATACTAGATGAGGAGAGTTTTATGAGCACGATGTATGTGGTATAGTATTTATCCCTTCAGTTCTTGGTGTTCTATAATATATGATATGTGTCACATGTCTGTTTGGCCATGTATAACCCCTAATTTGAATCTATCTTAAATGTTTTATTATTATTAGAACCTAATGTATTTTTATAACCTATTTTTTATGAATATCATCCACCTAAATATAATCCACCTCTTTTGGTGTGCCCTCCATAAGCCTAATTGGCCTCCAAGTAGTTATATCAAAAACTCATAATGGTGTGTTTTGTTTTACATGAAATTGAAATATAATATTGATAGTTGATGAAAGTGGTGGAATACCATGGATAACACCCACATCAATTATAATGGATTGATTTCAATGTTAGTGGTAGGACCAATTCACGTGATAAAATGGAACAATGGTAATGTCATTTTATATATTGAATTTTTTTGAATTATAAACTATCCAATTATCCCTTCCTAAGGCCTTGAATGCTACTTATTTCTTAAAATGTATGGGCATGAAAACCCTTTATAATTAATAATGTATGGGAATAGAGACCCTTGATAATTAATAATGAATGGGTATGGAGTCTTCTATATAAATGTTACACAGACATGACATCCATTGAATAAATGTGATATGAGCATGGCATCCCTTATATAAATGTGATATTGAGCATGGTGACCCTATACTGTGACATTGGGCATGGATTCCCCTGTTTATATGATACTGAGAATGGTGTCCCTGATTTATGTGATATTGTACATGGTGACTATATACTCTGATACTGGTTATGTCGTACTAACTACTATGATACTGGGCATAATGTCCCTATACTATGATAATAGGCACGACGTCTCCTACAAATGTAATACTAGTCATTGTACCCGTTTCATATGTGATGCTAAGAATAGAATCCATTACAACTATTAATATTTTCTTGGAATCCCATACTAATGTGATATCTAGCATTGCATTCCTTAGTTACTTGTTCATATATATTATGGCATGGGCTGATGTAGGGAGCATCAGCCTAGTTTTTTTTTCAGGAACCATAGCCGACAGATTTATATATATTAATACTAATTTTCATTATTATAAGTTAACACATCGATGTTATACACATACATTGCGTATTTATAGAATTCGTTGGTGGTGACATATTGAGCTTATCTCACACCCTATCTAGGATTCTGATGGTACCTGGTAAAACTATATTCTTGTAGGTGTAGGTAGTGGAAGAGTCCTCTTGAAGATATATGACTTCTTGCATGTCTTAGTGTGGGATACTGGTAGTAGATGACCACGTTGGATCGTAGAATTATTAGATATATTTTGGAATTTTTGTTTCCTTTTTTATATCATGTACTATATTCATTTCATGCAACCATGACTACGTATTTTCCATTTTTGTATATAAATAACATACATTATCATCATCTTTTTTATATGATTCATTTTCCACCATTTATTATTTTTTATCAGTTTCTTGAGTTTATATACTATTTCTTTTACAACGTGTTGTTATTCTTGTATTTTATACATGATTCTGTTGTGTCATATATTTACATAATCTTCCATTGTTTTCTTGTTATTATATTGATTATTCTACACTTTGTTAATGAGGGTGTATTCACCTCACAGACACACCCTATTCCCTTACTATTAGTCAGCAGCCTCTGGCCTATGGGGAGGCGTGCTTGAGGATTTTGTGGCCAATTGGATTCAGGGAACCTATGAGTGGAACTCATGTCGGGATATCCAAATTATAATTTTCATGTTAAAATAATAATATTTTTCAGTTCATTTAAAATTATTGTTCTGTGGAAAGTATTCCACCAAAAAGATTAAATTTATTTAAAAAGAGACATACCATACAAACATGGGGAGTTGCAGTAACTGAATTCTAAATGAAGGAAATTATTAATAATTTAAAATAATTTCTTAGCAACATGATACCTCTACTATCATAATCTATCATTAAGACAATTTAACTCTACTGTGTATAAACATATTTGGTTTGGCCAACTTATTTCATGACAGCTTACTGATTTTTCTCATGAGCCATATTGATTAATTGAGGGGATATCTATAAATAGGAACCACCCATGTCAACATGTCAAAATAATTACTCATATAATAGGTGATTAATTTAATTCATGAACAATATTATTTATCAAAAAATATCCATATTGACTAAACGATATTGATTTACCTATATTTCCCAAATTTATTAACTAACTTTTTGTGTAAGAACTATGTCTAAAAATGGTATAAGGTTTAATAAAAAATAATTTTCATCATTCCAGAATATTGATATTTAAGATAAATTTAATGAAAAATGAATAATGACCTCATTAATGTAATTGTTTCAAGATAATGTTAATAATCACAAAATAAACTGATTTTGTATACTAAATTTTACCACATGGTAATTCTCATGTAAAATCCCCTTAGATGAAGTAATTCAAATTGGAACATAAAATAAAATGAATTATTAAGTAGTCACAAAATTAGATTTCAAATGTTCATTATATACACAGTATAAACTAAATTAGGTCTATAACATTACAATATGTCTCAATTATGGGAAATTGAGATAATGAATTTCAACTCATGTTTCCATTTGGTTGAATGATATTTAACCTCTTGTATAGCAGTTTTAAACATTTCATTAACTTATAACCAAAAAATATTAATATTTATAATATCATATTTTATTCTTTTATAACATTTTATAACCCTTATGTTAAAAATATTTCATTATTTTTATTTTTTCAAGTGTTAACTTTCTTGTTTTCTCATGCATGATTCATCATTAAAGATCAAGTTCTTGCACATATTATATAGTTTTATCATATCTAGAATAATAATAAATAAATAATCATCATATTTATGCATCATTTCACCTATAATATCAATTATTAATTATGTTTTTGAACAAATAATTATTTTACGATCGTGGAGATGATAACTCCTACATACACATGAGTAATGTTTCCATTTTTCAACGATAATTATGGAAATGTGGTTAGTAATATTTCATCCTTCAAGAATTATAATTATATAATAAATACCATATTATATTTCTATATATATATACATCATTTAAATGTTGTGGGGAGGAAAAGTGAGTCATATTTCTTCATTAAGGCGGTAGTTAATACGGGCACGAATGATGTTATCATCTTTATGTGAAAAAATATTAAAATAATATATTATCTTTTTAGAATAATAAATATTGAATGAGTATCCTAATTAGTTCATTTATATCATTTATATTTATTAAATTTATCACTATTACCTTCCATGTAAACAATTAGTGAAAAGCGAATCACATCGCTTCGCGACACTGTAGTCCACTGTACACTCAAGTGACATTATCGCATCCCCTATGTAATTTAATGTAAATAAAAAAATGTTATATAATGAATACATATGTATAATAATATTATAAATAACACATATGTACTTTATATCTATCATCATATTCAACCATGAGATGTTCTAATGGAAAAGACAAATGACATCGATTCGCGAGGTGGTAGTCTGCAGTACACATGAATGATGATTTTGTAACTCATTTGATGGATGTGGGGATTTTTTTAGGAAATTAACATAACATAAAAAAAATTATGGATATTAAATATAATGTATTTATTAAATATTAATTGTTTAAAAATAATTTAATTGTTTAGAGGAAGAAAAAATGATCATTGAGAACGTTACCTCTTCTTCGGGTATCCTCCTTGAGCTTGCACCAAAGACTTCCTAAAATGGATTTATGCCACAAATAAGGATTATGGGATGAGATTAGGTATGTTTTAAAGTAATTTGGGATTTTTTTCAGATCCAAATGTCTTGATATGTTTGTTTAACTGAGTTGAGTGAATTCCCTATTATAATTGAGGAGTATATTTTTTATGTAAATTTCCAAAATAATTTAATAATGGGAAGTCAATATTACCTAAACTGAATAAAAATTGATAATTATATATTTTTTGGATTATATGGTCAATACACGCCATAACCACACAAAATATCACTTTTTTAAACATTTTTTCCATAACTTCTATGTTTCCTTACTTTTACCATTTTGGGTTTTCACTCTAGAAACTATTCATTTTTATCCTATGTAATTTATCCGTTAAGATTTTAATAAAATGAAACATATGATATAATTTTTAACTAATAAATATTAATATGAACATTAATTTATCAAATAAAAATCATATGTTTGTTCACAATTAATTTTAACACAAACTCAAGCAATGTGCAAAAATATCATTTTAAACTGAACACTCCTAATAGTGTTTTTACTATTTGAGGGTCAATATAGTCACTATAAAACTAAAATTTGTCCATTAATTGTTGATATTTTATATTTTTAAACATTTAAAAATCAATTTTAAAAATATTATTTTTTAGTAATTTTAAATCATTAAATAAAATAAAAAAATTGTAAAATATCATTAATATCAATATTTAAATTATTTATTTAATTTTAATTTTAAAAATATCGAGGAAATTATAGAACTATAATATATTATGTTAAAACCTTAATAAAATAATATGTTTGCCTTTAAAATTAATTTTTCACTATAATTCATTCAATTTAGTTTACATTAAATATTTTTACTGTAATTTATTACATTTTTCTATTAACTAAATAATTACTAAGTTGGTGTTTCTTTGGAATTTAATGTAATTATTTAATCCCAAAAAATTAAAAATATATTATATGGATAAAGAAATCATTTATATTTCAAAATAGTATTTATAATTGAACATATGTTATTTTTCCCCAATCCTAATGCTTTATATATAATAAAATCATGTACGGTTCTATTTTTGTCTTTTTTTACTTAAGTAATTATATAGGTCACTTCCATGGAACACTATCACAAACACTCTTACCAATATATCAAAATGTGGTAATTCTAAAAATATTTCTATTAAATGGGTGTTTTATAAATTTTCAGGTCATTTTAACCCTTATCTTCATAGCTTAACCCCTGGTAAATCTGTTTTTTACCTTCCATAGTAATTAATTTTTACAGTTTTCACTATTCATTTTGGTGAAAAATTAATCACACCGTAATAGATAATATAAATTTAACTTATTCAAAATATGCGGTCCATTTTTCAAAATTCCATTCAAAGTATTTTAAAATTTTAATTTTAAAGTAATCATGTAGGCACGATGATAAAGCAAGTTTTGTAGTGAGAAATGTGAAAATATTAACACAGTTTTTACATCAAAATTAAATATAAAAACAATTCAAATGACCAGAATTATTTTAACTAATATAAAATTTTAGTAATTAGAATTTAAAAAAAAATAAAAATAAAATTTAACTTTTTTAAATAATTTAACTGAAAATGTGGTTTTAAATTAAAATTAAACATTTTCACTATTAATAAAAAATAAAACTTTTTAGAAAAAAAATCTACCTATGTTAATTTTGATATAATGATTTAAAAAATTTCTATTATTTGATAAAATAAAGTTTCTAAAATTGTTGGAAATAAATTTTTAATTCTATGAGAAAAGTGTTACTAAACCATCTTTTTGAAAAAATATAATGTTTTTCAAAAATCATTTATCTTTTCGTATGAATGATTCTTATTTTAATTTTAATCAATATATAACATTATTTTTTATAATTTACTTAGTATGATTCATACCTTCTAATTCCAATGGCTATGTGAGAACTAAAATATTAAATAATAATATTTTACTAATATATCATGTTTTGTTTAAACTCTGTACTTTGTGTAATACAAGATAAACTTAGGATTGCATGTAAATAAAGATAAAATTAGTGTTCTTTGTAACACAATATATTTAAGAAATTATATTTATTTAAAAAAATATGTATTTTAAAGTCTTGTGGTGTTATTTGTTCTTCATGTCTTGGTGTTGTGCGTCATACACGCCATCGAATACAATGTTATTATTTCTGAATTTTGGGGTGTTAAATTCTCCCCACATAAAAAAAATTGTGTCCTCTAAATTTAATCTTGATCTTGGAAATCAAGGTTTTGGAATTTATAAATTCACTTATTGAAAAACCAGCATCATAAAAGTCTTAATAAAACAACTTCTTAATAAGACATAATGGGAAGAACTAACTTCACATAACTCAGTTTCTAAGTAGTAGATCATTGGTGTAAAGTGAATATATGTACATTGAATAAATTCATAAATAATTATAGAGATACATTAATATCATTGATATCAAGAAATTGGTTTATCAATGAAGTTTTAAGGGCATATAAATATAAATTTGGGATGATTTAAAACCCCATCACATTCATTAGATTTAAATTTTATAGGATAACATTTTTGTTTCAATATCCTATTCCTAATGTTAAAGAATTATTTTACTATCTAATAATATATTTAATTACACTAACTTGATATATTTTAATTTCATAATCACAATTTCATCCTTTGGATGTGCTTCAATCAATTTCTAATTCATCTCTTTCTATAAGAAATGAATATCCAAAAATAATTTTATTTATTTCAAAATATTTGAAATTCACTTTCAACGGATCATAATATCTATAATATAATGATAATTCATTCCATATATCTCTAGTTATCATTATGGAAAAATTTTGATCACATGTTTCATAAATAATTGTATGGTGAAGTAATAAATTAATCCTGAAAACATCATCCAAAGTTAAACTTTAACCATTTCACAAATGGCTAGCATTATGGCCCTTCGAAAAGAATAAAATTCATTACTTTCCACAGTATGTAACTAAATATTTAAAATCAACTTATCATTAATACCCAAAACAATATAAAGTTACTCTTATATGTTATATACAAAACATGTGAATACCTTCATTGTGTACTTTATTGAAACCTGGTAATATCTTGAATTACTATAAAACCTAATTGAAAACATTCCCATTTCCTTATTCCATATTTTAGAATGGGATTATTAGATATATTCCTTAAATTCAATGATGTCGTAAACTCTATCAATGGTAGTGTAAACAACTTTTTCAATAAATAATTAATCATTTTCAAGGTAGTTATAATATATATTTTATATAATCCATATCAATTATCTATTTATCCCGACATCATTATCCCAATATCAAGAATATATTAAGGGTTATATTTCCCTAAATAATGTGTTTCCAAAGAAGATAAACTTTTCATTGAATCATTTTTATTTGTCATTGGTCATGTACAATATACGCTTTAAAAATTTATTGAAAAAGTAATATAGAACTAGTCTTATACATTTCATAAATCATATAACCTAGATAACATTGATAAAATACCCAGATGACATAAATCGTTAATCGAATCACAATCACATTAATCATTATACTTTGTTTGGGGTAATAGAATATGCTTGACCATGATCTATTAGCTTTTTTTATGGAATATAGATTTGAAACATTGAAAATTCATTTTCATAGTGCCCCATATCATAAAAGCTGAAGCATGGAACATTATAAACCTTATTATTATCCTTGAAATCATGATAATGGTTCTCTTTTACCATAAACATGAATCAATATCATTTTCCTCTTTTTTTCGTACCAATGTGTTTCTTACCACAATTATCACAAGTGGTAAAATCATTTCCCCCCTTCTTACCTTTACATGTCTTATACTCTAATTCAATCTTTTTATATTAATTCCTATAAATATCATAATACCCATAAAATTCCTTATCTATTTGATAGAGCATGATACTATGTATTCATATGATGATAATTTTTTGGATACTAGTTCCATTTGAAATATTGTCTTAATCCTATCAATGAAACGACAATTCATACTCTTTTGAATAAATGCATTTATGTGGTTCATATTCTTTCTAAAAGTCACGACTACCAAACTATGGAATACATTGGATTAGATCATATCATTATGAAACATAATTTATAATCCCAAAACTAGTTAATTACATAACATAAATTTAAAAAAAATCCAATCTAATTTTATGATGATAAACATGGTTTATTTAAGGATATCTCAATTTTCAAAGTCCTTTATAAATGTTTGTAAATAAAATGTAAATTATCGTAATCATATCCCTAGAGAGTGTAAAACCAAGTGTTCTGTAAGGCACATTGTCATGCATCCGATAATAATCAGGTTCATCCCAATGCACTATTTTTGAAGTTATTACCCCTATGTAATTTTTTGCCACAACCATATCAACTTGTAGTATCCAAATAGGGATGTTTTGCTGGAAAAACACATAATTTGTTCCATACCACAACATTATGATGTTGTTTTCATACTTATCCTCAAAAACAATAATAGGTTTACATTCCCTAATCGATGTTTTTAACAATATTGTTCTTAAGGTTTTCACTAAACTTCCTTTGTTACCAACTATAGAAACTCGAGCCCTAGTAGCACTGAGTTGGAGTCTACTTTATTACATTGTAAAAATATACAAGGAATTGTATCATGGAGAATCGAATATTTTTGGTAGTCTTGGTAGCCTAGATACATACCTAGGTGTCCTATTAAATTTGAAATAAAAAATTACATGATAATTTTATTGAGGCTACCATTATTCCCTCTATAATATCCATTCACATCAATCATAGTACACGTCATGCAATCCTAGTGAAAATAAACAAAGTGTGTTTTAACATACTCATTTTGGGTTGAATACGATGTAATATATCATGAATCAATAAGAATAATCTCTATGTAAAGGTAAATAAATAGACAAAAATTTAATTTACATAACTTTATTATCATGATATGATATGGAATGACCAATATATAAATCTAAATAATTTAAATAACATGCCATTTAACAAATAAACCGATAATGAAAAGCATCTAGAGATATTTTCATAGTGAAAATATCATGGAAAATTATAAAAATTAAATTTCTAATGAACTAAATTCTTAATTAATTTATTTCATTCTATAGGCATTGAAATTCACTGTCATGGGTGCTCTCAAATGATGTTGTGTTTTATTATAATTTAGGTGCATCATAGTGGATAACCAAGGTCATCTCTCAAAAGAGTAAGTAATTAAAACAACATATTAATGTTGTTTTGGAAATAAAATAAAATAAATTAAACACACTATTTTAATTAATGGGGGTTTATTTGAAGTTTATAAATCAAGAATAAGCATACTTGAAGATGTTTTTTAATGAATTGCGATTGAGAAAATGTAAAGAGAAGATGTATTTTTAAGAAATTTTTTTTGAATGGTGAAATAAATCATAAAATACATATTAATTTACATATTAATAATTATAATTTAAATTAGCATTAAATTAATTATTATCTCATAATTTTAATTCCTCAAACACTATGATAATTTACTTTACCACAAAAATGAAAATAAATAAATCCTTTAAATGATTCGGGACATGAATCCATATCACCCAACATTGATTGTAGTTCTTGGGATAGATTATGGTCAATGGTAAATTAGAGAATTTATAAATTCTATAAATGAATATAAATTGAGTTGTGGGATTTAATCTTAACTCTACAAATTGATCTCATGTTTTTCTATTTTACTGATTAAGATAACGATCTCATAATTCCAATAATCCTAAACCACATGTATTTTGTGATAATTGTAAAATTTATCCCATGGATTATTCTAAAATAAAAAATCAATTAAAATACCATATTAAGTTATTTATAGTATCACATTGATTATAAATAAATAAATAAATAATTTAATAGGTGGATCAATTACTAGGAATACTACTCTTTTTTGGGTGATGTAGTCATCGTAGAAACAAATTGCATTTTAAATGGTCTAGAAAAGGGTATACCCAAATAATTATTATAATATTAGTTTATTGTCTACAGAATTAAATAAAAAATAATTAAATTTTAAATAATATATGAAATGGTAGATCAACATAGATCTTATAGAAATAACAACAATGTTTCATTAAAGAATAGGAAAAGAAGGGCATTTTGGAGGAGATCCGACCTTATATATTAGCTCCTCCAATGTTGAATTTAAATTGAAAGGAACCACATATCCTATTATACGAGTTCTATAATAAAAATAAAAACCCATCCAAATGAGACGAATGCAAATTTATAGGGTGGAGAAGAGGCTATGGATTCAAGACATTTCAAGTGTGAATGCGTAATTCATATAAAAATTATAATCTGATTTTCACTGACAGTTTGACCTCAAAAACACTTGAACAATCTAATATTATATAAGGATTAAATTTCCTAATTGGTTCCTAGAGATTCTCTCAAAATTTTCGACCAATCCATGCTCATATGAAAACATTATGGCTCAAATACTAAAGTGGTGTCCAATATGGAGAGACTGGTCCATCTTTGACTTCATGGCCATTTACTAAAAAATTCATGATGAAGCTCAAATTTCCTAAAAAAAGTTTTATAATGATTATTTTTTAACACTTTTACAAAATTTTATGTTGATATAATGAACATAAAATATTTTTCATAGAAATATTACAGTTACCTTTAAACGGAAAAACTAGAATTTTCATCAAATTTTCAAATGAATGATCTAATCCAAAATATTTTATAAATAATCATATTAATATAATGTGAGGAAATTATTTAATTTATTATCAATAATATATTCAATAAAATTGTATTTTATCAACTTCCCCACATATACAATTTTTCACTCATAGGAAAAACCTTGCATCATGTATTCAAAAAAAGAATGAAAAGTTTTTCATATTGATATTCCATAATCAATAGTGTAAATATAGGAAAATAAGAATCCCATAAAGTTTAAATATAAATAAATTTTAATTTCACTATCTCATAAATTGCATCAGAATAAAAAAAATATTAATGAAAATAATCATATAAAAACAATTTATGGGTCAACCATGCCCTAAATTTCCCACGTGTGTGTGTGTCAACCATTACACGATCATATCTCCACCCTTTATTTAGTATATTCAGTTCAAGTAAAACAATTATTCATACCATTTTAAATTCACCGAACCTGTTCAATATTATTTTTCAGTCAAATTTCAAGCCTCACTCCCATATAAATTTCCAAAATCCAATCCTTGATCTCCTGACCTATATATCTCCACGTGTTGTATATTTATTCACTCCTCTCTTTATTAAGATAATATATATTTTATTTTATATTATTTTCTTTGAGTTTTTTAGTGTGTCAAAACATTGGATATAGGGTACACATTAATTGATCAATTTAATATAGTAATGAAACTGAATGGAATAGAAATGAACATTTGGATCAACCATTTATATAACATCAAATTTTTTTACCTATCTTGGATATACATTCGATTGAGTATGAAAATTTTAACAAGTCATGGTTTCATTAAAAGTTATGTCGAGAAATAAATGACACAATTTATCATGATAAAATATCACAAGGAATGGTTTCAAAATATAAAAAGTTTTATAATGTCCTAACCAATCATATCATCGATGGATTCTATTTTTATAAAAATAATACTTTGAGGAAATATTTCTCATTATTATCATGATAACAATGAATTTTGAAATAATGCCTTTTCCATATATTCCAAATGTAAATGAACATGTTACATGATATGTTTCTTTCTTGTTCTTTTTTTAAATTAATAGGAAAGCTAAATTAATACATACAAAAAAACAAATTAGAATATAAAATGAATACCCCAAAATGTTTCCCCCTCCACCACACATAAAATATTGAATTATCCTTAATTTAAACCTATTATATGATATATGAACATGAAATTTATATTTTTAAATAAGAAAAACAATATAAAAGTGAAAGGGTTAGGAATAGCCTGATATTCTAAAGTGATTTTAGGGTAATGATGTGTGATGAAATAAACTAAATCTGTTGTAAGTCCCTCAATGTATTTATTAAGATGTATCCCATTGACTGTAAAGATCCTTCTTATGTACTCTTCTGAGATATCCACTACACCATAAAGACATAACCTTCTGGAACACAACTTACCGGACATTATCTTTAATCATGAACTTTAGAATAGGAAATTATATCCTACATGAAACTCCCTTTTTTGATAATTCTATCATGATCATCTTTTTATCATTCTTTGTAGATCATTGAGTTCTCATATTATGATAATCGAATCTCATCAAGATCTTAAATCTATAGCTTCCTTTGAATTCCATCTTGGAAAAAAACCCATGATGAATTTATTTATATCCCAATATGCTCGATGCTCGACCTCCATCAGGAGATGAAAAACATTACCAAAAATAATCTAGATTGGGGAAATACAGATGGGAGTCTTGTATGTCCTTCTATAAACTCACAATTTATAATCTAATCCCTTTCTCTAATACTTTCTATTAATCTGAACGAGTTTTCCCAGAAACAATTTACTCTTGATTTGAAACCTTGGCTTGGCCATTTGTTTTGGGTTCATATAGAGTTGATGTTTCATGTGTCATCCATTAATTCTGATGTGTGAATACAAATTCCAATTGAAAATGTGTGTCCTGTGGTCCCTGATGAGGGCCTTTGGTACGCCAGACCTATAAAAAAAATTATCCTTAGAAAATCCACTACAACATGAGAATCATCAGTCCCGGTGGAATTGGACTCCACCCATTTACTAACATACTCAACAGCAACCAAACTATACAAAAAAACAAATGAACATGGAAAAGTTTCCATAAAATCAATTCTATATAAAAAAAAACACAAAATAATATGGGTTGTTGGGACATCTCATATCTCCTCAAAATGTTTCCAATATTTTTCAATGAGAGCATGACATAAAAAACACATGTTGAGTCAAAAGTTTCTTTATGAAATTTTCAATCCATATGCTTTGGAAATAAAAAATTCTTTATTAAATAACATGAGTACTAATTTTTATGTTTAATGCGATTTTAGAATTTTTTTTAAACATCTAATTAATCATATTATAAAACAGGTCTAATTTATTCAAAAACATAAACCATATTTCTTTATTGTGGTTATCATAATGAATATAGAACCAAATATAACCAGATTCATTATTTATCAATTTTGTTATAATATATTATTTCTTGTCTATTTTATTGATTGTCTTTCAATCAGATTAATATCTTAACTGATGAACATCGTATCAAATTCCAAAATATCATCATATTGGTATAAGAATAGAAATCCATATGGTTGAATTTATTTTATATTCTTGATATGAAAAACATTTTTATCATATTGGAACACTTTTTCTTTTACATAGTGATGGTCCATTAAACAACATCAAAATTTCTATTATAATATAGTTTTTTATGTTGAAACTTTCCATCTCATTGTGAGAATCTCAGAGAAAATATGTCCATTAGAAGATAAATATTTCTATTGGGAGTTGAATATAAATACTTGGTCATTTGAAGAGTTTCGAGTTTTTGATTCAATTTTTCTATCAAAATTTTCTGTAGTCTATAATGCGTGAACAACTTGTTCTTAGTCACTTGGATTGCTTTGGAGACAGTCTTTATTAAGGAAACCATGTTTGGTTTCCTCCTTATGAAAACATTTTTGTAATTTCTTTGTGTGCCTAATTGTTTTAATACGATTGAGGTCTTCAGAGGCTAATAAGATGGAGATACCAATCATCATATTGATCGAGGACTTCAGGGGATTGCATGACAGAGTCGACCACTGTATCAAGCTCACATAGGGATAGTGTGATAGAACCAATCATCGTATCCAGTTCTTTTCATGATGAGGAAAGATATATATTCTAGGAATTATAAAACAAGGAACCCTTATCCATGGTTATTGGATACCCTACTCTTTGAAATAAAACAATCCTATTTATTTTTTTACTTTTATCATTCATGTTGTAAATTCCACTATGCATATTTTTAATTATTTTATTATAATTTTCAAGAATATGATAAACACATTAATATAATTTGATATATTGTATTTTGAATTATATAAATTGTTATAAACATAGTTACTCTAATTACGATTTCCTTTAAATTAAAATATCATTTCAATTATGATGTGTTGTATTGTTTACACAATACATTGTCAATATGATAACTGTGATTATGATTTTATGTTATCTAAATAGAATTTTATCTATTTTTGTTTTTGATACTATGATATTATCGTAATCAATATGAGTATGATACATTAATTTAATCAGACTGATGGACAATTATAAATCTTATTCTTTTATATAAAGAGGTTTGTCAATTTTTTTAGTTTAACTCTTTTAAACTAAATTTTTTTCAAACTAAAATTCACCCCCCCATATTGTAAATAGTCAATCTAAGTTACATTATTTTTATCTTAATAAGTATATTACCTATATACTGATACAACAATTTGTATCAAAGTAGGTTTCCACAGCTCAAATACTTGATAAATCTTTACGTATTTACTTTTCATATTAGTCTTAATTTTGTTATATAATTTTTGTTTATAAATATTTATCATGTTAACTTGTATTGTGTAAAATAGATTTCTTTTTTTAAATATGGTAGGATTAAAGTTCAGATCCATTGATAACATCAATCCCAACATGACAACAATATTAGATGGTAATGACTATGATTACATGAGAGATAGAATGAATACATTCTCAATCAACACTAGAGTTGATAATTTTTTTTTCTAATTAGTGATTATAATATTCCTGACCAAGAGGTTTTTTCATTTTCAAATCTATAAAATAAATATTATCAGTTGAATTATAGAGAAAGAAATACATTATTATATTTTACGACTAGAAGAATTTATATCAATTTTTTTTCTTCTTTATCTGCTAATAGTATTTGGAAAAAGTTATAGATTAGTCATTTTGGAACATCAATATTTGTTGAAACTATAAGGGAAATGATTAGATATCACTATCAAGCATTTAAACTTACTTTTGGATATCCTATTGAAAAGGAACAACAAATTTTTATGAAAATAGTCAATAGTCTATAATATATGGGAGATAAAGGATTATAGGATAAAATCCTTGTATAAAAGATAATTGATATCATTTATAATGAATAGGAATCTAATATAACAGTTTTCTATGAATCAATGAAGATAACAACTGTAACTCTTGGTGATTTATTGGGAAGCCTTTTGTAGTATGAGGGTAGGATAAAAAGATATGTTAACAACTAAAATAAGAAAAAGGATGATGTTTATTTTACTACTAGTTCAAATATGTTGAAAGATCATATTCTTAAAAAACAATTTTTGTCTTCCAAAAAGAAAAAGGTTTTTTTTTAATCAGATTATTGTGATTTTGAACATTCTAATAACGAACTACCTAATATTTATCATATGATGAACCAGATTTTTTGTAAAATGGACTTTCAATATCATTATAAGTAAATTAAAAAGGACATGAATGAAAAGAATGATTCTGATGTAGCATTTTATAAGTGAAAAAGAGATAGACATATCAGACTAAATTTTCCCAAGTTGAAAATGAAAGATAGAAAATAATTAAATTATAATTGGAATCAGAAAACATTTTAAAATTATAATAATAACGAGTTTCTTAAATAAAATGATTCTTGGTCTTCCAGTGGATGAGACTCTTCTGATTTTTCTTCTGATAAAGAATATTCTTGACAGAAGAACATAGGTCTTCTTACGAAAATTCAAAATGAAAATCTATATCAAATGGAAAAGGTACATACTGTTGAAAAATATTAAAAAATTTATATTTAATTGAATACTATCATAATTCTGATGATGATATAGATTTCAAATTTTTAGATGAATAAGTTTCCCCAATAGAGGATAATACTCTTCCTTCTTATGAAGAAGTAACTTTTTTTGAAAAACACCCTGAATATGAAAATTAAAAATTTAACAACAAACGTGATAAAAAAATTCAAGTATATTTTTTTACAAAAAAGAAGTATCATATCATTATAAAGATATTTATAAATTTATTTATTAAAAATTAATATTTCAAAATATTTAGAAAATTTATTTTCTGAAAATAATATTTTACAAACTTTTTTGAAAAACTAAATTCTGAAACTATTACTCAAGAGGATCAATATTTAGTTTCAAAACTAAAATATGAAGTTAATTCTTTATGAAAACATTTTTTAAAATGTAATTTTGTTAAGGAAGGTTTTAATAAGATATATAAATAAATTCATCCTCATTGAACTTGTACTGGAATGGGATATTCTTATAATAAACTATTTTCTAGAATCAAATTATTTATTAATAAAAATTCTCCCATTTTTTCAGAATGTAAAAGTGGAGTACATTGGAAAAATAATTTATCCTTAGGTTTACAAAAATCATATTTTTTAAAACAAATGTGGATTCCAAATACTTTCTGACATTTTTGGACCCAAGAAGTGTTGGGTGTTGAAAACCTAATGTTTTTATGTTTTGAAAAAGAAAATATACTAACACCAAGGATGAATTTTTTATTTCTTTCTATCATAATGTAAATTTATATATACTTAACATAGAAGAACTTAGGATCCAACAGTTACCTTATCTTAGTGCAATGGAAGATCACTCTTGGTTATGGAATATAAGGTTAAAACACTATAACCATAGAAACATTTGTAAGAAGCCTAAAAAAATACATGTTATAGATCTTCTAAATATCATCATTTATTTGGAGATTCATTAGTTTCTTAGTATTATATGAAACAAAACTTGGTATAACTTTCCATTGATGAAGTTGAATATGTAGTAACTTGAAGTTGTTGTCCTCAAGTATCGTGGATGCAGCACACACTCACTGATTAAAGAATTAGTTTTACTAAAACTCAAATAATATCTGATAACACTAGTTCCATTTACTTAAGTAAAAACATTTCACATCACTCTCATTCTATGCACATAGTGATTAACCATAACTTTCATATAGATTACACACATACAGGATATATCATTAAATGTTTCATCAGAACAAAAGAACAACTTTTTGATATTTTCACAAAACCATTTTCTTTATATATTTTTTAATATATTAAATATATTTGTGGTCTGATTAATATAAAAAAATAATTCAAATCCACTTTAGTTTTATACCATATCCTTATATTGAGTTACTCTTTTTTAAAAGAGGAGTAAATGTGTTTATTTTCTTTCAAAAACTATTTTTTTACTTTGGTTTTACTAATCCTTTACCATAATGAGTTTTCCAAACCCAATTTTGTTTCTCACGAAGTGGATTTTCTGACACGGTAGTTAAAAAAATTTAGACTCAGACACTAAAATTTTTTCCAGAGTTGAGTTTGCTTCAATAAAAATTTTAAAATTTTTCATATTAAAATTTTCATTTCAAAATTTTTCATGATAACGTTTCTATTAATCTTTATTTTTTAAATTCAAAAATTCTTGTAATTTAGAATTTCATAAAACCAATAAGAACAAATTATAATATTGATGATTCCACTCTAAAAGGAATTCTTATTTTATATTACACTTTTACACTGTTCTATTAGGATTAGTTTTATCCATGACTATTATTATTATAAAAATATTTCATGTTCATTTCCCATTCAGATTCACTCAATATGATAAAAACGTTTTATAAAACCTAATGAGATTAAATTCCTTAAAAATTATTCTTCAGATAATTTCCAAACTATTATATTAGTTGAATTGAATCTCAATCGTCAAATTTGTTTAGGAGATCAATTGTCTCCTGAAACACCTATATAAGGCAGAACCCAATATGTCCCCCATTAGTTATGTCACGACTCGTCCCCCGGGGCCCGCATCGTGACTACCCCAAACCTGCCTTCTATAGGCCAGGGGATGGAGACTAGCACTAAAGGCGTAATTCCCTATAACTTGGAAGGCATTGCCTTTATAAAATGTAAACACACAAAACCAGAGAAAAAGTAGAAGGAAACACTAAGTAAAGAATTATAACAAGTGTGTTGAAAGTACAAAGGGGCCATAAATACAAGCCCAACAAAAAGGTACAACTACAACTAAACGAAAGTACAACTGAAAAGATAAACAGTGGAATGGTGAAGCAGCTCTTGAATCATCCTCCAGGTTCCTACCTGAAGGGTAGGTACAGATGTCCTCCTCAGAACTCCGTGCATATCAGTCCGCTCTATGTTCTGTCACTCTGAGTGTCCACCTTCGGGTACCGTCTAGTCCTCATACACTCTGTGTCGGTCAACGATGCATGTCGTCTGCATCCAACACAACGATGTGCGGGCATAGCTCGTGCAGGGGGGAGTATAACGATACTCAATAAGGACCTGAGACCCTCAAGGTCTCACTAAATCCAATAAGGATAAACCAAAAATAAGGATCTCAAAATATAACCTTTACTTAGGTATATACCCATACATATACCTAAGTTATCAGGTAACCAATCTCAATCATGAGGAAAACCCAAAGGTCATTGACTCATCTCAAACCAGGATTTTCAGTATTGAAACCACAACTGCTGGAGAAATCCTCCTCTGTCGAGTACAGTGGGCCTGTTGTGACTTCGAGGCACTACTCACTAACCTTAGACTGTTGAGGTACTCCTCCTGTCGAGTACCACGGGTCTGCTGCCAAATCGGGCACTCCTCCACTGTGGGTCTGCTGCCAAACAGGGCGCTCCCCCTAATAGTTGTTAGAGGTACTACTCCTGTCGAGTACCATGGGTATGCTTCCAAACCAGGCACTCCGTCCGCCATGGGTCTGCCGCCAAACTGGGTTCTCCGTCCACTGGGCTAGTCGAATCACTCCGAGTCGAATCGGTCAAGTAGTCATCAGGTCTACAGTTACTAGGTCTCCGTACTTCGTATGCTCATCTCCATGAGGATCTGCTCCACGAGATATTGGTCGATACACCAAGTGTCATGAAGTCTCACGTAGAAGTATCACAAAGTACCGCCTCATCATAGGGGTCTCAACTCAACAAACAGCACGTCAATTGGACGTCTTCTATGTGAGTTATTAGCCTTTTTGTCCCGGGCGCCCGGTTGGTTTCATGTACGAACAAACCCGACCGTATCTCAACTGTACACCGTACTCCCACGGGGTATAATCAAAGGAACCGTTTCTCAAATAGATTACCAACGCCGCTGACGGTTCGTCAAACGGACGTCCAGTCTGAGAGTTATTGGCTTTTCTGTTCAAGGGGCCCGGTTGGTTTTTAAGCTAAAACAAACCCAACCATACTCCAATTGCCTCCAAACCACATGTGGACTATGCCAAAAGATCTGTCTCATCAAAATGAAACCAATGTATTGGACGACACGTCAATCGGATGTCCAGTCCTTATGTTATAAGCGTTTTATGCTCCGATGGCCCGGTTGGTTTCGGGTTCGAACAAACCCGGCCATACCCAAACATTTCCAAAACTATGAGTGCAATATATCTAAACGACCGACTCGATATAAGGATTCCTACACAACTTATGGTGTGTTGAACGTAGGCTCGTATCTCATGATATGGGCATTTACCCGAAAACAGTCCGAAAAGCGGGGTCTCGGCCCGGTCCGACCCGGCCCAACCACCCTGGGTCGGCCTGAACTAGGTCGACTCGACCCAAGTCCGGGTCCTGCCCGGTTGGGTGCGGCTCAGCCCGATTGGGCACGTCTCAGCCTGGCCCGCGGCTGGTGCGGCCTGGTCCAGTCCGCGTAATGCGGTGGCCCAGCCTCGTGGATGGGGCGGTGAAGCCCACATGGTCACGCTAACCAGGCGGCGATGGTGCCCTATGGGGCATGCCCTAATGAAACAAGGGAGTGGTTTTACACCCCCTGTCTATTGTAAAGGAATCGGAGAGTATTGTTTATTCTCCACGGAACACGCCGGGTTCCGCCCTGGTGCAACCTTGCCGGCGGTCGGCAACCGTGGCTTCCCCTTCCAGCACGGCGCGACATCATCGTGCTATCTCCGACTGTCATGCCCCACATGGTCACGGCCCCTCTTCCGTGTGGTGCGATGGCATCATGCTTTCTTCCGACCACCGCGACCCTCTTGGTCGTGGCCCTCTTCCTCTGGCATGGTGCGACGACACCGCGCCCCTCCGGTATGGTCGCAGCCTGTGGTGGTCGCGGTCCCATTATTTGCACAGCTCCGGCAACCCGGTGACAATTGTGAAGTCGGATTCTTCTTCGGTTTCCTCCATCGGTGGAGTCGTTGTGCCACCGCCATCGTCAAACCAATAAGAACCATCCTAGGGATATCGGGCCGTGTATGTTCGGCCCACACTCTCCCCGTTAGATGATAATATCGGCTAACAGAGTACCACAATCAAAGATGAGGTTCGAGGATTTAAATTAATCAATAAAGACCCCTACCTAGATTCAAGGGTGTTTTCGAAGTCGTGGAAGACAGCGTCGCAGAATTCGGATGTCGTTCCTTAAAAGTTAGAGAAAAAGGCGTTGTTATTGGAAATTGTGGGGCCTTCTCCATTGACGTTGAGGAATAGGAAAGATGACGGTGTTCCGTGAGGCGTCGCCTTGTGTTCTTACCCTGGTTGAAGAAGGTAGGAGAAGATGTGTCATCGTTCTTTGGTGGAATCGGCATCCTTCGTCAAAGAGGACGTCATTATTCATGTTCTTGATTGGAGAAGGTGAATTCTCTCCAACCTTTCTCCACAAAAATAACAGCCAACCCCAAAAGAAAATAATAGGCTCTCTAAAAATATAATGATTCCATGAAAATTCAAAATGAATTCATGACACCACATATAATTAATTAATTGAGGATCTCAGCTCATTAATTAGAAGTGTTGGAATATTAGAATAGAGGGAGGAAGGTGGAAGGTTTAACCTTAATGAGGGGAGGTGTTAAGAATTAAACAAGGGGTTTAAGGGAGTTTGAGGGAAGGTATGGGGAGATGAAAGGTTGGGGATCATGTGGGACCCACAAATTACTTATCCATGTTGGATTTATCTACCAAAGATAAATAAAATTGTTCACAACAATTTTATTTATCATATTTATTAAGCCTCAAAAATTAACTTTCAACCCGCATAAAATGCAACTGCTGTAAAGGATCCCTTAAGCGAATATCAGCGCTATGAGTTCATCGGTGTCCTCAAATTTCAATTCTGAGCACTGGTTCAAATGATATGAAAACTCACACGTACCTTTACTGAACGTACCCGAAAAAAAATTTAGAAATTGATTTTAGACACACCGGGCCTCGGAATCAGGCGCCATCAGAAACTGCCGACTTGTAAAATTTCAAGAAATTAAGAAAAAAAATTCCTTGAAATTTATGGGTCTTTACATTACTCCCACCTCAGGGATTTATGTCCCCATAATTCTACACAACATATACTATGAAAACAAAAGCGTTACTGAGCATGCATCTGATCCTTTTGCCCCCATGTGCTCTCCTAGAGGTTCCCGTGTTTCCAGTGAATGCGCACCAGAAGAATCGACTGTCCTCATAGGACCCGCACCTGTTGACCCTAAATCTCTACTAGAACCTCCGTGAAAGTCTCCCCATCATCGATTTCCATCTCCCCATGGTTGTTTATGTGGGACTGGTCGTGCACGTATCTCCTCAGCTGAGATACGTGGAAGACGTCATGCACTTGGTGCAGCTAAGGTGGAAAGGTCAGGTGGTAAGCCACCTCGCCTTCTCTGCTGAGGACCTAGAGTGGTCTGATGAATCCTAGAGATAACTTTATATCTCGGCCAAATCTCCATATACCTCGTCGAGGTGAGACTCGTAAGAAGACGTGGTCATCATCATCGAACTCCAGTGGTCTCTATCTCTTATCAGCATAGGACTTCTGCCTGCTCTGTGTAGTCTTCATCTGCTCCTGGATGATCTGCACTTTCTCAGTCGTAGCCTGAACCATCTCTGGTCCTACAAGAGCTGCTAAGATTTATCCTTTTCTGATAAGTGAAATCTGGTCTCATCCTCAGTATGAACCACGTTCTTTGCCTAATACAGTCAATCCTGACATGAATGGTATTATTTCAGGCCATGGACGACGTCGTAAGGCCTCGACGCCACTACCAAGAGATCCAACCATCACTCCCGCCTCCAAGGGGTGAGTCACACTATCGGCATCAGTGTGTGGTCACTGGGTCTCCTCTAGTAGAAATCTCGAAAGTGAGGGTCAAGTCAATGGTTTTAACCGAGACATTTTATTATACAAAAAGGAAGGAAAGCAATCGTCACAAGGAAAAATGTCTTTTATTACTGCAGCTCAAAGTACAAAGACACAAAGTAACCACAAACAAAAACAACAACAAAGATAGAAGAACCAAGAACAAAGGCCTCCATTCCTGGAACTAGTCCCACTCCTATCCACCTACTTCTAGAGCTTTATAGTCATATGCTTTAGCTGCCTGAAGCTGTGCTCTCCTATATCCACCCGTTCCCTGCGGTCGGGGTGGACTTCCTGGTGGTAGTGGTGGAAACACCTCTAAGCGTCGTCCTCCACGATTTGCATAGCCAGCTCCTCTGCCTTAGTCTATTAGGTTCCTCTACTGTCTGCTGCTCACCTGCTGGATGGGTCGGACCGCCTCAAGCCAAGTGACCATGCCCGCTGCATGCATATCACTTTCTACTCCTCGTATAGTTGGCTCTGTTTCTTTTCTGCCTCGAAAAACCGAACCAGTATCCTGAGGTCTCGCACCTGTTTTCCTATTCCACTTGGACTTATGTGTCATCTATCTACTACCGGTTGTAGAAGACTCCGCTACGGTCAGAAAGCCTTGCGGGGAGAGTAGTAGCTCCTGATCCCACATAGAGGTTAGAGTCGCTGGTACAAATGTCGTCCTGAAAAGACCCTCGATGTCTCCCCAGGTGAGGGTTACCTCAACGTAAAACTGAATCATTAGGATCCACCACCTCTCAGCTGCTCCTTGAAAGAGAATAATAGCTAGGTACACCATCAAGTCTGTAGGTGTCCCAAATGTGTGGAGAACTCTTCCTACAAACCCCATCCAGTAGCTAGCCATCTGTAAATCTATATCGCCTCGAAACCTCAGAGTCCTCTGTCACAGGAACCCGTGAAATGCATTCAAGAGGTGTGCACCCTCTACAGCTGGGGCTGGTGGTAACGGTAGCCCATCGGGTAATGGTACCACCGGTGCCTCTGCTATAATGGGCCACTGCACCGTGGCTTCGCTGCTCGGTGGGCTACCATCACACTCTCCACTCAGAACCCACGCTGATCGACTAGATGAAGACATCCTGAATAGAAACAAGTGTGATGCAGTCAAAATACTATACCTGGTGAGATGACCTGGTTTGAGCTGACTTAAGGAAAACTTTTGAAAACACACACACAATCAGTGTTTCCGTGTGCTAAGTCGGAAATCAGAAGTCAGGGTCCTGGTGTATGGATACGTTGGCCTCCGTACCAACACTGGACTCCGTGAACTGAAAACCACACTCAGTACGCTTAACACTATTGCTTCACTGAAAAGAAAATATCAAAGTCCTATGTCCTACGATAGAACTGGCTTCTCTGATACCAATTTTTCATGACCCATCCCCCGGAGCCCACATCGTGACTACCCCAAACTCGTTTTCCATAGGCAAGGCACTGGCGACTTTCACCAAAGGCGTAATTCCGTAGAATTGGTAAGGCATTGCCTTTATAAAACGTAAACACACACAACCAGAGAAAAGCAGAAGCAAACACTAAGATAAGCAGTATAACAAGTGTGTTGAAAGTACAAAGGGGCCGAAAATAAAAGACCAACAGAAAGGTACAGCTACAACTGAAATAAAGTACAACTGGAAAGAAAAACAGCTGAATGGTGATGCATCTCCTGGATCGCCATCTGGGTTCCTACCTAAAGGGTAGGTACAGATGTCCTCCTCAGCACTCCACGCTTATCAGTCTTCTCTGTGTGCCGTCATGCTGAGTATCCACCTCCAGGTACCGTCCAGTCCCCATACACTCTGCCTCGGTCAATGTTGTCCATAGTTTTCATCCCACACAACGAGGTGCGGGCATAGCCAGTGTAGGGGTGAGTATAACGATACTCAGTAGGGACCCTGAGACCCTCAAGGTCTCACTAAATCCAACACGGACAAACCATAAAGAAAAATCTGAATAGATAACCTTTTCATGGGTATATACCCCTACATATACCTAAGTTATCAAGTAACCCATCTCAATCATGAGGAAAACACAAAGGTCATTGACTCAGCTCAAATAGGGATTTTCATTATTGAAACCAAAACTGCTAGAGAACTCCACCTCTGTCGATTACAGTGGGAATTTCGTGACTTCGAGACGCTACTCACTAACCTTAGACTGCTGAGGTACTCCTCCTGTCGAGTACCGCGGATCTGCTGCCAAACCGGGTGCTCCTCCACTGTGGGTCTGCCGCAAAACCGGCGCTCCCCCTAATAGCCGTCAGAGGTAATCCTCCTATCGAGTATAGCGGGTATGCTGCCAAACCAGGCACTCCATCCACCATGGGTCTGCCACTAAAATAGGCGCTTCGTCCACTGGGATAGTCGAATCACTCCAAGTCAAATCGGTCAAGCATTCATCAGGTCTATAGCTACTTGGTCTCTGTAATCTTTATGCTCATCCCCAGGAGGATCCACTCCATGAGCTACTAGTCGATAATCCAAGTGTCAATAAGTCTCATGTAGATGTATCACAAAGGACCGCCTCGTCATTGGGGTCTCAACTCAACAGACAGGGCGTCAATCGGACGCCCGGTCTGTGAGTTATTAGCCTTTTTGTCCCGGTGGGCCGGTTGGTTTCGTCTAAAAACCAACCCGACCGTATCTCAATTATACCCCGTACTCCCTTGGGGTATAATAAAAGGAACCATTTCTCAATGATATTATAAACACTGTTTCCGGTTCTTCAAACGGACGTCCGGTCTGAGAGTTTTTGGATTTTCCGTTCGAGGGGCCCAATTGATTTTTAAGTTAAAACCAACCCGACAGTACTCCAACTACATCCAAACCTCAAGTGGAGTATTCCAAAAGATACTTCTCATCAAGAGGAAACCAACGTAGTTGACAGAACATAAATCAGACGTCCGATCCATAAGTTATAAGTGTTTCCTCTCCGAGGGCCCGGTTGGTTTCGGGTTCGAACCAACTGAGTCGTACCCAAACTTTTCCAAAAGCATTAGTGTAATATATCGAAACGACCGTCTCGATACGAGGATTCCAACGCATCTGATGGTGCATATATTGAATGTTCTTACCTCACGTTATGGGCATTTAACCAAAAACGGTCCGAAAAGGGGGGGGGGGTCTGGGCCCGATTCGACCCGGCCCAACCCACCCTTGGTCAGCCCAAATAGGGCGACCCGACCCGGGTCTGGGTCCTGTCCTGTTGAGCGTGGCCCGACCCGGCTGGCACGGCCCGGCCCGGTCCATGTTAAGCGGTGGCCCAGCCACATGGCTGGGGGAGTGAAGCCCACCTGGTCACACTGACCAGGCGTCGACGGTGCCCTGCAGGTCCCACCCTGACGAAACAAGGCGGTGGTTTTACTTCCCGAGTCTCCTGTAACAGAACCGGTGAGTGTCAGTTCCTCTCCACAGAACCCGCTGGGTTCCACCCTGGAACACCCTCACCGGCGGCCGGCTCAGCAGGCTGCCTCCTACCAAACCGCCGCGACTTCCCCTTCTGGAACGGCGTGACGGCGCTGCGCTATCTCCGACTATCACGGCCCGCATGGTTGCATCCCCTCTTCGGCGCGGCGTGACGGCACCCTACTTTCTTCCAACCATCGTGGCCCTCCTGGCGACCCAGTGACAATTGCAATGCGAGATTATTCTATGGTTTTCAGTACCGGTGGATCCGTTGTTCCACCATCATCATCAAAACAATAAGAACCTTGGGAGGGACATCGTTTTGTGTTTGTTCAGCCCATGCCCTCCGCGTTAGATGATAATATCAGCTAACAGTGTACCACAATAAAAGATGAGGTTCGAGGATTTAAATTAATCAATAACGACCCCTACCTCGATTCAAGGATGTTTTCGAAGTTTCGGAATACGGAATTGTAGAAGTTGGACGTCGTTCCATCAATGTTGGAGAAAAAGACGTTGTCGTTGGCAACATCGGCGTCTTCTCCCTTGACGTGGAGGAAGAAGAAAGATGGCGGTGTTCCTTGAGGTGTCGCCTCGCATTCTTGCCCCAGTTGAAGAAGGTAGGAGAATACGTGTCATCATACTTCGGTGGAATCAGTGTTCTTCATCGAAGATGACATCGTTCCTTGTGTTCTTCACTGGAGAAGGTGAATTCTCCCCAGCCTTTCTCCACAAAAATAATAACCAACACCAAAAGAAAATAATAGGCTCTCTAAAAATATAATGATGCCATGCAAATTCAAAATGAATTCATGACACCACATATAATTAATTAATTTAGGATCTCAACACATTAATTAGAAGTGTTGGAATATTAAAAGAGAGGGAGGAAGGTGGAAGGTTCAACCTTAATGAGGGGATGTGTTAAGAATTAAACAAGTGGTTCAAGGGAGTTTGAGGGGAGTTCTGAGGAGATGAAAGGTTGGGGCTCTTGTGGGCCCCAACTCACAAATATCCACACATGGGATGTTATGTGGGTGTGGGCCCCACTAATAACTTCCCCATGTAGGATTAAACTACCAAAGATAAATAAAATTGTTCACAACAATTTTATTTAACTTTTTTATTAATCCTCAAAAATTAACTTTCAACTCGCATAAAACGCAACTACGGTAAAGGTTCCCAAAATCGAATACTGGCACTATGAGGTCATCGGTGTCCTTAGATTTTAATTTCGAACACCTGTTAAAATGATAGAAAAACCCGCACGTATGTTTACTGAACGTACCGGAACAAAACTTCAGAAATTAATTTGGGGCACATCGGGCCTCGGAATCAGGCGCCGTCAGAAACTGCGGACTTGTAAAATTCCAAAAAATTATGAAAAAAATTTTCTTGAAATTTCAGGGTCATTACAAGTTATCTCATGAAATTTTCTTCGAATTGTTTCCTTGTTTATGTCTCCCAGTCTGATTTATTCTCCATGTTGAAATTCTCAGTATCATGTCCCCATACGATAGAACCTGTGAAGGATTACGACAAATGATATGTTTTTTTTGGGAATGTTTGGTAGAAAAATATTTTTATAAAATGTATTATTCTTCTCTAAGTAGGTTAATATATTTATATGTTTTTTATTTTTTATGTGTTGAAAAATATAATCCTGATTTGGATTACTTTTACATGGATATAGTGTTAGATTTTTAGGCCTCTTTAGAGTTTTTTGAAGAATATGGAAAAAAGATGTTTTCATTATGAATCAATTTTAAAACATAAAATATGGCTTCTTATGAATCCACAAGCTTCCTATGTATTTCAATAAAAGGAGATGCCTTTTTTCCATCACATAATCTACTAATTCCAAGGGTATGTTTAACAAAGAATGATCTAAAAATTCGTTAATTAAACATCCCTCAGATGATGAACTGTGAAAGGTGACCCGTCTCATTCTGGATCATAGAGTTATATAGTTTTTGATGCAATGGTTTAAAATTATGAAAAAAGGAGATATAGATACTCTAAAAGTTTCAGATATCTATATTTTGGATTACAGGGTTAACATGAGGAAGATCAAATTTGGTGGTTTTTTCTTTTCAAAACCATGAATATCAGAACCCATTTAATTAAGTCTCATATTATAATGTTTCTATACATAATAATAACTATTATTGAATAAAATATGAACCATTTAAACAAAGAAAACAAATATGACACCATTAGAAAAATTATTTTGTTTATTAGTGATGACACAATGAAACGTATGAAGTATGTCTTTGATATGGAATCATATATGTTATTAAATAATACCCAGGATCCTTCATCTAAAGTAAAACCATCTTCTAAGTGATATAAATACTAGAATAATGAGAAGAATATAATGTCTCATTATTTTATCTAAAAACAAAAGAAAAAAAATAAATTATCATATTTTTTTGTTGTAGAATTGACAATGAAAATAGTATAAAAAAAATATGGAGATCCTCAGTTCAGACTTAACCCTACTAATGTGTTAGCATAAAAAATCATGATTCCAAAACACAAGAAAAATATTCCATATAAAAGAAATTATTAAAGAAACTTTAAAGTAAAACTTTATTTGATTCAATGATGAAAAGTGTATATGTCTCTTCTACAAATATTGTTTTATCAAATATGGATGTTGGGTTGTCTTTTCTAGAAATTTTTTATGTCGATGTCGATGTTTCCTTTATCTTAGAAAATGGAATATATTTTTTTGCAGAAAATTAATTGGTTTTAGTTGGGAAATTTGATATATGATCAACAGAATGACTCTATGATGTTTCAAAAATAAATAGAAGAAGGTTTTTTAGAAATTGGAATTCCATCAAAAGAAAGTGAATGTGTTGAATAATACAATGTGTATAAAGAAATAGAAGAGTATGAAGAATAATAATAATTAAAAGAATAATAGGTAGAAGAATAAGAATATGAATAAAATAAAAATATTGATAAAGATGATATCCCATTTGATAAGATTTCGTTAAGGACTTCGCATGATTACTCCATAGAATTTATTTCTTTGGGAAAACAAAAAAACCAATATTTCGGAGAGAGAAAGTCCCCATCTACTTAAGAAGATCAATCCTCATAAATGAAGGATGAATAAAATCAAAACAAAAATTCATAAGGTAGTAAAGTTATTGATTTCAATTTTAATACCCTAGAGATTTATGATGAAACTTTGGTCGAACAAAGAATTAATAAATCAGTGTTAAACAAAGTTTACACTGGAAAAAGAAAAAAATTGAAAGTCGGAATAGATCATCCTAATTTTCCTAAGATTGAAATATTTGTATGAGTTAATGCATTAACTATTCGAGGATTTAATTATATTTATCAGGATTTATAGTGACTTGAAGAAAAAATTCATTATTTTCCTAGTCTAGAAGAAAATTTTGATTTAGTCTATGAAAATCAAATTCAGAAATTGAAATCAGTTAAAACTTTATCTGACAGTGTTATCTGGAATGAGGCTGAATTAAAATTCCTTTAGAAAAATTATCAATTTGATAAGATAAAATTCAATAATTTTGTGAAATGGTTATATACTATTTATGTTGACATCAAGGTGTATGATCCATCAATTAATTAGTTAAATAAGTACATGAATGAATCTACAGAATCCTTCAATGAATTATCAAAACAACTGTCAGAAAGGGTGAAGTTTATGGAAGAATTAAAAACAAAATTGACAATCAGAATAAGTATGTCAATGAATTAAAAAGAAATTTTTATTACATTAAGTGTGAGATCTCAAGAGTTATGATTTATAAAGATGAAATCATCACTTTGAAAAAGTATAATGAAGAATTGGTTGAAAGTCTTCAAACTCAAAATGAAAGGATCAAGGATGTAGAAAAGATAAACTGGTCTGATGGGGATTTTATTGAAAAGATGGAAGATGAAGGAAAGAGTTTATAAAATTAAATACAATTATGAGAACTGTGTAAAAAATATTAAAAATATATTTCACTTTAAACTCTCATTGTATTTCATTTTAAAAAAACGGTCTGCTATGACCAGTTAAACGAACTATTCTTCTCATATGAATATATTTGTTTTAATTTTTTCCAAATTCCTATTATTTTAATATTCATTCATAATTTTTATGAATGATTGTATAGTTTTTTCAATTTGTTTAGTATATTTTCTTTTGTAACCCATTTTTGGTATTACAAGACTTTTCACCATTCCTTTTTGAAAATCACAATGGGGGATAAATTTTAGAAAGTGGTGATATTTGAAGTAAGGGGAGATATTTAAGTATTGGGGGAGAAAATATCTTTAATGAAGTGAATACAATCCTAAGGGGGGGAGTTATTCTTATTAATAATTGTAATCATTTATATTTTAAAACTCAGTGGTAGATAAGTTTTCCTATTTATTTATGAATAATACTTTATTAAAAATAATGGACTTAATTATTTCAAATTAATTTTTTTATTTATGTTTTCTAGTTTGTGAATAACAAAAATGGTGATATTTTTTATTAAAAAGTTCCTTTATGAATTTTCCATTTTTTTTGTTTTGGAAATCACAAATTCTTTCATAAATAACTCAATTACTAATTTTTATGTCCAAAGTGTTTTTAAATTTTTTTTGTAGAAAATATAAAATTTTACCATACTGTGAAATAGTTCTAAATTATTCAAGAATATAAACCAACTTTATTCATTTCTATTGTAATAATTAATATGTAATTTAATATAATTGGATTCATACTTTATCAATTCTATTATAAAATATTTTATCTTTATTTTGTACTGACATTATTTTAATCATATTAATATCTGAACTGATAAACATTTTATATAAATTTAGAAACATAATTTTAATGATATAAATAGGAAAATCCATCAAATTTGCTTTAGTTTAAATTATTGATATGGAAAACTTATTTATGTTATTGGGAAATTTTTCTTTTACACCGTGATGGTATATTAAATGAAGTAAAATTTTCTGTTATAATATAGTCATTAAAGATTATATTATCCAAATTTATATGAAAAACTCAGAGAAATTATGACTGTTGGAAGATCAAGATGACCATTGGGGAGTTTCCTATAAATATTTAGTCATTTTAAGAGTTTGGAGCTGCTAATTTTATTTTTCTCCCAAAATTTTCTAAAGTCTACAAAGTGTGGATAGCTTGTTCTTAGTCTCTTTTATTACATTAGAGAGGGTATTTCTTAAGGAAACCATGTTAGGTTTTATCCTTAATACATTGTTTGGTAATTGCTTTGTGTATTCCATTTTGTGAATATGATCAAGGGCTTCCTAGGATATGAAGAAAGATATATTGATCACCATATTGATTGAGGACTTGCAGGGATATAAAGATAGAGTCCATCATTATATTGAGGTCACATGGGGATAGTGTGATAGAATCAGTCATTGAATTGATTGATTTCCTCATAGAGGAAAGATTTACTCTATTTTATGTATAAAACAAGGTACCATTATCCATGGTTAGTGGATACCCATAACTTTGGGATAAAATAATTTTATTCTAAAAAAATTACTTGTATCATTCAAGTTGTAAATTCTGGTGTTCATATTTGTAATTTATTTCTCGTAGCATTATTTGAATATGATAAATTATAATAATTTTATTTATTGTATTTTTTATTATATAGTTCGTTTCAAACATAGCTACTCTGATTAATTTATTCATGAAATAACAATATCATCATAATTATGATATTCTATATTATTTAAACAATACATTGTAAATACGATAAATGTGATTAATATTCTATGTTATATAAATATAATTGTATCTATTTAAATTTTTCATACATTGATATTATATTAATCAAAATAATTACGATACTTTTATTTAATCATACAATAGACCAAGTTAGAATCTTATTATTTTATATAAGGATGATTTTGAATTGTTTTAGTTTTACCCTTTAAAACTAATGTTTTTAAAAATAAAATTCAACCCCACCTCTTGTAATTATTCTATCTAAGATACATTCATTTGATCCTAATCAGTATAATCTAGAGTCTGAATCCTTCCTAGCTATCTATTGGGTCCAAATATTCCACCATAATAAAGTGTGTGACAAAAAAGAAAAACAGACTCAATCTCATGATCTGCCACACTTCTCATATTGACTTGGTCACCACACATGCACCACATGTAGGGATCATCACACACATAAAACCAAGATTCACTTATTAATTTTTGGAGTTAATGTTTCATTAAATTTTCAGGAATATTAGAGGCAAAAAAAATATTCACTAATTATGTATACCAGGGATGCATAGCTAAGATGGCATAGAGATGCTTATTGGGGAAATAGTCACAAAGTGGTACCTAGTACAGGATGTAATCCTATAGTGTGTGATTAATCATACTTATGTTGTCCACCACCATGTTCTTTGACTCCATATTTTCTTTATTTCAATATCTAATTCTTGATGATGGAGCATCAATCAAATAAGTCTTGGATTTACATATGTGTTCTTCAAGAGGTACAACAAAGCTGTATTTTTAGAAGAAAAATAAAATTAGATCCCAATGAATATGAATGAAATTTATATAAACATAAAATAGAAGCAATAAACTCCTTTTCTATTGTTGTGTAATTTCCTTTGGATGAATCCAAATTACTAAATACCTACAAAATCACATGAGAATGTGCTTTCACCCTCTGAGATATGACATCTCCAACTAAAAAGTTAGACACATCACACATAAGATAAAAAGAAAGATCCCAAAGTATGGGATGTATGATCAGTGGAGTATTAAAAAAATTATTTATCTCAATGGATGATACCCTTCATGAATCATAAAAAAATAAGTCGATATCTTTTGAAACCAATCGATATAATTGAATAACTATCTTAATAAAATATCTAAGGAAGCATCAATAAAAAGATTCATGTTCATGGAATGATTGAACATCATTTACACATACAGGATATGGCATGGGTGAAATAATGGATACCTTAGATTTATCACCATCTATTTTATGTTTTGACAGGACATTCACAAAGGTAATTCCATACTCTACCATGAAATGACATTTTTCAATGTTCAAAACCATATTATTCTCAATATAGTGATTCAAAACCATTCCCCAACTAAAGATACATTCACCAAATGAAAACCCATACAATGTATAATCATCTATAAATACCTCCATGAAGGTTTAAATGAAATATGAAAAAACACTCCCAATGCATCTCAGGAAAGAACCTGGGAAATTTCATTGTCCAAATGGAATCCTTTGGAGGGAAAATGTACCAAACAAACAATTTTATGTTTTCTTCTCAAGATACTCTAAATATATAGTAACCTGAAAATATCCACAAAAGCCATTGAAGAAACAATTGTGTTTCTTCCCATCTTGTCTCTCAAACATTTGATCAATAAATGGGAAGGGGAAATGGTCCTTGAAAATGAATTGATTTAGTTTCTTATAATCAATACACACATGCCATCTATTTTTTAACCCTCATTATAACTAATTCCTCTCTCTTATTTAAAAAAAAAACAAAAACACTTTTCATTGGCACAACCTGAATAGGAATCACCCATTGGGAATCTAAAATGGGATAAATGATACCAACCTCGAGAAATTTTTCAACTTCTTTTTTATAAACATCCAGAAGCGTTGGATTAATTCGCACATAGGGCTACAAAATTGGTTTACCCAAATCCTCTTAAATAATACTATGCATGAAAATTTATGGGATAATACCATATATGCCAACTAGGGTCCACCTTATTTCCCTCATGTTCTACCTCAATAGATAAAAAAAATTCATCATGTTCAAAAGGAAGATTATTGGAAATGATAATATGTAATAAATCACCAGTCAATATGTGTGAGTATTTCAAATTTGGTGGAAATGGAATCCTTTATAATAAATTTATGTTGTATGTTTGGATACATTAAAGGAACTGAAATATTTTTACAATGAACAACATTATCATAATAGACATCATCAAAATCATGGGATAATGCATCAAATTCATTAGTATACTCAACAGTCCTGTCATAATCAGAGTGAACATAATTAATATTATAAAATGGATCCCCATAAAAATAAAATCCGGGAGAGTTTTGTATATTATAAATAACTGTGGAAGTGCTCTTAGACTTCAAACAAGAACCAATTCTTATAATTTATCTAATAATTGGGGAATAAAAATCCATTGGGTTTTTACTTGGTGGATCAAAATGGGATATAAAAAATTATAAAGATTCTTTGAGGTTTAATTCATGGGGTCCATAAAATTAATATCAAAATTTCATCTCCAACATCTTTGGAAAGTGTACCCTCATGGACATTAATGATTGGTATTTCAGTTTTGAGGAAGGTCCTTGTCACAAACCAAATCTGGTCACCAACAAAACTGGCACCAAACCTAGCCCATGACAAAGCCTGAAGGGAGTTCCCTATCCTCAAGGGATGAAAAAAGTTCCCGGGAATCATATATTTTCGTTTGGAAATGATTTACTTGAATAAAGATACATAAAACATAAAAAACAATCGATAAACTAAATTTGAAAATTCATGCTAAAGAAGACATAAAAAAATCCCGCACTAAATACATAGGTTCAAACATACAACAAGAGGTAAAAATACACTTACAAAATATCATCAAAACATCCCCAAAGACTCCACATGACAAGGTTTCATCACCCACAAGACATCACCAGAACTCTGCACCAAGGAATCAGACTAACAACTTGAACTACCATCACCGAAGGCCATTCCTTTACCTGTGTCAAACCTGATAAAGTCTACTTACACCCAATGGGTATAAATAGGGTGTGATCATAATACCAATAGGATACCACTGAGATATTCCCTAGAGTAAACAATACAATATATAAAGCATGCTAGTTTTGATACACAAGAAGTGGTGAAAATACATTCTAGAGAATGAGACTTTTAAATGTAAATGGTTTTTCAAGGGAATTTACCATGAGTGAACACATTTAAGTAAACAATTAAATATAATATATTTTCATGAAAACCCAACCATATGCCAAAGATAAATACACAAGATTCAATTAGTACCAATATTGGGAACACTCCAAGGAATTATATAGTCTAAGGCCCCATGTACCTCATAGCACGGTGTAAAGTAGCCATAGAAAAATATGTTCTCATGCACGAGCCACCAAGTAGGAACATACCCATATCCTATTGGTCCCAAATAATCTTCAATATAGTTTTTTTAGTATTTTTATTATCCATTTTTCTTGGTGAAATAGGGACAAAACCCATCTAAATCACTAGCGTACTAGTACATATCCTCCCTCCAAGATACATGGGCTTCCCCCTTTGTTCAGAAACTGATATCTCATGATACGAAAAACCATTATAACATAAAATCATCATTTATGGTTATAATCAACTAAAAACAATAGTTACACATTTTTTTCACCACTCACTCAATAAAACCTTTATGGTTTCTATAAAATAACTTTACAAAATTTAACAATGTTTTTCACACAAAATCCATTAAACCCCCACATTAAACACAATGTGCATACCCCATATTCACAAAAAAAAGGATTTCATCACCCAAAATATTTCTATAAACTCATTAAATGAGTTATAAAACAACCCCATTTGGCATAACATGTAATTTGCAAGTAAAACAGCCAATTGAACACAAAATAGGTACCTAAAAATCATTTTCTTAACAAATGACACCCAAACTAGATTTCCCATCAAGGATGATAAAGGATAATTGTGCTAAAAATAGAAATTTATAAAATCTAACTCATCTAGCATTGATTGCCCATGGAATGACATACCACAAGTGTCAAAAACAACAAATCATTGTGTGAAAGTTTAACCTCACCACCTCCTCACCACAAAGCAATAAAATATCCCTAAAAATAGAATTTCAGACCATGAAACACAAGATAAACCCCTAGATTAGAAACCCTACTTTCTATACATTGGTAACTTCAAGAATAATGGAATAAAACCTAAACAAATGGGAGAAAAAAAGGAAGGAAATCTACTTAATTGAGGGATCTTGATGAAATCTCTCAAAATACACCAGTTGCTGAATTTAAAAATATCCAAAAAATCAATTGAGGTTCAAATAAGGATGAGGAGGACCTGTAGGAACTATAATGGGGAAAACATAGTGAAAAATGAAGGAGTTATGAAGGAAACAAATTACCTCTTCAAATATGAACGATTAGATAAATCTTGAAAATATTTTCCCTAATTCATGATGGAAATGAGCTTCAAATAGGGAGAAGAGAAACTACGATCACACTTAGGGATGTTGGGTTCATGTGGGAGGAAGAATCACTGAAAACAGAGTGAAAATAAATAAGTTATCAAATACACAAAAAATAATTTTAAAATTTGAAATGGGATTACGGGCATTCCCAATTCCTTAAATAAAAACCCAAATCCATCTTGATTATGGATTCCTAAATGTTCCAAATTTATATGGTGGTGTTACTAGTTTAGGCATGACCATTTTTGAAGTGGAATGGGTAGAAAATGTTAAAAAAAATTAATGAGTTATAAAAGAATAAAAATTTATGTTTAAATCTAAAAATTGGCTCACGGTTTGGCCAAAATTTTAAAAACCCACCATTTCCACCCAAAATTCATGGGAAAACACCGAAAAAATGAATGGAAATTAAATGAAAAGTACCTTTAAAAGAAGTTACGTATGTGAAAATTATCCCAATCATTAGAAACTTTTCACCCAAGAATGTCAACTTGAATCATGATCGGAAAATAAGAATGGGTACTCTTCCTCAACCCATGACTTTCGTTCCCATGTCCTATGTGTATCATTCCCATACTGGCAAAGAACCCAGACCAATGTAATTAAATTTCCCTGTGGAACCTTTTCTTGGAAGTCCACTATTTGCATTGACCGCTCAAAAGTAAATTAATCAGTCTCAATATCAAACTCCTCCCAATTATTTACATGGGATGGATCCGGGTTGTATTTCTTAAACTGGAAAACATGAAAGATATCATTTATAGATGTCAAATAAGATGGTAAGGCCAACCTGTATTCTACCTTGAAAATACACTTGGTGATCTCACATTGTCTGAAATTCCATGACGTCAACTTCCCTTGCTTTCCCAATCGACAATGGTCCAGATGAGGTGACATTTCAAGAATACCTTGTCACCCACAGAAAACTCTAGGTCTTGATGCCTCTGTTTAGCATACAATTTATGGAAACTATGAGCTATCAATAAGTTTCTCCTAATCAACTTGAACATCCCATATGTATCATCCACAAGACTTTCCCCAGTAGTGAGGTCTCACCAACCTCAACCAAACACAGGAGGGGATAACATGGCCGACCATAGAGAGCCTCAAAATGAGCCTTTTGAATCGAGGATTTATAACTATTATTATAAGAAAACTCAACCAATACCAAATGGATTTCCTAGGAACCTCCTCAGTCCATAACACATTCACGGAGCATGTCCCCCAAAATCAGATTCACCCGCTCATTCTGACCATATGTTTGAGGATGGTATGTCATGCTCATCTTAATCTGAGACCCCAAGGCCTTCTGAAGGATTTCCCAAAATCGAGAAGTGAAATGAAGGTCTCTATCTGTGAAAAATGCTAACGGATCTCTAGGGAGCCTTACCACCACCTGAAGATAAAAACGGCCCAACTCATCCACATTAGTTATATCTCCAATCAGAATGAAGTGCGCTGATTTGTTTAGACGATCATTCACCACCCAATGGAATTATTACCATAAGATGTACGAGGCAAGCCAACAAAGAAGTCCATAGAAACTTCATCCCACTTATAGGTATGAATGGGTAGGGGATGGAGAAAACCAGAGGGCCTTTGATTCTCTAATTTCACCTACTGGCATGTGTAGTATCTCGACATGATTTCAACGACGTCTCGTCGCATACCAGGCCATAAGAACATCTGATGGACATCACAATACATCTTTGTGGCACCAGGATGTACAACCCACTGAGACCAGTGGCTATCCTGCATCACCACCTCCCATAGAGGTAAGGGTAGTACTAAATGGACCTTGAATCATAGGATTCCATCAGGAGAAAAAAACAATCATAGAATGTATCCCCATGATAAAGAAACTACATAGACCATTGAAAAAGCTCATCACTAGGTTGTTCCTGCTGAATCAAATCCAATGGAGAATGATTCAACTAAATTATTTCCAAAAACACACCTCCAATATGCTCTTTCATATCTATATACATCTAATAAAAGAGTTACATTAGAGTCCACTCATCATTGGACTTCTTCAAAGCCTGCATTGGGACTCTTTTGCTTAATGTGTCGGCCACCACGTTACCCTTTCATGGGGCATAGACAACTTCAAAGTCGAACCCCTGCAAGTACTCAATCCAACGATGCTACCTCATTTTGAGGTTCTTCTGTGAGAAGATATAGGCCAAGATTTTGTGATCAAAGTAGACCAAAAAATTCTCCCCAAAGAGATAGTGACACCAAGTCTTCAAAGTGTGCATCACAGTTGCTAACTGCAAGTCGTGGTTCGGCTAATTCTTTTCGGGTAGTTAGAGTTGGCGACAGTCATATGCCACCACGTGATCATACTGCATAAGCACCCACCCTATACACACACATGAAGAATCATAATGCACCACATACCCCTTTCTAGAGTTCTGAAAAATTAGAATAGGGGTGTTAGTCAACCGCCTCTTCAGCTCCTCGAAGGATTCCTGACATCTGGGCCGCATACAAACTTCACCCCTTTTAGGGTGACCACTGTCATTGTTGAAACAAGCTGAGAGAAATCTCGGAAAAAATGCCTCTAATAACCATCCAGGCCAAGGAAACTCCTGATCTCGAACATGTTCTCCAGCAGGTCGCCTAAAATAACTGCACTGATCATCTCATGGTCCACCATAACCTCATGGTCTGATATCATTGTGTCACAAACTGAATCCGGTCACCAACAAAAATTGCACCAATCCTAGCCCGCAACAAGGCCCGAAAAGAATTCCATTTCCCCATGGGATACCACAAGTTCCCAGGTATCATATATTTTGGTTTGGTAACGATTTACCTGAATATGGATACATAAAACATCAAAAACAATCGATACACTGAATCTAAAAAGTCATGCCAAACAAAACATAATGAAATCTAAAACAGAATGCATAGGTTCAAACATTCAACAAGAGGTCCAAATACACATAAAAATAGAATCAAGACATCCCCCAATGACTCCAAACTATAATGGGTTATCACCCACAAGCCGTCTCCACAACTCTGCACAAAGGAAGCGGACTAACAACGTGAACCACCATCAGTGAAGTCCATGCCTTTACCTGTGTCAAACATGATTAAGTATACTTACACCCAAGGGGTAAAAGTATGTTTTGGGCCTAAAACCAATAAGATACCACTGAGAGATTCCATATAGTAAACAATTATAGATAAAAAAGAATTCTATTTTTGATATACAAGAAGTAGTGGAAATGCTTTATAGAGAATGAAACTTTTAAATGTAAACATTTTTTCAAGGGAAATTGACGTGAGTGAATAAATTTAAGTAAAAATTTTAAGCTACTATATTTTATAGAAACAAATACCAAATTACAAAGAAAAATATCCAAGATTAAATGATCACCAATCTTGAGAACACCACTAGGCACTAGGTAGTCTCGGTCCCCAAGCACCTTGTATCTCAATGTAAAGTATCCATTGAAAAATCCTTAATCGTGCATGAGACACTGGTATGGAACATACCCATAACTTATTGTTCCCCAATATTCATCAATAAAGTGTTGTTATTTTTTCCTTTATACATTTTTTTTCAGTGAAACTGGGATAAAATCCATCCAGATCACTAGAGTACTAGTACATGTCCTCCCTCTTAGATACATGGGCATCCCCCTTCAATCTCAAACCATTATATCATGATAAAAAAGCAATTATCTCATAAAAACATCAATTATGGTCATAATCAACTCAAAACTGTAACTACTCATGTCTTACACCACTTACACCACTCAATAAAACCATTAGTATTTCAATAAAATAACTTTACAAAATTTAACAATGTTTTGCAGACAAAATCCCTTAAAAACTGTAGTTTAAACACCATGTGCTTACCCATATTCACCAAAACATAATTTTTAACACCCAAACCATTTCTATAAACCCATTACATGAGTTTTAAAACAATCCCAATTGGAAAAACACAAAATAGGCAAGTAAAACACCCAATTTAACACAAAATTGGTACCTAAAAATCATTTGCTCAACAAATGTCACCAACACCAGATTTCGCAGTGAATGTGATGGAGGATAAGTGTGGTAAAATATAAATTCAAAAAATCTATCTCATCTAGAATTGATTACCAATGTAATCACATACCATAAGTGTCAAAAACCTCATATCATTTTGTGAATGTTCAACCGCATAACCTCCAGACCACAAAGGATTTATAACAGACCTAAAACTAGAATTTCATACCATGAAACACAATATCAAACCCTAATTTTGAAACCCTGCTTTCTAGACATTAGGAAAATCAACAATAAGGGAATAAATAAGGAAATTGGATTAAGAAGGAAGAAACCCCACTTACTTGAGATATGTTGAATAAATCACCCAAAATACACTAGTATCCTAATTTCAAAACATCCAAAAATTCAATTGAGGTTCGAATAAGGATAAGGAGGTAATGTAGAAACCGGATTGGAGGGAAAGAGTGAACAATGAAGTAGTTATGAAGAAAAAAAATTTACCTCTTAAAATATGGAAGTTTTGAGAAAGCTTGAGAATATTTTCCCAAATCTGAGGAGTAAATGATATCCAAAGAGATATAAGAAAATCTGGGATGCTCCTTGGGATATTGGCTTTGCATGGGAGGTGGAATCCCAAAAAACTGTAAAAATGAATTTTTTATTAAATAAACAAATTTGGTTTTAAAAAATGGAAATGGGCTTACGAGCTGGCCCAATTTCTTAAATGATAACCCAAACCCACCAAGATTATGTATTCCTAAAGGTTCCAAAATGATATGGTGGTGTTAATATGTTAGGGTATGCCATGTTTGAAGTGTAATGGGTACAAAATGATGAAAAATTAAATAGTTATAAAAGAAACACAATTTTTGTTTAAATATAGAAATGGGCTCACAATTTGGACCAAATTTTGAAACCCCACTATTTCCACCAAAAAATGCATGCGAAACCCCCAAAACAAAGAATGAAGAGAAATTAAATGAAAAATACCTTTAAAATAAGTCATGTATGTGATAGTCCTACCTAAGATAATGGAATCACAAGAATTTAATTGATCATATTAAATGTTAGTCACATAGAAATATGCAAGAAAGATCATATCACTTACCTGAACAAGTATATACTTATAGACTCTTGCTGAATATTATGTAGCTCTATCTCCAATAGTAATAATACTCTCATCATCTTCAACCCACCCAACCATATGCCAAAGATAAATACACAAGATTCAATTAGTACCAATATTGGGAACACTCCAAGGAATTATATAGTCTAAGGCCCCATGTACCTCATAGCACGGTGTAAAGTAGCCATAGAAAAATATGTTCTCATGCACGAGCCACCAAGTAGGAACATACCCATATCCTATTGGTCCCAAATAATCTTCAATATAGTTTTTTTAGTATTTTTATTATCCATTTTTCTTGGTGAAATAGGGACAAAACCCATCTAAATCACTAGCGTACTAGTACATATCCTCCCTCCAAGATACATGGGCTTCCCCCTTTGTTCAGAAACTGATATCTCATGATACGAAAAACCATTATAACATAAAATCATCATTTATGGTTATAATCAACTAAAAACAATAGTTACACATTTTTTTCACCACTCACTCAATAAAACCTTTATGGTTTCTATAAAATAACTTTACAAAATTTAACAATGTTTTTCACACAAAATCCATTAAACCCCCACATTAAACACAATGTGCATACCCCATATTCACAAAAAAAGGATTTCATCACCCAAAATATTTCTATAAACTCATTAAATGAGTTATAAAACAACCCCATTTGGCATAACATGTAATTTGCAAGTAAAACAGCCAATTGAACACAAAATAGGTACCTAAAAATCATTTTCTTAACAAATGACACCCAAACTAGATTTCCCATCAAGGATGATAAAGGATAATTGTGCTAAAAATAGAAATTTATAAAATCTAACTCATCTAGCATTGATTGCCCATGGAATGACATACCACAAGTGTCAAAAACAACAAATCATTGTGTGAAAGTTTAACCTCACCACCTCCTCACCACAAAGCAATAAAATATCCCTAAAAATAGAATTTCAGACCATGAAACACAAGATAAACCCCTAGATTAGAAACCCTACTTTCTATACATTGGTAACTTCAAGAATAATGGAATAAAACCTAAACAAATGGGAGAAAAAAAGGAAGGAAATCTACTTAATTGAGGGATCTTGATGAAATCTCTCAAAATACACCAGTTGCTGAATTTAAAAATATCCAAAAAATCAATTGAGGTTCAAATAAGGATGAGGAGGACCTGTAGGAACTATAATGGGGAAAACATAGTGAAAAATGAAGGAGTTATGAAGGAAACAAATTACCTCTTCAAATATGAACGATTAGATAAATCTTGAAAATATTTTCCCTAATTCATGATGGAAATGAGCTTCAAATAGGGAGAAGAGAAACTACGATCACACTTAGGGATGTTGGGTTCATGTGGGAGGAAGAATCACTGAAAACAGAGTGAAAATAAATAAGTTATCAAATACACAAAAAATAATTTTAAAATTTGAAATGGGATTACGGGCATTCCCAATTCCTTAAATAAAAACCCAAATCCATCTTGATTATGGATTCCTAAATGTTCCAAATTTATATGGTGGTGTTACTAGTTTAGGCATGACCATTTTTGAAGTGGAATGGGTAGAAAATGTTAAAAAAAATTAATGAGTTATAAAAGAATAAAAATTTATGTTTAAATCTAAAAATTGGCTCACGGTTTGGCCAAAATTTTAAAAACCCACCATTTCCACCCAAAATTCATGGGAAAACACCGAAAAAATGAATGGAAATTAAATGAAAAGTACCTTTAAAAGAAGTTACGTATGTGAAAATTATCCCAATCATTAGAAACTTTTCACCCAAGAATGTCAACTTGAATCATGATCGGAAAATAAGAATGGGTACTCTTCCTCAACCCATGACTTTCGTTCCCATGTCCTATGTGTATCATTCCCATACTGGCAAAGAACCCAGACCAATGTAATTAAATTTCCCTGTGGAACCTTTTCTTGGAAGTCCACTATTTGCATTGACCGCTCAAAAGTAAATTAATCAGTCTCAATATCAAACTCCTCCCAATTATTTACATGGGATGGATCCGGGTTGTATTTCTTAAACTGGAAAACATGAAAGATATCATTTATAGATGTCAAATAAGATGGTAAGGCCAACCTGTATTCTACCTTGAAAATACACTTGGTGATCTCACATTGTCTGAAATTCCATGACGTCAACTTCCCTTGCTTTCCCAATCGACAATGGTCCAGATGAGGTGACATTTCAAGAATACCTTGTCACCCACAGAAAACTCTAGGTCTTGATGCCTCTGTTTAGCATACAATTTATGGAAACTATGAGCTATCAATAAGTTTCTCCTAATCAACTTGAACATCCCATATGTATCATCCACAAGACTTTCCCCAGTAGTGAGGTCTCACCAACCTCAACCAAACACAGGAGGGGATAACATGGCCGACCATAGAGAGCCTCAAAATGAGCCTTTTGAATCGAGGATTTATAACTATTATTATAAGAAAACTCAACCAATACCAAATGGATTTCCTAGGAACCTCCTCAGTCCATAACACATTCACGGAGCATGTCCCCCAAAATCAGATTCACCCGCTCATTCTGACCATATGTTTGAGGATGGTATGTCATGCTCATCTTAATCTGAGACCCCAAGGCCTTCTGAAGGATTTCCCAAAATCGAGAAGTGAAATGAAGGTCTCTATCTGTGAAAAATGCTAACGGATCTCTAGGGAGCCTTACCACCACCTGAAGATAAAAACGGCCCAACTCATCCACATTAGTTATATCTCCAATCAGAATGAAGTGCGCTGATTTGTTTAGACGATCATTCACCACCCAATGGAATTATTACCATAAGATGTACGAGGCAAGCCAACAAAGAAGTCCATAGAAACTTCATCCCACTTATAGGTATGAATGGGTAGGGGATGGAGAAAACCAGAGGGCCTTTGATTCTCTAATTTCACCTACTGGCATGTGTAGTATCTCGACATGATTTCAACGACGTCTCGTCGCATACCAGGCCATAAGAACATCTGATGGACATCACAATACATCTTTGTGGCACCAGGATGTACAACCCACTGAGACCAGTGGCTATCCTGCATCACCACCTCCCATAGAGGTAAGGGTAGTACTAAATGGACCTTGAATCATAGGATTCCATCAGGAGAAAAAAACAATCATAGAATGTATCCCCATGATAAAGAAACTACATAGACCATTGAAAAAGCTCATCACTAGGTTGTTCCTGCTGAATCAAATCCAATGGAGAATGATTCAACTAAATTATTTCCAAAAACACACCTCCAATATGCTCTTTCATATCTATATACATCTAATAAAAGAGTTACATTAGAGTCCACTCATCATTGGACTTCTTCAAAGCCTGCATTGGGACTCTTTTGCTTAATGTGTCGGCCACCACGTTACCCTTTCATGGGGCATAGACAACTTCAAAGTCGAACCCCTGCAAGTACTCAATCCAACGATGCTACCTCATTTTGAGGTTCTTCTGTGAGAAGATATAGGCCAAGATTTTGTGATCAAAGTAGACCAAAAAATTCTCCCCAAAGAGATAGTGACACCAAGTCTTCAAAGTGTGCATCACAGTTGCTAACTGCAAGTCGTGGTTCGGCTAATTCTTTTCGGGTAGTTAGAGTTGGCGACAGTCATATGCCACCACGTGATCATACTGCATAAGCACCCACCCTATACACACACATGAAGAATCATAATGCACCACATACCCCTTTCTAGAGTTCTGAAAAATTAGAATAGGGGTGTTAGTCAACCGCCTCTTCAGCTCCTCGAAGGATTCCTGACATCTGGGCCGCATACAAACTTCACCCCTTTTAGGGTGACCACTGTCATTGTTGAAACAAGCTGAGAGAAATCTCGGAAAAAATGCCTCTAATAACCATCCAGGCCAAGGAAACTCCTGATCTCGAACATGTTCTCCAGCAGGTCGCCTAAAATAACTGCACTGATCATCTCATGGTCCACCATAACCTCATGGTCTGATATCATTGTGTCACAAACTGAATCCGGTCACCAACAAAAATTGCACCAATCCTAGCCCGCAACAAGGCCCGAAAAGAATTCCATTTCCCCATGGGATACCACAAGTTCCCAGGTATCATATATTTTGGTTTGGTAACGATTTACCTGAATATGGATACATAAAACATCAAAAACAATCGATACACTGAATCTAAAAAGTCATGCCAAACAAAACATAATGAAATCTAAAACAGAATGCATAGGTTCAAACATTCAACAAGAGGTCCAAATACACATAAAAATAGAATCAAGACATCCCCCAATGACTCCAAACTATAATGGGTTATCACCCACAAGCCGTCTCCACAACTCTGCACAAAGGAAGCGGACTAACAACGTGAACCACCATCAGTGAAGTCCATGCCTTTACCTGTGTCAAACATGATTAAGTATACTTACACCCAAGGGGTAAAAGTATGTTTTGGGCCTAAAACCAATAAGATACCACTGAGAGATTCCATATAGTAAACAATTATAGATAAAAAAGAATTCTATTTTTGATATACAAGAAGTAGTGGAAATTCTTTATAGAGAATGAAACTTTTAAATGTAAACATTTTTTCAAGGGAAATTGACGTGAGTGAATAAATTTAAGTAAAAATTTTAAGCTACTATATTTTATAGAAACAAATACCAAATTACAAAGAAAAATATCCAAGATTAAATGATCACCAATCTTGAGAACACCACTAGGCACTAGGTAGTCTCGGTCCCCAAGCACCTTGTATCTCAATGTAAAGTATCCATTGAAAAATCCTTAATCGTGCATGAGACACTGGTATGGAACATACCCATAACTTATTGTTCCCCAATATTCATCAATAAAGTGTTGTTATTTTTTCCTTTATACATTTTTTTTCAGTGAAACTGGGATAAAATCCATCCAGATCACTAGAGTACTAGTACATGTCCTCCCTCTTAGATACATGGGCATCCCCCTTCAATCTCAAACCATTATATCATGATAAAAAAGCAATTATCTCATAAAAACATCAATTATGGTCATAATCAACTCAAAACTGTAACTACTC